>WAAD01022857.1:135292-755121 GCA_013389945.1 Fregata magnificens
ACCCGCTTCGGGCGCGCCGCGGTGCAGGCCGGGATGCGGGGCAGGGTTGATTAGCGCATGCGCGGGCCGCCATCTTCCTCTCACGGCTGGGCGCGCAGCAGGCAGCATGGGCCACCAGCAGCTCTACTGGAGCCACCCCAGGAAGTTCGGCCAGGGATCCCGCTCCTGGTCAGTGCGCGCCCCGGGGGCCGCCCGGGTGGCCGTTGGGCTCCCTGGGCTGCGACAGCTGCCTCACTCCGTCCCCCTCCTTCCCCTTAACCCCGCGCCGCCATTACCCGCCCTGACCGGCCTTGCTCTCTTCTCCCTTCACAGCCGCGTGTGCTCCAACCGCCACGGCCTCATCCGCAAGTACGGCCTGAACATGTGCCGGCAGTGCTTCCGCCAGTATGCCAAGGATATCGGCTTCATTAAGGTGAGCGCCGGCACCGGGGCCGCGCGGGAGGGGCGGGTGAGCCGTTTCCCGCTGACGCCTCTCGCCTTTCTCGCTCTCTTGCAGCTGGACTGAGCGCCGGGAGGATGAGGCTGTCGCCAGAAGTTCCCGGGGCTTCCCCGACACATTTACAGCATCTCGGCACAGGTCTACTTAATAAATAGTGTCCCTGCTCGACTGATGTGTGTGCATTTACCTTTTGTAAAGGTTCTAGGAGCTACGGGGCTTCTGCTCCCTCACAGTGGTCCTCCCGGAGCGGTGGGTGCTGCACTGGGGACAGGCCTAAATGAGCCTGTCCTGGTGTCCTCAGCTTTCCCACGCAAAACCAGGTGGTCTCAAGAGTGCTGATGCTTGTATGATGCCACTGAGCCTTCAGGTTTGCAAGCAGAGCAGTAGAATGATCCACTTAAAATGACTGGTAGGTGAATGGCTGGGCAGTCTGCTGGAGCGCAGCTGCCAGTAATGCCGGACTTGCTTGGGTGAGATACTGGCAAACTCTGCTCTTGCTAACATAGAAAATGGTGACATTACAACGTGTCTGTGGTGCAGAGCTGTGCCTCAAACTTTGTGCCCAAGCCTTCCTTGCCTGTCAGGAGGGCTAGTGCTTCAGGCTGTGGGGAAAGTTAACAACTGATACCAGAACAAGACAAGGTAATGGCATCCTGAGCCAGTGGCAGCCTGCAGACAGGGCCGGTGCTGGAGCCTGTGTGTGATGTGCTGTGCAGCCTGAACCTCCTTCTTTCCTCTGAAGGAAATGAATTAATAGGGTTGGAGCTACACACCCCTTCCACTTCATCTGGCATTTTCTGAGGTTTCCAGCCACTTAAAGGTTGTTGTATGATAGGACTGAAAAGGGTTGGGCAAAGAAATGGTTGTCAAGTGCGCCCCTCTAAGGGGATTAAAAGTGTTGAGGTGCTGTCCTGCTGTTCAGGCTGGTTTTGGAGCATGTCTGCTGAAGCTGTGCTACTCTGTGTGAGACTAAATGAATGTTTTGATGCCTGAAATGGTATCAGTGCCAGTGACCCCTTCCAGCTGAGTGCTCTGCGCCTAGTTTGGGAGTCCCTAATAGCCTTTTTTTGTTATTGGTTATTAAATTAAACTGAACAAGATGGGGTGGTGAGGAGGGAATGGGAACAAACCCAGACACTGGCCTGGTGGCTGGAATGTTTCTTCTGTGTGGTGGTAAAGGCTCCCTCCTGCAGCGAAGAGGGCACTGTCCCCTCGTCCTTGTCATCAGTGAGTACCTCACTGAACCGAAGTGTGGCTGTACCTCCTTGTCACAGAGCCTGTTCTGGTTTCTGTGGTGATGGAAGCAGAGATGTAAGGGATCCTGCAGGCATGAGCTCAGCACTGAGCTGCCAGAAGCAGGCAGGCATGCCTGACATCACAGCTTTTGGCCTTCAGTGAGGTTTAATGCCAAACTTCCTGCAAGGAGCCCCTGGGGACGTGTAGCAGCTGGGCAGGGGTTTGAGGTGTGTTTACAACAAAAGCTGAAGGGCTGTGGGGATAATGCTGTGGCTTGGCAGCCACACCACAGAGGTCAGCAAGCTGCTTTTTCCCCAGCTGGCCAGATAAACTTGCACTGAGCTGTGTGCTGCTGGGGTCAGTCAGTTGGTGACAGTAGTTCAGGAATTATCTGAAACTAATTTAATGAAATTTGGAAAAATACTTGCTAAGTAACACAACAAATGTGAAAATGAGTTAAAGCTGGGTTAATACCTACATCTGGGGGAAAATGTGTTGTTATCCTAAGAGCTGCTGCCATGGCTTCATTGCAAGGGAACTAAACCTGCAGCTAGCTACAGGGAAAGAACAGCTAATCCTCGGGTACTACATAAGATAAATTAATAGTTAAAGCCTGATACAAAAATTAAAAGGTAACTGTATGGGGTGGTCTTGCTCAGAGGATTTCCATCTTCCCTTTGCCTTCAGGCAGTAACATTAGACTGAACGGATTTCCGCGAGGGTTTCTATATTTTAATAACGCACCAGTTCTCAAAATGCTATGCAGACCATCGTGTGTGAAAGTGCTGACTAGCTCCGGCATGCCTGCTGTAGCTTGGGAGGATGATGATGAGGAAGCAGTTCCTTTTTGCTGATCCTGCAACCAAAGGCAGTCCTGTGTGGCACACAGGGATGCAGATTTGGGGGTCACTTGGGGAGCTTGGGCTGGTGCTGATCCAGGCTTGGTGCTGGACTGGGGAAGGGTCAGCTTTGTTGCAGCCGGAGGATGCTTTTGGGCCTGTCTCTGAATGAGAAATGGTAAAATCCCTGGTTCCTGTCTGCAAACTCTTCAGTGTAAAGGTGAGCTTCTACACTAAATAAATTAAAAGATTGAGTTCTGGTGATTGATTATTTTTTTCCAATTTCTGCTGATACAGAGTTGAATCCTATGCGGTGCACTTGTTTGGCTTCAGTGTGACTGTGAAAAATCAGAAAACACTGATCACCTTTCGAACCGGTTACTGAATTTCTTGTGTTAGGGGGATTCTTACTGGAGAAGAGTAAGTCTTTTGTTCTTAAGCATTATTTTAACCCATGCCGCAATCAGAAAGATTTGTTCTTTTTCAAGGAGGTGAGTAAACCGGTCAGCTTTGCTGCTGGCTACTCCCGATCCCCAGCAGAGAATGGGGAGCTGTGGTGCAAAAGCCGGTTTCTCAGCAGTTGATGTGAATCGCTGTGGGGGAGCTGCAGAGGCAGAGGAGCTGGTAGCACTTGCTTAAGCCCTTGCTTGAGCTCTATGGACAAGGATAACTGGGCAGAAGCATGAAATGCAAGGAGTGGATGTGATGCCAGCTTTGTACTTGAGAGCTTTGAGCTTCTTATCCTCTGGGAAGAGGGGTGTGATCCATGCACTGCTATTGTGCAGTGCCTCTGCCTGTGCAGGGGAGCAGTAAGTGTGCTAATAAGCCGGCTGTGTCCAGTGAAGCGAATTTCCACTGTCTGCTGAGCCGTGCTGTCTGGGGCAGTGTCCTGCCACCAGGGAGAAATCAGATGACTTGCCCCAAGGATTTGTGTTAAAGATGGTAGGTCACTGTGATTGCCAACACCTGAACCTGATAACCAGTCACACCTCTTTGTATCATGAAAGATGCTTCTCATTTTTACTCCATACTCTTCTCATATACCTCTTAATAACTGACCGTGGTGTAAAATTTCAGTGGAGCACAAAATCGGTAAAGATGCAAAATGGGAGGGGAGGGTCTTTGCAGCTCCCACTGCTGGAGTCTGCACAGAGCTGTGTTCAACTTGCCTCCTGCTACCTATTAGAGGTGCACAACTCTGCTCGTGGCACTTCCCGGTGGGAAATGTCTGTGTGGTTCCTGTCCCCATCAACGTGTTGGTGACAGGAGGATGCTCCCTTGCTGGGTACCAGCCTGAGACCTTTGCAAATGGCAGCAGTATCAGAATTATTTGGAGAGCTGCAAGAGGCATTCAAGTCCGGTAGGGAGTTGTGGATATCTGTCCCTCTTTCCTGAGCAAAGCTCCTTTCTGATGGTAAAATGGCTTTGGGGCACCTTCTTTCTTTGCCCTGTGTGGGTGCTGCTGTGGGGCAGTGAATTGTGCTGCTCTAAAGCAGCTGAGGGTCTGGTCCTGAGAGCTAAGTGCCAGAGCACCTGCGTGATCTACATGGTGGAAAACAGTAACAATGAAAAAACCCCTCTGTACCAAATAGCTAGGGATAGCAATTGAAAAAGCAGATTCCTACTTGAAAACAAAGCTAAAAATGTGTTTTTGAATTATTTTGTACGTGTTAAAATACCTGAATTGTCACCTTATAATTTTGTAAATGCTCTAAATGTTCTTGCTTTTTTTCCTATTCTATTGCTCCCATCTTTTAAGTCTAGCAGGAAGGTGGTGTACTACAAACTGTAATGCCGTTTTGTTTTACCTTATTGCTGCCTTAACTAGGCATTTATTGCCCAATATACAATGAAGACTAGGTGCCAAAACCTTGAATTTCCTGAGCTCATTGTGAAAATTGCATTTTGTTTCTTCCTAAAGCTGATGGTTACAGACTCTGAAGGTGCACAGATGTGAAGCTCAAACTTATTTGGAAGCAAAATGATTTACAAAGAGCTGCTGATTCCCCTAAAGAACAGGTAAAATCAAAATACTCTTCAAGGACTTTGCATTAATAGTGAACAACTAATACCTGTTTTCCTGTAGGGAAATAATGTTGCCTATTTGGAGCCAAGTAAGAGATACTGATGCCTTAGCTTTCAAAGAGATGAACCTCTAATTGCTGAAATAGAGTTTATAGGGGATTTGGACTGTTGAAAAAACCACTAAATTGCATTGGATTACGCACCAGATAAAATCTACGATTGTCAGAGGCTCCAGGAGGAATTTGCAAGGCTTTGCGTAAAACACTGGCTTTTAAACTCATCCTTATGCTATAAAAATTAAGCCGTCTGACATGCTCAGATAGGGAAAAAAGTGTAATTCCTCCAGGTAAGCTGTGGCAGCGTGGGTGCTGTGAAAGCCTGTACCTCATGGTGACCCGCCTGCATGCAGAGGGTGGTCTTTGACTCGCTGAGATCTGGTTTATTGCAGCAGGTGGCTTGTGGGACCAGGCTGGGGGTGGTCTTCGTGCTGTTTTCCTACTTGCAGCATCTCGAGGTGAGTGCCAGGCCCAGCAAGGCGGATCCCCATCACCTTGGTCAGGATCTGGCTCCTTGCCCTTCCCCAAGCCCCTGCCACGAGGTTCAGTTCCCCAGCTGTGAAACTGGGATAACGCATTCAGCACCGTGAGATGTGTTGAAGCAGGGACAGCAGCTTGTCCAGGGATGCCGATATTCCCAGTATTGACATTACTGAATTCCCGCAAGGAGCAAGCTCCACCGGGGGCAGCCTGGAGGCTGTGTCAGCTGCAGGTGATGCTCGGAGCGGAGTACGCTCAGAGTACACTGAGCTTAAAGCTGTTCATCACTCCAGCCCCAAGCCGAGGGGAAGGGACCCGGGAGTTTTGCAAAGAAACGGGGTGTTTGGCCGTGGTTGCTTTGAGCAGGCGCAGGGTGGGAGCTGCCACTCCAAATACAGGTTTCTGAGTACCCCAGGCTCACGTGTCTGCCAGACGTCGATCAGGTGGGATGGGGGTCAACTGGGAGAGGTGCAGGGGGGTCTCTGGTCCAGGCGCGGGGCGAGGTCCAGTTACTGCCCATGTGAAGGTGCTGTGGGCGTGTTCCTCTGCGGTATGCCAGTGGGTCACCACGCACCGGCTCTGCAGATCACTGGTGATGGCACTTGGTGATGCTCAGGTGTAATGCTGGCCAGGCTTTCTCCAAGAGTGACTCTGGGCAGTGTCTTACCCAGACTCTTCATCCACCCACCCCGCGGTCTGTGCTGGCGAGAGGCTTGCAGCAGAGTACAGATTTCAGCGTGTAGGGCTGAGTGGTGTGTGCAAGAAAACCCAGTGTAGCAGTCCGTGTCTGAGCATAGAAGCTAGATGGCACAGTCCGCCCGTGGTTTCGCTGCTGTCGTGAGGGCTTGGGTGAGACACAGTCCTGCAGCGTGGCGTGCTTGAGCGGCTGTGTCCAGAAATAGGTGGCTTTTCTCGGTAAGCCGTAGCATGCAGCGAGTTTGTCGCGTGGGTGCCCTGTGCTTCCTTTCTTTCGAGAAATCTCTGTGTTTTGGATTCTTGCTACTGCACCAGTGCTGGATGGCAGGATTGGGGCACAGTCCACAGCTCTGCCCCTCTCCTTGCTCCTGCTTTGTTCCTGTGTGACCGTGGTGGTGTCACAGGTGTGACATCAGAACTGAAATTCCAGTTCTTGCCTTTCCTTTCCTTCTGTTTGGTCATCACCCCCCCCCCCCCCCCCCNGCCTCATCCTCTAGCCCTGCAAATGCTGTCATTTTGGAGAGAAAGCTTAGCAACATACCCAAAACAGGAAAATGCTGTTTATCCCTGGTCAGGTCATCCCTGATTTTCTCCAGCTTAATGCTGAGCTCGTCTGCTTCTTTACAAGATGCGCAGAGCTATCCCCATCCAGGCCGGCACCACAAATACTCCTGAACTTGAGGTCATTTATTGATAAATATGTTTTGGAAAAGTCTAACTCGCATCTACGTGTCACTTAATGTGGCTAAAACCTATGCTGAGTGCTGGGATGATGCTCTCTGCTTGGGGGAGAGCATCGCTCCCGCGCCTGCGTCCAGCCGTAACTCTCCTAGCACCGAAGCCACAGTGGATTTTGGTCAAACATGCAGATTTCTCACCCCTGACTTCTGCAGATGCCCAACACCAAAGAGGCTAAAAATCTGCCGGCAGGCTCCGCAGCGATGCTGACATATCACAGGCTCCTGGTTTACGGTTTTGTTTGCTCCTTTGGCACAGTCCTCTGCTAAACCTGCCCCATCCCAGCGCCCGGACGAGCCCCCCCGGTGCAGGGGTGCAGCACCCGCCACGCTGCCCGTGCAGCCGCGCTTCTGCTCCCAGTGTTTAATAATGTGGCGAGATGAACATCTAGAAAACCCCAGGCAGATGGGATTTGGCTGGCTGTGTGGTGAGCAGAAGTGCTTCTAAATAAAACATTTTCAAAGACTGGCATTAGGCATCAGTGGCTCTCTAATTCGTGCCGCTTGTTGGGAGTGTGTGTTCATCGCAGACAATGTTTATATATGGCATGTAAAATCTATTTCAATCAAATAATTTCCATAACTGAATATTTATGCCAACATCCACTGAATGCTCCTTGACTAAACTGAAAACTATTTATTCAGTTATAAATGTTTACTTGCTTAGTGTTAAAACTGCTTTAACAAACTTAAAAATCAAATTGATGTCTTCCCTGTTAGCAGGATTTCCACTGTATTCTAGACATCAGCTTGCTGAGCAATGTATAATATTTTATTATAATTTCAGCTCAAATAGCCTCTGTATATTTATACCCGCTAATGGCACTGATGCTCAGAGTGCTGACTAGACTTGCAACAGAGCTGCTGCCATTCTCAAATATCCTGGTCTTACGAGGCCAGATCAGTTAGAATAGCACTTTATTGCACCAAATACTCAGCGTTAAGTCTTAATAATATTGTGATGAGTAAACTCCAGGTTGCTGCCTCGTTGTTGATAGCGGAGTCCAGGAGACTTGTAATTAGGATGAGTCCGGAAGTGTGAGAGTTTGGAAAATGTATTTATGCCCTGAGGAAGCATGTTGTATTTGCAGCTTGTGAAGCAGATGATTTTATATGCCTTGAAGGGAAGCCTGCATGTTTTCCATCCGTGCTTCCCGAGGGACAGGCAGCGCCGGGGTCGGTAGGCGAGCCGCAGCCACCGTGGCACACTGTGCCATTAATCGCATGGTGGCTGAAAATTGCCCAGAGGCAGAGCATCACCCTGCTCTCGCATGTGGGTGTTTGTGCCCCTACCTGTGATTTTCCAGGGGAGCTCATGTCAGGCTGTGAAGCTCTTGTTGGGACATGCTGGGGGCTGTTTTGGGACATGCACCACGTTGCTCCTTGCCTTTTTGAGCAGCAGGGGAGGTAGGTAGTGGCAGGGATGTCTGCTGCATTTGCAGATGAGTTGCATCCAGCTCAGGTCTGTGATTTTTTTTTTGGGGAAAAAAAAATTAAAGCCAAAAAAACCGCTTTGAGGGGGACAGAAAGGGGAGCTGAAATACTGAGGGGTGCAGGGGTGACCACCTGGGCTCTGCCATGGGGAAAAATAACTTGGACCACTTCCCTGCTGCGATGAGGGGTCCTGCAGGGACAGGGGACAGAGCAGTGTTGGCTCAGCCCAGTGCACAGCCAGAGCTGTGTCCCCCCGGGATGGAGGCAGCGGCCACGCTGGGCCATCAGCCACTGCTGCCTGACTGGGCAGTCCTGCCTGTCCCACCCCAGCCAGGGGTCCGCAGGACACGGCCACCGCGAGCTGGTGACAGGCTCTGCACAGAGAGGGGTTGAAAGCTGAGTGCCCATACCCATGTTGCTGAGCAGGACTGAGCGATTTAATTACTTGTAGGATACAAAATGAGTTATTCCTTATCTTGCATCACTCGAGAGGCTGGAGCTGCCCATCCTCTCCCTCTGTGCAGCTTCAGCTGCCCGCCTTTATCCCACAGCCGTGTCAAGTCGCTGCCTTCGCAGCATGTGGATTTTTATCATTTTCTTCTGGCGCCAGATCGAAAGAGGCTTGTTGGACAGTGATGGTGGCTTAAAGTTAATATTTCACCAGAGTAAAGGCATGCGGGAGTGAGGGGCCCTTTTTGCCGCACTGACAGCTCGTGCTTGCGTTGGATAAAACAACTCCAAAACCACTGCTGTGATGCTTCCCCCAAGCCCTCTGCCAGGAGGGGCTCGTGGGTGAGCTCTGCAAGGGGAAATCGGTGCCAAAGCCTGGGATTTCTTGGATGCGATCTGACAAAGAGCAGAGCTGAAGTCCTGCCTCCAGTTAAAGCTTCATGCTTTGCAGTGGGGGCTTTGCTTATTCAGCATGGTCTCCTTGCCGTGCTCTGCTGTGCTCTTCTCCCTCCTCCTCCTCCTGTGCCTGCAGTAACTCTGCAGAACTGGGATTTCGTACAGAAAATGTGAGAATTTTAACTAGGATTTCACATATGCTGTAGAAATCCCCTCCTAACCAAACACCTGGGATCCTAACGTGTCTGCAGTGCCTTCTGATGGCTTAATTACTTTTTACTTCTCTGTTAACTCCCCTGCAATGATGGGAAAAACATTACCTTGCTCAGAACAGCAGGTGAAACCCAGCAGCAAGCCCCTGCCTGGGGGCTTAGCTTTACTCAGGACCACTTTTTGTTTAGCTGATTTTCTAGGAACACAGATTATACTTTTGTGTGTGTGTGTGCAGGCATTGTTTATCACCGCTTTGATTGCGTATATCCTGGGTAAGCACTATACAAACCCTGGCAAATAGATGGTCTGTGGCTTAGACAAGCAGAAAATCCTCTGGAGTTATGTCCTGAGTTTATGGCATCTTGTCTGCGACACCGGTGTGCTCACGTGAACTGTAAAACTCGGTTATGTTTCCCCTGCTCTTTCCCAGTGTTTGATGTAAGGTGTCGCAGCGGCTGGTGGCACAAAATTGACGCCCAGCTCGATTCTCCCAGGTGCTCGTCCCAGCGTGTGGCAGGGCTGCGGCCGGGGCTCGGGGCTGTGCCGGGCTTGCAGGATTTGGGCTAATTCTGATGGCTCACCCTTCTAAAGACTTTGTGGGACAAAGTGAGTGCCACAAGTCTGGATATTATCAAGCAAAAAATTTTCAGGTCCAGCTGTGCATCACTCGTAGAGCTCATGACGAATTTTGTAGGGGTATGGGACATTTCCACATTTTTTGGGAGTGTTTGGGTTGTACTTAAATGATCATGAGCAGATGCTGACGTTCCCCCTATGCGAGGTGATACACGAAGGTAATGGTTAATCAGTGTTTCCTCTGATACAAGCAGATTTAGTAGCAGGAAGGGACATGGTATCCATAATATCAATAATCTACATCCAGAAGTGTGTCCCTCCCCTTGTAGCTGGTGGTCGGGTTTGAAGCCCACCTTGGACGATTAGTGCAAACACATGGTTGAAGATTTGGCTTCCGCTTACAGGGTTGAAGATTTGGCTTCCGCTTACAAAGATCGATTATCCCTCCGCAGCGAGTCGGCACTTGCTGAGACGTCAGCTAAAATGGAGCGGCGCGAGGCATGTTAAACGGTGATTAGTAGGCGTAAAGCCGTATTCAATAGCAGTGATAAATGCAGTAAAGCACATTATTATTATCTGAGAACTGAATGGGGAGTTTTTAAATATATATGTTAGGATGCCGCAGGCAGGACTTCCCAGGGGAGAAGCGAGGGGTTGCTGTTGCTGGAGGGGATGGAGAGCGGGGTGAGGTGCTGCACCCATCGGCGACTGAACCGATCCCGAATGGACCTTGTCTCACCCAGCGCTTGCAGGGTCTGGTCCCTGCTCGACAGCCGTGCTTCCTTCTGCCGGTAACGCCAGTTACAGGAGCTAATGAAGAGAGGGGGGCTGGTCACCGCTTGCTTTTGTTCCCCAAATGTCAGAGCTCCTGAAGCATATTCTGGTATTTAAAACAAATGACTGCAGAGGAGTCTTATCAGCACAGGGTTTTATGTGGCTCACAAAGTCCCATCTGTGCTGCCGGGCAGCTGGTCCCCTGTGTCCCTGCTGCTGTGGCAAAAACCACAGGGATTTGTTTTAAGCAGACTTGGGAATGTGGGATCCTTGTGGGGATGGTGCAAAAATAGACCATGACTCGTAAGGACCTTGAGGCACTTTCTGCTGGGTCGCTTGTCCCTGGTGAGAGGCTCAGACTTTGTTCTCAGATGCTGGTTAAACCCCCTGTATTTCTCCGAAGCCAGACTGAAACGTGGCTGCCAGGTGGGTTTGCAATGTTTTTCCTTTTGGCTACCCAGACGTAGTCCTCTCTGGAGGACCCTCAGCAGACTTTCGGGTCCCTCTGGGCCATGCTGCATTTCACCGGCCCCCGGCACAGCTGCTGCACCTGGACTATAAATCAGATTGCTGGATGAATATGGGCTTAAAACCTGAAATTAGCACCTTGCTCTGTCCCCCAGCCCCCTTGGGATATTTTGGGGCCAGTCCCAGTCTTCAGCTGAGGTCCTCCATCCACCCATGCCTGCCCCAGAACTTGGCCACGGTCCCTGCTGCACCCACACCAGCCCTGATGTGTCTTTGCATTTTGATATTTATACCTTTGATAGTTGTATCTTTGCAACCAAGGGGAAAAGATACTTTAAGTGAGCAGTCTTGTTTGCAGAGAGGTTGTCCCAAAAGTACCAGGGGGGTGGGTGAAAGGGATAGAGCAATGCCCCCCTCCCTGGAGGGCTGACTGAGACTGTGGATGTCCGCCCTGCAACACAAAAAAATTACTTTTTCTGGCTTGAGAACTGATCAAAGCCTTGGCCGAAAACTCAGTTTCTGGGATAAGGAATGGAGAACTGACAAATAACCCTTGAATCTTTTATTACAGAGCAGCATCGTTTTATCTTATCCCTGCCAGTGCCATCTTTCAAAATATATATCAAAAAGATGATGTAGCTCTCCCACTTGCGGTTTTTCGCCTTGAAGGGTGTCTCCTCTCCTTCTGGGGGACTGTGGGTCTGAAAGCCCCGCAGAGGACTTTTGCAGCGTGGCCGCACTCGGGCTTTCCTATTTACTTTCCCCCTTTACCAGTGACAGTGCCCTGGATTGCACTGTGAAGACCAGACCCCCAAAACCTGTGCCTTGGGCTAGAGTGACAGAAAAGGGAATAAAAGACAGAAAATGTAAAAGGAAACATTATTTTTTTGGTGTTTTTCTCCCAGAGGGCTGAGTGTTATTGGGATGGGAAGGGCTTTGAGCATCAAGAAGGCATAAAACGGGCTGGTTTGGGGCTCTGAAATGGGTCCTTGAGCTGTGACGCATGGCTTTTGAGGACCTAAACTGGCTGGTGTCTAAAGCTGAGACATCTTTTTTATATGTAGGTATGTGAGCACACGCATGTGCGTGTATTTTTCCTCTGCCTCTCCTCTAGGCAGGTGCTAAGGACGTGACGACGGGCAAAATCTCTGGGTGACGGTGGCTGGGGTGACCCTCTGGGTGAGCAGCAAAGCGTTTGCTCCCAGCATCTTCAGCATGGAGAGAGCTGTTCAAAAGTGTACTGTCTGCAGGAGGTAACTTTTAATTACTGTAAAATAAACACATATTTCTGGCTTTTTTGGCTTCGGTGAGCGGATTTCTTCTCTGCAGAGGGATGAAGCAAACCCAGCAAAATAACGCTCTGCGGCAGCGGTAGCTGGATGTCTGCAACTGGAAAGGTCTCGGCACGTCTGGAGGGGATGGAATAGATTGATTTATGATTTTAACAAGCATGGCTGCATAGGGAATCATGCCTATATGGTTTAAAGTCATGAAAAGATATTAATCAAAATTAAGGCTGCTCTAAGAAGGTATCCGAGCCAGTGGTCTGGTTCCCGGCTAATTGATTACACAACTAAAGCATAGTTGTCCCTACAGAGACAGTCAAAGGACAGCTTGGATGGGGGGTCTGAGGGTTTAATACCAGATGGGGAAGCAGAGGGTTGGAACAAAGGGTGTAATGAGGAATAATAGGAGTCGGTTAGAGGGACTGTGCACTTGTCCCCATTGATTAGCCTGGGTGTGAAGGGAGAAAATGATTAATAGAAACATGTAAATGAGAAGCAGCAGTGACATTTCTAGAGCTGCAGCCTGAAATCACACGTTGCCAAAGGTCGGAGGCGCCTGGGCAGGTAGTGAACATCGACACCAGAAAAGCGGTGTTTTTGGGGCAAAAGCCCGTCTGTGTGCCTCTGGGACCAGCCCAGCCAGGGCTGAGTGTGTTAAAAGCCGTGTTGGCAGTCATGCCGTCCCACCAGGCTGCTTCCTGACCTTACTCCTGCATTAATTGTCATTCTGATGGAAAATGCCTTAAAACGGCTGTGTGGGGTGGTGTTGATGGGGCTGCATCCCACCGGGCTGATGGTCCCCCAGGGGTTTTCCAAACCATGCCTTCTGCTTGTCTGCACAAGGCGGTTGTGTTGTAGGGTGAAGGTCAGGCTCAAAACCTTTTCTTTTAGGGGAAAATTGCATCTGCACTTCTCTGCCTTGCCTCTGGCCAGGATGCATGCCATGCTTTGCCCGGTGCGGTTTGACATTGCATCGCTCTTGGTCTTCACGACACAAGGCATCGGTGGATGTTTCCCTGTGGTCTGGGAGGTACACGCACAAAGCAGCGATGCCAAATTAACCTCCTTGCATGGCCTGAACTCTTGCAATGGTGCAAATACGCCAGGAGGTCTTATTGCAAATCTCCACATCTTTTGGACCCACTGAAAGGAGATGGGTATGGATTAGTTGAGCTCCTTGTGAGGCTTCCTGGTGGAGCCTCCAAATTTCTCCAGGCATGCTCAGGCATTAACAGTTTCCATTGCCTCAGGCCTGGAAAAATCATGTTGGTGATCTCACAGGGTTAGCTGCAGAGATCTGGGGATTTAAGAAGTTTCCAAAAGGTATATAGGCTTGAGTGTTCCCCCAAACCAAGCAAAACCCCGGTAATAATAAAATTTATTTGCACTTCATATTTAATATGATGGCTACCCAGGACTCTAGGCTCCTGCACATAATGAGTTTTGCAATTAAATTATATCTTAGCTGTGCTGAAGCCACGTTTCCTACTGGGAATTTGGCCAGCCATCCATGTCCTTCCTCAAGGGCCCCCAAACCCAGTGCCTGCAGCCAGATCCAAGGATTTTGGTGGCCTTTCTTTGCGGCAGCGTGCTGGCAGCTGTGGCAAGGCTCCTGCCCAAATCTGACCCTGCGTCCTGTGTAAAAGTCTCTCAGATGCAGGCTCTGAGAGTGAGATGCTCCTGTCTTGCAAGAACGCTTGTCCTAGACTCTGCTGCCATCGGGTTTTTGCAGTGATATCAGCTGAATGGTGGACATTGCTTTGAATCTATGGGATGAATGGAGAATGCTCAGCAACAGGGGTTGAAGGACAGCTGGAAATGCTTGCTTTCTGCCATTTCTGACAATGTTGTATGTGCAAGGCGGTATGGATGCTCCTTGAGGTGGGTCATCATTGCTTTTGCACACGGAAGCTAAGGAACCATGAATACAAGTGAAAACCTGGGTGCTTAAACACCAGCTTGATGAGTCTTGCTGCTTTGCAGGTGCTGAGCTCCTGCAGGTACACTTGCAGGTTCCCTGGTTGTTTGCAATGATTTTATTCCTCACACAGCACCGCATAGAGTCATCTGTGCCTGATCTCTCCCAGCAGTAAACAGGACACTATCTATTGGTGATTTATCCTGCCTTTTCCTATTTTAGACCTCACCCTATTCCATACAGAGACATGGCTCTGTTCGGTGGGTCTGGTGATTTTACCTCTCAAAAGAAGTGTTCTCACTGACTTTGAAATGATCTCCCTCCTTTTCCCTTCCTCTTCAATCACAGCTCAGGCATAACTCAATGAGATCAATAGTTACGGACATGAAAATGAGAGAAGGATGGGTCCTCTGTGTGCATCACAGAGAGAAATGCTGCATTTGCTCTATTTCCTGCAGCTCAGCTTCCAGCCCAGGTGTCCATCTTCCCAAAGAGATAATGTCGCGTACTTCAGCCTTTCTCTGCAAGAAAGCTGCTCTGACACCAGCTCCGTCAAAGCTGATGGCAGTCTGATCTGGTAAATTTATCGGTCCCCAAGCAAGCCACGGTGCCCATCCTCATGCACCTTTCTTCTCTATCTGTTGGGTAATGCCGAAGACCAGGCGTGCTCCAGCAGCACCCTCCCCTGAACAAACCCTCCTGCCAGACCCCCGTCCTCTGTCTGCCTTTAGCTCCTGATTACGGGGCAATCTCACCGTGCCGTGTGCGGGAGGAGCAGCTCTCCGGGTGTAACCAGCGCCGGCTTGTCCCCAGGCGGGGTGGTGGATCGGTGGCATACAGCCTTCTGCACACTGTGAAATTCAGCCCCGAGCCAGAGCTGGAGCTGCAGCCAGAGTACATAAATCTGCAAAACACTTCATCGGCCAGGGTCTCGTACCAGGGTCTCGAGCTGTCTCTCCCTGCGGAGGACGATCTTACCTGCAGAAAAATCCAGCTCGGCAGGTGGCTAATTACCACCATCAAAACTTGATACGCGGTTTGCTCAGGGGTACGTTCTTGTCAGGGCATGAGAAATACAGTTTTGAAACAAAACTCATTTTAAAGCATCCAGAACTTTTCTGAGCAAAGGCACAAGAGGGAGATAGGAATCATTTAGGAGCCAAGAGCGGGATGGATGGTCACCACTGCAGGATCAGTCCAAAAGCGACGCAGCCAGGATGCGCCAGGGTGAGCCACCACTTGCTGCAGTCCTATCAATCTGCTTGTATACTGGTGCAAAGTACCAAATACCAAGAGATGACCAGGTACCTGGACGTGGGAGCTGGTTTGATACCTGCAGCCCCTCATTCTCATACTCTCCTTGCTCCCGAAGGAGTTGCCTCCCTGCCAAAGGCACTGGAGTAATTCTCCTTGTTAGAATAAATGATGAGGATCACAGCCAGCCGCTCAGCTAATGCTAAAATGACAGGGAGAAGAGACTGGCCAGTTTGGTCCTCACTGACCTTGAAAACCAAGCTGGCGAATGCAACCTTCCATTTCTTATTGCTCTCCAGGATTAGTGGGATGAGGTCAGCCTGTAGCACTAATTCACTTTGCTCTTAACTCATTTCATTACATTACAGGAGAGCATTGCACTCGGCAAGTGTAATCTTCAGTGCTATTCTCCTCTTGTCTTTGCTGTTGTCATAAATTAAATAAGCTACTGTCATTTTCCAACTATAAAGATTGATTTTTTTTTTTAACTATACGGAGGCAAGCGATGATAATTTATACATCTTAAAGTTGTCCACTTAGTTGTCTCTCTAGCAGGTTATTTTGTTGGACCTTGAGCTGGCTGCTTTTTCCTTTTCCCATGCTCTCAGGTGACAGGGTCTCGGGGCAGAGATGTTAAGTCTTCATGTCTCCTGCTGTGAGAAGCACACACAGACCTGAGATGGGCACTCTGCTCCCGTGAATACCAAAACGAGAGCTCATGTCAATAGGACACACTATCCTTTCCAGGGAGATGTCAAGTCTTGCTCGTGTGCGATGCTGGTGTAGGTCTGTGTTGGCTGCATGGTTGGGCTATCTCATCCCCGTTGCCAGCAAAGAGAATGCAACGTAGCTTATTGCCCAAAACGCAGCGTCCACAATAACCCAAGCTGAGCAGAAGCCATCTTCCAAACTAAATGTTGAAGTTGGTTATGTGTGACACACAGATTCCCTGGCAGTATTTGAAGCATGATAATAATCCAAAAGGACATGCCTCGGATTTAAAGCCTGACTGTTGGTTTTAAAATTGAGCTCTTCCATGAAGGTGGCACTGAAAGCTGTTGTTGGTTGTGAATGACAGGCTCCGGGATCCACCCGTCCTCCGATGTACCGCCGCTTTCAGCTGCTGCCGGGACAAATGTGTCTGAGAGGGTTTACTGCTCAAACTCCTTGAGCAGGCACTGGTGCCTCCTAAACCCGAGTGAGGTGGCCCCAGTGCTGTGAGCTTTTGGCGGAGGTAACTAGCACTGTGCTAGAGCGGTGGCAGTGAACTTGCATTGCTGATCACCTATGACAAATCACATGCCATTAAGGTTTTTTTGTCTTTCTGAACAAGCAGTAGCTTCAGTTCTCTTCTTATCATGTTATACATAACCCATGTAGCTGATGGACACGTGCTGGTTCAGGAGTTGCTCTGTCTTAGTGTGTTGGGGGAAATACAATTAACAGACGATCTCATGTCCAGTGGGTGCAAACTCCCATCTGGCAGGATGTCAGTGGAGAAATACAAGAACTGCAAGTGATTAGAAGCTGGAATTTTTTATTGTCATAGGTGTTGTGGTTTAACCCGTCAGGCAGCTAAACACCACACAGCCGCTCGCTCACCCCCGCTCTCCCAGTGGGATGGGGGAGAGAATCGGAAGGGCAAAAGTAAGAACTCATGGGTTGAGATAAGGACAGTTTAATAATTAAAATAATAACAACAACAACAGCAGCAGCAACAACAACAACAACAATAATAATAATTAAAAAAATGTAATAATAAATGTAATGAAAAGGAAAACAATGAGAGAGAGAGAGAAACAAAACCCAGGAAAAAAACAAGTGATGCAACCGCTCACCGACCGATGCCCAGCCCGTCCCCGAGCAGCGATCGCTGCCCCCTGGCCAACTCCCCCCACTTTCTATACTGAGCATAACATCATATGGTATGGAATATCCCTTTGGCCAGTTTGGATCAGCTGTCCCGGCCGTGCCCCCTCCCCTCCCAGCTTCTTGTGCACCTGGCAGAGCACGGGAAGCTGAAAAGTCCTTGACTTAGTATAAGCACTGCTCAGCAACAACTAAAACATCAGTGTGTTATCAACATTATTCTCATACTAAAACCAAAACGCAGCACTATACCAGCTACTAGGAAGAAAATTAAGTCTATCCCAGCCAAAACCAGGACAGTATGTATAGTAGAACGTGGAATAAATGATTGGAAAAGTGAAGCTTCTAGACTTGGCCTAGGATGAGTTGGCTTAATGAAGATGAAAAGCCAATTGGTAGGAAGTTACTGTCGAATGGAAGAAAGAAGAGCCCAAACTAAAAATGATGTATTTCCAGGAGACAAAGCCCAGTTGCCATGGGGAATGGCACATGGGACCTTCTGGGGAAGGTACTAAGGAGTATGGGCAACTCCTCAAAGAAATCTTCGTTGGTCTTAGTCAAAAAAGAGGCGTCTGTGAAGTAGACAATAAGCCTGATTACTAAAAATCAGCAGAAAAGGATGATGAAAAGAAATGGCGACAAAATTTGAAAAGCTGAAACACAAACCAAGGGACACCAGGGGAAGTGGTCACCAGGTGCACTGGAAACAACATAGGTTGAGGCTGGCCCCATCATGCCGGCATCAGCCTGGGAGATGCAGGGAAACCAGATTGGGAAACTAATGTGGAACTAAACTATCTAAAAAAATGGTCTCAGAAAACCAGAATGGTCGTCAGTGTGGGAAGGACCTGGTTTTACTGTCCAGCAGGAGCAATCAGCAGCAGAAATGCAGGGTGGGGAAGGACCAGGGAGCAGAGCTGGGGAAGAGGGCTGGGGGTGAGTCCCCTAATGGGTGTGGGTCGCCTGTGCCAGGCTCCTGTGGAAGACCCACATGCTGTACCCGGTGCAGAAACAGGAATTAAGTCTTTAAGTTTGCTCAGCAGAGCTGGTTTTATTTATGCATTTGTACTAATGAAAGAAAGAAAGAAAGAAGCGCCTGCGGTAGATGGCCAGGGAGACTGTGACCTCTTCGTCATAGAAGGTTTTTAAGACAGGTCAGACAAGGATCTCATAGGAATGACTCAATGAAGTTGATTGTGGCTGGGCAAGTGGATGAGCTCAGTAACTTCTTGATCACCTTCAGCCCTCTGGATCTCTCTAGTTTTTTTTCAACATTTATAGCATAACGCTGTTCACAAGGCTGAAAACCCCCCTGCACTCAATTCATTTCCCAACAATGCTTTAAAGCATCATGCTAAGGCATCGTAAAGACGTGCTTTTAGAAACAATTATTTGATCGCTCCGCCGACGCCTCGTTGCAGCCGTCCTAATGAACAATGAAACTTTATTGTGTTTAGAGATGTAATACGTGGTACCGGCAGCCGCCATCGCCGGGCTGGGAGATGGAAAAAGCACATCAGCATCTCGGCACAAGGCTTCGCCTTGTCACGAAGCCTGTCCTCTGATTTGGGGAGTGCAAATTGCGTTTTAACAGAAAAAAATATTATCAACAAAGGGAATGAAGATTAACTGCTTGCCTGAAGGCAACGTTTGAAGATTTTACAGATACGACTGTACCTGCTACAGCCGGCACTCCAGTTACAGCGGGAAGAGCAAGGAGATGAAGCTCATGATATACCAAATAAAACGGCACCGTTTTTCATTATACCTTGGTGGTAATGCTCTTTTTTTAAGGTGGTCCATCTGTGAGCTGGATGCTTCTGGAACCGAAGCTGTTTTTAGTGCCCGCTGAAGACTCGTTTACCTCTATTTTTGTTCAAAGTTTTTTGGCAGAGGGAAAAATCACACCTTTCCCTCAGAGCTGAGGTATTGGGGCTGCTTCCAAGCGTGGCTGTGTGCTGGCATTAAACTCGCCATGGTTTGGGGTTGGCTTTGGATCTGAACCCTCAAAAGTCAGAAGTGGGTGATGTATTTCATGTGGATATGCTTTTGGCCGGTTTAACGCTTGTGCTATGGACCATCAGAGACCAGGAGGGGCTTTGCCAGTGATCATGCCTTTCTTTTCAGCTGGTTTAGGACAGGAATAATTTTATTTTCTAGCACAAATGGTGTAAAAGTGTGAATGTCAGAGCAGAGCTTTGGCCGGTGGATTAAAGCCGCCTGGGATTTATGCTGGTTCTGCAAGGCGAGCGATTTCCATGCAAAACCAAAAAGAACCATTCACGTGAAAATTTGTAAGCTCAAAAACGTGAGTTCATTGCAAACACACACACATTCATGATGATCCTGGGTGTTTCAGCCTCGTATGAGATGGTCGCCCATGAAATGTGTGTGCGGGGCAGTGTGTGTGTGCACGGGATGGCGGTTCGGGGTGTCTCCCTGTTCTCCCAGCTCCGGGAGCCGACTGCGAGTTTGGACTTTTGCTCTCTCTTTAGTAGCTTGGACCACGTTTTCTAGCTTGGATTCCTAAGAAAATGAAACAAATGCAATTGCTGAGTTTTTACTTAATTCTCTAACTTGCTGGCCAATTCCTACCTGATTTGACAGAAGAGCGGAGCTCATCAGAGGTATTAAATTTCCACATTTTATGAGGACAGCTGGCTGAGCAGAGGAGAGAGACCTTTTAATAACACTCCTCTGCGGCAAAGGATGAAGTGTGTGCAAAGCCCTTATTAGACAGAGAAACTGCACAGAAGAGCAAGGGCCACCACGAACAGAGAAAATACTTGTTTTTTAATGTTTTGCAACTCAAAGTTATGCCAGGAATGAGCTCAGCCAACGCTGACAAAGAAATGGCAGCAGTCAAACGGGGAAAGGCTTTTTGGGGATGGACACCTCTGACAAGGCCCTGGTGCTCTCCCACATTCATGCCTGCAGGAATCACCCTGGGATTAGTGGAAGCCTGGTTGTTTGCCTTCATGTGTTTTTGGGGATAAACAGCCTGGTAGGGTCTCCTCCACATTTTGTGCATTGCTGTCCATTAATGGAGCCCTTTGCTCTCCGCAGAGCCTGGGATGCTCCATTTCATGCATCTCCTGTGTCTAAAAGCCCAGTTATTACAGGTGTCCTGCTAGGACATGGCTTGCAAGATTTGTACATGGTCCGTTATAGCTTCAGCAGCTGCTCTGGGCAAGAGTGGGAACAACAATACATCAGTTCAATGAACCTAGCCTGCGTCCCCAGCGTGAGAGCAGTTTTAATCTTGACTTTGTCTTCTTGTGCTTTGTTGTATTTAGAGCTGGCTGCTTTTCTGTCATTATTTTGCTATTTTCTTGGAGGGCAGCCATTTCATCTAAATGCTGCCTAGCTACTGCTGGCGAAGGAATATCCAACAATTTGCTTTTAAATAGCTCTCTCTTAAAAGTTAGTGGTCAGCAGATGGGTGCGGATGATTGTTGCAGTTATTCAGCGCCGGCTTCCACGCTTCGACACCGGCGTTCGAAGGGGTCTAATTCAACTACCACTGCAGAAGGAGAGTTTCTTTATTTCTCTCTTTCTTTTAAAGTCCTCTTCTCCCCCAGACATGAACTTCCCCACAAGCGCTTGTTACGTTTCCAGCAGGAGCCCTACAATGCCCTATTCACTGGAAGATGGAGTCTGGGCAGCTATTTAAGCTGGTTAATGTAAAACTGCTTCTTATAGCCTCCTGAAAGAGTTACTCTGGGATAGAAACTCATGGGAAGTGTGAGATGGTGGGAGAGCGGGGAAAGGCGAGGGAGCACCTCGGGAGCATCCTGCTGGAGGTGGCCTTGGGACAGAAGGAGCAAGAACGGGATCTGGAAGGAAAATGGTAATTTTTGTATGCTACTAGGTCTGAGAGTAGATTATTTCTCATTTTCTGCTTGGCAGTTTGAAAATCTCCTGAGCTGTGCTTGAAGCTGGTACCAGGGAGCACAAAACCAGCCCAAAGCAGCGCTGTGCTGGGAGTGGGGTGGGTGGTTTAACAGCTCCAGGCTCCTAAAGCCATGGGAAACCCGGCATCAACCAGCACGCAGGAGAGGGTCCCTCCAGCAAACGCGAGCAGTGTGGTGCCAGCCTGGGCACAGCTCCCCGGGCTGGAGCTGGGGGGCACCGGGATGCAGCGAGCGACGCAAACCCCCCCCAGTTCAAAATCCACATCGCAGAGCTGTTCTCCTGTCCCACACCGGATGAATCGGACCCATAGGATGGATTTTGGCAGAAGGGGTTTTGGCACGTCCAATAGCACTATCATAGTATTACGCTGGGTGACATAATGCCGGCAAAGGGGACTACAGGCTCCAGAAGAAATAAAGAAAAAAAGGGATATTTAAGGATGCTAAATCCTTGAGTTTGTCACCCTCTTGTCCCGCTCCGAGGGAAGGGGGGGAGTGCTGGCATCGGGGAGGGCTGTGGCCGCAATCCTGCACTGATGTAGAGTATTTTTTGATCCTGGAAAGCCCGCTTGTTCAATGCAAACCACAACAATGCGGCAGAATTAGCGGCCTAGCCCTGGCCGATCGATGGACTGACAAACCAGGCTTTTATGTCCACAGCCTGTTTTGAAAGGAATATTAAAGCTGCGACATCCATAAAACACCAGGTTTGCAGCTGTGGAAGGGGTCAGAGCAGTTGGGTTTCTGCTTTATTTCTTCCCAAGAGCCGCTCATGGAGGGAGACTAAAAAAATGATGCTCCATCAACTCCATCTGCCCAGGGACAGATGAAAACTGCCCCGACCCAGCCTGCACTTTCTGGGGGAGAAAACCCAGACGGGTCCTGGTGTGGCTTCCCAGGGAGCTCCTACAGCCCCGTTGGAAATGGGGTGTGCAGAAAAGACACCAAATCTGCTCCGATAAAGGGTATTTCTAAGAGCAGGAGTGTTGATGGGGGCTAAGGAAACAGCATCCCGCATCCCAGGTGGATAAGGGATAAGGCTGGTACTAAGCAAGCTGATGTTAATGAGGGTAAATAATTGCTGTTGCCTGCCAGGGCAGCGGTGGAGGGGGACGTGTGTGTATGCACCGGGATGGCAGAGATTTCTCTGTGTTGTATCTTACTCCCCCGTTGCAGCCGTCTCTCACCACTTGTGCCCGTAAGGGGCTGTAGGTACGTTAAGCCTACCAGGAGTCCATTCTCCTCACTGTGTAAAAATATATCGAATTACGCCGTGCCTGCCTCTGGTGACTCTGGTGATGATAACTGGGATGCAGCTTTCCCCGAGCATCCCTGTGGGCGCAGAAAGAGACCGTCATTAAGTCTCGTAATCACTCACCGCAGCCCGCCTAAATTCATTTCACCTATGAAAATCTAATTATAGGAAGTGGCTCTTTCAGTCATTAAGGGCTGCAGGGGCTCGTCGTACAGGGTAAACTCCAGCTGCCGTCTCAGGGAAAAGAAAATGCCTCCAGTGCGTTTCTCCGCTGCCGTCGCAAACGTGCCCATTAGAGAGATGTTTATTGCCTTGCTCTTTCCCTCGCTTCCTAAACTCTCCCTGCCGAAAAGCCCCAGCCCCGTGCGGTGAATCCTGATGAGCCTTTTGCAGCTTGGACCTGCACGCCAAGCACCCCCTTGCCGACGGGGAGGATTAGTGCCCTAAAAAGCCCCTTTGGATCCAAAAAGCAATAACTCCTGATACAGGCATAGGTCAAAGCTAAACTTTTTCAGCCAAACTCATTGCGCTTTGGCAGGAGCGGGGATGGAGGATGGGAAGGGGCAAGTTGCAGAGCAAATCAGGGCACGCCGCTTGCAAGGGAGCAGAAGTTGGCAGCCGAGCTGTCTCGGGAGCCCTGACAGAGGCTGTGACTATTTATACATTCAAATAAACAGCTACTCTATGCACAAGTTAAAAAAAAAAAAAAATCATCCCTTTATAGCAAAGTATCCACCTGAGGATGACATTTATAGAGAGAAATGGCAAAGGGAATTTCAGGTGGTCCATGACAGCCCTTACTGAAAAGATCCATTACCACTTCGCTGCACATCTTTTCCCTATTTTTCTGCATTTTAGCTCATCGGCTGTGCTGTTAGAGCCCGGCTTTTCTGTGGCAACCCTGGGAGCCTGGTGCTTCCATTGCTTTTTGTAGCCTAAACTTACGTTTGAGTTTTATAGGGGCCCAAATCCCTCCAGGGTGTCTTAATGCTAACTTTCAGTTCACTTTAATTAATATTTCTAATGACCTGCAATGCACAAATCACGCTCAGCAAAGAGGCAGAATCACCTCCTGGTATTTTCTGTTTCCTTGCAGTAAATTTGCCATCATTGAGTTTCCTACACGATGTCTGTCCCCTCCTCCTGCCTCTGCATTTTTTTAGGCTGTTGGATAACTAGGAAGGAGATAAAAGCAGATTTATCTGTTGAGAGTGGAAGCACAAATAAAAAATGCCAGCTGAGCCATGGGGAGAGTTAAAGCAGTGCCGGCAGCTCCCTCACCCCATCTCCCAGGAAAGTATTAAACTTTAACAAGTAAATGAAACTAAGTTTGTGCAATGGAGTTAAAATTGCATAAGGAACATTTTCTTTCTCTGTGTTTGTTGTGATCTCTGCTCGGCTGAAAATCCATCCGGGGTGCAGGTGTCCCGGTGGTCCTTGGGCGTGCTCCAGCCCTGCTCCAGTACACGGCCCCCCAGCTCCCGCTGCATGTTGCTGGTGTGTGGATGAAGCCTGGATTAAACAATTCAGCCCTGAATAGGAACCTGGACAGCTTTGATCCAGCCTTGGCATCCCAGTTTAGCGGGATTTTTGGTTTGAGAAAGAGCATCCTCCATCAGTCACCTGCCCCCCGTGCCGCTCCGAGCAGAGATGGTGCAAGTTTAAGCTCAGTTTAGAAAATTGCACAGTTTCAGGGTTTTTTTTTGCTTCAGTGTCTGAGGCTGACACCTCACCTGAGAAAATATGGTCGAAGCATGTATTCACAACAGCACTGCTGGGAGGATTTCTGCCGTAAGGTGGGATCCATCTTTCCTCTTTCCCTGTCTTCCAGCAGTTTTTCTCTCTCTCTGAAGCTTGGGGACACAGGTGCTTCCCCAATACGATTATCTCCCTGGGTCCAAATATTTTGGTGAAGTTTTGTGAAGTGGAGGTGCACGCATGAACTGCCCTTGTGGCAGGAGCAGGGGGGACCCAGGCTCCCCGCGGGGTAGCGGTGCCCATCGGGGACACCGAGCCGCTTACCTCTGCTTTTAATATCTCACCTGCATTAACACAGCCCTGTCCATGCAGGTCTTTTGGCAGGGATTATAAGGTGATAATTAGCTCAAAATGCTTCTGCCAGGGTTTTAACAGCTCTGACACATTTCTCTCTATCCTGCCATAAATAGCTAAAATGGGAAACGTGTTTGGGCTGGCAGCGCAGCTGCCGTCGGTGACGTTGGCGACGTTGGCGATGAGCCCACTGTGCCTACACAAGGCGTCTCCTGCAGCCAGGAAGCGTTGGGCATCTCCTCAGGTGGCAGCTCACAGCCGGGTCTTTTTCTAGGGGTTTTGGGCCTTTTTTGAAGGGTTTTTGAGTTAGTTTAATCCTGTGGCCATGTGGGAAGGGGATTCCTGGAGGAGGCAGGACGTGGTGGACTTCAACAGACCTATCGAAGAGCTTATGCTGCTCAGCACAGTGGGGAAAGACAGCCTGGAAGTCCCCCAGACGGTACTCGCCATCTGCTCCGCAGGCATTTCTTGGTTTGGCTGAAGATTTTGAGCAAAATCCTTTCTGGAAAGAGTGAGCGCAGCTGAGCGGATGCCATTTCCACCCCGCAGCAGCCATTGCCCGAGCCGTGCCTGTCGGCAGATGGAGTTCGGCCCCCTGAGCTGCTCAAAAAGCCACAAATGCTTTAATAAATAAAACAGGACTGGCTATAAGGATCCATCCAACTGCATCAAGCTGTATATTGGGCTGGGATTTTTAAACACACCCCTTTGAAAGAGAAAAATGCGAGTCCCTGCGTGGCTGCCACTGCTCAAATATTGCAGGTGCGCGGGGAAGGATGGACACTCGGACACTTTTATTCCAACCACTTTGCTATTTACCTTGAGGATAGATTTTTACAGGTTATTTTTTTGTGAGCGACCTGTGGTCCTGTTGACATCCTCCTCTTCAATCTTAATTTCCCACCCCTGTGTTTCCCATCCCCGGGTCAGTGCGAGGGAAGGTGCAGCTGCAGCTGCCTCGATGCTCCATCCGAATGGCTCCAAGTCACCCCTTTCCTGTTCCACGTGAGCGACGTCTCCGCACTTGAGCTCCCCAAGTGCAAGCCCCTTCTTCCAAATTTAAAAGTGATTTGACGCTTTCAACCTGTTGTTGGCTGTAAATAACGCTTTCCCCCGGCACAGTGGTGCAGAGCGCAGCTCGTCACTCCCATAGGTGCTTTGCAATTGCTGCTTAGTATCAGCAGTGTGGAAGAAAGAAGCCATAGTTTTAATTTTGGCTCATGGAGAGCAGAGAGCCTGGGGATGCCTGGGGTATTGGGAGACGTAGATGTGTCCTGGGGATGCTCCCCGTGGGATTTAGTGACAAAACCACTCCCCTCTGCATTGAGCCTGGCTGCAAATGTGGGATCTGAGAGATGAGTTGGTCTGGATCAATGAAAAATAAAAAGCCACGAAGGATGGATGTGGTGGCAAAGCGGACATGGAGCCACTGCATCCCTGTGTGAACTGATGACTGTGATGCTACTGGGCATCTGACACAGCTAAATCCTGCTCTGCGCTAGAGGAGAGAGCAGGGTTTGTTGCTCAAGGACAGGGGAAACTGCAGAAATCCAGGTGTCCTGCCTTCTTATGTCTCCCTGGAGCAGGGAAGGGGCTTGGGGTTTTAGGGGTGCTTTTAGGGTAAGCCAAGGACCTGTGACAAATGTGGAAATAAATGGTCTATAAAATAAATGCACAGTCTGAACGTGCTGTTGCAACTCCATCGAATGGTCTGAACCCAAATCTGTCTGTCCTCTTTGTCTGCATTGATTTACATGGGTTTTTTTCTTTTTTTTTTTTTTTTTAATCTTAGGTCATAGGGAAAAATGGGGATGAAGGGCCAGTTGCTTCGGAGGTGAGGGAGAGCTGCCTGCGTGCTGTGTTACTGAATGAGCTTCGGGGAGGAAGCCACATCTCTGGGTGCCTCTGGCTGCGGTTTTGTGATTGTGGCCTCATTTCTTAGAGGCGTGAAAGCCCCTGGAGGAAGACGCTATGTGAGAGGTAAGTTTGTTGTGCTATTTCTGGTCCTCCAGTGGGGACCGTGCAGGGACCACAGTGCTCGGTGTTGAAGAAAAGGGTGGCTTCTGGGTGACGAGGGCTTGGCTACGGCTTTTGCTGTCCCAGCGCTACACAGGTGTAACGAGGCTGCTCATTCTCAGATGCTGCTTTTCAACGCCTTGGCTTGTTAGCTTTTTCTAGTCACATGTATATTCATCTCCTTGGCTGAAATACAATATTAAAGAGATATTACATTTTGCTCAACAAGATGAAAATAGACTTAATTAATGATGTCTATTAATTGAAATTCAAAGGGAATTCTGATAGAGCTGGGTCAGGAAGAGGCACCGAGCTGCTCTGGGAGATTTGCTCCCCTGCGAGCGACCCATGGGGCTGTGATGGGTGGTACCTAGGCTGTGCCTGGGATGAAAGCTGGTGCCTGCTTGGCCAGGGCAGGATGCGGTCGACTCCACGGGTGCCTCTGGATGATACGTCTGGGCTGCCATGGGGGTCTGGATTTTGCAGGTGAGGATGTCAGTAGATGGAGCTGTTTATTAATGTTTCCCAGTGATTTACAGTGCAGAAGGATGCTTCGGCGCTGCGTGGAGGCTGTAGATGTTTATGGCCTTTGGGAAGGGTCCCCGTCCTGTCCCTGTTTCACCGTGCTGCATGGGGCTGTTGGGAGCATGGGGTAAAGGCTGCACCTCCCTGCCCAGCTTCCCAGGAAAGCAGATTATTTGCCTCTGCTGTGAAGGCTGGGTGGGTGGCCAAGAGCAGGACTTTCCCCATGGTGACACCTGAGGTGGACGCAGCAGTTGAGTGTCCCAGAGATGCACCATAGGGATGGCCGTGGCATCCACCATCCACCGGGACCACAGTTAAAACCAAGCAGCTCTGTGCAGTACCCGGTGCTTCATCCCGCTGAAGACCGCGGGTCCCCACACTGTGGCAGGAGGTGGCATGACGTGGTGGCTGTGCAGTATGGTGGGATGAAGATGGAGTGAATTAAAGCAAAATGCCGCCTCTTGCCCCTCGGAGGGCTGTGGTCACCGTAATACTTGTTTTTTTCCCCAGTAACTAGTGGAGATGGAGTCTGTCCTCCTCCCTGCTGCCAGGTCACCCAGCAGGATGCCACCCCAAATCCAAACACGTGTCCAAAGTGTGCTCTTCCACGCACCCATGTACTTTCCTTAAATACTCTCCAGCACGAGTAACTGGGAGATGGTCCATGCATGTGCTATTTCTAGTCCTGTCCTTTATAACACTTTCTGCCAGATCTCACTTTTCTAGTGTTCTAGCGCAGCTTTTAGGGCAAATCCTTGTCTGGAGTTCAATGGGATCGTGAGATTTAAGTGCTTAAGAGAGAAATCTGCTTGACTTCATGGGTATAGCATGAAGATGTGAAACCAGTGGTGCTGGTTCAGACCATGCATCTCACCCAGCACCTTGCTCCGATGCCCAGCATCTCACTCTGATGGCAGCTGAACATGGACAACCAGGGGAAGTGAAGAAGAGCATCCCCACCTCTGCTTCACCTGCAGCTGGCCTCTGGGTTGGGGGCCCCCGTTCGAGGTCATCCTCAGTGGTACAGACACAGGATGCCACAAGGTTGGACATGTCTGATGGCAGCAGAGACTCATTCCTCACATCCTCCAGGTCTGTGCTCTCCTCTGTGCAGGCATCTGGGAAATTATCCCCGGCTGCCACAACACTAATTTTAATTTTAAAGAAATGAGCCATGAACTGTTGAAAATAATAATTTTCAATATGAACACCTGAGAGGCTGCTGTGGATATCTGCCAATATATTAAATTTATCTTAAATTCCAACAGGCTGAAAATCCGCTTATTAGTAACATAGAGAAGAAATATGTTGAGATGTGAGTCCGGCAGCTGGGGAACAACAGAGAAAAACCCATTCTAGTAGGGCTGGAAGGAGGTACCCCTCCTGTCCTCCTGCCTTCCTTGAGGTCTTGTGGAGAGAATTCATTTCTTCTGTGAAAAAAGCAGAAAGTTGGGAAACTGGGAGAGGGAAACTTTAGATGACAAAAAAAAGAGAAATTGGGCAAAAATCAAGAGGAAGAACTCTGCTTTTACTTTTGCAAGATCAGGTATGTTATTTTATTATCTGCAGGCCGGCACAACACTTCATTTCTGCTTATTTTTAAGCGCTTGAGCATTTTGCTTGGAATATTAATGAACTTTGGCTGTGACCAGGGAAACATTAACAGTGTCTTGAATTTAAATATCCAAAAAATGCCATAGAAACTGCAGAGCCTAAGGGTGACCCTGAGACTGCCGGTGCCATGCTGGCAGTGAGGGGTAGCACCACCACGGAGAGACCTTTGCGTGGTGCTTTAAAGTTGCCTTTAGAGTCTGAAGAAGTATACTTCATGTTAATAATTTTATATTAAGCAATTACTTACATATCTGCTTAATGTTATGATCTAATATAATGTTATACGGGTTAGCTAAGTCCCACGGCCAAGCCGCTCCGCGGTGGGTCAGAGGCAGAGGGCTCTCTGGTGTGACGTGCTGGTGGTGGGGGACCCGGCCTCGCGCCTGCTCTGCAGCCAGAAAGGGCAATGGCACCGCAAGGCGAAGGAGCTTTCCCAGTTTAGAGGCATGTTTGGATTATTTTGGGATTGTCTTTTCCAGCCAAAGCGTTGGAGAGCCCTTTAGAGCCACAGGGTTTACTTTTGCTGGAAAGCGTCATGACTGTGGTGCAGGGGAGAGACGTCAGTGCTGCAAAATACATGTGAAGGGACCGAATTAATTTTCTTGGAAATGGCAATTTTTGCCATTTTGCCTGTGTCATGCTGCCTGTCCTGCAGATGGTTGTGGTAGCGAGCTGTGGGGCTGCAATGGCTGTGCTGGTGTGTGCGTGCATGTACGTACGAGTCTCTTTTTGTGCACCGCTGGGCATGGCTGGATGCATTTCCATCTCATTTCCATCACTTGAATATTCAAAGACCCCACGGAAAATGATGATGTGGTTTTGCTGCATAACATCAGTGCAAGTGTGATTCCAATGGCCCTGTGGATGGGATGGTCCCCGAAGAGCTTGCTCTAAATACATGGCCGATGTGCAGCGCACAATGCAGGATGAAGTCTTGGGAAATGCTAGACGATACGTGTCCTGCTGCGTTCAGCAGGTTATGGACCAAGTATTAAAATTTCAGCAAACCGGGGAATTATTTTTAACAAGATCCCTCCTACGACGGGCACGGGGTGCCCGTGCGGGACCCTCACTCCTGCACGCTTGGTGTTTTTGCCCAGTGGGCGTCGCAGCTGCGTTGCAGAGGCTGTGAGCACTGGGCTGGTCATGGCAAGGGTTATTTTGGGTGCTCTTCCAAGCTGAGAGGGTCCCTCCACAGCACGTCCCACCCCCCTGGCTTTGCCCAGCTGGTGTGGACCCCGTGCTCTAGCGGGCACAGAGTGGTGGGGTCAGCTTCTCCCGCTCTGAGCAGGGATGGAGAGAGGGGCTGCCAAGACATGTTTCCATGGAGCAGCTGAACTGGAGATGAATATTCCCCTGAGCACCGATAAAATGCTGGGGTTGCTGTAGCAACATGTTTGGGGAAAAAAAAAAAAAGCCAAAAAACAAGGTGGAGAGGAAGTTTTTAGGAGGGGAGGGTTGCCCAGGTGCCTGAGATGGCCCGGGAGGCTCAGCACGGGCATTGCAGCAAATTGCCTGGGACAGCGAGCAGTGTGGCACAGGGCTTTGGAGAAACTATGCCTGAGCTCACTGGTCGCTATGTCCGTCAAAGAAAATGACTTTTCCATCCATTTCCTGAAAGCTGAATAACAAGAGCACAGTTTTGATCTGCATGCTGCTAATTTGTTGCAAAGCTGGAGGTAAATTTGCTCTCTGACTCAGTGTTTATGTCTGATTTAGCGAATTAGCCAGACCCAGGGAACAGCCCCGGGTGCTGCAACCCTGATGCCTGTTTTGGTACATTGCTAAAACAATTCCTGCGGCCACCCCGTTTGGGAGATCTCAGACATATGGGTGCAGGTTCATCCGCACGGAGCTTTCATCGAGATTCTGTAGGTCAAATATTTCGCTTCCCCTTTCTGTGTTTTATTTAGCAACGTTGTGAATGGAACATAGCAGTGATTTGTGAATGGTGATGTTTGTGGGAGTTTTCTTGCTTGATGGTGCTCAGCATCATCGGTAGGAACTGGAGCAGTGCTGGACATCCTTTCTTCAGTTTTTCCCAAACTGAACAACTGCACAACAATCCAAGGAAATCCGTTTCCCGGAGTTGGTAAAGCAAAGCTGATGATAGCTGTCATCTTCAGCCTGAAAGGCAGGTTTTGTGTTGAATGCTGCGGGGTTTTTTTCACTTCCAGTCCCAGGAGCCCAGTCCTAAATTCCCTGCTTATTTATCTGCTTTTTTCCTAATTCCTCCTGAACGCTTCCCTCTTAGAGTACGTAATGACAGTTAAGAAATAACGCATACTGGAGGGTTTTTTGCTCCCGGCTGAATAACGTTGCATAACTAATGCGATCCCAAGCAGGGCTGGAGCCTATTTTTCAGAGTCGGACGAACTTTTTGGGAAGGTGCCGAACTCTCCTGTTGCTCGATACGTGCTGTTTGGGGGATGCAGCTGGGTGGCGTGGGGATGGGTGGGGACTGCCTGTGCGTGGTGTCGATAGCGGAGGGGCTGGAGGTGCCGTGCCTTGCTTGCCAGGGCATCCCCATCGCTCCCCTCCGGCACCCAGTGGAGACTTGGTGTTCCTCCCATGCCCTTGGCTTTTACAGGCTGGTTTTTTTATTCCTCCTTGTGCAGCAGTGGTGATACTGAAAAGCACATAAAATACAGCTTCCACCTCTGTTCAACAAGCTTTTCTTCTTCTCTAACTGTTCAGTATCTAATAATAACATGCTATTGGAGTTGTCTTGCCTTTGTATTTTTGCTTTGTGGAATAGCCTTGCTCTTTGCATGATATATATCTTAATAGCACCTTGGATAAAGCAGAATGCTGCTAATTCCATATTATGGGATTATTATGAACTCATATGAATTAATGATGCTTATAAATATAGTCCCATTGAAATCCTTGGCACTGCACATTAACCTGGTAGCTGAGCCATAAAAAGCAATGCATATTAAAAATCAGCAGTTTGCACTTTCAGTGCTTTCAAAATAGCCAGTCTTTGTGTGATATATATGGTGCAAAAGGGTTCTGAAAAGCCTAGAAGAAAGTATGGGCACTTTTATGATGAGGGCAATGCATTTACATGGGAGGGCTGTCACTTGGTTTGGAGGGTTGGGTGGATATTAAAACAAGTAGAGACCTTTTTAGCAGAATTTAGCTCCCTGTCCTGTTCAGCCAATAATTTGCCCACCGGGAAGATCCCAAAGAGTTTAGGGGTGCTGGCAGTGTTTGAGCCTGGGTGTGGGGGGATCTCTGGCTCTCTGTGGATATTGCTGTTTTGCCCTGCAGAATAAATCTTTGCAAGAGCGGTTTCCTCCTGGTTTCAGTCTTTGCACTGTTTTGCTGCAAGAGTCAATAAAAACAACCCATTCCCATGAACCGCCTGGTTTTGTAGTGTGCTGCGCCTCCTTGAATTTTGGGGCGGGTTGGGTTTTTTGTGCTTTTGTTTTAAAAAGTCTCCGTTGACACGTGCTGTTCGTTCCCTACTCGTTTCCTCCCGTAATGAGCCCCGTTTCTGGACCTGGCTGCCTTAACAGCCCAGCCGAAGCTCACATTTATACGCTCCGCTCACCGTGCAAGCACATAAACCTGGCATTTATGTGCCCACCAGTTAATTAAGCATCCAAATGAGGGTTTTGTACATGATGTTTAGGTAATCGCTTCTCAACATCACTGAAGGGATCGAATGCTTTTAACGTGCGATGCCATGTAACCTGATGACTTAATGGCACGGGCTGGATGCCAGCAAAATGCATCCGTGTCAGGATTAGGGTACCACAAGGATGTACGTTGCATTTGGTTTGAGCTAGGCATCTAGTTCTGCAGAAAAGATGAGCTGGGGGAGATCTCGTGTACCATTGCAGGGCTTTATTTGAGCTGCTCTCGGTGCAGTATGAAGCCGTCACTGTCACCTCTTGGACCACAGCGACGCAGAAGAAACATGCTTTGGGAATACAAAATTCAGCCTCCCTCCTTCTCCCGGCACGTTATATTTGCTGGGCTGTGTTTCTATTTGTGCAAGCAGAGTGAAACGCTTACTACATCTGTACGTGTAGTATGTGTGACTGTGCAATAGTGTTTGATGGGCAAGCGGAGCACATCACTCACTCCCCGGGGAGCTTCGGTGCTCTCCCGCCCTCCTGACAAAATTACTGTGCAGCGTCCACTGTATTTGCATCCTTAATTACTATCCCTTATGCTAATTATGTTTCTTCTTGCTGTTGGTGTTTAGAGCTCCAGCCTTGGAATGCTGGAGTGAAATGTCTGCTATAAAGATAGATTAGATGCAACAGAAATATTGCCATGAATATTCATTCCTTTCCATTTTGGAACAATTTCTCCTTGGCTCTATTTGCACACCTTGCTTGTTTTGGTTTTGGGCAACTGAGTTTGTGGACAGGATTGTCAGTCAAAACAGAGCGTTATGCAGAATTCTTGCAGAAAGCAATTTTTTTTTGTTATTTTCACAGCCAAGATAAAAATGCCCAGAAATTTGCTCTGGGAGCCACCACTGGAGATGGGTACAGGATGGGTGGGTGGGGATATCTGTGCTCCTGAAAATGTGCATGGAGGGAAATGGCCCTGCAGTAGTAGGGGGTTATTGACTGTGGTCATGGGTGCTGAGCCTTTGGCCCTCTAGTCCTGTGAGCTGTATCTGTCAGCCCGGTAGCTTTGCTCTCCTTCATAACTACTACAATATTACTGCTTATAAACAGAGGAGTCAGTTTTGTAGTTATATTTCAGGTTGAAGTGGAACAATGGAAGAGGTTAAAAGTTTATTTTTAAGCTTTTTATTAAAAAAATAATCTGAAAGGGGAAAAAGTCTGGCTTGCTTGTGTTTTATTTTTGCTTTTCTCAGTTTATTGCCTTTTCCTGCATCAGTTGCCCTTTCTGTCCCCAGTGTGCCTGGTCCCCGTGCCCTGCGAAGGAGTAAAAGGAAACACGGGGTAAAACCCATTACCGTTTCTCCTGTGACCTCCCTGACAAAGCGTAACAATTTTTAACCCAAAAGGACCAGTATGTGAAGCCCAAAATGTTGTTTTCATATGTTTCATGAAAACTGGCTCTTTTTGACCATGCTTTGCTCACTTTTCCTATGTCAAACCTGCAGCCGGTACCTGACATCTCGGGCCTCCCCAGCTGGTCCATAAAATTTGCGAGAAAGCAGCAATGAAGGGTCAAAGACCTTGGTGTTGCTCGTTCTGGAAAAGAAAGTGCTGAGTCTAGATTTGCCCATCCAGTAAACGAAATTATGTTATCTGCTTCCCTGCAACCCCGACTAAAGTGGGTGCAGGAGACAGAGGTGATGTTTCAATGAGAGAAATCAAAAACTCTGTCTTGGTTCATCCAGGCATGGTCACAGCTTTAATTCTTCCACCAGCGGTGATGGGTCTCTCACCTGTGCCTACTGCTCTTTACCCCTCTGGCTGCTTTTGCTCCAGGACACCAAATCCTGCTGGAAAATTAAATGTGACTTGGTACAACAAATTTTGCAGGTGACAACCAGCAAACCCCAGAGCAGCACACCCAAAGTGCCCGAAAAGCCCTTTGTCCCCAGTCTAACGCTGGCTGTTGTCCACTCAGATTTAATGAATCAAGGCAATAGCATTTTTGTTTTTGACCTATTTATGCCTGTGTCTGTGTGGCTGGCGGTGGCCCTGGCTGTCCCCATAATTCATCTACCGCAGACGCCATTTCAGTGTGGGGCTTATTTTGATCCATCGCCTGGACACGGTGATGCCTTCTGGAGAGCAGAGAAGGTCCCGAGGTTAATTCCAGCTTGCTGTAAATAGAGCTGATAGCTGCTCCCAAACCTCCTGCTGATCTGTCTGGGAGGAAATGGCCTTAAAAAGAGTTTGTGATGAATAAATGTATTTATGCAGATATTTTGAGCCTGGCTCTGTTCTGGGTCTTGGTCACCCGTAACACACCGATCGTGCTGCCGAGGTCTCCCTCCTGAGCAGCTACTAAAGCCAGACTTGGGCATTCTCTAAAAACCAGTTTTATTATTAAGTGGCTTCTTCTTTTAACGAGAATTAACCCCATTATTTAATCCTGCTGCCTTTATCATCTCACGTAGGAGAGAGCCCATCCTTGTCCTGGGGAACCCCTAAACCAGGTCTGCAATGCTGCCAAGGGCCATTTGCTCTCTGCAGATGCACAGCTCCTCCTTCTGCTTTCCACCTGGGCTTCTCGTCTTACCAACAAAGGCAGGAGCCAAAGGGCAGGAGAAGAAGAGTCACCCAAATTGGGACAGATCCTGACACATGCAGGGTGTCCTGCTGCTGCAGCCGCCTCCGCGGCGGCTGTGGGTCACAACCTGGAGATGCAACCCCAGACAGCCTGGGGAAGGGCTCCTGTTTTGGGAGGCAGATGGAGCTGGGGTGTGATGCACGCGCATGCTGGAGGTAATTCGGGAGGCAGGTGGGATACGCTGCTGGCAGCTGGATCTGGACCAGGCTGGTCCTGGTTGGAGGGGGCTGCTGGCCATGGGGGGTGGCCACAGCTGGATGGATGTCGTGGTGTGTACCGGCTGCAGCGTGTACCCATTGCACACGGGCGTGCGGTTGCTCTGCATGCTCCAGGTCTTTCATTTCTCATTTTCCTTCTTTTTTCACCCCCTGTCTTGCCTTCAAAGTTGGTATTTATTTTAAATGAAGTGAGCTTCTCTTCAAACAAATCCAAGCCATGGATGCTATAATTAGCAGGATATAGTAATTTTTCTTCAAGCATAATTGGAAGGTTTACCATTTAGGGATAATACTTAAACTATCCTATTTTATGGCTCATTTGCCAGAAAACGCCTGTGAAGCTTACAGCTTTATCAAACCTTATCAATGGGTAAAGAGTGTCAAAGGAGGGTGTTTCTGCTATCTGGTGTTAAACGTTGCTGCCGCTGTTAAATCTTCTAATTTTACTAACTTCTGTTAATTGAACAGTCTTCCCTGAGTGTTTGGTGATAACAAGCTGCTAAAGTACTCCTGAAAACCGACACAAAGACCCACTGCAGGGGCTGAGGATTTCCATCTCTTCTTGCCAGAGCTGGTTTTAGGCTGGGGTAATTTTGGGTGGATGCCCTGGGTGGCCAAATGCCTGCCCTCAGTTGTGCCTGCAATGCTATGCCCAGCCCCAGGAGGTGATTTAGCCCTAACCACAGCTGAAGCAATCCCATTAAGATGCCCACAGCATCCCCCGATAACATTGTGGGAGAGTCCTGGCATTGCACCTGGGTTTTCAATGGATGCATTTGTGCACCAAGATAACTGAACTTGAGCACTGTGGCCCTGTTGTGCCTTGGTGAGTGCCGAGTGGGCTGGCTTCTGCAGGGTCTGTTTGCTGAAAACACACTTCTGGGCTCGGAAGTTTTTCTTGGCAAGTGATCTGAGTTGTATTAACTTTTAAGCCTTTTTTATTTTTTTTTTAGATGCTTTTCTGGCTTCAGTGGAGATTTATGAAGTGCTGTGGCCTTGGCAAAGATCAATAGATAGCCTGTTAAACAAAGACTCAAAATTTACTGTTCAGATGATTTCAGGGGAAAAAAAGAATTTGAAATATTTAATTTAGTATTGAGCTAAGTTTCATAACAAAGAGAGAGAAAGCCCCCATCCCAGATGAAAAGTGAAACTTTTTTTTTTCCCTTAGATTGCCTGAAGCCTTTAAAACCCTGCAGAATTATATTTGTACTACTTAGCAAAAAAGCCTGGAATATTGGAGCAGAGGGTGGGAGGCTCCAGCTCCTGTTCTCTGCTATTGCAGCATGGCTGCATTCACCGCTTTTCCTTAACCCACCGAGAGCCACCCCAAAACCAGGCAGATGTCCTCCTTCTCTCCTACCCCTCTCTACAAAGCTCTTCTAGACTTGCTCCTTTTGATCACTAGCAGCTTTCTCAGTTTCCAGCCCGATTGTGTTTGTGATCAGCTTATCCTGATATTTTCCCCTTGATAACATTGTTTTTCAGCCTAAATAGTGTTTTTTTTGCCCTTTTCCTTTGCTGGCTGCCCTCTGCAAGGGTAGAGGAACCAAACTCTGAGGCCCAGCTTTTCTCCTAACCCTTCCTTGTGCTCCAGGTCAAGTGCATCTCTTTTTGGCTGTGTGGTCTGGACTACACAGCATCCCAGGTCAGCTCTCACCAACGCTTTGTATGATGCCCTGTTCCACGAGCACTGTCGGAAGTCTCTCTCCCAGTCCAGCTCACGAAAACATCTACCTTTCACCTGGGCTGCCTTACGCCCGTGCTCTGGTTACTTGTGTAAGGTTTGGTCTTCAGCGTGACTCCTTTCTCTTCCCTGTGCCCAAACGCTTCAGGTTTTGGTAGTTTCTGACTTTGGGTTATCTTTGGCCCCTCTAGCAGGTACCCGGGAGACCTCAGCTAACTGCAGAATCTACCCCAAAATGCGCTGCCTTTGGTTTTATTAGGTGCACATGCAACCCACTGCAGAGGGTTTAGACACTGGGTTTAGGACTCATTCTCACTGGGTTTAGAAATACACTGCTGGTGCTAACAATACGGCTCGAGCACCACCTTGTTGTGAGGTATAAAAAATTGAGACAGACTGGAGGACTCTCCAATACCAAAAATCCACGCCTGATACCAGAAATCAACCTCTGCACAGGGGGTTAAGTGATGCTCTAGGCCTTGTGTTGGCCCTTTGCATGGGCAAAACCCATCCTGAGCGAATTGCTTGACCCGTGCCTGTCTATTAGCTCAGCGGGAGGAAAGTATCGCCAAGAACGTGGAGAGGAGGCAGTGGAGCAATCCTGTTTTATCTCTCCGGAAATAATGAAGCCAGGAACATTTGCTCCTTCTCGATGATTTAAATTTACAAAAGTGAACAATAATTTTGCAGCCTCTCAGTGTGAAACGTGGGGGAAACAAACCTACCTTATTGACTTTTTTAGCTGGAGCAGTGCAGGGAACATTACTTAGTGCTCTACCACGCTAAACTCTAATCCCTGGAGATGTCTTTGTTGATGCATAAGCTGTGACCTAAAATATTGACTTTATAAGGTAATTGAATCCTAGAATCATGTTTCAGATGAAAAGCACTTGACAAATGACTATAGGAAGGAGCCGAGCCCAAAGGCCTGAGCACAACTGTGATGGGATTTACTCCTCTCAACTCCCATCAGCCTCTCCGGAGAAAAGTCTGCACCGGGCAGCCCTGCTCCAGGCTTGGGGTGAATTACAGGGCAAGAAGAGGTAAGTCTCAATTTTTTTCCTTTTTTCACAGGAAGAAGGATCATAAATTCTTCTGGCCCTACGAGAGAGGTAGAGACAGAGCATCATGTAGCTTGTGCAGGGCGTGGGTGAACGTTTTGGGACAGGGGGACATGGTAGGTCTTTGTGGATGCTGAACTTGCTCTCTGACGTGCCTTGATTTGCTTTCATCTGCGGGTGACAATATCCTGTTTCTGTACCAAACCTGAGTTTCAGGGGAAGTCCTGACTCCGAATCTCTGCTTCACCCTTATGTACAACTGTGCTCACCTTGTGTCATCCCACTGCTCAGAGCAGAGCATCTACTGGAAGGAAAAGCAGGGGAGATCCAAACGGGAGACGCTGCAAAGCCAAAGGACCACGGCGAGACTCTGGTATGGCTCAGGTCTCGCCCCTGAGCCATTTCCCTGGAGCCTGGGGCTGGCTGGGGCTGAGGGGTAGGAAGACGAGATGCTGGAGGAGGACTTGTGCAGCTCTCGGTGAGAAATGATTTTGCACCCAACAAGAGTCCCCTCCTTTCTTCACTCTTCGAAACAAATTTCCCTCGTTAATTTAAAGGGGCATAATTATGTCATTATTTCAAATGGCTCAATTTAAACAAGGCCTTATTTCTGACTTATAAATTGTTACCTTGCTCATCCTGCAATGACTGTTTTTCTTATAAGTATGTTAACCTCTCTGCTTTCTTTACTCAGCTGTTTTGCATAATGTTATAATAAGCATTTAAATAACTGTAAAGGTTCCATCACTTCTTGCTTTCATATCTTGCTGTCGCCACGGCAACTGGCTATACTTCTCTGTCTATTTTACCTTTTTTTAGATTTGAGTTTCTCGGTCCAGTCACTTTAAGATTGAGTTGGATTCTCCACTCGTTTGCACATGATGTCAAAGTGCTGCCTGCGAGTTGGTTTTGCCGCCGCGCTATGATGATTATTTTCACTGTTGGCTATTAGTGAGGATACTTTGAGCTGCGAGATGGAAATATATTTTTCAATTTGTGCAATGCACCGGAGGACGGTAAAATACGCAGCGGTAATTACTGGGGTTTGGAATACCAGGCTGAAATCAGGGCGGGTTTATCTGGGTTCAACTAAACTTTGCTTTGCAAAGTGCTCTTGTTCCAGTGCTGCCACGAGGGGATGACACAAGAAGTCCCTTGCGGAAAAGAAGCGTGATGATATTTTTGTTGAGACACTTGTTTAAAATGAATCTTAATATTCTATTTCTCCATTAAAAAAAAAAAATCTTAAAACATCCTAATGCAGGATGGTATATATAGATCCGACAGACCCAGACCATGGGTTGTGTAAACAAACGGCAAAACTTAATGCAAATTGCTAAAATGAACCTGGGAAAGACTAATTCAATGGGACTATCTGCCATTGGCGTGAAGTTCCAGCTTGTCCAGGGACATAATCTTTCCTGGCAAAGCAGGAGTGAACAGAAGGTAGCGGCGAAGGCTCGCAGTTCGTGCCAATCTGTATTTCCATCTGGAAGTAGGTGCTCTCGATGATAATAGAATGGAAAATGAAAGAATTCCAGAGAGGCTGCTCGGTTTCCTCCCCCGCCCCCCCTAAATATAACATGCTGACGTGCCGCTGCTTGGGAGTGGCGCAATAGGAAAGGGACACAGATGGAGCACAAGGCAAAATAAAACCCTAAACAAACAGGACAACAAAAGCTGCTGGCATTTTATTGCTATTCATTTCTAAGGCTGCTCAGAAACGTGCCGTTGGAGGTTTACAGTGACTCACAAAATGACACTGTTGGTTTTGCCCAGGACTCGTGCAAGCGTGTGTAGGATCAGTGTCCGAGGAGTGATTTCTGGAGAGGTTTTGGTTTTAGATCCCTGTGTTGCAGAAACAGGAGGACAGATGTTTTGTAGGAAGCCTGGTGCTTTGCACTGGCTCTGCCCTAACCACTCGGTTGAAGCAAACGCTGTGTGGCCTTTTTGTGGTGGAAACGGTGAAAAGCAGCTGCCCCATCTCATTTGCACTTTGCAAATGATCTCGTGAGGACCTTGGTTTTGGGAGAGGTCTCCATATGCACCGATGCAGGGAAGGCTGCGGTACAATTACCCTGTGCTGTAGGAAGAGGCAAACTCTGGGGTTTCCTTATTTATTACACCTCTGTCTCAGAAATGTTGAAATTATTGAATGGAGTGAGAAGAACAGCCCCACCAGAGGAATAAATTACCTGTGGAAGAAAAGAACAAAAAATTCATTAAAGCAGCTGAAAATGAGCTGCTTCATTTGGGTTTTTGACCATTTTCCACTGACTATCAAAAGCAACGAGAAACTCTTATCTGGTGTTTTCTTCTCTGATTGCAGCCCTTGCAGTGCTGGAGCCCCTGGTTTATGGGCCCCACGGTGGCTCTCCCTTTCTCTGTGCTTGTGGTGTTGGGCTTGTTTGGAGACAGCTGTGCTATTCAGGAAATGTATTTTTACATTGAAGGGGGAATTTGAAGAATCCCAGTGGTCCTAGGTCCTGGGACATGCCTGGCTGGGACTGCCACTGTCTGATGGAGGAAAGGGGCTACGGGTGAGGCTGAAGCAAAAAAAAAAAAAAAAAAATCGCTAAGAAAAACTGTTCTCAGCAAGGACTCCCGAGAAGGAAAATGCCTGAATCAGCCAGTCCTCATCACTCTTTCTTTGCTAAAATCAGATTTGTTGATTCAGCTGACTATGAAACCTGACAAATGCTTTCCAAAGCAAATTTAAGAGGATCTTTCCTCTACGCTTGCGGCCATGCCTGTTCCCATCCTCGCAAGGAGGAACGCATGTGATCTGAGCGTGGCTCCTGACTAATTTGGAGAGAACTTGTCTGCAAAACGTCATGCAGCAGTTTCATATACATTTTATCAGTGTGGGAACAGACTGCTTTGGGGCTGAGAAGAGCATCCCAAAATTTTGTAAGTGGCTTAACATGTTCTGATTGCTGGGACAACATTCCCTTGCCCAACAACAGCAAACTAGTAGCAAGAGTCTAGTACAAATGTGTAGTACAAGTTTTTTTTCCTGATTTTATTCTGCGGGAAGCTGGTGGATTAGTTCATGGAAATGTGTACTGTATATCTATATATGCATCTCTGCAAAGTCAAGAATATTTGAAAAAACTCACTCTCACTCATATCTGATATGATATTTGGGGCAGAAGAAGGACAATGTAGGAGAAGATCAGGTTCGAGACCATCTAAGGAACCTGAAGGTGCACGAGTCCATGGGACCCGATAAGATGCATCTTCGGGTCCTGAGGGAACTGGCGGATGAAGTTGCGAAGCCACTACCCATCATATTTGAGAAGTCGTGGCAGTCTGCTGAAGTTCTCACTGGCTGGAAAAGGGGAAACATAACCCCCATTTTTAAAAAGGGGAAAAAGGAAGACCCGGGGAACTACAGGCCAGTCAGTCTCACCTCTGTGCCCAGCAAGATCACGGAGCACATCCTCCTGGAAACTATGCTAAGGCACATGGAAAATAAGGGGGGGATTGGTGACAGCCAGCATGGCTTCACTAAGGGCAAATCGTGCCTGACAAATTTGGTGGCCTTCTATGATGGGGTTACAGCATTGGTGGATAAGGGAAGAGCAACTGACGCCATCTGCCTGGACTTGTGCAAAGCATTTGACACTGTCCCGCACGACATCCTTGTCTCTAAATTGGAGAGACGTGGATTTGACGGATGGATCACTTGGTGGATAAGGAATTGCCTGGCTGGTGGCACTCAAAGAGTTGCGGTCAACGGCTCCATGTCCAAGTGGAGACTAGTGACGAGTGGTGTTCCTCAGGGGTCGGTATGGGGACCGGCACTGTTTAGCATTTTGTCAGTGACATGGACAGTGGGACTGAGTGCACCCTCGGCAAGTTTGCCAATGACACCAAGCTGTGTGGTGCAGTCGACACGCTGGAGGGCAGGGATGCCACCCAGAGGGACCTTGACAGGCTTGAGAGGTGGGCCCGTGCAAACCTCATCAAGTTCAACGAGGCCAAGGGCAAGGTCCTGCACATGGGTCGGGGCAACCCCAAGCACAAATACAGGCTGCGCAGAGAATGAATTGAGAGCAGCCCTGAGGAGAAGGACTTGGGGTGTTGGTTGATGAGAAGTGCAACATGACCCAGCAATGTGTGCTTACAGCCCAGAAAGCCAACCGTGTCCTGGGCTGCATGCAAAGAAGCGCGGCCAGCAGGTCAAGGGAGGTGATTCTGCCCCTCTACTGTGCCCTGGTGAGACCCCACCTGGAGTACTGCGTTCAGCTCTGGGGCCCCCAACACAAGAAGGACATGGACCTGTTGGAGCAGGTCCAGAGGAGGGCCATGAAGATGATCAGAGAGCTGGAGCACCTCTCCTATGAAGACAGGCTGAGTTGGGGTTGTTCAGCCTGGAGAAGAGAAGGCTCCGGGGAGACCTTACAGCAGCCTGCCAGTACCTGAAGGGGACCTACAAGAAAGCTGGAGAGGGACTTTTTACAAGGGCATGTAGGGACAGGACAAGGGGTAATGGCTTTAAACGGAAAGAGGGTAGATTTAGATCAGATATAAGGAGCAAATTCTTGACTACGAGGGTGGTGAGGCACTGGAACAGGTTGTCCGGAGAAGTTGTGGATGCCCCATCCCTGGAAGTGTTCAAGGCCAGGTTGGATGGGGCTTTGAGCAACCTGGTCTAGTGGAAGGTGTCCCTGCCCATGGCAGGGGGGTTGGAAGGAGATGATCTTTAAGGTCCCTTCCAACCCAAACTATTCTGTGACTCTATGAATGTGTCTTCAGTTACGTTGTTTTTTTTCCCCATTTATCTGTAGCCAAGTGATGTCTCTTGCACATCAGTACCTAAAAAGGTTGGAGTGATGTGACAGTGGCGGGATGCCATGAGAGTTTCCACGCTCATCATTAGCAGTGTATCTTGTACGAGGGATGTGTATGTGCCGGGAGGTTCGTGTCTGCCAATGTGCTCTGTGCCTTCCCTTGTAGGAATCCCATTTTCTGGCACGAAGGTGGGAATCAAAGCAGAGGCTGAATTAATAGAGATGGACACTTGAATGTACCACATCTGTGATTTCCCTTAGAAATGCTCAGTGTGTCTGGTTAATTCGTCTAGCCAGGCGTAAGCTGACAGAGCAGCTTTTCTGAAACACGCTGTTTGGTAGTTTGCTGTACACCGGGCAGTCATGTTTAATATGTATAATTGTAATTATATCATTTATTAAATCAAATCGCTTAATGCATTTCACAGCAGCAATGTGCAACCAGCTATCTTGCTTCTGCTCACTTGACAGCTTGTTTTAAAACAAGTGCAAAAGAAGTGCTGGTGGTTCGGGTTGGACCTAAAGCCTGGTGATGCTCTGTATGTAGAAACCCTCTTCCCGAGCTGTGCTTGCTGGGGCTCAACCCTGAGCAAAACATGCGTGGGGCTTCCCTGCCTTGCACTTTGCTGCAGTGTCCCTGTCTGGACAGGCAGCGTTTGCTCCTCTGTTGCCTTCTAGTAGGTATCTTTCCCTTTTTTTATACTCTGTATAAATTAATTTCTGCAGGGTGCCTGCTCCCTTTTTTTAGCAAATCAAAGAGGGCACAGGGAAGTGTGAAATGAGTCTCTGAGCAGTGCTCATACCACTGTCTGTGCTGATAGATCACGTCCTGCACTGGTGAATCCCTCAGTAGTTATCAGAACACTTTGCACATTTTTGGTGCATGAATATCCTCCCTGATCTGGCTGGGAACTGGGAAACATTCTTTTCATTCTTGGGAGTTGCAAAACTGTTTCCCATCCTGTCTTTGAATGCATTTGCATAAGGTTTGCAGAGGTGATGTCTGTGAGGATAGCTGATGTCATCCACTAAATTAAATTGGTAATTAAATTAAATTGGTTATTAAATTAAAAGGAAGGGAGACACTCTGCAGCCTTATAGTTGTAGGTAAGAGGGGCAAAGCAGGGAAGGAGGCAGGGCACGGATGGGCATTCAGCCCATCTGAAGGCACTAAAATACCTGGCCAAAATCTTGTTGTAATATATTTGTGCCAAGGTGTACATCAGCCTGGGGGTCATGTTTAACTCATGGGTTTGGTGGGTCCCCAAGACCGTGCCTGCTCAATGCAGACCTGCTTCTCTTGTGGTTTTCCCACTGTGTGTTGGAGGGCATGTGAATAAGCCAACTTAAAAGCCATCTGCACGCGAGGTATAGCTGCTTATGCAAAGGCTGGTTTAAGTGTCCTTTACTGGTATTTATCATCTGGTTTGTCCAGATATCTGCAAAATGGAGATATTGGAAATCAAACCTTGGCCAAATGTTGCCCCTTCATTGGTTCACTGCTCGTTGCGGAGGAGCTGCTGAGAGCCACCGTGCGCAGAGCTGTCATTTCTGCGTGAAGCTCGACTTGCTGCCAGCCTTTCCAAGGGAATGGTCATAAAACCCACCAAAGAGAAACTTTTGTAGGCTGCTCTAATGTGATGGGTTAGAGCATTGCATTTTCTTTCCTCACTTTAAAAATTGAAGTGGTTGTAAAACAATGGAAATGCTTTCTTTGTCCTTGCTGACTCCCCCTGTGCTGGCCAGGTGCTCTCCCCTGTCCTACCAGGGAGCTTGCTGCATCCCCGCACTCCTCCAGCCCACGATACCCTGCCCTCTTTACAGTGAGTCCCGCTGGCTACGTGGGCTGGGGCCGTGGTCCCACGGGGATGGGTGGTTTTCTGCCTCCACATGGTGCTTTGCTTATGTGGCAATTCCAACTCGACGCTGAGTCGTCCATCCCACAACCACCCTCCCCTTTTCTATCCCATCCCGCCCCTCTGGGACCTCTCAGTCCCATGAGTTCACCCCGGCCAGCCTCTGCTGCCTCTGCTCATCCTCACCTCCTGCTTCAACATCTCCCATGTGGCCAGTTCCCAAGTGCATCAGTGCTGGGCAGGCACTTCCCTGCCCTTCCTCCTTTCCTGGTGACCACAGGTCAGGTTTGTTATTTCTGGGGATGGCCAAAATGCACCTTTCTCTTGGCGTATAAAGGAACATTGGTTCTTTGCTCCACCTCTTGTGCAGCATCAGGTGAAGCTTCTTCTGGAGTGATGAAGGAAAAAATCGGTGGGAGATGCTTGAGGCTGGGGAGAGTCTAGGAAAGATAACCTGATCCTGTAATTCACAGCAAGGCTGAGGGCAGGAGCTGGCTGAAGAATGTGGAAGAAGAGTCCCACAGTGGGAGACCCAACCGTGACCTGTGTCTGTGAGTGATGGTTTGAAGGTGACAGCTGAAGCTCATGGGGTGGGTACGGGCCAGGCACAGCCTACTGCAAATCCCAGCTGGGTTGAGGCAAGCGAAAAGCGTGTGTGGATGTGTCCTTCCCTGTGGAGATCATCCGAGTGGCAGCAGGAGCTGTGAGGGGGAGGATGACGGGGTGGAACTATGGGCTTCAGCTGGAGAAAGGGAGGGGGCTGAGCACCCACTGCCCACCTTGGGGTGACTTTGGTGGGAAGCTGTGGCCAGGCACCCTGGGGGTACAGGCTGGGGAGAGGGTTAGGCATTGGCTTTGGTTTCTCCAAAGACTCCAGAGCAGCCCAAGGAAATGCCCAACATGAGTCTGAGACCTGGCCCTACCCCAGCCACGAGTCCTTCGGGGAGGATGCGATGAGCCCGAGCATCAGACAGGTAGAGGCAGCCTGGACGGGGCAGGTGAGCTTGTGAGCGAGCTGTGGGAAGGTGGGAGGGATGAGATGTACCTGTGCTCACCAAGTGCATGGTCCTCTTGCAAACCACCGCTTTCAGGGAGATTATTGCTGGTGGGATCCAGGTGGGAATTGCACTGACTGCAGCTCTCGGCTCTCGGGAAAACGTTGCTTGTGTTGGGGTGGAGGCAGCGGCTGAGCTGTGCCTGGGGTAACCGTGGCCGTTGGTAGTAGGTGAAGATGCTGGTTCCCGTGGGGATACAGGTTTGTGCAGCGGTGGCCCGGGGAGCTCCTGGTGAGCTCGTGGTTGTGAAATGGGTGAAACAGCCCTGGTCTGTCCTGAAACACTGCAAATTTCCCAAGGAGAGCTCTGCTGGGGGGAGCTCTTGGAAGGTGCTGCCACGCTGAGCAGCCTCAGGCAGAGCTCATGTGAAGATGTATAAAAAAAGAGACCACTTGCTATTTTTAGTTTGCATTGGCTGAAAAGCAAAGTTTTCTGAGGAAAGCTTCAGATATGATAAATGTTTTTTTTCCTTATTCAAAGCTTTTGACCTTTTTATTTTTGGGAGGAAATAAATCTGGAGAAGTGAGGGAGACAAATCACAGCAGAAGAAAATGCAATCACAATTTAAGGAAAATGTCTTCCCATTTGTTACCATTATCCTCAGTGTCTGCATTTTTAATTATTTTTTGTTTGTTTGTTTGTTTTTCTGGGGAAGAAAAACCCCCTTCCTCACTGCTGCCGTACGTGGCACCACTTCCCTCGTTGCAGACCTGCAGCCTGCCTGTTTGGGAAGCCGTAGCTTTCCCTTATGGAGCTTTTACCCTTTTCATCATCTTCTACCTTTTGATGCGAGGTCGTTGGAGCTCTTCGAGGCTCTGGGTCACCATCCCATCGCTCACAGAATATAAGTGATACTTTATATACCTGCGGTAAACTGCTGAGGGCTGAGATTACCACCTGAAGTGGTGTATTTGAAGGGAGCTGTACACTCAAAATACACAAGTTTGGAGGTTTGACGGAGGAGAATAAGCTTGCAAAAAGGTTTGAGCGGGGCATGCAAGGAATAGAGAAGAATATAAAGCAGCGTATGAGCTGGGAGATGCATCTTTGAAAGCAGGTACTCAGCTTTCCTGCAGAAGTTGGCAGATGGCGGTGGAGCTGAGCTGCGTGCAGGGTCCGCGTTCGCCTGTCGGTGCTTCTGGCTGGGTACAGGTGGTTCAGGAATTACTTCTTTCCTGCAGTTTGAAATCTTTATCCCACGGCTCCCTGTTGGCAGAGGTTTAATGTTATTGAGTTACTGCTCCCTACAACCATTGTTTCTGTAGGGGAGTGAGGGATTGTATGAAACTGCTGATGGGAAAAATCATTAAATTTGTTTTAATGAATTAGAGCCATACAGTCATTTAAATAACTTACAAATCTGCTGATCAGCAAATCAAGCTAGTTAGTGCTTTTGCCTGTATGTATGAATCGCATATACACACTAACAAGGTTCATTTGCTGCTCTGCAGATCTACACGGCGCCTAAGTGACTGCGCTGTATAAATTAGAGGAAAGGAATGATTGAAATAAACATGTCATACTTCTGGTAGCGCTTTCATTAATAAAATAAAACTTCAAATGGGGAAATAGTTAAGTTGGTTCTCTCTGTAGGTTTGCAAAGTAATTAAGACGCAAACAATTAGGCTAAGTATAGACTGCGAGCCTTGCTGTGGACAATCTTGTGCTGTGCATATTTCTAGATGTTGAATTCTTGAAGGGGAGAGAACCGCTTTTTACTGCTATTTCAGGATGTTTCATTTTTTACCTCAGAGTTGACTTGGAAAGCTCTGTCTTGTGATCACGCACCTTCTGAGAGGAGGCTGTAGCAGGTGGCAAAGTTGTTTCATTAATCATTGCCAGCAAGCTCTGTGTTTTTTTTTAAAAAAAAAATAAAAATCAGTGCTCTGGCTGGAGGTGTCCCCTTCTTCGGTCTGCGCTCGGCCAGTCTCTGGAGTGTCTTTGATATTCAAACCGCCATCCGACGGCGGCGACTGCCCTTCTCAGAGCTGTGGCTTCAGGAGCCGTGCTCGGGCAATGGTGGAGAATCCTAATGCAGGATCCGCTCCCTGTGCTTGGGGATGTCGGAGGGCACTTCCGTCAGGAGGGGAGGGAAGACCCCATTTGCTCGGGACTGCGTTATTTGGGGAAGAAGGGGGCGATTTGTATGACTTGCTTTCCTTGAAGTGGTCACAAATGACTAATCCTCAGTGACTTTCCTTATAGTCCACTTGCAGTTTGGCTGAAAACTTTGACTCAGGTAGAGAAAGGATTTTCCCTGTGGTTTTCATTAGTTCAATGAAAATGCCTTTTTGCAGTGGAAGCGATCCTCTCTTATTAGTATCTTAATTTTTATTGGCATTACTTTAAATCTTCCTGAAATTTAGCCTAGAAATCAACTTTGGAGTGCAAGCCCAGGATAAGGATTCTCCAGGAGAAGCAGGCGTTCAGGTTACTGCAGTTCTGAAAACTGGTTGACCTTTGCATCCGGAGATGAGATGCTTTCAAGGGTACCAGGACGTGCTCTGGGCTCAGGTGCTGTGGGCAAGGGCTGGCCGAGCACCTTCATGCAGTGACAAAAAAAACCTCTCCTGGAAACTTGTGCCGAATCCAGCAATGCTGATTAACCTGTTCTTTCCTTGAAATGAAGTTACAGTTGCTCTATTCATAGGCTGTCTTTTTTGCGCAGTGAAGAAGCCTCCCAGCTCTTGATGGAGATGAAAATGAATCTCCGTGCTTTGGAGCTCATTTTGAAACTTAGGTTACAGCGGCTGCTGTTCAGCAAGTTGCTTGGGAAGTTTAATACTCTTGTTTTTTAAAGATAGGTGCATGCTTAAGTAATTTGCTTGATTGGGCCTAAGGAAATGATTAATTCAGGATGTTCAGGCAATGCCACCATCCAGCTACCAGGACTCTAACTATGCTGTTTTTCTCTTGAGAGTGGTGCTAAGCTAATGTATCATTTTCATTTTTGTCTAGCAAATGATACCTACCCTTTGCAGTTATGTTGAACTTTACAGGGAATATTCCAGCAAGAAATTTGAGTTATGCATCTGTGATTGAAATATCTGATTAGAAAGATAGTCCTGTCCCTCACCTCTGCTAAAGGCTTTTCTAAGCTGTCCACCCTGCTCGTGGGGTCGCTATCTTGGCTGGACAAGAGCACTCTAACGTTTGTCTCTAGGGATGAAATAGCTTCTCCATGTCGACCATTTGCTCCGCAGTCATTCGTAGTGTGCTGCGGAGAGTTACGCTCTTCTCGGTGTGTTGGCTGGAGGTATGAAGCTGCATGGCTTTTGTGAGATCTCTGTCTTTGCCACTCAAACATCGCTCCTTCTCCATGGTGTGAGGTCCCTGCAGACCTCCTCCCACCTGGCCCCCATCCTGTATTTGGTGTGGGACCTCATGGAAGGGGACGCGGGGAAGGCTGGCCCCCAGCCCCGCTGTTGCCTTCCTGCCTTCCCCACCGTCCTTCCGTTTGCTGGCTGCAGGTGGGATCCAGGTTTCCACTTTCAGACTCTGATCCTGTTGGCATCAAAATGGACTTTTAATTATCTGGAGTCAGATCACCCTCTTTGCTTTCATTACTGCGGCTGCATTTACCCTTAGACCTTTAGGGATTTAATTGCATCAATCTCAGATCTTTCTGCTGAGTATAACATGGCATTTCTTCAGCGCCTTCCTCTACTGCTGCTAAAAAGGTCTCTCCAAGTCTGACAGCGGTGGGAGCAATTTGTCACTGTTTTGGCCCAGGTAAGCGTTTTTTTCTCCAGCTGAGCATATTTTCCCTAAGCATTTGCTTTTCCTCCTAATTTCAAATTGAACCTTGCTCTCGTTTTTTCTTGGCTTGCCATTAACACAGCTTCTGAACACAGGAAGACCAGTCCTGAGAATTATTAAGCACACTGGACTGAGCGCCAGAGCGGTGCCTGACTCGCATTTTCAGCTGTGCTCCGAACAGGGGATGTCCTCTGGGATGAAAGTTATGTTTAGAGTCAGCTGCTAATTCGTGATAGCAGAGTAATTATGTAACTGATGAAACAGGACTGCAATTTATGATTTGAAGGCTTTTGGCATCATAAGCATAGATGCCAAAACGGGGAGTGTAGTTTTATTCGACTTAGGTTGTTTTGATGTGGTACGTCGTATGTACTAGGGGGGGTTGGAGGAAGATCTGGGATGCTGGCAGGATTATCAGCTGTTGGTGTGGGTCTGAACAGTTGGGGTGAGTGCGGGAGGGACTGGGAGCAACGGAGCAGCTCTGTCCGCCTCTGCGGCAGTCTGGCTCTCCTCCCCTGTGTTTTCCTCCCATCGCCAGACGATGAACGTCCCCACAGCGTTATCTCTATTCCAAGCCTCCAACTCCCTCCTGAACTATCACTTTCCACAGCCGTTTTTGTAGCTCTCCTGCTGAATCCAGATGAGCTCCTTTCATGTCTGGGGAGATCGCTGTGCTAAGAGGGTTTGTTTGTCAATACGCTTCAGCCAGTGATCTTGCACCCGGACCCAAGGAAATGAGGATGGCAAGGAAGGTGGTGGGGTGGCTTTTGTGTGCTCCATGCAATTTCAGTGCCTGCTGTCCGTGTGCTGTGAGAGGAAAAAGTTCAGCCTCCTCCTTTAAGGTCTGCATCAAGCCCTGCCAGCTCATCCTTCTCTGTCAGCTCGTTTCTTCTGGTGCCTGCAGATAGCTGGAAAGCAACGTGAGCTGCCAGCTCTCTTGCATTGCCTTTGTGTTTTAATGCCTTTTGCATTTCTTCCAGGTCTGCATGGAGCTCTGAGTGTCTCTGAGACGTGGCACAGCTCTGATAACTGGGAACCATCTGGGCTGCTTTCTGCGGGCAGAGGATGAGGGTGCCCTGTGTGGCTGTGGAGTTTCCAACGAGGGGATGTCAAGATTTGCTTTGCCTCTGATGCGTAGCACCAATCTCTGTTGGCTGGCTCGTGTGCTGCTGTTCCTGGCGGTGTCTGTGCTCATCATAAATCGAATCCCCATGAGGTGGCCTTTGGTTCAGCTCAGCCAAGAGTCGTCCAACTGTGACAGCACTTCTCCTACAACCTTTAATAGCTTTTTCACTTTTTCAGTTATAATGGGCACCATTAAATCATTCGCAGTCAGCTCCACACAGTGGTACCTGAGAAACCACCGTTATTTCCTATCCTAAATAGGATCCCTAAATAGGGAACATCTGTGCGTACGTATGCAGGGTTACTGTTGGTAAATGTTGACTTCTTAATGGGGATGTTAAGACACAGCAGGGCACGATGCTGCCCTGAACGCTTGAATTGAGGTGACTGTCATGGCCTCTGAAGCGATGCAGGAGGGAGCTGGCTGTGATAACTCAGGCTGTGCATACCTGAGAACAAAATATGTAAAGACTGAAATACTCAGTTGGGTCAGTAACGAGAACTGGAGTTTTATTTCTTTGCAGGCTGTCTTGTAAATCTGACTATCTTGGAGTGAAAATCAGAAGGGGGGTATGCTCCAGAGCAACGTGTCATTGCATCACTTGGGAGCGGTCAGGCACAGAGGCTGGGGCTTCCTCCAGCCTTGGGAGTCCATAAATGTTGGAAACTGGGGGGTGACCCCACCGCAGAGACTGTGGGATGGGTACCCATGTTGCAAGAAACAAGCAGCCTTCAAGAGTGTCGGTAGTGATGGGGATGATGGTGCTAGGAGGGGATGGGAAGGCTGAATTAATCTCTCTTGTGTAGAAAGTCTGATGAGGAGACAACCTCTGCTTACTGAGGGCTTTTTGGGGTAGTCTGCCCGGATCTTGAGTGCTTGTGCCCTGAGGGCTTCCAGTCCAGGAGCACTGGCAAAAAGTAAGGGGGTGGTGGATGGATGGTTCTATGTTTGCTCTAAATGTCATGTCTTTGGAAATGTGAAAAGCCCCAAAGTCACTCCAGGCATGTGTTCAAGAGAAGTTTCTGGGAGAGGACTCTCTCCAGTGATGTAACAAACTGCAGTTTGCTCCAAACGTTAAGTATTATAAATGTGGCTGATGTAATTTTATTTCAAAAAGCCTTAGAGGCTTGCAATAATAAACAGAGCTTTTTAGTACCAGGTTATTGATGCAAAATAGTTCAGCAAACTGGGTTGCTGAAGTGCAAATGCCATGTATTATTCATTAGATGCTTTCTTTCCACAAATCACTGCTCTCCATGGCATAATGTTTCCCACTCCTGGTAGCACCGCTCTTTGGGAAGCTCTTTGGTGTGAGCCAAACTGTGGAGTTGCAGACCCATCCATCAAGGCAAGCAGTTGGTTATGTTGTTGTCTTCCAAATGGAGTTCATAATGGGTAAAGAGGTTTAATTAATGCTTCAGAGTAATGTGTCTGTTTGTAAAGAAATAATGTACTATAAAATTAGGCAATGCATAGTGAAATGTACGTCCTAATGGCTAAGCTGGCATTTTAAGTGATCAGTAAATCACTTAAATATTAAGACCTGCTTGAACAAGGATAATAAAGCAAGAGATTTGGAAACGGTAGATACCAGTACTTACAATTATCCACTAAATAAAACATTTTTATAGTGATCATAGAGTTAATCACCTTACAGAGCAGACAGGTGATAGGGACAGTGGAAGATATGTGGCATTATTGCCTGCAGAAAAAGGAATTTCAGGTGCGTTCTTTAAGGCCAGAGTCAACAAGGAGAAAATATGAACATTTTCTGAACTCTTTATCTATTCCTTTGATGAATAAATGCAAACAGCTATAGTTATATAGAAAAACTCATGATCAAAAATATGATAGACCAAGAATATTCCCCAGACAGTGCTAACAGAGTTGCATGGCAGAATAGAGCGATGATCCATGAATATTGTTTTCAAACTCCTGCTTTAAATATTTGAAAGTATTCTCAATTGCCTCCATATTTTTAAATGCAAGTCGGGCAAAAATACTGAATTACTACTTTACAACTCTAATAGAATAAGGTTTTGCAGTACTTCTGCAGTTCTGGTCAATGATGGGACTCCCAGGTCTCCACTGCAAGAATTTTTGACAGTTTTGAAGGTGAAATGAGATTTTAATGAACTGAAGGAGATCCAAATGACAGGGATGTTTTTCGAGTTAAATATACAGAAACTAATGGTCTGTAGGAGATACAAAATGTTTGCATACGAACTCACACAGATTTTTGTCCCAAGCTGGGAAATTATCACAACAGCTTTGAAAGGGTATGTAACAGGATCGTGGAAAGAAGTGTCCCAGGTGGCTGGAGACACTTAATAGGCGATCTCCAAACGTGTAGGATGTAGACGCATGTGTGCCTCTGAGCATGCCTCTGTTATCATCCGTGTGAATCTCTGACTCCTGACTGGACAGACTGTGTCCGCTTTATCAGTGCAACTCTAGAAATAGTCCACAATATCGTGCAATTCATGAAAGAGATTTTTTTTTCTTACAAGTGTTGGGATTTTCTTACTTAAAAGAAAGGCAGCAGTAGGTACCTCAAAGATTTTTTTTTTAAATAATTCAACCACAGAAGATATGGACATATACTTGTGTAAGATATTTTGCATCAACTGAAATGACTGCTGAATTTGATGAATGAAGAGTTAGCTCTTGGTTAAGAATTCAGAGAAGTTAAATGTCTCTGAAGATGTGAAATAGATTGCACAATTGCACATGCTGCTTTCATCGCTTGGTATTTTATAATTTCTCTATGTGAAAAAATAAGCAAAATGTCTAAGCAAGTTGGCATAAAGAGGATGGAGAGTCGATGCGATGGATCCCATCTTTGGGTGCTGGGCTGGTGATTTCTAGACCTACCTAAGGTTTTGGCTGTCAGAAATTGGAGAAAAAAAAAAAAAGGGAAGAAAAAAAAAAAAAAGGAAAAAAAAAAAAAAAAAAGAAAAAAAGAGGGGGCATACTCAAGAATGAAGAAAACTCAGCCCAGGCTTCCTGGCTGCTACCTGAGATGCATCAAAACAACATATCTTCTAGAATATCTTCCATATTTTGTGTTGAAGTATTTCATGTTGGTATCAATACAGAGACAGTTTAGGAGCAGCTGTGTTTGGTTGCCTAGTCTTAACTTGATCTACTTTTATGGGATAAAAATTAATCTCAAAATAAGTTCCTCCACCAGTTAGCACTGGGAAAGGTTTCTAAAACGAAGAAAAATGTAGCTTCAAAAGCCCTATCCTAAGAAGTATGCTTGAAAGTTGACAATTTCACAAGAAACAATAACAGTTTTCCTAAAAGAGATTTTCAACAAAAACTCTTTTGCACTTCTTGGGACCAAGCCTTGTGCCTGTTGCAGTGCTGCTGGGCCCATGAAACCCCCGAGTTTTGAGATGAACTGGTACATATCTCATCCCAGATTCTGTTCATGGCAGAATAAGCCATGTTAAAATAGTAATTGACCCTTAGAAGCTGTGGAAAAGACACTTCAGATGAGAAGTAGTAATTTATTCCGATTAGTGCTGACTGCTTGTCAAGCACCAGCCTAACTATTCCCCATCTTCTGCCCCAAAAGGTCAGAGAGCTTGACCTTAACTCCTCCTGGGTTCATCTTAAATAACTCAGAAGGAGGGGGAGGTTGATGAGCCATTTGTAGGAACAGGAACTTGAAGAAGGCCTGCTTCACGGTCACTTGGGTAATTTGCAGCTGGCTTTCTTTTTGACCTTTCTGCCCTGCATTGTTAACAGCAAAGAGGACCTCCCCCCGTGATTTTTATTCTGAAGAAAGCTGTCAGGTAATGCCGAAAACACGCTGGGCTGTATTTTCTGTGCAAACAAACCTGATTTGTGATGAATAGTTAGCATCCTCGACCTTTTGATCTTGATTATTAGAGAAGTGAGCAGTGGGGAGCTGTGCCCTGTGGGTCTCCGCAGAGGGGAGCACCTCGGGGTTGGCATCTTCTCACCATGAATGGATGCACAAAGGAGGATGCTTCCTGGCACCTATGGAGCAAGAGAGGTATATTTTTAAACAGCATTTTTCTGCTCCCTTCAGGAGGACAGACTTGCCCTGGACAGGTACAACTGGATGGAGAAGCTGCTAGGGCTGGGTCAACCCCTCCAAAGTCTCTGCAAACCTCCTCAGGGCACCTTGCTGCAAAAACGGTAAATTCCTGGGAGACCACTTAGCAGGGGAAGAAAGTGTTCTCCTTTCGATTATCATCAAAGCTGCAATTTTACTTCAGGTGTGAGAGAAGGAATGCTTCCCTTCCTGACCTCTCCTGCACCCAGCAAGGGAATCCTGATTGAACTGTGAACAGGAGATCTTCACAGGGCAGAGATCAGGTGTATTAATGGCAATGTGATCAGCTGGCATTTCATTTACACTTGGATGGCCATCAGAAAACTAATTTCCAAGAAATTTTGCTGCTTCAAATATTTCCATTCTGAAGTGAAAGGGAGTAAAAGTGACATTTTGTGATACAAATTCCTGGAACCCATTTGCTTTAGAAGGACCGAACGGCTTTATTTCAAATTGGAATTTTATTTTTTTTTCCTTAGGAAATGCATTTAATTTTTAAAAAATTGTTCGTAGGAGAAATCAAATCATTTTGAAAATGGTGAATAGGGCACATCAATGTTATTGAAGTGCTTTTGCCTAAATAAAATATTACTGACATTAATGAGGTTTTGAAAACATTCAGACTTGGATGAAAATGCTCACTGTTCATCCTACCACTTTGAAAAATTTCCAGGCAGAGCTAATTCAAGTGACAAGTGCATTTTTCCTGATTTGTATTTGTGAGTGTCTCAATCCTTTAATTGCAGTTGAGGGAGGCATATAAAGTGCTCCAGTTTGCCTTAAGATAGCCCACACTATTTGATTTCCCCTTCTGTGATGTGGTTCTCTCAAGCTGCAGGTCCTCATGCAAAAGCAACTTCTGTCCTTTCTGCCTTTTCACAAATTATGCAAAAGCGTTAATTCAATTTACATCCTGATATCCTGACATCCACAGATCTCTTTTCCCAGGTCTGATACTGGGGTTGTGAGCTGTAAGGTGGAGCTTTTCCTAACCAAAAGCAAGATTTGTGTGCCTGTATGCTCAGCAGGAGACTGTGTCTGCACCATCAGGCACCATGTAGCCGATGGCTCCTGCCCTGGAGAGCCACAGTCCTGTGGAAATGCCCTTTTTCTTCCTCCAGAAAACACAGGCGTGTCTCAAATCTGGGAAATCTGTTGTACTTGTGCTTACATCTCCTTCTCCAAGCAGTCCCACGCTTCCAGCACCTGGTCCTGCAAAATGCAAACCTTCTGGCTCAGTTTCACCAAAAGCAACTTCTGTCCTGCTCCCCAAAAGGAGGGACGCTGCCCCCGGTTTAATTTGTGAAGTCTTTACTTTTTTTTTTTCTTATGAAACTCTGAGAACAAACAAATTCTGAACTCTACCCCCACCCTCTTCCTCTTCGGTTTTAAGCTAAAATTCATTTGTGTTTTCTCTTCCTGTATGTCTTGAGAGAAGGCAAGGTGTTCCACCTTCATCATTGCTTCCTTCCCGGTTCCTCCTGCCCCATCATCTCCCACAGGGGAAATGTTAAAAAGTGGGAAAAAAAAAAAAAAATCACCCCAAACCCTTGTAATTTAAAATCTCACAAAAATTTCCAACAACAAATGTCCTTTTGGGAAAGAACTGATTGGAAAGAACCACTTTTTTGATAGGGAATATTTAGGGCTGTCTCCGGCTGCAGGTGCGAGTGGTCATGCTGTGGGCATCACCATACATCAAATATTTGATGTTGGAGAAAGTTGGTGCTGGAGCCTCCTTCATGGCTGCTAGGAGAAAATGATTTACGGGACTGTGGGTCTAGGAGGGTTTTGAAACGGGACAGGCCAGGTCCACTTTGGGGTGGGAAAATGGGTCTTGCTGTCAATAGGAGCCGATGTTTTTGGAGCCAAGATGGGAGGAAATGCAAAAAGAAATTTATTTAAATATGGTTTTACACTCATTTCATAATAGTAGCATTTTATCTTTTTTACATTGATTTATGGGCACTGAAGCAGAACAGAGGAGTCAGAAGAAAGCAATTAATGAATAAAGAAAAAAACCTGCACAAATGCTTCAAGATAAAAAAAAGAGAAAAATTTAAAAAGAGAGAAATCTTCCAAAAGCTGAAGAAAGGGGGATAATTGATGGTTCCATTTTAACCTAATGTTATTTCTGGATCTCTTTTTTTTGTAATGTGTTATTTACTGCATAGTTTAGAGCTGACAGAAAATAAACAGCATTTGCAATATAATGTCGTTAGCACCCTGATGCACTTGCTCATCCTACTTAGCTGTCAAGTTCCAACTCTAACCAACATCAGTCAACGTCGGCTGTGATGGAGTCTGTTTTTAATAAGCACGGTGCTATAATTACCTTATTGCAAAGTTAAAGCCAAATGACACTTATGATGAAGGTTTCATGGCTAAACAGTAAAGCCAGTGAAGCATTCACATACCAACTGTCAGATAGGAAATAGCTGTTGGAGGATTTGTTTCTTTATTGCTTGATGAGGGTCACTTCGTTTGTACTTGGAAACTTTGTCACGACACAACAGGTAGAAGAGGGAGATGAAACTCTGAAGAAAAGGGAAAATTCTACCGAGGCAGAAATGGTGGGTGGCTGCTGAAGGGGCAGGTGGGTGTATATTTTATGGGAAACCAAGGGATTGACCAAATTTGATGCTGGATGTGCTGCTCTGCCACAAATTCCTCCCCCTGCTTTAAATCCAATGGGCGCCGTGTGTTAAGGGGTGAAAACATATTTTGAGTTACGCTGATGGGGGGTGGCTCTTAGTTTTGTCACAGGTTTCCCAGTATTTGATGTTTCTCCTCCCAGGCTCTGCTGGTGCACGGGGCAATTGTGGGGTAAACCCCGCTTTCATTGAAATTAAACTTCTACCTTTTGCAGCTGCTGAAAAAAGTTTGGAAGGGTGAAAGCATTTTGTTTGGTTTTCCAGCATAAAACTGGAACCACTTGGTGAAATAAAGCTTCCTGCAGGAAAAAAAATTACATTTTCTAGGGAACTTTATGAAAAATTGCCTATTAATTGTACCCACTACGAACTGCACTACTTAAATCATCTTCCAGTTGCACATTTTTAGCTGTGCTCCCTGTTCATGAGCTGTTCATCTGCTGGAACTAAAAAGGCTCTGCCTCGATGAGCTGCATCTTCTAGATGTTAAATTAAGGAGGGATTTTTGCCTTTGACACCAAAGTGTCTGCGGTTAGGTTTAAATCTCTCACTCACATTATATTTATCGATAGCTAAAGGGGAGCTGGTGTTAAAACACCTGCAAGCACACGGCATTACGTAGATTGACTCTCCGTTCAGTTAATACCAGGAATGAACTATTTTTTGCTCTGCTTTTTCTGCATTATAACTGAATTCAGGAATTTTCATTCCCGTGTTGGCTGGGGACCACTGGAAGTAGGTGGAGCACTGACATCTCCTGGTTCGGGGATGTGTGTCTTGTGTACTCTGCAGCTTTTCCTTCCCTGGTGTTTCCAAAACATCGCTTTCATGGGAGGGCAACTCTGCAGCCACCAGCCCAAGGAGGAGGCTTGAAGGTAGATGTTTTCAGCTCTCTTCATGCCCCGTGGCCCCCGGCTTTGCAGCAGCTCCCCCAGCTGCTGTGGGAAGACAGTGGAGTGGGAAAGGGGGTATTTGGGCAGGAGGCGGAGAGGTGCGGAGCAGCGGGTCTCTCCTGTCCCTCCTGGAGTAGGTTGAAGGTATTGGTTGACGGCAACGTACCCACCTTGGTTTGATGTGGCCATGGCTTCAGTCTGGGCATTGGGATGGTGTAAGCCAACTTCCCATGATTTCGGGTGGACGTGAGCCGACTGTGCACCTAGTTTTCTGTAGCAACTCCTCAATGATGGCATCCAGCCTTCTTGCTTCCAAACGGCGTCTGGTAAAAGGCTCATGGGGATAATTGTACTGGGGCAAAAAGAAGGACTTTGGTGATCTTGGGCCTGGTGCAGAGATGCTTTTCATTGAGCTTTTTTTAAGTGTTCAGTTTAATATGTAATTTCTCTGCCCGAAGAACCTATTGATTCAGCTCTTAAGATAATTACTGGATTTCACATTGAAAAGCCTTCGTACAAATATTTTAAAATACAAAAGAACAAAGACAAAATAGCTTCATGTTATTAATCAATGAGAGTAGAAGGGCGTATTGTTATGAAAATACAGCACCCACTCCTCCAGCTTTCACAGAGCACCAGATGGTATAACATTTGTGGAGACGTATCTTCAACAAACAGTCTGGATTAACCATTTAACACTCCCGGCTCCAGTTCCTATTTTCTAAATAGGCAGGGGAAGGCTGGGCAGCAACTGGCTTTTGGACTGGTATCAGGAACAGGCTGAAGGTGTCCTTGGCTTAATGCAAGTGACTTTCTGTTACACTCAGATTTATGTTCTCTGCTTTTGGCATGCTCTGCTTGGTGTTTCTTTCAAGAGATAGAGAGGGATGTTACAGATATGTTGGACTGAGACCAGCATATATCATAGTCTACTTTCTCTACCGTGCATGCACATGTATGTTTGCAATGCAAAAAGTGGTGACTCTGCTGTACACGTGCTACTGCTGTAAATTGGATCCCACTCCAAAGTGAATGAGAAGAGAAATAAAGGATAGCAAAACGTGCATTTCTAGGAGTATAATTGCCCTGCCCCAAGTCTGACTCCCGCTCCCAGCACAAATGAGCAGATCTCTTGTTACGTAGCTGCATAAAGACCTGCATGACTTCCAGAGGTGCCCGAGTACTTCTTCTACCATATCCAGCATGGTTTTTTCATAGAATCATAGAATCATTAAGGTTGGAAAAGACCTCTAAGATCATCAAGTCCAACCATCAACCAACACCACCATGACTCCTAAACCAGGCCCTGGAGTGCCACGTCTACACCTTTTTTGAACGCCTCCAGGGTTGACGACTCCACCACCTCTCTGGGCAGCCTGTTCCAATGCCTAACCACTCTTTCAGTAAAGAAATTCTTCCTAATGTCCAATCTAAACCTCCCCTGACGCAACTTGAAGCCATTTCCTCTCGTCCTATCGCTAGTTTCGTGGGAGAAGAGTCCAGCACCCGCTTCCCTACAACCTCCCTTCAGGTAGTTGTAGAGAGCGATAAGGTCTCCCCTCAGCCTCCTCTTCTCCAGACTAAACAACCCCAGTTCTCTCAGCCGCTCCTCATAAAACTTGTTTTCTAGACCCTTCACCAGCCTCGTTGCCCTTCTCTGGACACGCTCCAGCACCTCAGTGTCCTTCTTGTACTGAGGGGCCCAAAACTGGTGCAACATGGTGGGTGAGAGAAAGAAGGCTGTACTGCTGGTGCAAGTTTGTGGCATGAAGTCAAATCCCCGGGTCCCTTATATAATCCTTTGACTCAGTGATTTTACATGAGAAGACTATTGAATGTTATAGTGCTCACCCAGTTCTGCATAATTCAATGGACAGAAGAGCTTCCACCTGGCAAGTCCTCTTATGCTCAGAGCCTTCAGACCCTCAGCAGTGACCCTCATCCAAAAATAAGTGTAGTCTGAAGAGAGACACACCAAAAGGAAGGAAGTGTCCATCAGGCTTGCTAAGCCCACCTCCCTCATGGTCCAGCATTTTGCCTTATTCACAGCCCTCTTCCTGCTCTCAATACAATAGCAACTTTTGTTGACCACTTTTATAGAAAAAAAATAAACCCCCACTTTCATTTACTGTTTTCACTTGCAGTTCAAAAATCCAGAAGTATGCAGACAGAAATACAGAAAATCACTGTCCCAGAAATAAACCTGACAGGCAATGGGAGAGGGGACAATCCATTTTCCTCTCCAGCTATTCACAGAATAAAAGGGAAACTGTATTTATTCTTTCATTTCTCTAGGGGACTTCCCCAAGTTATTAGAATCTGCCTTATTAAATAATTGAGAAGGCTTGTCATAAAATGACTTCTCACTCCCTATCTATCATTGAGATGTGCAGAAAATGGCATGTCAAGGAACATTTGCTAGGAAAGCTTCAGGGACCATTAACTCTTGTCACTGCTTAAGTGATTAAGGAACCAGAAACAGTGATACAGTTTCCCAGCTGGTTTGTAAATATCTAAGTGCCTAGGTCTTCCATCCTCCTCTCAGACTGAGGTCAAAAGAAGGAGCGTTGAGGTCTGGACAGGACAAAGACAACCCTCTGCCACCTTGCTGGAACATGACCCATAAATGTCCCATGGACAGGCCACCGCGGGAGCTTGTCACCAGCCAGCGGGGCCACACGGCACCCTACCTACCTGATGGCACAACATGCTATGGCCAAATCCATTTTCTGCCCCCCACATTTTGAGATGTTGCCCATCCTCACCACCTTACCAGAAGCATCATGATATCCTTTGGTTTCTATATACTTTTCATGTTCTGTGAATATTCGTGTTTCCCCCCCACTGATTTTGAACTACCCTGTCCTTAGTCATCATGGTGTGTGATGGCGTGTGAACTCCTACATCTCTCTTCCACCACAAAGTCCCCCAGCATTGATATCTTGCCATCCACCCTGACATAGCGCTTGACACATCCCAGTTTGGTCGAACAAAAATCCCCTCTGCAGAGCCAGAACAAGATTTGTACCTTTTCTAGCATGATGTTTCATAGGCAGCTTTCTTTGCCCAAGAACCGAAGCTGCAGAGAACAGGACAGAAAGGACAGGAAGGAGGTTGGGACTGAAACTGCCACCGCAGCAAGCTAATCGTGGGTATAACCTGAGGTTTTAAAATCATTTTATGTGAGTTTTCCAACAGCAGCCAAACATAAAGAGCCAGCAACGGGATTTTTGACTCCCACCCTTGAGGAGCTAGAGGCTGCTTAAACACCCCTTTCCTTCCTTCCTACAAGGACACCAGCTGGCCCAGAGACACCTGTATCTGCTGCAGTAGTGTGCTTTAGCCAGCCAGAACAGCATTTTTGTGCTAGTCCAGCATCCACGGTCCTGTGCAGATGAAGTCCAACCACATAGGTACTCAGGATGATAAGTTTCCTCCAGTGAAGTCCATGGCATCTAAACGTTCCTCATGTCCCAGACCACCTCAGCCAAGATGAATCTCTGGACCTCCATAGCTGGAAGAAGCCTCAGGTGGGATTTGTGACTTCCTCACCCTGAAGCCCTTCCCCGGTGCTGACAGACTAAAATCACGTCTGAATGTGGTTTGCTTTGCCTCCACGATGTCAAGGCACTGTATCCCCAGCTGGGAATAAACTACACTGGCAAAGGAAACGGCTGGTTAATACAACAGGTTGGCACCAAAAAAATGAGGCAATTGCAATGTTAATGTCTTCATGGGAGTCTTGTCCCCAGGACTACCCCAGAAAAATCTGGCCCCTCTAGTTTGACCTCACCGGAGCCATGTTGATGGCACAGCTGTAACTTGGAGGAGATGTTAGTAAATTTGGGAACTGGCTATAATTTTCAGGAATATGTCATGCAAGTGGGATTATTCAACATATCTTTATTCAACACACTCATCCAAGGGGGAAGCATGCTGTGCAGTGCTCTGGAACAGCCTTGTATCTCTTGTTATCGTGCTTGTATATTCTAGGTCAAGGTGAACCCTTAGCTCCTAAATGAATATTTGTAAGTGCAGGCTCATACAAGGCAAGCAGTGCTCTTAAATCTTTTCACCCAAGTCTTCTCCCACTGAATTACTTGGTTGTAGATAAGATCTTAGACATATTGTACTCAGACAAATATATACCCTTTTGTTTTTAAAAGTCTCAACCCAGAAACAATTTTAGACTCTGAAGGGAAAGGTCATTGCCTATCTCTTACACTTATAAAATATTAGCCCTTGCAATCGGATGATGAGCAGAGCTGAGTCCCGTGTGTTTTCACCTCTGCTGGCACAGTTCCTGTAAAACGCTTTCTCCCCAAATAGGCCTTGGTTCTCCATAAATCACAGTGTTGTCAGCTCTAGTTTCACATCTCAAAGTGAGATGCTGTTTCCAGCAGCTTTTTCTACCCATGCTCAGGGGAAACTGTCCCCTGTAGACAATTTATTTGATGAATTTAGTATCTCTTTCCACCTGTGAATTATCCAGCAAGATATTTGGATATTTTGACAAAGACAGACATTTACTTCTTCATTTGTGATGATGAACTCCACGAAGACACCACTGTCAAGCAATTCTGAGGCAGTACTTCTTGCTTTAGCTGATGATCCCAGAGGTCTGCTCGTGGTGATCAGACGCCCGAAGACTCCTGAGGCTGTGCTAGGCTCTGAACGGTTGGAAGTAACTCCCATAAAAAGGCCTGAAGAAATGTCTGTGTTTCAGGAATCTTTCACCAAACATATGCTTGCACAGTTGCTAGGGATGTGATGGATGTGAGTATTTTGCCACCAGGCTGGCTATCCTTTTATGGCTTTATAACACAAGTCAGTAGGATTGAAATCCTATTCCTGACGTGGGCCGCAGTGAGATCTGTGCCCTTCCTCTGCAGGCAGCCCCCTGCTCCAAACACCTCTTCCCTGTACTGTGGAAAAAGCCACTTCAGGGCATTTTTTGTGCTCTCCAGAGGAGCGTGAGTCCAATTCCCCTCTCAGGTTCCCACGGCTGGTACGATACTTGTTATCCAATTATTTTTAACAAAAAAACAATTTGTTCCCTTGCCTTCTTGTTACTGGAAGCAGGATGTGCTGAGAACAGCTAAATGTGGTCCCGACTAGTTATCGCACAGTCCTTGCCTCTTACCATTAATTGTCTGGGAGCAGATTTCCCACTCGGCTAATTATCTCTAATTGTGCCACTCTCATTATCTTGCCATTTGCCTCTTGCCACAAATAGTCCTGATATGGTTGATGAGAAGAGGCTCCACCTGGGCTCCATCCGTGGGTGCAGGCACAATCAAGACAGGCAGCTGGCCCCAGGGTGCACCTTTGCCCTCCACGACCATATGGAGGGGTCCCACCTGGGCTCCTTGCTTGTGCTCGTGGCTACCTAGGCCAACCCCACGGTCAGGTTACCCTGTCAAAAAACAGGCAGCGTGTGATGTGTGAAGGCCAGGATATTTCTTTTTGGGAGATGTTGCGTTAAAGGTTAAAGTAATTTGGAGTGATGCCCAATTCGTCGTAAGTCTGGTCGTGTTCAGTGTACTGAACTTTCACGATTGCGGATGCACAAATACACTTTCAGCCTAGTCGCATTCCATGAACTACCACGGCCACACTTAAAGAGTTTGGTCGTGTTAAATGAGAACTATCACGGCTAGATTAATGAATAGTGCAGTTTATTAAAGCAACAGACACACAAGTTCTTTGGATTGCTGGTGATTGATAAATTCACTGTCCACAAAGCACGTGCAAATGCCAAGAGTATGAGTAACACCGCCTGGCTACAAACGCGTTAAAAGACGTAAAGTGACTCTATAGAGATTTCAAAGTTTCCCAGGGCACTTGGTGTGACCAAGTGTTCGAGTCTTACCCAAAGGTGTCCCGATGGGGGCGAAGAGAGGCTCAGCCCATCGACGGATCCCAGAAGTCAGAGTGGTACACGACGATGGTATCTTCCCTAACATCCTCTCTCTCTTCAGCTATCTTTATATTATTTTTTACCTTTCAGGTGGAGCNTATTATAATGATATTATAATGAGCAAAGTTCACCAAAAGGACAGCATTTTGTCAAAAACATGACAGACCGTTGGCCCAGGGTGGCAAACGTGCAGCTTATCGGTTCCATGGTACCTTCAAGTTCCCATATTATCACAGAGCCTGGCTGTGGTGTCTCCACTCCGCTCCACCCTCTGTGCAGTTCCTCTTAGAGTCGGCATACCAAGTTCCCCTGGTGTAGCTAACGTCTAAGGTTACAGGCCTAGGGAACTTCCGTGGAATGGATTCCTTGCATGTCAGCCGCACTCCACCCTGGAAGCTTCTTCCATGCTGTACCTTTCTTTAAAATGTGAATATAAGTTAGTTTCTAGGTCACCTCCGGCAATTATTCCACAGGAGGTACTTGCAGACTACAGTTGCCCTTTTTGCTTGCACCGTTTTCATCTCTTCCCTCCACCCTTGAATTTGCAATGTAATCATTAGGGGAGCCTCTCACAGGCAGCAGAAAACAAGGTCTGAGATATGATATGTACGCTAAACTGTTGCTGGATGGTTTCTTGTGGAATATCAGTTTTGGATCTGCTATTGGAGGAGTCGTCGTTGGGCTGGGAAGCGCCTGTAATGCCACCTTGTGTGTGGCAATTCTCTTCTGGGGTGCAGCCCTTGTAGGGTGTGGGGAGACCCAAGATGGAGCTGCCTGTGCTCAGCTAGAATTGTGGGTCTGAGCCCAAGCTGACCGCCCTGCTCTTCCCCAGGCATGTTAACCTTGGCACGATCTGGGGCTGGTCTTCATAAATTATTTTGTTTGCATCCCACCTGCTCATGTACTGTCAGTCCCTGGCTACGTAGATGTGCCCTTGTCCAAGTATCTCCATTTCTTCTGCCATCAGTCTCCCTTTCTGGCCTTGCCTGCTTTGCAGGTAAGCTGAGGGTCTTCCCCTCACTTCCTAGCGGGGATCTTCTCCCGGCTTAGGTAGGTTTGGTGGAAGTTGGAGCTTTGCTGGGCCCCAAGTAAAGCTGCTGGTGTAGCTGGGAAGAGTTATGGCCAGCACAGGAGTAGCCGTGGCCTCAGTCCTGCAGTTGTCGTCCCAGACTGAACCAGTGTCTTTGGGGCTGTTTTTCCTGCTGAGCACCAGAGCCTGGAATTCTCTTTCTTGCTCTGGTTGGACCAAGGTTTGCTTATTCAGGTCCCATATAGAGGGGGCTTCCCTGTTGCACACCCGGGGTGCTTGGATGCTGTGGTTCGGTATCAGTGCGGAGACCATGTTGCCTGGCCATTGGGTTGGGTGGAGGCTGAGGATGCTGATGCACAGAGTACTTTAAGTCTCTTCCATGGAGCATCAAATCCATTGTGTGTAACAGTTAAGTGTGCATGTTAGGTGTCATTAGTCCGCTATCAGCTTTCTTGTGCTACACGCAGGCAACGTGGCAGGCTTGGAAAAGGACAAACAGGCTGTCAGCTAGCCTAAATAAGCTCTTTCTGACTCTTCACTCTGATCTAGTTGTAATTTAAAAGTCATGGGTATTTTCATGTGTTGGGTAACGGAGAATACTGTTTTCTGTGCCTAATAGACATCTCTAGATGTCACAAAAGAGAAATGATAAGGAAGAGGCAGAACACAAATGGCTGTGTTGTGTAGGTGCTTTTCTGTGTGTAATGATGCTCCCCTTCTAATGTTCCATAGCTACATAAGAGAGGAGTGAGAAAGATATTTAAGATGTAAAGTTACGGAGGGTCTTATTTATTCATCTGTCTCCTGGAGTGCATCATGATCACAAATTCTTGTAATAAGATGAGATTTTAAAGCTCTGAGCAAGTGTCTCTCTCGTGGAAAATACTATTGCAAAATGTGAAATAATATTTTCATAATTACGGTGCCTCAGGAACATCTGACAGCTGCTGTTTTGTCCTTATCTTTTCTGTGCTTTTCTCTTTATTGAGTGGAACGAGACAGTTCTGGTGTGGGGAGAAGACCCTGTTATTACCTGACAGCAGTGTTTCACTAGCTTCTGCTGCACAATTGCCTGAGAGCATGGAGAAGGACGTGGAAACCCCAGCCAACTCCTGTCCTAAGACCTAAGTGGTACCTCATTCAGAGAGCTACTGCAGCCTACTGCGGTTTCCCCTATGGATGTGAAAAATCGATATACTGTGACGGTATAATTATTAGCCAGCTTGCTCAGGTTGTTTTTCATAGTTATTTCCTAACACAGAAAGGTGGCCAAGATGAACAGAAGTGTTTAACTTCAGTGATCATAGGAGTATTAGTGATTTTCTGAAGGACGTTCTTCTTGGCGAATGGAAACTCTGACTTGCGCACGCTCCATCACTGTGACACCTTATTTTGGTACTTGGCTTCCCAGGCGTATGGGTAAGTAACCTGGTACTCCAAGTGCATTTAGCTTGTTCTTTTACAGTTGTCTGTTGTGAGTTTCATTTGAAACCCTTTGAAATCAGTCACAGAGTGTACTACAGAGGCGTGTTTATCTGACCCCTCTCCTCCAATAAAAATGAAGGATGCTTTAAAATCTGTGACATGGCTTATCTATCACACCTTCAGCTTTGCCACTTGCATCGCCGTCATTAGGAATTGTGTCTGTTGAGAAGGTCATGGTCCTGACAGCTATATGTGTCTTGAGGGAAAGCACAAGAAAACTGCCAGGCCCTTTGACAGGGGAGTCTAGGTGGTCTCAGCACCAGATATCCGGCTTTCCTACCTTTGTTAAAGGCTTAAGGTTTCTGCAGCCCTTGGGATGGTCTCTATGAAATTTCCACTGTGCCTATAATTGTAAAGGTTGCATCAGGAAAATACTTTTTTAGAAATACAAGAAGGCGTGAAGATGGAATCTGCATACCACCCCCAAACCACACCTTCTGCAGAGCAGAGGTAGGGAGAGACCCTATCCTGCAGAATGAGGAATATCACATGCTTTCTGGTGTCTTTCCTACCTCCGCTCCTTCTCTTTCGTGAGGTCTGGATGGTGGCATTGCAGAGGTCCAGCCTTAGGCACCTCTGCTCTTCTGGATGACCCTGTCTTCTCTTGCTCCTGTCTCGAAGACTTCCCTTGGTGAAGGTTTGCTGTTGGCAGGATTCAAGCTCGGAGCCAGGTTTGGGAAGTGGGCAAAGCACTCTCTGCTTTTCCTGTTTTGTCAACTAAAGAAGACCTCTGGAACGTGCCAGCTCTCCGTACTCTCCTCAGTCAGCTATCAGCTGTCCAGAGCTGCTGCATCTCTGTTGACATCAATGGCACAATATTGATTTATACCTGCTTCTCCAGACTGAAGGTTTATGTGCGCTGACAATGACCTATATTTTGCTAGGACTTCCAAAGAATGTGTTTCTTGGAGCTCTCTCTTCACCCTCTTCTGTCCATCACTTCTATTTTCTACACCTGTATCTAACAGGTCCTCACGTGTCATTGCTCTGTAGAGGACGAATGACTGTGCATCTCTTCCTATGGCTCAGCTCTTTCATTTCTTTTGTCTAGATCAATGAATCAAGGCTTTGCACTAATCTGTATTAGGTAATGCACACTAAATGAATCATCGTATGATCGTGTCAAAAGAGCAAACTGCATAAAACCCCGGTTCCTAGTGCTCTTCCTGGGAACCGATGCGTCTGCCTTGAACTTGGACTTGTTTATGTTACATGAGTGAATTCACAGGCTCATCTCCGCTTTGCAGCTCTGTTGCTCTCTGTCCTCCAAATCTGTGCTTGTGCCTTCACCATCACAAACTAGCAGCTCAGCAAGTGTCCAGCTGGGGACAAGGTGTCTGAGAGTTTAATCTCTGCCCTGTGGGAGACGCATTGCGGTCCTGCACTGGCACTTTATTTCCTCCACAGACATGGTTTCTCCCTTCAACTCTTCCCTTTCCTCCCTGCGTCCCACCCTCCCCCTCATTATCGTAAAATAATCAAATCCTTAAAAAATTCCTCAAATCCATGAACCTGTTGGCCTCTGTTACTGATTCCTAACTCTCTTCCCTAAAACTTACATCTTTTCTGCCTTATTTGCAAATGATTTACCACTTCTGTAGATGTGACTTGAGTCTCTCTGCACAGCCCAAATATCTGAACTCTGCCTATAGTACTTTGAATAAGAAGTGCTATGAAACTGTCTTCTGCTCATACAAAACGCAACACAATTTAACTAACCGGCTGACACCGTGCTGGAATATATATCCCTTTTTAACAGCAATTTTAAAGTGGCAATCGGACTTCACTCTGCTGTGAGTTCAATCCTGTCTCCGTCAGAAAGGACACGGGCAAACTTGCAGCCAAAAATAGGCATCATTAGCCGCTAAGAAGTGCACTTTATTTGTTTGCTGAAAATAAGCTGGAACAACAGCAAACCACTTACACCCCAATGTGTGTGACTGCATTTAGCTGCCAGTTTGTTAAATGATGGAGGCAAAATGTCTTCAGTTCTGGAAGAAACCTGTCTTTATTGCCAACTTTCCCCTGGAGAGGGTGGGCCATCTCATGGTAAAAGCAGGAGCTAGCTGTCAGGGCTAAGTACGGTTCCTGGTTGTCACGGACTTCTTGCGTGAGCTTGCATGGGTGGGCAGAGGTATCTGCCTTTGGCCTGCAAAATGGATGCAGAAAAGCTTTCTTGCTCTCTTGTCTTTTTATACAATATGGACTGGGGTGAAAATGCTGCATATACCAATGGCCTTGGCTATGACTTTCTGGCCGTAAACCCAACTGGACTTGGTATGTTGAAGCTATAGTGGCCCTGGGATATCTCAGGGGTGTTTGGAAGTAGGATCCTGGCAGGTGCATGCATCAGACCGAGCCCTGGGCAGGAGCATCAGCTGAGGTCCTGGATGTGAACAGGGGACCAGCCTGCGTGTCAGGCGGATGAACAGCAAGAGCCAGCACCAGCATGGGAACAAAGAGGGAAAAGGAGAAAAAACAAACCTGTGACTGCTGTAGGGACTTCAGCTTCTCTGCCCTTTTACTGCAATGGCCCCATAATCTCCAGCTTAATGTGTGACACACATGCACAATTCTTCCAGGTATCCCATGCGTATAAAAGTAATAGAAGGCTCCTGTGTGTATTATCCATATCATCAAACAGCTTTCAAGTATGAACCTACCCCATCTGATATCTTCTAGCAGTGCTGGGCAATTCTTTGGCTTAAAAATCCTAAACGCGTAAGCCATGCTTCTCTTCCTGTAAAGGCATCAAGACGTGGTCTGAAGTGTTGTGTTTGGGTCTTTCATCACAGCTTGCCAGCTTCCATTGTTAAAATGGTCTCATCAAAAAAGCAGCGTTTCATTTTTAAAGTGTGTGGTTTCTGTTAGCCAAGGAGATAATTAGGTTTGTCTCGTAGTCATTCAGAAGCCCAGGTGTCAACTCAAACAGGATTTCATCAGGAAATGTCTGCCCAGCCTTGTATTGATTAATGAGCATTTGCTGCAATTATAGAGAGATAGATACCAATTATCTACTTGCCCTGTAAGAGAAACAGAAGTGTACTAAAAATAAGTAACTCAACAAGAAAGAAGCACAGATGTAGTGCCTGGTGGAAATTAATAAACAGCATTTTCTGTTGTGGCACTAAATTTATTCTCTGTGCTGTGAGACCATGTCACAGACAAAAGAGAGCAGATGGGTAAAATCGACATGGAGAAGAGTGGAGGAGAAAGTGAGGCAAGGACAAATCATTGCCTAGCCTGGCTCCTCCTCTTCTCTTGCATTGCCCCTCCATCTCAGCCTTGCTTTGCCCCTCCAGCTTGCCTCGCTTAGGCTGTGGTCAGGACTGTTTGCGTTGGGGGAGCACAGCGAACACCCTCAGCCCTCCCAGGAGAGAAGTGGCCTCTGTGCTCAGCAGGACATGGTGGTTTTGATTGACTCCTGGGGAAACTTAGAGCTGTTTATTTCATCTTCAGAAGCATCTGAGCATCTTTTTCTTGGTTTCTCATCTCTGCAGCTGGGGTCAGCCAGGGCACCTGCACAGGACTGGAGTACTTGAGGGATGGATGGAGGCAATTCCCAAGAACAATCCTTCAGTTCTGCAATTTTCCTCCTTTTGTGGTCTCTGGTTCAAGTGCACTCACGTGTGACCTCCCTATCCTGCTGCCAAGGAGGTTTCATGGCTTCATACAACCCCTCCCCTCCTAGAGACGCAGGAACAGTTGGAAAAGTGCTAATCCAGGGTATTTTCCATCTCTGTGGGAATCATGAAGGGAGGTAATATAATACAAGTGGAAATTGTGTTTTTAAGGCTTTTGGCTGCAGCACATTGAGAGAAAATGAACATTTTAGGTCAAAGTAATTTTAAATAAGAACAGATCATATTTATGCTGAAAGAAAACTAGATTGGCGAGAGCAGCAGGGCAGCGTTTTCCTTCTGTATCTTATTCTGGACATATGAGACACAGGTAGTGTGATATTCAGGAAGATTGAAGCAGCCTCCCACAACCCTGGGTCAACAGTTGCTTGTAGAGGAGATGTAAAACACCCTGAACCACTTGAGGTTGGATGGGAGACGTGCTCAGCCCTTGGACTGCTGTAGTCCCCACGGGCTCTGTCGCTTGGTGTCACCTTTGTGCCATGCCTTCTTGTAGGGTGAATTGACCCTCACCCAACTTTCTGCTGCTGCTGTGTTAGTGCTTCTTGGCAGTCATTAAAGCTGAGCCGGATCTCTGCTTACTTCCCAGTGGTCATTTGAGAAGCCCAGCAACACCTTAAACTTGTCCTTTAAGCACCGAGAGGTTACATGAATGAGGACACTTATCACGGTTGGAGTTTCCATCAGGTCTTGACTGACATTTTATACACAGGTGGAGTAAACAACGGAGTGAAACTAGTTATGAGGTGGGTGGACATTGACACAAAGTACGTCCTTGGATTCATTGGTGATGTTTCACTGTCAAACAGGGTGAACAAAGTAACTGGAAGTCCAAAGAGGTCTCTCCTGGCTCCAAGAGCGTTCAGAGATTTTGAAGAATGAGCTGGATGATGGAGTAGAAAGGACTATAATATTTGGAGTTGAGACTATGCTGCCAGAGGCTGAATAGGGATATACTGTATGGATTGGACAAACTGGAGAAATGGTTTGAAGAAAGGGCGATTCCATAAGGAGGAATGCCAGGTCCCGCACAAGGGCTGGATCAGCCAGCAAGGTCACAGTTCTGCAGAAAGAACCCTGACTGTGAGCGAGTCACACAAATCAGTAATGCCCCAGTGCTATGGAAAAGGCAAACCGTGTCCTGGGGTGTGTGAGCAGGAGTCTCCCTGCAAGGTATGCAGTCAAGTCCTCCCACGCCGCTCAGCTCTGGGGCTTCAGCTGAAGTCTCTTATCCAGTTTTGGGCATTGGGTTGAGGAGAGTCATGGACCAAAGGGATGCCCTGTGCAGAAGGAGATGATTAATACAATCAACATGTAGAAAACAGGGGTCCTGAAAGACCTCAGATGGTTTAACCTAAAGAAGCAAAGACTGGAGGGACATCAACGTACCAAAGAGGTGAGGCAGCTGCAGAGGGGAAGGGAATGGTCCATCCTCCACATCCACTGCAGATGGGACAAGAAGTAGGAGGCTTAAACAGGGGTGCAGTTTTGAATTACTCTAGAGTTACATGGAGCTACTTTAGTGAGGTTCAACACCAGGACAGATTGCCCAAGCCAGGAGAGGAATCTCCATAGCGGGAGTTTTCTAAGGAAAGCTTAGACAGATGTCTCACAGACCAGGTGAAGAAAATAGCATCAAGGAGCAAATTGCTGATCCTCATTCCTCCCTCTACTGTCCAGACTTGAGGGTGCAGGGATGGAAAAAGGGAAAAACAGGGGCTGGGCATTAGCGGTGGCTGCCTGTGGGTCCTGCTCTTCCCTGCTGCTGCTCTCTTTGCTGCGGAATATTTCTGGAAATGTATCCCAGTGTCATATTTAAAAGCTATTTTTGTCAGCTTAACAACTATATCCCAAAACAGTTAAAAAAAGTCTTTGCCCAAAACAGCAACACAGCATTTTCTCTCTGGAGATGCGTGAAGATTTATGGATGAATCAAATAATCTCCTCATCTCTTTAAGCTTCCTGTTTGCCCTTGGTCTCAGCTTCTCCCTTAGGCTTTCCCCTTGCAGACTGGCTGGGATACGTACTGGAAATCAGTCTGTCCGTCAGTATGTGCTATTAATGAGTGCGTGCACTGTGGGAGTTGGACCCCTTCAGCCTCCTGGCTAGAAGTTCGTACCTCCTCCCCTGGGACTATTCAACCTTCCCGTGGCCATGCGTTAACCAGAGCTTTGCAGTTATTCAATAAAAATAACAAACCCTTAAATAGTACTCCTTCTTTTAAACTGCCAAACTCAAGGATTGGGAGTAAAAGCACAGCCACAATAGCTAAATTGCCATAACTGTAGGGGAAGGAACCTCCTGAGCTGGACAGATGAGACGGTGTTGTAGACATACATAAAATACAGTATATGGTGCAGAACACAGTGAAATCCATTGTGTCCCTGGCAGAAAGAATAGAGGTCTCTGATTCATCAACCTATCCCAGAAAAGATCCTGGACTGATCCTGACGGATGTCTGCCTGGTTCAGCAAAACTTTCAGTGATGGAGATCCCACTTTCCTAAGAGCAGTCTTGCAGTCCTTCAATGCTGCCTGTGTCTAAGGAAAAACTTCCTTTTTTGGGTTTCTCGGCTATGAATCAGCAACATGGACCTTTGCTGCTCCATCTAAAGGCAGGTGCAATAGCAAGCTGCTGGGCCAGTGGATGAGCCAGTACACAGGGACAGTACGACAATCACAATTTTTAGTAAATTAAAGATGTATCTGATGCCCCAAGCCGTGATTACAGGAAGCCATTAATGATGCACAAATCCTAACTACATTGCAGGAGGTAGCGCATAAACACCATTTCCCTGCTGTGCTTCTGGTTGCAAATGGATTTCACAAACATTTGTTGATTCTCATTTATTCCCTTCAGTCTGTGGATGTTGCTAGCGTGAGCAGGGGCAGAGGAGGCGGGGAGAGGCAATAGCTCATCACACCTGGTGTGACTGAGCAATGGCTTCACGTTCTGCCAGCTGTAACACATTCCAGCCTAAATCTCCTTCCTTGGATGACTTTTCTAGCAGAACAGTGCCGTTATGGATGTGTCAGCTTGGATAAGGAAAAGTCCATGAGGCTGCTCAAAAGGAGAGCTTGTGTGACATATTAGGCCATGAACACGTTCAGGACAGGGAATTGCCTTCAATCAGTCTTGGGTAATGTACTATATCTGAGCACACTTCTAAGACTAAGAGCTCATACACCGCTTGCAATGACTAATCCCAGGTAATGCATAACACATCCGCATGCTGAGCTGGCCAAAGGGGCTGGCGGTGAGACATTAGCTGTTGCTTGGCAAAATCAGCTGCAATAATTTTGTGCTTTAGATTAATACTCTTGCTGTTTTGGGATGATTTGTATAGACAAGCCCTTGTTTTTAACACGGGTCCATCATTTTCCTGGATGGCTGTGCACCTTTCTCTGGCTGATGTGCAGGGAAGGAAGATCGCAAACTGGGCTGGAGGAGCTCTTTACGACTTAGTAGCCCTCTGAGAGTGGTCCCAGGGTGTATGCTTCAATGCTTTTATATTAGTTTTCTTTGCTCTTTTAATAGGCAAATTCTTGCATTATTGATTTGCTTGAGGCTCTTTATATACGGGTTTTTATAAATAGGGTCACGCAGATGTAGTTTTAAAATAATGGAATAATTTTGCTTTTACAATCATTTCATTAGCTTTTGGAGTCACGTTTGGGATGTGACAAGCCTCCTGCTGCCTATGTTTGTTTAGCTAATTGTTCCTCTGCTATAGGATAATTCAGAGGTCCTGGTCTCTAATGCAGCAGAAATAGGGTAATTTTTCTCCACTTGGTAGAAGGGAGGGCAGCTGTCTTTTCCCTGTTGCTGGAAATATATTGCTTTGGGCACAGAAGGAAAACACTGAGAAACTTCATGCTGGTGTGTCTTGCCCCGAATGTGGGAAGGTCAGAAAGTAGGGAAGGGGATTTGGGACTCTGTCACTGCCCTTGATTAGGAGAGCTCCAGTACCCAAGGTCCCATGATCCAGAGTCCTGGACATCAGTCCTCACCAAGGACTGGGGGTCCTTGTTCCCCTCCAGCTCCAGGGGCAACTACTGTGCTCGCTCACAGCAGCCGCAGCTACCTACAGAAGTGAACTGGAAAGGCGTGCAACCAGCTGCCATGTCCGGATTGCCCCAAGGGGAGCTGTGCCCGTAGGAGAGAAACCATTGAGGAACCATTGACCTGGAGGAAAAGAGCTGCCAGTCCCTAACTCAGCGTTTCCTTTCGAGGCCAGACATCTTGGTGCTGTTCCCAGAAGTGACAGCTTCCAGGAGTGCACCAGTTAATTTTGTTGGTATGGCATGGTGGCAAAGCAGCGTTTCTGTACGTACGGCATCCCTACTGGCCTCTGTTAAATCCCACTGGGGTTTTTGCTCCCGGCTTTCTGCCTTCGAGGTACTCTTGCCTGAGTGTCATTGGGCAGGAATAGCTGCCCTGTGTCCTGGCACTTGGGATTTGTGTGTAGTGGATACTGCTTATTAAACCTTCACATCTGTCAGATTCATCTGAACGTCAACTGAAGAGAGATCTCAAGAGCTGTGTTTTGGAAGGCTTGGGAGGATAGGGAAGTGTTTTCCTGCTGTTCAGTCTCTCCAGTCATCTCCTCTTTATGTCTCTAATCTACCTTGTTCTCCCCTAAAAGCACGCAAACAAACACAACGGCAGCAGCTCTCTGTTAAAGTCCAGACAAGCTGGAGTAATTTGCATTTTTAAAAAACTTTGTTATCCGTGTTATTTTTGTCTTTTAATGCTCCCAGCTGGTTTTTGGGCTCGAGGATTGCATTTGACTGAAAGCTTTTATTTCATAGAATCATAGAATGGTTTGGGTTGGAAGGGACCTTTAAAGGCCATCTAGCCCAACCCCCCTGCAACGAGCAGGGACATCTTCAACTAGATCAGGTTGCTCAGAGCCCCGTCCAACCTGACCTTGAACGTTTCCAGGGATGGGGCATCTACCACCTCTCTGGGCAACCTGCGCCAGTGTCTCACCAGCCTCATCGTAAAAAAATTTCTTTTTTAATCTAGTCTGGATTTAGGTCTCCCCAGGGGCAGGATAGGACCACAGAGTGCATCGTTGTAGTGCCAACCCACCTGTGGCTTGTGGTCACCCCATTGTCATTGCCTGGCCTTGTTGGCACGTCCTGCAGCTCACATCACGTGACTGTGGCTGCAGCAGGAAGGCCAGCTCAGGTTTTACATCAGAGCAAAAGAGATGCCCTACAGAAAGACCGTTTTTTGGCCCATTAGTAATCTGTACTTCCTAAACATCTTCTCCATTAACTCTCAATGGCTGACGCATTCCCACTGCCTGGACTTGAAATCTTCTAAGAGGGGGATGTTGCTCATCCAGTGCTGTTTTCTGGGGGAAGTTCAGGGCTGGGCTTCCCAGGGAAGAGGTTCCCCTGCTCTCCCATGAGTGATGGATGAAGTGGTAAAGGCACAAGCGCTTGCCATGTTTTATTGTTTAAATAAAGCTTTGCCTGGGTGCTTGGGAGCAAAGCTGAATCTTCAGGTCCAGGGAATCCATTTCCCTTCTCTCTTAAAAAAGGTTGGATTAATCTTCAGTATATTCTTTAAAAAAGTCCTCCCAAAAGGAGTTTCTTTCCTTCTGCATTGCAGTATTTGTACTAAGCAATTTTTAAGCAATGTCTTTGGTGCCTGAGGACCTAATACTTTGGACTGAGATGGCTGAATGTGAATCCTATCCAAAACCAAATGCAGGCACCTGAGCTTTGCAACCCTCCTTTGCTCCACACTCACATTCCTGAACACAAAACACACTGCAACATGCATTGCCACTGAAGGCTGAGATCCTGGATTTGTGGGTCAGGGGCTAAGCTCGGTAAATCACACAGCACTGAATGAGTCTGACTCAAAAGCTCCAAAGCAGGGACTCTGAACCCTTGCAATAAGCTTGGAACTGTGCAAAGTCTTCAAATTACCTTTAGTGGTGATGTTGGAACATTGTAGTACACGTGGTCTTCACCTCTGGTTACTGGCTGCATATGTTACCATAATATACACATTTAATAACATGGTGAGCAACCTGTGTATGTATTTGAATGACTTATTGCAATGGTTTCCCAGGGTCCTCTCTGATTAGCAAACTTCTGCATGCTTTTCTGTTATTTGGAAATAGCTGCCTCATAGGTTTGATCATTTGTGTGTGCTCATTTGTTATTTGAAAGCAACTGCCAGCTATTTTTGATGAATAATTTTCTGCCTACTGGTTGGTAGCCTGCTGCTTTTTTTGCATAGCTGGTAGTTTGGTCTTTCGGGTACAGTACTGAACATGTCGGTCATGTGGTCCTGTTAGGAGATGCAAAATATATTAAAGAGAAGAGCAAAGGAGGAAAAGCAAAACCACATTTTCCCTGAAATTCTGCACTATTGAGATTATACAATTCACTCCCCTTTGGGACACTAAAACTAAGTGCAGGTGCATCACTCATGAACTGTGTAGGTCTGGACACCGTGATGCTGGGATGCAAAAATATGGCATAAACCCGGGGTGAAATGGAATAACAATTGTTGTATATTTGCTTTGGAGCCTGCTGGAGCTTGGGAAGGTGGTCTTGCATGGTGTGTAGCTGTGGGGCCCGTGGCTGTGGGGTGCATCCTGCTACTGAGTGCTGCTTGACTGCGCAGGGAAGGCTGTGGGAGCAACGCCAGCCACAGCACGCTTGCTTGCAGTACGAATTTGCCTGAGTAATTAATGTGTCACTTCAGCCATTTGAATAAGCGTGACTTTCCTGCGGCCGGTGGCTTGTGGGATGCTCGGCAGCAGCCCACTCCGCACCGCTGACAGTAATTCACCTTTGTCAAATCTCCAAACCTGCGTTCTTGGTGCTGAGCGACCTTTATTAAACAAATCGACCAGTTCAAGTACATAATTTAAAAGTTCTGTTCAAACATGATATTTTGATCCGATCGCAGCTTCCTTGTAAAATTAAGGATTTAATGCTCCCATTCCAGCTAAATGGACTTTACGGCGTTCAGGCTGAAAAGACTGCACGGTGGATTAGAAAGCCATTGTGAAAAGTGTCATTGAAAACCTGTAATTTTCCTGTCTCTCCCTCTTACTTCAATGATCCATTTTCATGCCAAATTTCAGGAGACAAATGCATTAGTTCAGCTGGGCTGGTAGGGCTTTGCTCTTGGTACGTGTCTGCAGTCTTTGGGGCCCAGCACAGGAGCTGTAAGGTGGAAATGTGCAGCTGCGAATCTGCAAACGGGAAAGTCATTGCTCAACGTGCGATAGGTGCTTTTAAGTATTGGGAATTTATGGCTATTATCAGATGAAGCAACGTTTTTTATGCTAACATGTCTAATTGCATATTACCCAAAGGCTTGCATAATTTATTTGAAGGTTTAACTGACACTAAGCATTCATCTTGTATGGCTCTAACAATCCACATGCTTTTGGCAGATCTTCCACTGTCTATAAAAAATATCTAATAATCCATTAACTAGTCAACTTGAAAGCCAGCCTGTGAGAATATTATTGAGTTCTTTCTTTATTACTAAAATGTCATGAATACTCACCTTGCATAATATGATTTACTTTTCTTCTCTGCTCCTGCTGAACCTAACCATAAGAAAACCATAAGCTCAGGGCTGCGTTTGGGTGGTCACTCACTTGGCATGTTCAGTAAGAGATATATCAATTTATAGACACTTAAACTCAGATTAAAGACAGTGGTCTGACTCATGGTGCAGTAATTAAGGCTCCATACAGTGTCCCTTTATAGCCCTGTTAATATCACCATAGCTGTGTTCTGATGTGGTTTTTCTACTGTTAGTGGTTAGTGGGGAGCCCTGCTGCTTGTCCCCGCAATGTGTCCTGCTTGTCCCTGCAATGTGTCCTGCAAGGGGGAGGCTCTGGCCTCTCCAGCATGATGTCTCTTTTGGTTATGTGGTCTTACCTGTATACCTGAGAGAGGATTTAGAAAAGATTGGGAGTGCTTGTAAAGTAGTAAAGGCTGGGATTTTTGATAGGAGCCCCCCTAATAGCAGTGCCTGTGGCTTGATCACTGGTAGATGTCGGCTTTTGACACTACTGAAGTTGCTACCAAACCTTTTAGTGAGAGCTGGGGGGATTTCTGACATATCAGTTTGAAAAGATACGTAACCAAATTTTGGATGAAAAGTGGATGAAACATTCAATTAACGAAAAAGCTGAGAAAAATATTCACGCTGAAAATGAAAACCTGAGACACAAGGCTGTTACCCCACCCCCATTTTATTCCATTTCTGCATTTGCCAATGACTCTGCTTTCTAATTCACGAGCAAAGGAACCGTTGGTCCCCCCAAGAGCTGATGCAGCCGGGGGTTGGTGCCGGTGTTCTTACAGACGCTGCTTCAAGCAGAGCATATTCACAACTGCACTGTGTCAGCTTCCCATTAATAAATTGGGAATATTTATGCCATGAGGATTAAGAAGGTTACACTGATAAATAGTGTTGAAGATGAAAAATACTTGCAATTGCTAAGTAACCACACTTTTCGCACGTTGGCAGAAATCTCTGCAGAACCTGCTGCACCAAGGTAGAGTTGTAAGCTTTAGGAAGTTGCTAATGCATCTTTGAAGACCATCTACCTCTGGTTACACTTCATTTTATTTTGGTTTTCCAGAAATAAAACCAACCCAGTGAGCACCCAGGTCTCGCTGCAGGCAGTGACAACCCCCAACACATCTGGACAGTGCTCCTTCTGCAAGCTGCCCCACAACTGCAACATCCCCCAGCTGGGAAATGTTTTTTTAGGCAAATTCTCCAGCTTGGAGAATTTGCTAAACAGCTTGTTAAATCATAAGTGCTCACAGCTGGGTGATAACCAGGTTTTTTAGTAAATGGTATATGATGTTAAGGCCTTTCTCAGGTACCTTGCCTGACTGCTGCAGGAGCGTCGTTTTGTCATTGCTTGAATTCATCTTGAAATTCGGGCTTCAGAGTGACTTTGCAAATAGGTTAGTGAAAAATCTATACGTTAGAATAATGCTGAGTATAATGAATGACTTCTTAATAGCTAGGGAATAAAGCTATAGCTAGCTAAATAAAGCTTTGTGGCTCTGGACTCTTGCCTTATTCTACACAGGCTTTTAAACTAAACCATAAATTCCTGGAGTTTTACTACTGAGACACTTAACTATTCAAGTAGGAAAACTGAAATATGTATTGCATTGGAAGAAAATGAATGCCTGAGCCTTCTTTATAGTTGAAGAAAGACTGATTATGGCAGGCTAAATTTTTAAAAAGTGGGAAAATATTAATTTGCTATTTAACATGGTATCAAATGCATCATGAAGAGCTTCTGGTGGTCATTGCCATAATTTCTCTTTCACAAAGACTGTCAGACAGGCTTGAGAAATAGCCAAGCCCCTTCTCAAACTTTTCTTCAGCCAGTGTTGTAAAATAGCTTTATCCCCATGCATCTCATTGTTTTACAATACCTGGATTTATCATAGAATCATGGAATGGTTTGGATTGGAAGGGACCTTAAAGATCACCTCGTTCCAACCCCCCTGCCATGGGCAGGGACATCTTTTGCTAGACCAGGTTGCTCAAAGCCCCGTCCAACCTGGCCTTGAACACTTCCAGGGATGGGGCATCCACAACGTCTCTGGACAACCTGTTCCAGTGCCTCACCACCCTCATAGTCAAGAATTTGCTCCTTATATCTGATCTAAATCTACCCTCTTTCCGTTTAAAGCCATTACCCCTTGTCCTGTCCCTACATGCCCTTGTAAAAAGTCCCTCTCCAGCTTTCTTGTAGGTCCCCTTCAGGTACTGGCAGGCTGCTGTAAGGTCTCCCCGGAGCCTTCTCTTCTCCAGGCTGAACAACCCCAACTCAGCCTGTCTTCATAGGAGAGGTGCTCCAGCTCTCTGATCATCTTCATGGCCCTCCTCTGGACCTGCTCCAACAGGTCCATGTCCTTCTTGTGTTGGGGGCCCCAGAGCTGAACGCAGTACTCCAGGTGGGGTCTCACCAGGGCACAGTAGAGGGGCAGAATCACCTCCCTTGACCTGCTGGCCGCGCTTCTTTGCATGCAGCCCAGGACACGGTTGGCTTTCTGGGCTGTAAGCACACATTGCTGGGTCATGTTGCACTTCTCATCAACCAACACCCCAAGTCCTTCTCCTCAGGGCTGCTCTCAATTCATTCTCTGCGCAGCCTGTATTTGTGCTTGGGGTTGCCCCGACCCATGTGCAGGACCTTGCCCTTGGCCTCGTTGAACTTGATGAGGTTTGCACGGGCCCACCTCTCAAGCCTGTCAAGGTCCCTCTGGGTGGCATCCCTGCCCTCCAGCGTGTCGACTGCACCACACAGCTTGGTGTCATTGGCAAACTTGCCGAGGGTGCACTCAGTCCCACTGTCCATGTCACTGACAAAATGCTAAACAGTGCCGGTCCCCATACCGACCCCTGAGGAACACCACTCGTCACTAGTCTCCACTTGGACATGGAGCCGTTGACCGCAACTCTTTGAGTGCCACCAGCCAGGCAATTCCTTATCCACCAAGTGATCCATCCGTCAAATCCACGTCTCTCCAATTTAGAGACAAGGATGTCGTGCGGGACAGTGTCAAATGCTTTGCACAAGTCCAGGCAGATGGCGTCAGTTGCTCTTCCCTTATCCACCAATGCTGTAACCCCATCATAGAAGGCCACCAAATTTGTCAGGCACGATTTGCCCTTAGTGAAGCCATGCTGGCTGTCACCAATCCCCCCCTTATTTTCCATGTGCCTTAGCATAGTTTCCAGGAGGATGTGCTCCGTGATCTTGCTGGGCACAGAGGTGAGACTGACTGGCCTGTAGTTCCCCGGGTCTTCCTTTTTCCCCTTTTTAAAAATGGGGGTTATGTTTCCCCGTTTCCAGCCAGTGAGAACTTCAGCAGACTGCCACGACTTCTCAAATATGATGGGTAGTGGCTTCACAACTTCATCCGCCAGTTCCCTCAGGACCCGAAGATGCATCTTATTGGGTCCCATGGACTCGTGCACCTTCAGGTTCCTTAGATGGTCTCGAACCTGATCTTCTCCTACATTCTTCTTCTTCTTCATTCTCCCAGTCCCTGCATTTGCCTTCTGTGACTTGGGCGGTGTGGCTTGAGCACTTGCTGGTGAAGGCTGAGGCAAAAAAGTCTTTGAGTACCTCAGCCTTCCCCATATACCGGGTAACCAGGTCTGCCATTTCCTTCCGGAGAGGGCCCACATTTTCCCTAGTCTTCCTTTTATCACTGACGTACCTATAGAAGCTTTTCTTGTCAGCCTTGATGTCCCTAGCCAGATTTAAATCTATCAGGGTTTTAGCTTTCCTAACCTGATCCCTGGCTGCTCAGACAATTTCTCTGTATTCCTCCGAGTTTATGTGTCCTTGCTTCCACCCTCTGTAGGCTTCCTTTTTGTGTTTGAGTTTTCCCAAGAGCTCCTTGTTGATCCATGCAGGCCTCCTGGTGTTTTTGCTGGACTTCCTCTTCGTTGGGATGTATTGCTCCTGAGCTTAGAGGAGGTAGGTGATCCTTGAATATTAACCAGCTTTCTTGGGCCCCTCTTCCCTCCAGGGCTTTATCCCATGGTGCTCTACCAAGCAGATTTAAATTTTAAATCGTTATTTAAAATCACCGTTTCCATTTTCAGGGACTATGTTATATATGGTTTCATTTTGAAGCAAGATGTCCACACGAGGTGAAGAATTATCCTCTCGTGACATTAATCTGTGCAAACTTCTCTGGCTGCTCCAAAAACACCGTGAGGGCTCCAATGAGCTGCATTTATGGGGGAGGTTGGGAGGACCTTGACGGTTGCTGGAAGAGGTCCAGCTTGCTGGTGCAAGCTAGGATCAGTCCCATGGCTCTGCTCCTGAAGAAAAGAGGTACAAGGCAAGGATTAGGTTCAGAATATTTAATCATTGCCCATCCCCTTTTGGTGAAACTCTTCAGCTTTTTCAGTACTGTTCTATTTCTTTCCAAAGTGGGTTTCTTAATCCCTAGGTTCATGGTGAGCTGACATAGGGAGGGAAGTGCAAAGGGAATTCAGATCTGATGTTTGAGTCTGGTTACGATTACAGGGCTTTTTTTTTTTCCCTAGGATATACCAGAAAGAAATGTGCCTGATAATGGTGAGAGCTGAATTTGCTCTGTTTGGGATATGGGAGAGGGTATGGTGTGTTGGGGACGCTGTGCACAGGCCAGTTTTAGTCTTCGGATTTGATTCAGGGTCACTGCAATTAGGGGACATGCAGACATTTATTTCCTGGGATTTTGAACTGGTTAATAGATACGTTGTTCTCCCTATAACATTCACATTTTATATTTTGTTATACGATTTTTTGTCAGCTGGGGCAGTGAGGGTAGGTTGTTGTGGGGACTCACAGCTAGCTGGGCTTCAGCATTTATAAGGCAGTCCCCTGATGGTCATAGGTTAGTGAACATGACTTTTTTTCTTCTGTGGAAGTTTGGACCAATCACTATATTTTTGTTACGCTAAATTGTCCCGGTTTGGAAAAGTGCACCATACTTCATATATGTATATATATATATATGTATATATTTCCATGTGCCTGAGTGAGTCCTCAGTAATCATCACTAGGGCCAGACCGAAGGCCATGCCACAGCTCAGGCATTAGCGAGTCCTGGATGCTTTATCCTGAGAAATAGGTCAAGAGGAAAAAAATGAAAACATACAGAGATGTGTCATGCGGGACGCTGGTCCTGAAACCGCACCGCAAATTTAATGCAATGTTGCATCCCGTTAATCCACCTCGAGCCAGAGCAGCATGGTGCAGTTCCTGAGGTCACAGTGTTTTGGGGTCCCTCTGCATGAACCTCATTGCAGCCTCCAGAGGTGCTCGAGTTTCTTTGCTGCGTGCAAGGGCTTCCCGGTGCCGCTGTGAAGGGAAACAGCATGGCAAAATGCAATGGCTTCATCAGTGAGGTTGTTCATTTGATGGCATTTTAATTTAACTTCATGTCTAATGATGATACTCCTTCATTTAGACAGGAGGGATGTGGCAGACTCCAGCAGGTGGAAGCTGAAGTTAGATAAATTGAACCTGGCATTAGGAGGCAACGGTTAAAAAGTGGGAGTAATTAATCATATGGATCACTTTATAAGGGAAGTCGTAAATGCATCATTACCTGGAGCCTTAAAATGGGACATATGCTGCCTCTGTGAAAGATGCAGATTGGCCCAACCGCAGGTTGAGGGATTTGGCAGTATTTGTGTCCTCAGGGAAGAAGTCTCCACAACTGGAAGATCTTGGGGTGATGTCCATGAGACGTCTGCCCTGTGCAGGGTCTCCAGTGGGTCTCTTCCCATGTCTGTGTCCTGAGAGTTCATAAAAATTCACAAAGCTGACAAATTCCTGCTGTTTTCTAACTCTTCCATTGCCAGCAGAGTGATTTCAAAATTACATATTAGTTTAAGGGAAAAAAAATGAATCGAGCTCCCCATTTCTCTCTTGTTCTCTCCCCACAGCCAAAAGCCCCAAGAACTATTCAACAAGTCTGAGCTGCAAAAAAGTGGGTCACTGAGAAACTTCAAAAATCCGCTAATGGTTCTGAATTGTGCCCATATTTGCTTGACCTGATTTTTCCTTATACATAAAAATGTTTAATTAAATGTGTTTCAAGGCCCTGAGCTACACAACCGCTGTTGTTATTTAATTGCCTCAAATAAACCCTCCTTTTGTGCGTGTTGCTAATGAGCAATTTACTCGGTGGCACTTGCAGCTCCAGCAGACGACTCCGGCGAGCCGTTGGATGATAATATTTGCCTCTGATTTTTTATTGTTCCTCTCAAACTACTGTCACCGGGTGTATGGAGAACAGCCCAGATATATATGCACAGTGCCCGAGATCAGAGTTCCCAGCTGAACTATTGCTGTGCATTAAGAGCTGTGTAAACAGCTTTCTGGGTTTTACACCAAGGTAAATATTAATCTTTTTGCATGAACTGATGATGGAAAAACCCAGGGTAAATAGCAATATTAATAAACCTTAACAGTTTGAAGCAGCATGGCGGCAGGCAGCGCAGTGCCAGGACTCCTTCCCCTCCCCTCTACTCTGGGGGTGATGAAGCTCTCCCGGGTGCTGCCGTGGGGTTTTGGATGGGTGGTGGCTGTGGATGGGTGGGGGGTTTGGGCATCATCTGGATGTGTCCGCAGCCTGACACAACTCTGATTACCCAGACTCCAGTGGGAACTGCGAATTTCCTGCATTAGGTACACGCAAAGTGGTGGAAAGCACTCACAGTGGATGGAAAAGGTTCCAAGGGTGATGCTGAGAGCTGGAAGAAGTGTTTTCCAGCAGCTTTGCCGCAGGGGCACTTGTCCTCCTCCCCCTGCCAGGCAGGTCCCTGGCATCCCCTGGGGTATGGCAGCACCACATCAATTCTTTGACTGATGTTTGCAGTAGACAATCCCCCTTCCCAACTCAACCTCACCTTAAATGCCCCCCCTAGAAGAGGATGAGATAAGGTGATCTGGGTAGATCTAAGGACCACTTCCAACCTGGCCAACTCCTAGTTCGATTTCTCATCACCAAAACCCCAAGTAGAAGCCTCATTAGAAATCACACCCCTACTTAACCTCATATAGCACGTGCTCGTGCTGCAGACGGCAATGAGGTCCTGTGACAGGTTTGGTGAGAACTTGGACAGCATCGCTGTGGTGGAAACCAGAGTGAAAACTCATTGTACATCTTGGCAGGGAAGAAAGGTGGCTTGGTCATGGCTTGGCTGCTCCTTAAATAAGGGATATGTTCCTGACAAAGTTGGTCCATCTGATGCTGATCTCTACGTGGCAGGACAGGGCTTGTGCCGCCTGAAGAGGGGGTGCAGGGATGGCTATGAGGTTGGCTGGATGAACTGAACTGCCTGAGAAAATCCTGGATAAATTGCTCTGTAATGCTCCTCTTTCACTGAGAGCTGGGTCAAATAATGGCTTCATTTAAAACCTAGATCAAACAATGACTTCCTCTGCTCAGGGCATGATGGTGAAATATGGGTTGTTTGGCTACATTGCTGTGAAATTCTTTACCTCATCAGTGTAAAAATGTCCCTGAGCTCTTTTGAATGCGCTTGTTTCCTCCCCCTGACACATCCCTCCATTTAATTTTGGTGCGAAGCAGTCCCTGCTCTGTTGGGAACTCATTTCTGGGTCAATCCTTTCCAACCTTTCAGTGCATTAATCGTGGTGTTGTAGCTTTGATTAAACTGCAAAGTGTTCTCTTCCTAATTTAGCTTTACAAATTAATAAGGGGATGACCAATTACGCACAGTCTCGTGATGATTTGCTGCTGTCACTCTTGGGGGGGTTGGCTGACAGTCACTCCCTGTTTCAAAAAGAGGCGGAAAAGGACGTGAAACCTGATAAATCCTGACTTGCTGGAGTGTTTGGGCTTGGAAACCACTTGCTGCAGCTCCTTCATTTTTATAGTGGAAAAAAATAAGTCCTTTATATGAGCAGTTGGGGTAAATCGTCTTTTCCTTAGGCGTGCATGGAGGGCATGACCCTGCACCTCCCTTGTCTGCTCTGCAAAGTGATTGGTTTTAAATAGTGTTTCCTTGATGCATGTGTATTTTTACTTTAAAAGTACAGCAATTCAAGTCTGTGGTCTGTGTTTAAAACCGAGGAGGAGGTTTAACAAAGAGGCTAAAATATTGTTCCTTGGAATGTGGCAATAATGTCTGTGCATACAGAGCCCCGTTCCAGGAGAGCTATGAGAGAGGTGTGAGATTGAAGTAAAACTTAGTAACGGCTGAACAACATTCATTTTACACTGATGTTGAGGCTGGGAGCCCTGGAGGAAGGAGACATGGGCTTGGCGGAAAGTTTCTGTCCGGATCAGCAGCTTTCCTTCCGAGTCAGTGCTGATCAGCCTGGTAGGATGCTCAAAAGGATGTCCTATGATTATACAACTGGAAACATTTTAATTAAGTGGTGCAGCCTGGGTTGCTAAGTGAATTTAAAATGTATGTAAATAATTTCCCAAGCCTTGTGCGCACTGGGCAGAAATGAGGTATGCAGAACATGAAAACTTTGCTTGCTTTTTAGGATTAAAATGTTTCCAGTTGCTTAAGTGAGAAACCTTTTTTTGCTGTTAACAACAGTGACTGAAGGTGAGCCAGAGTGGCTTCCTCATCGCTGGAACTTGATAACACAGGGGTATCAATCAGCCTTACTGAATTAGCATTTCACTGATAGTGATGCACAAAGCCTTTTAATGAGGACTTTCAAGTCTCCCAGCTCAGGGTTTCTGCCTGCCTGTTCCTTAGCAACAGAGGGGATTGGCAGGAAGAAGGGTTTTGATGTATTCTTACAGAAAGGATTTACAATGCTGGAAATTGCATGCAAAAATTAGGATAATTGTGTTTTGTTGTTTTGGCACAAAGTTCAAAGATAAACAAACAACCTTTGGGCCCCCAGAAGCTTCCTGTTGTGTTCTTGTTCCTTCCTCTGTTCTTGCGGAGAAGTTATCCACCAAGTCTGGAGTTTAAACTAAATAGACTTTTGTCTATTTTCTAGAAATTAACACACCAGAGCAGAAAAAGCAGTGGTCATTGATCTACATTAGAAAGGAGAATTAAGGAGCGGTGTGCCGAAATGCACGGAAAGGGAATGCTCTGCAACGCTTTTGCAAAGCTGCAGCTTGTCGGTGGTGGCATCTTCTTGGCAAGCTGCAGCCCCTGGTCCAGCCCTGCGTCTCACTCCAGGACGGTCCCTCTCCTCCCACAGGTCTCGGTGTGCCTCATGCCGGTGGCTGGGGGAGTGGTGTGTGGTCCTGCCTCGCTGAAGCCCTGCAATGAACCGTCTCCTCCACCTCCTAGTTTCTGCCTCTCCGAATACCTTTGGTGGTTTCCCCATCTCTGGGCACAGATTGGACCGCATCTGCCTCCTGGCTCCCAAAACCTGCTCAATTTTAATGGCACTAATATTTTTGGGGTATGCAATATGCGCGTTTTTGGGATATGGCTGAGGCCATCCTTTGGGACAAGCCAAACTCTTGATTAAATTCTGGCTGAAAAGAGGATGATGATTTTTATCCGTCTTGCTCAGCTTAGATGTCCATGTAAAGGAAAACCCTGGGAATGGGACCCTGCCAAGTGTTGCAGTGGAAGCCAGCACTCAGCCCCTCTTTTCCATGCTTCCCGTGTCTGCTTGGTCTCCTTTGCTCCTGCCCCGGCCCCTGCCTGCTGTTTGGTGGTGTATAATATTAACGCTGTGCATCAATCCTTCTCTTTCTGCTTTCCAGGCGCTACCCTGAGCATGGGACCACAGCTATTCCACCCCAAAAGCTGCTGTCAGAGGCAGAGAGAGGATCACTGTTGAGAAGACACCCTTCACTGGGGAGCGCCCACCTCCTTTCCATGGGATGCCACCCTTCAGCCTCCCTGAGCTCCTGCAATACATCAAAGCCTGCTGCAAAGCCGGTGATGCCAATTAGGCTTTCCTTTAATGAGCTTTGGTGTGTGCTGCCTTCCCACTCAGAGGAGATCTCTTCACGTCTCCTTGGTCTACGCCGTTAGCTGAAGCTGGGTGCGAGGCAGACTGCGGTAGGCACTGCTGGGCAGAGCCGCGATGCCATCACGTATGTCTTGGCATGGCGGTAATGTTTGCAGCAGTCTGGAGAGGACTTTATTCATTATAAAGTTCCCCTGCTTTACAGAAGTGAGGGTGGAAGTGCAAAGCACAACAAATCGTGGCTGCTAAGCTTTTCATCCCTAGGACATACACTGAGTACCGGTTTTCGCCTCGGCACTGCACATCCATGTGTTTGCTGCTCAGCTGGAAATAGAAGTGCCTTTTCCTCCATTGGCCTGAGCGCATGAGCCAGAGATACTCCACTGAATCCCAAACCCAGTGCAAACTGTAGGAAACCCATGCGGTTTGCTCCTGACATGGCTGCTTTATGCCATGTGCCCTGTATTTTAAGAGGGGATGAGTCAGCTTTAAGGCTGACCATGGGGCAGGCGCCTGCCTGGCTTTTGCTGCTGATACAGGACCCACGCAGGAGCAGAGCTGCTGGTCCTCCTCGTCTCATGCCACCTTGCCTTGTGCAACAGCACAAATTCTTTAATCAAAAAAAAAACCCACCACCAGAACAAACCGAATCAAGAACACCAAGAAAACCTCTGAAAACACTTCCTGGCTATTTTATAAGAGTTCAAACTTTGTTTTTTATTCTGTGCCTAGAGGAGGATGTCAATCCTCACGCACCAGCAGAAGGCAGTCGGTACCTGTTAACCCCACAGGTTACGCAGCCTTCATCCTGTCCCACTGCAAGCAATGAGCTTCTCCCAACGAGGCACTCATGCTCCTCTAGCACTTACTTGAAGCAGGTGATGCCCAGCTTAACTCTGCACAGAATAATCTACAATGCTAATTTAAAAGAATGAAGACTTATTTAGTTGTTACAGTCTGTTTCCTGGGGGCATTTTGGCGTGCTCAGGTATGGATGAACCGATCCATGCTGATAATTCCCCGTTGCCCGTATCACTCAGCTCTGCACCATCAGAAGGTGTTTCTGCAGCCAATATTTAGCCATCAAATACTCAGACCCTGCTGCCTGTTGCACCTCTGGCAGGCAGCACCCTCTCACAGGGGGTGATGCACTCCTGGGGCTCCCCCAGCCCCCCGTTTGCACTGTGCCATAGCAATCCCATAGATAAGCAAACGATGTACCTGTTACCTGCTTCTGCCAGTGGGTTGTGCCACTCCACTGCGCTATGTGCCCGGCCGGAGCTGCAAACACCACCGGGCTCTGGCTCATGCCGCTCTCCGCTCTTTGCCGATCTATCTCAATTCTTTCCAGTGCCTGTCATCCACGGGGAACTCGCACCTCTAACAATCTCATGGTCTGAGTTAACGTTTCTAGGCGTGAAGTGCAGCTGTCTTATTTGTGCTGCTGAACCTGGGAAATACAGGGGCTGGTGTGACTTGACTTGTACACAGCGACGTTTTGGCCCTGGGTCCGTGTTGCGACCCACGCGTGACCGCTCGGAGCTGATTGCGGCATTGAGGCACTGTGTGTCTTGGGTGACAGCATGGGAGTCAGATACAATGAACAGGAGGAAAATGTCCCCCCTTTTGTTCACCAGGTTTAAAATCCTGATGAGCTACACGGCAGAAATGAAAGCCTGTTGGCGTGGTCTTTGTCTCCCCTGCCCTGGAGTAAATCTGAACTGGTTCTGCTGAAGTGGATGGAAATATATTTGAGAGCCCTGAGGAAGATGTGATCATCCAGTTTGTGCCATCTACTTGAAACAGGAGCTGATGGATGCAGAAAATGCATTGCGGTGTCTTCCCACATAGGAAGGTAAAAACCAAAGAGGTGATGACCTGGGACACCAGCGCTTTGCTCTAGCGGGACGTGCAGCAGACCGGGGTCCCAAGCAGGCGCCGGCTCTGCTCCCAGTGTCTGCGAGCAGCACTGCTGCTCACTGCCGGTGTTTGTGAGCAGGCTTTTCTCTTTAAGCTTTCTGAGGAGGGTGAGGAGGGAATCTGGCCCTTTCCCATGCTTGGGCCACCACAGCCCGGCAGCCTGTTACTGGTGCCAGACTGAGCTGCTCAGTACCGAAATCATGGGAATCCTGCTATATTTGCATTCTGTGGTGCTTTCCTGACACTTTTAAAAAACAGTTTCTGCTTAAGAATAGAGTCCTTTTGTTTATTCTTCTTTCAGGGTATCAACTCATTTGGATTTGAACACTGGGAAAGTGTCATTACATGTCAGCCCTCTTAGGCGGTACACCATTTTGTCCAGAACACTGATTATTAATCCTTTTTTTTTTTTTTCTCCCCACATAATTGAAATTTGAGGGAATTTTGTAGGTGGTGTTTATTTTTTCTCAAAGGCTTTAGTAACTACTTTTTATTTAAAAAGATCAAAAGTTTGAAGAGCAATAGCAATTTAAATGTAAAAGCTGTGAACTAGTCTCCAGTTTTACAGCCAATTAGCTCACTGAAATAGTGCAGCACATTGCCGTGTGCAATGTATACATAGATATATAGATATGTACAAGGTTGATCATTGGAGGTGCTTGAACGGCATGCCCTTGGAGGCCCTGGACTTGCTTTCTCCAGCAGTCTGGAACAACACTGAAGATGTCCAGGCAACCTTCCCTGAGGACACACGGGCTGTGGGAGAGTCAGCTGCAAAACTGCTGGGAGTTAGCCCGTGCGCACAGCCCCGCGGACGGCCATGTCCCCACCCTTCTGCTCGTTTCTTCTTGTCCCTCTCTAAATACCACTGAGTTTTGTTTACAAAGAGGGTCTCTGGAGCTGGTGAGCTCTTGCTCAGTGAGGACATTGATACACCCAAGCACTGCAAAGGCTGAAATTTGGAAACCTGGCTGCATATTCTGCGTATTTGAAAGGAAAGCTGCATGTATTTTGTTTGATAAGGAACTGGATGGTACGCTATTTGCCATTTTTAATGTATCTAGATGAAACGCACTCTCTGACATTTCCTTCACTAAACTCAGTGGCTTAATATTCAGCAATCTACCCTTCATTATGTTAAATGCCTTTTAAAAAGTAACCAGAGCGCTATTTGGAGAAGGCCCACTGGCATACAAAATGGCTTCATCCCCATAAAAATGCAAATTAACTCTCTGGAAGTGTAGGTCTAGCTCGTTTGTATAGAAAATAAAAAAGTGCTTCAAACAGAGCCCAGAGGAACTCTGCTAACAACAAGATATTCAGTGACATCAGCAGCCCGATACGTTACTGCAAAGATAATTTCTCAGCTCTTTCCCAAATTTTCATTTTTATTTTTAACCCTGAATTCCCACCAGAACTCAGATGAGGAGACCCTGGTCTCCTGACAGCTCTCTGCTTTTCTGAGACCTTCATAAATGATGCAATACCATGGAAAATAAAGGGTTTTTTGCTCTCTCGGTCAGCCAAAAGTAGCTGTACTGGCTGTAACACGCAGCGGTTATTTGTTCTTGAACGTGATTACCATTTCTGGAAGACATGTATCTGTTCCTACATGCAAGTGAGAAAAAAATCAAAGCACGTTGCAAGAACCTGACCGTTTCCCAAGGATCTCACCTGGGAAACTAACGGCTCTGAAGGGCCAACATCAAAATGCCCAGCTTGCATATTTTGCACAGCATTGCAGTGCTTTCCTTAGAAGCAGTGCTGGCAAAATAGAGAACTGCAGTGAGACATGTTTTTTCCCCTTTCTGCAAAAATGAGACTTTTCCATTTATCTGGGATGATTTGCTTGTGCCAGAGTTCTTCCCCACAGAAATCTGGGTTTCCCATGGAGGAGGAGTTGGACTAAATTTCAAAACCTTGCGACGCTCCAGGGATTTCCCACAACTGTCGGACGTGGCTGCTCTGGGGGCTGTGCGAGGGGCCTGGAGTACTTTGGTCCTGCTGAGGTGGCTTGTAGACATGAAATATGGCATTCGATCATATGCAGCATACCACGGAAAAAATCGCTGTATGAAAATTCACAGAACTGTAGTTTCATTCATTTTATTCACTCCTGCTGTGTTGCTTCCTTTCTTTTTTCAGTGGGTTTTTACTCCTTATTCATAATATATGGCCAAGACCAGCCTTTCCCCATGGGTCTCTCCCTTTGCACAGCATGACCATGCCACCATTCCCATCTGCTCCAAAGGAACATTCCCAGGGAACAGCGAACATCTGAATTTTGGGAGCTTTCCTGCAGAGGCCATTGCCTTAGTTTGTTCCTTTGTTGAACATGCATATTTCCATTGACATACTTTGTCTCATTGAAATAGAGGCACTATTAGGCTCTGCTTCTACTCCCTATGAACAGCAGGGTGTTCCCACCACTACAGCAAGAGGTAGGAGAAAGACACTAAAAGAAAATATTTTATTGGACATGGAGGTGCCCATTGCCTCACTGAAACTGGTATGTATTTGTACAGGACACCAAAGGACCCCAAGGACAGGAGCTCAGTCGTATTCAGCACAGGAGCTCAGTCACATTCATCCCAGGTCACATTCACAACAGACTTGGTACCAGAAATTGCATCTGCAACTGATGCTGAAAGTCACGCTTGGCAAAATCTTTGGATCATCTCTTCAGGCCATTGGCAGTACTTCAGCTATTATGGTGTTCTGCAAAAACCTTCTCTTTTGGTGCTAGGAAAATTGGATTACCAGTGCGAGAGACTTGGGCGGGTTTAGCAACCTCAAGCCTAGAGATGCCACTTCCAGAGTTTAGCCGTGTTGTGGATAGGCCCAGCCTTCCTCTTGCTGCTTCCCATTTATAGCCTTTTTTACCCTTTTTTGGTGTCATTTTCTGCTAATATTCAACATCCTATGCCAGGGTTTTTGCTCTGGTTGTAACTGTTTAACACACACACACTTCTTTTTATTCTTGCTTATTTTGTGCTTGGGCTCAGTCAGGCAGGAGTCACCATGCCAAGGTGTCTGCCACAGTAATTGTCTGGGCTACGTTCCAGTTTTGGATCCTATTTCTGGAAGCACTTTAAGAATCACAATGTCCACAGAGGAGTTTCGCTGTATCTTCACAGCCAGATTGTGCCCAGGGTTTTGAGGACCCGTGGTCCTACCTCAATAACGTTGGGTTGCACTGATGCTCTGGTGCAGCTCCCTGGGTCTGGGACCAGGGAGCTATGGAGAGAGGGTGTGGGGCTCTCAGTGAGCGATTTCATGCTGCTGCTGTCGAACTTGTTCTTCTGCTCTCACTCCAGCAGACAGCCAAGTGCTGGTGGTGAATTTTCTCACTGAACTGTTGTCTTTGGAGTGCATTGACTAGGTTGTATAGTCATGGCATTTCTCAAACATTTCATTTTCTTGCATCTGCTTTTATTTGCTTGAGGCAGATATTGCTGGGGACTTCAAATTACTTTTTAAGATGTTGGTTCATTTCAGTGGTGCTTGTTTTAGTTGGTCGAGTCAGATGGTACCGTATGCAGCCTCTGCCCTGATTTCCCCACAGGGAGTCCCGCTCACACCGACGCAGAGGGCAGCAACAGCCCTTGGAGATGACCCGGGAGAGGAGGACCGGACAGGAGGGTGTCAGGATTGGGAATGTCCAAATTTCTTGTATTTGTGATGTAGAACATGAAAATTCTCTCATGCTGTTAGCCAGGATCCATCTGGAGCCTTCTATTTAGAGAATTGTTTTGTTCCAGCCTTCGCTCCAATTGCTTTTCATCAATGCCAGGTGAAAAACGTCCTTTTTTTTTTGGATGTTCTTGAGATCCATGCATGTCACAAAACTGCCCGCTGCTTGTTTGACTTTCATCATGAATGAAACTGCACAGCAAGTCCTCGATCCATTATTTCAGTGCTTTTTTCTGATGTTTGGTTCAATGCCATTTTCAGACCTTTCATAGTATAAGAAGTAGCCAAAAGCCCCAACACTCAGCAGGTTTCTGTGTCCGGCATCACAGCAGATAAAACTAATGTGTTCCAAAAGGTTAGGCTGGGTTTGGTTTTCCTCTATCCCTTCACAAAACCAGTGTTGTTTTCTAAATATATCTTTAATCCCGGTGTTGCATCTTTCACTGTCTTCACGTCTGCCCTTATCGGCAGGAATGTACAACAAAACCCAGAGCAGGAGCAGGCCACCACAGGTTTTCTAACAGATGAAGGAAACTTGTAGGTGCATCCTTCTGAAGTCTGTTTATTATTGAAAACAGACTGAATGAAGGAATTAAAACGCGACACGTAGTACCTGAAGTTGGACATGCACTGAAGCTGTGGGGTGTGATGTGGTTCCCACGTCCTGCTCTGTGGCATCGCTGCTATTATTGAGGTCTCAGCTCCACCAAACCTCATGGGTGTGTGTCTACACCCCCTGCTACAGTGCATGGTAGAAGTACCTGAGCTGACCTTAAGCACTCCAGTTCAGCACCCAGGAATGTGCAAAATGGATAGAAATGTTTATAATGATAAAAAATCCAGCACCTCATTTCTGAGAGGGGCTGGGAGGACAGGCAGGCACAGCCTCATCTGCTGGCCCTGGCTCGGCTGGGCAGCAGATGGGGGCTGCCAGCTCCCCGCTGCCTGCAGCCGTGGGGCCGTACAGGAGGTGACGTGGTGGTGCTGCATGGGAGAGGCTGATCCCAGAGGAAGTAAATCCATATAAAATCAGTCCCGTGAACTAGTCTCTTCTGTGCAATACTTATTTACTCCAAATGCGTTACAGCTGCGCACTTGTACAGCTCAGCAGCTCTGTAGCTTTACAGCAGGAAGGAGAAAAAGTGCCAATGGCAAGACTTAGATGGAATAGGCCTTTTTGAGCTGTATGTTTATTAGTGCATTGAGTGAGGTTGTGCCACAGACACCCCTCAGGACGAAGGGCTCGTTGCATCTGGTGCTGTACAGACCCGTGAGCAAGCCAAGCCTCGAAGAGCTTACGGCTCCTGCAAGCTCTGCTGGAAGCTCATCTCCAGGCACATTAAAGATGTAGTTAGTCAGAACAGCTGAATTTCGCAGCAAGGTAGCGTCTGTAAGGCCAAACGAGGTACAAATATTCATTCCAGCCCCATCAGTCATTAAGAGGGTGGGGAATTGCACCGTCACCCAAGAACAAAGTTTGTTGCGTTGTCTTTACAAAACAGGAGCTTGATCTTTGTAGAAGAAATATGATCACAGCCTATCAAGTTTTTTCTGAGATACTTCGAACAAAATAATTGAGCAGGAAAACCTCTCAGGCCTTCATTTCTCAAAATATTAAAATTGTAATGTAAATTATCTTATGCCTGGAGGAAAAAGCCTATAAAATGTCAGGGTTGTCATGGTTTTAAATACACAAGCAGTCAATCCTTTGTCAACTCATGTTGGAATTTTAGTCATCCAGAGAAATTGTTCCTTCGCACAGACACACACATAGAGACACACACATAGGGCTTTTTTTGAAAAAATAATGAACCTGGTCGTCAAAGGGTATTGCAGAGACCTGCAATTCCTGGCTTCCAGAAACCTCCACAAAAGGAGCCAGCTAATATCTTCAGAGCACATCTACCTGGGTGTGGGGAACTTATTTATGTAAAAAGATTTGACTGTATAAAATGATTTCTGCTACTGCATCCATTTATATTTTTGTCTTGGTGTAACTAATGGATACAGCAGCAGACTGTGATGGAGGAACATTAAAGAAGCACAGACTGACTTGATCCAAACAATAGTTCTTTAGAAAAACCCAGTTGTGAGCAAATCTTTGAATACAAAACTTGTCTCGGGGTGGATTGTGATTCAAATGATGCATCCTGTGAGACAAAGAAAACATGTCCACCTCTTCCTGGAGACGTGGCGAGCCCTGGCTCCAAGGCTGTGGTACACGAAACAGCGCTGGGGCATCCCTGGGCAGCTGGGTGCGATTTTGCAGACCATTACCTGGCAGTAGTGGTCAGCACGAGAAGGGGTAGTTTGGTGCTGCTGCAGCCAATAGCCATTTACTGCATCCCGAGAAAAAACAGGGAAAATGGGATGAGCCGTGTCTGGGTATAGCTGGGATGGTGGTTTCTAAGGGTTAGCCCTGGGGTAGCCTAAAGGTATTTTCCACTTCAGCCTGTGTCTGGAAAAGCAGTAGCTCTCAGAGGGGATTTTTAAATGGCTATATTTAATTTAGTGTAGATTTACAGTCTCTACAAATACTTCATCCCTGTTGATAGAGAGTTTTCCTAGGATCTGATTCACCAGTGTGCAGACAGATCTATTAGACGTGAAGGCATCCCTTACACACTTAGCACGGGATAGTTTGCAGTTTGTTCATCATCTTTGTCGGTAATTTTTTGAGACTAAGCATCTGTTCAAGTCTGACACAAAGATGTGTACAAACAACTTGGTGTGCACACAAGAGTCAGTCCTTCATGGGCTCAGGAAGTGTGGGAGGAGAAATTCTTCTCAACTACAATTTTGCAAGGTGCTTTTTATAGCTCTGTTAGAAGTTAAGGCAAAGGTGGATGAGATCACTGGGACTCTTAATGAGTACCTGTCTGGTAAGGACATGGCAACGATGTAATTCATGTCAAACAAAAAATTGACATGAGGGTGGCTTATATCTCATCAACTAGATGAAGGCTACTTTGATGTCTTGCCTGCGTCGCTCCTCTGGGATCTCCAACAAGAGGTAGTGAAAAGACGTGCAAAAGTGGTTCCTTCCAGCTTACTGTTGTACCAACATCTGTGGATGCATATACAGAAGACGTTACTAGGAACCCCAATCATGTTGGTTATATGGGGCACACTGGTTTACAGCTGGATTAAATCAAATTCACGTACAGCATAAGCAGCTCCTTGTCCCTGAGCTCCTGGCCAGGCTTCCAGTTTCAAGAGAAGGGTCATTCCTGCAGTGTACAGGATGGTTTGTCTCGCTTGTGCTCAGCTTCTCACTGTATTGGGTTTTTGCTTCCGAACTGCAATATCATTAACATCTAACTGACTACCTTTAAATGTCTTCATTGTGTAGGGATCCAAGTAAAGCTGGTTTATATTTACTCTTATGTTTAACCTCTCCTCTGATGAAATTCTGCATCCTGAGCTCCTTGTGTCTTGTTTGGCAGTGTAGCTATCACAGCAGTGCTTGGCATTGTCTTGTGCCTGTTTGTTTACTGTATCCCATCCACAGTAATCAAGGGTCTGATCTAATCTCCCTTTCTTTGTGTTGCTGATTAAAAGGGAGCATAAGAGAGAGAGACTGCAGCACATGATCTCGTTTATGCAAAATGGAGTCTTTAGCACAAAATGGTGTTAATTCAGTTATACTCAAGCCCAACTACATTGATATTTTCTTGTGCACCTCAGGCATCTCAGACAGATGCAGTTGTCCTTTGAGGTGTTATCTCACACTGTTGACCACAGAGGAGGTGGAGACAACTGGTTTAGTTTAAAAGTCTACCTTTAAATGTCTAAGGTAGCATAAGATCAATTCCATCCTTAAACTACAAGTGTTTCAGCAGTGGGTCGCTGTCCCAGCATCGTCTGGTAGCGCCCTGCCCAAGGCAGCTCCAGATCCAGGGGGCCAGCCCCAGAGCAAATGCATCCTGCCACGATGCCTGCCCTGCTGACGCAGGTAGTTCAAGCCTTCGAAGCTGCTCCGTAAATCTGCCCCTTACTGAAGCACTGTCTGCGATGACAACGTAAATCACTCGAGGTTTTCTAAGCAGGATGATCCCGAGCAGGGCAGCGCTGACCTGTGCTCAACGTGCCATTTGCTTGCCTGTGTTGCTGCATTATTGAGCCAGTCATAATTATTGTGTCAAAGAAAGCCAATTTGTACTTGGGCAGACTGACATCTGGTTTTAGGTGGCAGCAGCGTTTCCTTCAGTAATTGAAATGATTGTTCTTAGTGTGCGTTGTCAGAAAATGACATTCTTGCTGATATCACTGAAGTGACTTATATTCACTCTGGAGCTAAACAGATATTGTCAGGTCCGAGCTGACAAGTCATTTTCTTCTTTCCAGAAGAATTCTCATTACCTCTGGCAATAATGGACGGTAGCCCTGGTGCTCTTGGAGGGTTGCTCTAGGGTGAGGGTGTCGTGCCGTACACCCGAGGGGTGCTAAGGAAGGAGGTGAAGAGGTAGGGGCTGGGCAGGCGTAAGTCTAAAAATCATTTCCTTGCAGGGAGGAGGCAGACCAAAAGTGACTTAAGGGGTCCTGAGCATCAATAACGCACAGGCGGACTCTAGAACAGCAGTCTGTCCCCATGAATCCAATCCTGCTCTCTAACTGGGTGTGGGTGCAAACTGGAGAGCAAGGCGAAGGGTGTTTTGCTGCCCCGAGCTAACAGTTTTGCCTGTTTCTGTATGCGGGCACCCAAGGAGCTCATCTTCCCTCGCCCGTGGCTCCATTTCTCTTCGTGAGCCCCATTTGGAGTGAGATTTTCCCTGGCTTGTGCACCCAGTGCCATGGTCCCTTTGGAAACCCTTAAGGAGGACCCTGGGAAAGGCCATGGCATGGTGCGACCACGACCCTGTCCTCCTACACCCCTGTCCTTCTTAGTTCATCCTTTACCAGATTTTAGTGGTGAAGCAGCAACGTGGAAGAATGGACATAAGGACCACAGTCAAAGCCCCCATCTAAGATTGCGTATTCCCCCATTGAACAACCAGAATATTTTAGCCTCAGTCTCTTGAGGAGGAAATTTGAAAAAATGTCAGACTCTTCTAACTACAATCAAGCTGCTATTTAAGGAATATTTTCTTTTGTGAATTGTTCGCACAATTTTATTGAAACATCCATCAGAAATTGTTCTTTTTGTATTTCTCCAACAGATTTGTTGCTTGCGTGCTTTTTCCCTTAAAAAAAAGGGTAATTTTTTTCCCCCCAAATAAATCAGTCTATTTGCAAAGTTTGTAAAATGGAAAGAATTTCAGATTTTTTGACTCTTTTCTGCTACATTTATGACCATGTAATGATGGAGAAAACAGCAGTTCCAGTGACTCTTTCATCACATGGTGAAGTCAGTCTCCAAGGGCTGAAATGGATATTGCTGAACACAGTGCAGGCTTTGGAGTTTTCTAAAGCATCCAAAGTACAGAGAATTACTTTAAATTGTACTCAGCCTACTTGAATTTCTCCCTAATCCAGTCTTCCTAGATATGCACTCCTTTTTTTAACACTGAGTGTCAGTCTAGTTTTAAGGAGAAGCGTGCTGGATTGTTGCAGTTGGTGTTCATTTCAAGGCTAGGCAGAAAAAAGAAAGCTAGGTTGTAATAAAAAAATGCACAGTTTCCTTTTTGCTTTAATTAGAGCCACCTCCAGGTTTTTTTACCTAAATTAGTCGTGCATCTTCCTGCAGTTGTCCGGGTCATTGGGAAGACTCTGCCTTTCTTTTATGAAGGTGGACATGTTAATTATATAAATGTAAGATACTGGGATGATCCCCTTTTCTCAATACAGGTAAGTACTGACATATCTGCACCAAGCAGTTGGTTAAGTGTTAAGAGTTCATTATTGACACTCTGTATTTGTTCTAAAATATCAAAGCTTGTTCTTAAACACACCACTGAAAGGACAGAAAAAAATCTCACACATGACAAAATAATAAAAATGGTACAATAATCTGCAAAAGGCTTGTAGTTTAACGAATTTAAAGGAGGCAACTGGTCGGATACTGCTAGTTGCTATTGGGCCAATATCTATATTTCATGAGTTATTATTAAATGTTAGAGAAGATGGTCAAGAACAGGAAGAGAGTGATACAATCTGCCACTGAGGAGGATTTTTGTATTTTGATGCCTGACGCATTTACAACAGAGTTGCTTGTATGCTGAAATGTGTAATACAAACCCAGCAAAATAATATATGAGGATGTGGCTGGTAAGAGTGAAGGGGCCGTAAGGTGCAGAGAGATTTCAGTATCATTACCAGCTTTCTCGCTTGAGAAGCAATAACTCCAGGAGTAACGCTTTTTGGGTTGGACTACTTATACTTCTTCACCATTTTCTCTCCTCTGAGACTCTCTTTGGGTATAACAGGGAATTAAGCATGTGAAAGCAGGGAAAAGTGTATCATCAGAGTGCAAAAATCATGTTTAGCACTTCAGTAAGAAAAGAGCAGCCTGTAAAGAGAGAAGATGACAGTGAATAAGCTTGTGGAATAAACCAGTTATGTGTCATGTCCTGAGCAGACTCGAAGTGTGGGCTGCTAGCTTTAGAAGCAGTATGCTTTTTTTGATTATTAATTCATATTCTTTTACCTGGCATACCACACAGAGAAAAGGACACATGGGGGAAATACATATTCTTGTGATAAAAGACCAAAAAAGAAACAGAAGTGCTATTGCTCCAGTTTCTTGATAGCTATAGATGATAGTGAGCAAAGGCTATAAAATAGCACCCACCTGAATATGCCCACATGGACATGTATTTGGTGCTACCAGGGGAAATGTCCTAAAGGGCCTTTGTGCCTAAAACACAGGTGCATAACGGCTCTGAATCAGCCTGCTGGGAAAGTATAAATTGGCTTCAGGGCTTTCCTATCTGGTAGGAGTTTGGTGTGGCTGTAGTATGCTCTGCCTGAGTTGCAGGTATGGGTTTCCCCAGCTGGGCTGCTTTGCCTTGTCAAGGGTCCTGAGGACTTGGTGCTAGCTGGGTGGGTGTGCTTCTGCATGAGGGTGGGTTATCTGACCCTGGTTGTTGCTAGGAGGGGGAAATCAGGCATCTTTCTGGAGCAAGCGATGTCTGCACAGGCTTTGCTGGATCTTGGGAAGCTACAGAGATGCTAGGAACCAAACCTACAAGCAAGAATCTCCCCTGCAGAGACAAGCAGTAGGAAAACATGGACTTATAAACCCTTTGCGATTCTGTTGTGGTTGACCCAGTTGCTTAATGCTTCTTTGCTTTAAGTGTTACCTATCCTCACTAATATTCTGATAAACCCACTCTTAATTTTGGGATTCCTTATAAAGAGATGTTCCAGGTGTCTGCTTCAAAACCGTGGTGGTCTTGAAGTGCCGCTGTAGGTGCCTGTGGGCTCTGTGCAGAGGTGTTTGATGCTGTGCTATGCAAGTGGGATGCAGGGGTTAAACCCTACATCACTTGGTGGTACCTCTGTACTGCACGGGCTAGTGCAAACCAAAGCCTCTGAGTGTTGCTCTGTTCTTGCAGAAAGGACAAAACGCCCCTTCTGTGACCAGGTTTTAACTGTGGGTGCCAAGCCATGCTTTCCTTGAGCTGTTGTGTAATTTCAGAGCTTTGAACACAGACCAGAGTCTGATTGTGATAATAATTTTATTTACTGTATTTCTTTAAACCCATTAGTCTGGGGATCATGATGTCTTGTGGCTATATATTGCAATAGCTTCTCTATTGGGAATTGCTTAAACTCAAGTTTTTGCAAGTTGTCTGAAGGCTTCTTTTCTTTTGTTGTTTCAAGCAGGAGTACAAGCTATCAAGGTACAGGTTAAACATGGACAAGTGTAATACTATGTTGACTGTGTTGTATCTTGTGAAAAAGGATTTGATATGCACATTCAGGAGGATCTATTTTTCTAGCGTATGCATTTTATGTCCTCTTGTAATGGAGGGCTGCAATAACAGACTTGAATAAGAACATAGATTTCCTGGCCAAACAAATCTCAGCAATTTTTCTCAACATTGCTGCTTATCTGAGGACAAGATAAAATTAGGTTTTTCAATTCCTATGTGAACTTTCTGTATCTCTCTAGCTATATCTTGTAAGAATTTGGGAGTTGCCGAAAACCAAAACTCCCTGATGTGGTAGGAGCTCCCCTTCTACTGGGAAGTGCTGCTTGTTTTCAGCATTGCTTTGGCTGCCAGAGCCCATGCCTTGACCAGCTCTGAACATGTTCTGTTTTTTGTTTTTGTTACTGATGATTCCTGCTTGGTCCCCCTTTATTGCTTTTCATCTTGCCAGTCCCGAAGCACTTGATAAAGGACATCAAGCAAGGCATATGGATGACAGGGAGGTGATTAGAGACAGCCAATATGGCTTTACAAAGGGTAAATCTGATGGCCTTCTACAAAAGGATGACTGCGTTGGCAGATAAGGGAAGGGCAACTGATGTCGTTTATCTTGACTTCTGTAAGGCCTTTGACATAGCCCCATACAACATCCTTGTTGCTAAATCAGACAGATATGGATGGACTATTTGATGGATAAGGAACTGGCTTGATGGCCACATCCAAAGTTGTAGTCAACAGCTCAGTGTCCAAATGGAGTATCAAGTGGTGTCCCTCAGGGGTCTGTATTGGGACTGGTACTGTTCAATATCTTTATTAATGTCATAGTTGGATTGACTGCAAGGTTGTGGATGACAACAAGCTGAGTGGTGCAGTCAGTACGCTTGAGGGAAGGGGATGCCATGCAGAGGGACCTTGACAGGCTTGAGAAGTGGGCCCATGTGAACCTCATGAAGTTCGACAAGGCCAAGTGCAAGATTCTGCACCTGGGTCAGGGCAGTCACCAGTATCAGTACAGATTGGGTGATGAATGGATTGAGAGCAGCCCTGTGGAGAAGGTCTTGAGGATATTGGTGGATGAAAAATTGGGTATGAGCCAGCAATGTGGGCTTACAGCCCAGAAACCCAATCATATGTGTGTGCCCAGGTGGCCAAGAAAGCCAACAGCATCCTGGGTTGTATCAGGAATAGTGTGACCAGCAGGAGTAGGGAAGTGATCGTGCCCCTGTACTCAGCACTGGTGAGGCCGCACCTCGAGTACTGTGTTCAGTTTTGGGCCCCTCAGTACAAGAAAGACATTGAGGTGCTGGAGCGTGTCCAGAGAAGGGCAACGAGGCTGGTGAAGGGTCTAGAAAACAAGTCTTATGAGGAGCGGCTGAGAGAACTGGGGTTGTTTAGTCTGGAGAAGAGGAGGCTGAGGGGAGACCTTATCGCTCTCTACAACTACCTGAAGGGAGGTTGTAGGGAAGCGGGTGCTGGACTCTTCTCCCAAGAAACTAGCGATAGGACGAGAGGAAATGGCTTCAAGTTGCGTCAGGGGAGGTTTAGATTGGACATTAGGAAGAATTTCTTTACTGAAAGAGTGGTTAGGCATTGGAACAGGCTGCCCAGAGAGGTGGTGGAGTCGTCTACCCTGGAGGCGTTCAAAAAAGGTGTAGACGTGGCACTCCAGGGTCTAGTTTAGGAGTCATGGTGGTGTTAGTTGATGGTTGGACTTGATGATCTTAGAGGTCTTTTCCAACCCAATGATTCTATGATTCTATGATTCTATATCCTGGGCTGATTATGTGATCAGCTTTCCTATCCCTGTTTACAGTTGGGAAGACCTAGGCAGGGTGTCCGAACATCATTAGCAGCCCCCAAGATGTCCTTGTTGCCGTAACAAAGATACCAGGGTTTGGTTTCTACTCTAATGCAATCCCATGCAAAATATTCCCAAAACCAGTCCCCCAATTTCAGTGTAAAATGCATTATACAAAACAGCAAGAACAAAAGATGGTCATCGGTAATGTTTCTTGCCAAGTTGCACTTTTGAAGAGTAGATTTTTTTGTATTGTTTGTCAGGATCACTCCAGCTGCTGTGCCTAAGGGCAAATGTGTGTCCCTCCAGTGGGACTCACTGGACCATCCGGGAAGGATGCTGGCCATTCCTGGGTGATGCTGAATTATGGAGATGGATTGATGACTCAGGCATTTCCTGCAGCTGGATTGTTTTGCTGGGATAACACTGGGTATATTACTGGATAACAAGGGGAAGGAACATTAGAGAGATGGTGACAGCAGAGGGTGAGGGAGAGTTTACAGGAACCTATGCAAAATGGGGTTTCTCTACAGTTGGGTCTGCAGGGAAGATATCCGTTTGCAAAACAACAAACAAATCTCTCCTGGGGCAGAGCAAAGGGCAGAGCACAGCCCAGGCACCGCAACCCTAAACCAGTGTAGGTGATGGGGTGAATGCTGCCGGTGGGACTTCACCTAATTTCAACCCATTTTTGAGGTGTTTTCTGCACAACTTGGTTGCAGATGTGGCTCTGGGTCAGTGTACCTGGGGGGGGGTGGGGTGGGGCGGGGGGAAATAGCTTTTCTTGGTCTGAGATTTGAAGAAGTCTTTTGTACTAATTCCTGTTTCTGACAGGTATGGCTCCAGAAATACCCTTATCACGTGGCTTTCGCTGTACTCGAGATTAACTTCTTGTTTGGCTGGATAAGAGTTGAGGCTATAAGTGTGAGATTATAAAATTGCTTGGCCTTGGAGATATTTCCTAGCCAGAGTCAGCAGCTTACTCAAATCCTCTTTCGAGATCAGCTGTAACTACTTTCCCTCCACTCCACCCACTCCACGATGGGTATTTGTGCAAGTCTTTATTTCATGTACGATAACAACCTTGCTGCACAAAGCCCCAGTGTTTCATCAGCTGTGCTTCTCAAATGGATGCTTTCTTTATGAAGGCTTCAGTGTTTTGTGGGAGATATGAAGTGCTTTTTTTTTGTTTTCTTCCCACATCAAAGGTCTAGTAATTCAGCAGATCACCACCAGCAGCAGGCTGCTCTATTATACATGACATCCTCCTATGCTCACAGCATGCTCTCTTCAGAAGTACTCTTCAATCCTATGAAACAAGGGCACTCATCACTTTCTAAAGCGGACCCTTATTCTTGTATCAGATACTCGTTTGAAATAGTTGCATGCTGTATTTGGCTACGATTCGATGTATGGGGGCTATGTTTCTTTATCGTAGGTTGCATATTTAACAAGCTGAGTAGCTCTCAGGCTCAGCAAAATAGTTTCAGCTTCCTTGCATCTTGGCACTATTGCTTTGAATATGTTTTGGAGGAAAGATGGGACAATTTGGTGTTTTGTGACTGCTTTGGGTTTGTAGATAATTCTGCTCTTTTCCAGATGCTTTCTCCCACACTGTCTCACCTTTACAGATCCTGATTTAACCTGTCGAGAGTCATCACTAAACAAATATCTGGGCTGTACTGGAATCAGCTGAGGTGTGCGTCTTTCATGCCAAACTCAAGACAGAGCTGTGGCTGTAAGGGTTTCTACCAGGTTTACATGGCTGATTCATGAGGGTTAATAATTTTTCATTAATTGAAGGGGAGATAAGGGAAACTTAGAGTCCCAGACCGAAGCTGTGCAGAGAACAGAGGTTCAGCTTTGCGCAAGGTTTTTGGAGGGGAGAGGGAATTTTGAAATTTGGCTGCTTTGTCAATAGAAATCAAAATGGAAAACAAAAAGACTTTACAGATATGAAAGAGCAAAAATTTCAGAGAAAATGTTTGGTTTATGGTATGTCTTTTATCACTGATCCATTTTTCAAATGTCTTATTATGTAATGTTTGTTTTATATATGCCACTTAAAAAAATGAGAAATCCAAAGGTGGAACACTAGTTCTTATGAAGGTAAAATTTTGAGTTTTTCCTTTGTAGAGCAAAATGTAATTAATATTGGACTGATTCTGTCTTTGTAGAAAAAGTATTTTCAGCTGGAAAAAGGCTTCAGTAGAACTTTTTCTGCCCAGCAATGCACTGGATGGTCAGATTCCTCTCTGAGGGAGGAGGCTGATGGCTGGGCTGGCTGGACCACAGCTGGGCATGTCACTGGAGCCAGATGTGTTCACACCCAGCAGCGCAGCTGGTACATTTTGCAGTGCTCTGCAGAAATGCTGCTGGCCGTTGAGATCAGATAACCTGCTTTAGGCAGGTGCTGTTCCCAGGCTGAACAGCTCTGTCTTTGTCCTCGGTATGCGACAGTGGCTCTTGCTCTGCCCTGGCCCAGCCATGCTGGTCCCAGAGCTGTTCCAGGGCTGTCTGCTCCTTGGATCAATTCCCCCCAAAAAAGCTTTGGGGAAAAGTTTCTCGCATGTCTCTGGCTTGCAGTTTCTGTTTTGCAAAGAAATTGGCTCGGAAGTCATGTGGTAAAACCCCCAACAGAGCTGGAGGTAGCTCTAGCTTTATGAGAAGCAGAGTCTAGGTTGCAAGCTTTGAAGAGAAACAAAAAGAAAAAGCAGATCACGTGGTGGTAAGTTAATTAGGCGTAGCGCTCCCCGAGTGCATCAGTAGGCTGTCGATGGCATTGACTATATGATGCCATCAACCATTTCAGTTCTTTCAATACTGAAATGAACTGGTACTAGCTAGAAAGGACTGAGCTGCACCGCCATCATTGGAGAAGTGTACTAAGAGAGCAGAGAGGGCCATATATTATAGTAGTCCACTTCCACTAGTGGCTGTGCACTATTAAACTGCTAATTTTAGTCTGACTTGATAAGAGGACAGTGATGCTGACTGCTGTGTTCCTGGATTTCAAACTAAAGTACTTTCCATTAACAAAGATGAAGATATAGTGACTCGAACTGGAAGAATAAGTGTCTCCTGCTCATTTAATTGGCTCCTTACGCTCCCCCTCTGGTGAGCTGCTCTGCTGTGGGGGTGTTATCGTCTCTACTTGGTTCCTTATGAATTCCTAATTCCTAATGAATGCACGGTCACCCTAATTGCAATGTATGGTGGAACATCACCTCTTTTTGCCATAGATACAGCTAGAGCATCAGACAGTATTTCACACACAGTCTTGTAGTGATGATCTCTAATTATTGCCATACTCAGCTGTAAAAATGGGTGTTTTGCTATGTTCCATTGGAGAAGGAACTTAATTACAGAGCCGTGAATGTTGTGCTCACAAGTGCCAGCATGTCCTACATGACAATAAGAGATTAATTAGGAAAGCTGCTTTGTGGTACAGGCAATGTTCCCTCTCCTCTGCCTGTGTATTAAGTCATTGAGCAACATAAATGTTAACCTATTATGAAAATCAAAACTTAGAAATTGACTCCAGTTTCACATGCAAGGATGGCTCAAAATTCAGAAAACAAGCTCAGTCTTGGCAGGCTTATAATATGATACGCACTCTTTGTCAACTCATTTAATATGTGATTGTGATTATGATTTTCAGTTCTAATAATAATGACCAAATAAGCAACTAACGAGGCTGAGCTTGGCAAGGGCTTAAGACAGAAATGCTATGTGAGTAATCTGAGTCTTTAAAATTGTTTCACTCTAATTTCTCTTCAATAATACTTAAATGAAGTGCTTGAGAGGTTGTATGTTAAGCTGGAATGCTGCGAGTGCCTCCACACCTCGTGTTCCATCCATAAGTGTGATGGGACACTGGCATCAAACTGAAACAAAGGGTGGAGAAAATCTCTGTAGCTCCCCTGTTTCTGGTGGGCAGCCTCAAATAAAGAATTGGTCATCAAAAATTTGGGCAGAGATTTCTTTTCTGTTTATGATAGCTCTCAAGGATGCAGATGGTGACGGTTTCAGTTCTGGGAGAGCTGGAACAAGATTTTGGGTGGGGGGGAAGGATGCTCAGCTTTCTCTGTCATGAAGTTTTGGTACCTGTCCTTTTAAAACTTATTTTAAATCATTTTTTGACATAAATGACTTTATCAGAGCACTTTCTGCATTTTCACCTTTTCCCTGATTTTTATCTGAATCTTGGTAGTATTTGGGGAACTGACATATGGCCGTGGCTGATCATGCCCATCAGCTGTGTCTGGACCACAAATGGGCTCCCAATCATGTGAGGGCATCGCAGGGCTGGGCAGGCTGCCTGACTTCCCCATCCTGTGGGAGTCCTGGGATTATAGGGTCTACCCTGGTCTCTTGGTGGTCTATGTCAGCCCCGTAGGGATGAGTCTGCCTCCCGGGGAGGGATCGCCTCTTGTTGCCTGATGGTGTGGCTGATCCCAGTCTCAGACAGGAGATTGCCACCTTGGCTGCAGAAAAGCAGTTGGTGGGACTGTGATGTGAATAACAACTGTGATAATAAAAATCCCTCTGTCCTGCTGCCAGCATCTCCTCTGGCTGGCTCTTCTCACTGCTCCAGTGGGGCTCTGGACAGCCTGGTTGAGAGCTGGGTCCCATCGGACAACTCCCCGCAGCTCGGGTGATTAGTGGAAGCTCAGGAGTCTGGAAGACTTGTGCATCATCCTAGCAGGAACAGATTTTCTGATACCTGCTACTTGATCTAGGCCAAAAATATACTATAACATCAGGCACCCACCTGTTGTTCCACATTTCCCATTTCAGACCCAGTCAGCATCTGGCAGTACAGCTGTAAGAAGCTGCCAGGATGGTGCTGCCCTCTTTCCCTGTGCTGGTGTATTAAAGGATAACAGCCCAGGGCTGCTGCCACATAGCACTGAGAGCGGGCTTAATCAGTGAAATAAAAATGAGTAATAATGTGAAAATGCTAAGCCATCCCTGAGATTCATTATTAGCTGACCTCTATGAAGAGGTGATGGTTGGAAAGCAAAGCTGCCTTTTGAGGCTTGCAACCAAGTCCATGCTCAGCAGCTCCAACAGCAAGGCCAGGTTGGGTATTAACAGAAGCAGATCAAATTATCCCAATCTCTCGTCAGCCTCATATTAGAACAGAGCTGAGAGATGCTAGTGCTTAATATGGAATAAAAGGCATATGGGATCTCGGGCATATTATTGACTCCAAGTGCAATTTGCTCTCACTGGCACACATCTCATTTAGATGTTTTTAAAAAAAATCTTTTAAAACATTATTTGCAGTGCTTTTGGACTTGCCAGGGCCTGCTGGAGAGTAATGCATCCCTACAACAACAGAGCTCTGATGGCATATCCCACTAATTCATCATTCCAAATCGCATCCTGATGATATATTACATTAATACATCATCAGAAAAGCAGCCTGCTGATCACTAGAGCTTTAATGATGTATTTGTGTGAACTCTGATCAAAAGGCCACCCTTCTGTTGATATATTACTTAACAGCATAACCAGCCCTGTTTGGCAAAAGTGTGTTGTAGAAAGCAAAGAACCTGGGTGTCCTAACATGAGCTGGAAACAGGAGATGCATCCCTGGCTCGTGTGTAGGTAGTGGTGACATGAGGGCGAATGTGAGAATAAAGCTACTCTGAAGTCCACTTGTTTGCAAGCTGACTTAGGGACTTCTACCAGCTGAAGTGCAGGGCATTAAATGCTGCTTGTGTTTGCTTGAGCTGGGTATAAGATGTGGGATAATAACTAGCTTAAAGGCTGTTTTTCTTTTGGCCTGGAAAACAACAAAGGAATCTCTGTTAATCTTGTACTTATGTGCTCAGTGGTCTTTCAGCCAGATGATGTAGAAGGTGTTCAGTACTGTAAAGTATTTAATTCAATATGTTAAAATGGTTTTCTCTGTGTTATTCTGGCGGTGTTTCCAGCTGTTAGGGAAGGGAGGACAGGGGGTGCGTCTCACGATGTCCAACTCTGAGTATCCAGATCAGACCATGACCAGGTGCTCGTTTTGCTTGGAGGAGGACCTCAAAGGTCCTCCATGATAAATCTTAGTTACAGAACAGTTTTGGTTTTGCTACCACTGCAGAATGATGCTTTGGATCTCGCAGGTTTTTATTGCTGAATGGGAATGACTGTGGTGGGCAAGAAAAGAGACAGGAGGAGATCTTGCTATGAAGAAAGGAGTCTATTGGATTTTTTTCTTTTTTTTGCTGACTTTGACTGAATCCTGGTGTAAGAGGGGGATGGCTATACTTCCAAAGTGCATGGCTTACACTATCTTACTTGTCATGGGTTGTGGCAGGCTGGGCAAGAGGCATGTGACAGGACGTATGGGGCAGAGGGACCTGAATGCCTTGGTCTTGGCCCTGAGCTGGTTGTGCATGAGCAAACTCACGGCTACCAGCTGCAGATCTGCATTCCTGCGTTTGTGCCTGGCTCCCTGGCTAACACACCCCTGTGGAGTCAAAGAAATCTCCTGTCACCCTTCCCTGACTCAGGAAGGATGTGTCCGTGTTGCCCAGCAGTGGGACATCCCGCTCGATTTTACCCTGTCCTCTCTCTTGGGACAATGTGTTCAAAGCCAAACGCGAGCTCCTGAGCTTTTTGCCTAACTCTTCCTCCAGCTGGCAAAGCTTTTAGGGAAGTTCAGTCATTCTTTTCTGCACATATCCTGCATTTTACAGGACATGCTAACCATTGCATACAATCTCAGCACCTTCATCCTAATGTTGTTGTACCCTTTCTAGAAGAAAATCTTGGATGAAAAGTGCAGTTTGCTGAAAGACAAATTTCTGTTGGTAATAGAGCAGTCCCAGAAGAGAAGGACTATTTTTTTTAAGTAATTCCTCCCTGAGACCCAGAGGGTTGGAAATGAGGGTTTGTTTATCTTCCTGCTACAGGTACTAGAAAGAGTAACGTTAATCCCAAGAGCAATTGGAAGCTTCACCTGGCACAGGAGTTACTGCCAGGGACCCATGGGTCTGTGCAAAAGAGGTAACTTTGACAAAATCCATAATGTCAGTGCTCCTGCAGGATCAGGTTTGGAAGATACTTCTCTTACCCAGCCAAAGCTTTCACCTTCCTTTAGATTCAGCTCTGTCTCTTACCTGTGCCATGGGTCACACCTTGGGATAACCCACGATCCAACAGTCGTTGCCAGCAGCTGTCCCACAGCTGGCGAAGGGCATCCCTTAGCATGTGATGAGCAAAGTGTCGCATCTGGACAGCGAGGGCTCTCAGGGGCCATCCAACATCAGTGCAGCCAGCCAAGTGATGGGGATGCCCTTTGGGGTTATATGGAGTGTTTGCCCTGGATTCAGCTGTTTTGCTACTAGACTTTCCACTTTAAAAGTATGGCTACTGGCCTTGCAAGCCCCACTGGCTTTCCATTTCAGGAAAGCTTTTTAGTTTTTGGAGATTATCTTCTTAACTCTTTGCTACCAGAGAGCTCACAGCAGAGAGGTTTTTCTTGTAGGCTCCAGGCCAGGTAGTAATGCCACTGTAAAATAGAAGCATCAGCGGCAGCAGCGGTGTGAAATATTTCTTATTTGATTTTGATTGAGTGCACTGTTGGTGAGGCACTACAATGCCCAGAGTCAGATTTATATTTCAACATTTCTGGAGAGTTCATGCCCCCTCCTCCTGTTGCGTGCTGTAAATAACCTTGTTTGAGAGTGATGGTGCTTCTCATTTCTCATCCTTTGCATGTCCCTGGGTGAGAATCTGCGTATGACTCTACGCTGAGTTCTCTGCTCTGTTCTGAGCTGGCCCTGGAAAAACTTGGGGGAGGGAGAAATAGGATATGTGACATGGGTAGACCCCAAAAAAGAAGATTGCATGCAGACCCCTCTTCTGGGGATCTGCTCTACCTGCCCCTGCTTGAGCAAGGGGTTGGACAAGGTGATCCCAAGAAGCCCCTTCCAACCCCAGTGATCCCATCTGAACTTCACGAAACACATACGATGATTAGCAGTATAAGAATGGTAATTTTAAACCCGAGAGAGACAAACCTGGGAGATGGCTAAAAATGTAGACAACAAAGTGGCATCTTCTGTCCGGACCTGCGTAGACCCTGAGTGAGTCCTGCAGGAAGTAAAGGGCCATGGCTGATCTATAGATAGATGTTCTGACCTAGTCGCTGCTTTACAGCAAGTGGTAGTTTAGCAGCCAAGCTTTTAGTTGAGGGGGACAGGATGGTCATCTCTTTTTCTTGAGGAAGGCTGAGTGGCTTCTTCAGAAGGCCAGTGGCTTCTTGTAAGCACAGCGTATTGCTGATTTTGTGATGATTTGTATGGAAAAGGAGCCCCTACCAATTTTATAGAGAATATAATGCATGCAAGACTCAGGCAAAATATTGTTAGCATCATGTAACCTACTACCAAACATCAGCTGAGGTATGATAAGAGCCTATATACATGTTCTTACTTTGCAGCAAAATCAAAATAATGCTACTTAATTATCTGTCAGTGCAGAATAAGCTCAATGGCATTATTTTTCATGTGGCATTGGTCAACGCTGCTTATGAGAAAAGTCACTCTAGCTCAGTAGCTATATGGTAGCTTAACAAACTCAGGTCAGTTGTGGCTAAGCCCCGTAAAACGGAATTGGTTTTGGCAAAGCACAGGCAAACTGGGATTTATTGGTGTCTATTGCCACTTCAGAAAGATGGAGGATGTATCATTTTTCTTTGGAGGTACCTACAGCACCTGTTAAACAGCACTTTAAGTGTGTGCCCAAGAGCAGTCTTGGCTGCTCCCCAAGCAGTGGGAGGTAACCTTTCCTCTGGCTCTGGAGTTTGCTGGAAGTACAGAGCCCCTCAGACACCTCAGCATCTACCCATTCTTGCTTGCTGGGGTGGGCTGGGCTGGGGCTGTGCTGAGGCCCCGGTTGGTAGCAGACATGCCATGTGGTCTGGTGGTCTTTTCTAGAGAGGCTTCAGATGTACGCTAGAAAAAGGGTAGCGACATCTCCCTTGGGTCTGGGCCTGGTTAAGAGCAAAGCAGAGGCTGTACACCCAGACTAAAGAAGGGCTGAGTGCTGTCGAGTCAGCTGTGCAGAAGTTGGAGGACTTTTTTGAGCAAGCTTAATTTCAGATCGCTGTGTGGAAATACCCTCTGAAAAGCATTGTGATGATCCCTTTGGAGATGATGGTCCAATGGCTCCTGCAACGATTTTGCATCATATGTATGGAAAGTATCCCATTCACTTTTTGTTAAAAGCATTTTTGAGAACAAAAATAAGATTGTTGGTATTTTGTGAGTTGGTCAAATTGACGACATTTCTGTAAAAATGTAAAATGTGATAAGTAAAATGTGATAAGTAGGTCAGGCCTTTTTCTTGCTAGAAGTAGTATGAAATGATGAAACCAGGTCTCCCAGGGCCTGACCTGGGGAATGGTAATAGTAATTTGTCCCCTCTGTGGTTTTGGTGGTAGGGGAAGGAGACAAGGTGAAATGCAGTTATGTGGATGTGCACGTTTGCTGTGAGTGTCCTGGTACCTCAGCTGGATAGGAACATTTAAATTGGATCTAATTAGCTTTCCATTAAATGTGGACAAGAGAATCCTTACCTCAGCCCTGGACCTCCTGACTCATCTTCTCTGTGAATAGGGCTAAATCCTTAGATGGAGTGGGATTCACCAACCCTGCCTTAGGTAAGTTTTCAGTCTCTCTGTGTAGGCTAGTCACCTTGGGCTCATTTATAGCCAATGGAGTGAAACATTTGCCTTCGGAGTGTGATTCATCTGCTCTTCTGTCAGATGTCTAAGGTAAGTCAAATGAATCACCCTTTGCATGTGTCTACCTTTGAACTCCAAGAGTGAGGAAGAGTGGCCAAGTTAGGTGTATAACTATTGATCATATGAAATTAGGTGAGATGTATCTTACCCATTGTGTAAATTCCATAAATCTCAGATGTCATAGAATCATTAAGGTTGGAAAAGACCTCTAAGATCATCAAGTCCAACCATCAACTAACACCACCATGACTCCTAAACCAGGCCCTGGAGTGCCACGTCTACACCTTTTTTGAACGCCTCCAGGGTTGACGATTCCACCACCTCTCTGGGCAGCCTGTTCCAATGCCTAACCACTCTTTCAGTAAAGAAATTCTTCCTGATGTCCAATCTAAACCTCCCCTGGCGCAACTTGAAGCCATTCCCTCTTGTCCTATCGCTAGTTTCTTGGGAGAAGAGTCCGACACCCGCTTCCCTACAACCTCCCTTCAGGTAGTTGTACAGAGCGATAAGGTCTCCCCTCAGNTGTTGTAGCACTTTGCACCACCAGAAGTTTACTGCATTATTTAAAAAAAAAAACAAAACCTGTCAAAACCTCTTTCTACAAAACTCCTTTTATGTGTTCTCTGTAGACTTCATCAGCAACGTGTTTTTCTCTCTTAGTAGAAGTTTTTTTTTTCTCAACCAGATTGGGTCCGTGGGCTGCCTAAGCCTATAGCTGAGATAAGCAACAGTTAGCATGAGTAACCTGTGATTGAGCCCAGAGCAAAACAAGGAATGAGCTGATTAGCTGCCATGGAGTAATTCAAATTCCTAAGCAATACAGAAGATAAGGAAAAGAGTGTGACAGCTGGGTGATGAGTAAGCAGAGGCATTACCAGTCTTAGACAAAGAAGTAGGAAGATTATTATAGGGGATCCTTTGCTTGGAGCAAACGAGAGCCTAATGTACCCCTTCAGTGGAGCATCCTCAGGTTCCCAAGATGGCAGGTTGCCAAGATCATGCTACCAAGGACTGCCTATCCCTGCTTACTGCTGCACAGCTCCATGTGTATCCCTGAAAGCTCCTCTTAGAGGATGGCTTGCCTTTCCCTTGCTGGCTGATGGTGGTTGCCTGATGCTTGGACTCAGCCCTGTGACGATAGAGCTGAAAGAAAACTGAACCTGACCTTGAGATGGGCTTTGAAGGCCACTGTTCAGCTCTGAGCATGTTTTTAAATCACCCAGCCACTGCAGACATTAATGTTTCTATGCTGTTTTCTTCACTAATGTTTTCTGTATTTGTATATGTTCCCTTTGTCAATCTAAGTAGTGGGAGAAGGCCAAAGTCTAGCATCAACCTAGCTGTTTAAACCTGTTTTAATGCTAAGGCTGATATTGTAGTACAATTGCTTGTTCTGGTAGGTGGCCAAGAAACCTATTTATGGGAGAAAGGAAGAAGTTAGTCCCTGCACAGACCTGACAAAAGAACCTGGCTTGGGTGAAACACAAGGTGTAAGTGAAGAGTAGTTCAGTGCAATCACACCTCACTGCTAAGTGCTGACAAGAAGCCCGAGGACAATAAAATTGCATTTTGTTTTCTGAACACTCTGGGAAGGATTATGGAACATCTAAGCCACTGTCTGTGCATTGTAGCCTCCAGAGCTGGGTTGATTTCTGTTGCGGTGATAGCATCTGGCTCTCTGGAAATGTTCCCCACTGAAGGGCTGAGGATCACTTGGACAATCCCATCCAGCTGTGGTGAGAAGGTCACCTCTGTCATGCACTTGCACCCCAAAAAGGTGCCGGAGGGACTGGGTGAGATCCAGCAAAACAAGTTCAGCTACTGCATGATATCAGAGATATTTAAGGCAGTAGAAGTTAGTTCCTGTCTGGAAAGGAGAATGGCTGAGGCTGGCAGGTCACATATGATCTAGGAAGGATGGGCATGGTCAATGCTTCTGTCAGAGATGGTTAGTGGGGACTCTGTTTCTTGTTATTTCCAGTTAACAGACTTCAAAGCACTTCCCTTGTGAACTGAATTCTCCAAAGCCCAAACAATGTTGAATGAAAACCAGATAAAAGAAAGTTAAATGAAAGTTCTTGAGATGTGCTTCCTTGTGGTGACCAAGAAAAAAAGATTAGTCAAGTCCCTGTAATTTTGGGTTTGAGGTTTTTCAGTCTAATTTTTAATATTTAAGTAGGAAATGGAGGCTTGGAGCTCAAAATATTCAGCATGCAGTAGGCTATATTACAATGTAATGTCATGACAAGCTAATTGCTGATAGTCATTATAAACTAGCAATGATGGATGAGGCAGAGAAAAGGGATGGATCCAATGACCTTAGAGCATTCAAAGGTAAAAAGACTCAAGGGCTCAATTATCCCTTTCCCTGCACTCCCTCTGGTACCTCCGTACCTGCTGGTGCCATTGTAAATTAAGGTAGAACTTGGCTCTCTTTCTCAAAGCAGACTTTCTGTATGCATTCTTGGGCTGTCTGTAGGGAGCGTCAGTAGTTGGCACAACATGTCTGTAGCCTGCAGCTCAGCAGAATGATCCCATCATAACAAATCTGAAGAGCAAAGAACTGCACCAGTGGTGTTATGACACAAACTATGTCAATATTACGTGAAATCAATCCACTGTATTTTCCAATCAAGATATTCCTGTATCAGCAGACTAGCCAGTGTCCCTTCTGGACATGTGGAGGTTACAGGCACTGTTACTACTCCAGGTGCATTAGCTTGGGGGTTATTGTTAGTGGACACTCCATGGATGTAATGGCAATATTTAACATGTCTCAGAAAACAGCTGCTTCTTTTACAGAGACTCAGTCCTGAAAAGTGGATTTTTGACAAGCAAATACCAAAGGGATAAAAATCATTTATATTTTTGTCAACTTAGTAATAATTACATATCCATGGAAAAACTGGCGCCCAGTATCTGTTCCAATTTTTCATCAGGATAAGCATATATTTCTCAGATATTTGTGCCAGGAGGGGTCCCAGAAACAGGTGTAACCCTAAGTCTGCAACCTAGGTCACTGAAATCAATTGGTGTGTTGATCTGCTTGAATGCTTTGATGGCAGGAATCCTATTGACAGGAAAGGATAACACAGGAGTTAAGATTCAGCGTCTTGTCCTGAAAGTGATGTCTTTTAATTTCAAGAATTCAAGTTGACAAATGGATCTGTACCACAAGAGCTGTTGTGATTGCTTCTAAAATGCTTTCCCAGAGTGTACTGCACCTGCTAAGTGAAAGCCTCCTGGAGTACACTTTTATCTAATTGTGACGAGGATGATTATGAAATGCATCCATTACTTAGATTGCATGAGTCCTGTCAAAATAGGGATCCATTATGCCGGGAAAGATACATGCACCAGATACTGCTATTTTAGCAAGCTCATTAGGAAATGCAAACAGATGAAAGGCAGGGGGTAGGCAAAATATATATTGCGAGTGAATATAGGGCTCAGGAACAATTTTTCTTTTATGCTTAGATGTCTTTGCTGTATGGTAATACTTATATGGTGCTTTAATTAAAGTCCCCAGAACAGGACTTGAGTAAGAAATGTGTTCATTAACTTTATACTAGCTCTTCACATAATGGTGATTCTGATCTTTAAATGTTAAATCCCAGGTTTCCTGGTAAAGACAACATGAAAATTTAAATGTTGCTTGTAGGAGCATATGTTATTTTACAACTTCTAGAACAACATGCTCCAAGTAGTGGAAAACAGCTTTCTGACTGGAAAAAATTCTTAAGATAATATTTGAGGCAATTCACAAAATCTATGTATTAATAGAGTCAAAAAGCACACACTTGAAAAAAATGCAAGCAAGTTCTTACTTGAGACATTCTTGAAATAAAGTATAGGTTAAAACAATGGCTGTCAGACACTGTATGCCGTAATCATTATGAACGTGATGGATAAGAAAATTGTTTGAGCTGTGAATTAGGAAAACCTTTGGGATTAAGCAACTTGACACAGAAGTGCAGGAAGGAAGAAACAGCGAATTGTGTGGGTCTGAAGTTTTCTTGTGTCATTGGTAGTGACTTCAGATGAAGTGCAGGAGAGCACCAGATCCACCTCAGTGACCGTCCAACTTCTTATCAGGCTCAATGTCAAATAAACATCATGAAGATTTAAAGCCCCAGTGATAAGGGTCCAATTGGAAATGCATTTCTATTATGCATTTATAGCAATGTGATATTGCCTGTTAACCAAACAGAATTTAAAACGCTTGAGCCGTTGTGAGACACAATTCTCATGGTCTAATACTAATTTTCATTGATCACTTTTATGACACAGTCATCATCTTTGAGATTCAGCTTTTGCTGCAAACTTGAGGCCACCATAATTTGGGAATATAATAACCTGTGAATTACTAATGAGACAGCCTAGGGATCTCTGCATGGCAATCGTTTAAAACCCGTCTGGGCATGAGTGGTTTATGAGGCTGCCTTGGCTATAAGAATTATTTGTTGCATTCAGAGTTTGGCTACAAAATATTTATGGGATCTAATATTGAGGTGAGTTGCATTCACGGTAATGGGATCAAGGTTTTCAAATGTGAATAGAGGTGGCGTGCACACAGCTGTATCTGAAAGGGTATTTTTTTGTCTCTCCCTGCAGACATTTGATATGAATGATAAACAGCAATTGTACATCAAATGCCATAGTCAAAACGGAAGAGGTTTTAAATCCTGGAATGCATGTGACAGTTTTACTGGGACACACACAGGTCAGGCAGTTGTCCTGTATAAACTGGCTGTAACTGAGAAATTAATAGAAATATTAGTGGAAAATCCAGCTTTACCAGTAGCTTTGAAGAGATTTGAGTCCACATACCCGACTGGTAGCACTTAACACTCTCTTTCCATGTATATAGATAAAATCTGGATGGCAGTTAGTGATATAAAAGTTAACCTCATTCATGGACACCATAATTTCTTGTAACAGTCTTAAATTTTAAATGCCACTGTTTACCTCTGACTATGGCTGGTGTAATGAGGATAAGAAATGCACACATTAAGGTTTCTCTGCTGTCACCCTTCCAGGCATAAATATGCAATGTGAACTTTTACCAGCTGGAATGGTTATTCTGGCAAATCATTAAATTTCCTTTCTCCAGAGTGATAAAAAAATCCACTCTGGCCCCAGTGAGTGAGTGACATCTTCTCCTGGATGACAGTCAGAGGAAAAGCAAAAGGCCACATCTTCTGCTGGTGCATGCCGGGAGAGCTTCATGGGTGCTCCACCAATTTGCATCAACAGAGTGTCTGGCCCACTTATGGGTTATGAAAAGTTTAACATGAGCATTGGGGGGGTTAGCAGAAAATAGCTGAATAATTTTTCAGGAAGGTGCCAGAGAGAAAAGCACATGGTATATTCAAAACAGCCTTTCCCTTAATTACTGCTTTAAGTGATGCCAGACTGTATGACGTATGTCCCATTCTTTAGAATTAATGAACAGCTACCATTACATTTTTATCACTATGGCTTGGCAAATATACAGCAAAATGAAAACAATTAGGAAAAAAAATACAGCTTAAACCAGCGATATTTACAAAAAAGATAATTGGATACATGCAGCCTAAGGTGGAGGTATTACAGTGGCTGTTTCTAATCAATTCATACACATGTTCTCAATCTTGATGTATCCATGGGACTATCTCGCTGTGACCATGACTAATTATGCACAAAATCATGCATTGCTTTTGGTTATAAACAAGTTAGAGCAAGAAAATGCTGATACAGAGTTCAGCCTGAAGTTTCCCAGGGGCTCTGAGTCTGTCAAATTAGCAGGACAGAAATATTTGGTCTTGTGTTTAGAGTTGCCTAAGACTTCTAGTTTTTCTCTGTAGCATCTTCTTCACTTCACTGGGCATCTTCATGGACCAGGTACTCAAATCTTTATTTTTCACCTTCTGCGCTCTGTTTTGCTCCCCCTGGGTTTGCTGTTTTTGTTTCCCATGCTTAGACTTTGGATTTAGGGCTGCTTAATGTAGACATTTGTATCTACTATCTGCACTTAAAATATTATTGGGGGTGTGTGCATATGCATTTTTTCAAGATCAGGACCTTAAGCACAAACTTTATCAGTAAAGAGTGATGGGATGGAATTCACTTAACTTTCTGAATAAATAGTGCTGGTTTGTGGAAATAAGGTCTGGGATTATGAGCGGTGTCTTGTGTACCTGTGCAGCACTATTGATTGTAAAACATACCAGTGAGCACAGAGATCAGCGCTTGCTGCTCCTGTATAGTTTTTCATCTCAAAAAAGATCGAATACATCAAGATCAGTTTTAGGACCAAGCTAATTTAGATCATCTTTTTCCTTTCAATGACTTGGGGGGAAAAAAATACATTGATTTCACATAATCCTTCCATATAGCAGGTAAAAAAAAAGTGCTTTGTTTTGGGCAGATTAAAAAGTATTAATAAAGGATGAAGAATACTAAAGTTAGCAAGTGGTCAAAGGGCAAATCATTACCCATGGTGTCTTAGCAGCAGGAGCCGTTCACCCAGATGTTGTGGATGCTTGTTCAAGTAGCTCTGCTGCCTGTGCTGAGATGAGCCCCTGCATCCCGGGATGGGGCTCTAACTGCTGCGCAAAGATACCTGGTGAGCTTGTGCATGCTCAGCCTCTTCTGCTGACCCTGAACTGAACAATCATTTCAGCTGGGAGTACAGCCGTGGATACGGTTTGTGGGACCTCTGTCTGTAGGACTCTCTTGCACAAAATGCAGCACCCCAAGCAGAGGTTGTTTCCTGCAGGTGGGATGGAAACCTGCACCTACACCCTGAGCTCCTGGTAGCCAAGGGAGGAGGAAAGTGCCTTGGACAGGGGAAAAAGTAGGAGCTGGGGGTTGGGAAATCACCACAAACAGAGGCTGGGATTGGGCTTTGTTTCCTTGATCTGGAGGAAGCTCTTTAGTGACCAAATTATTGGATCTAGGACTGGGGTTTATGGTGACTGTTGTCAATGCCTTCATGTTGGAAGGATTTGAGTCCTCCTCCTATTACTTTTTTGATCTGAAAATGTTTAGTAAATTTTTTTGCAGTGTATTAGTAAATTCAAGTTCAATTTTCTAACTGCATCCTTTGGCAAACTTTCTGTTCTCCAGAAAGAGTTTTCCTGATTTTGGTTAGCAAGTGAGCAAATAATAATAATAATTTAATTTCAAAGAATCAGTAAGCATAGAGAGATTAATCTAAACTATTCAGTGCCATGAGAACTTTTCCCACACTGAATGCAAATCCTTGGTAAGACAGAGTTTGAATGCTTGAATGGAGCTAGAAATTGCAAAATAAGAGTATGTGCAAGCAAAACAATTACACGCCTACAGATTGAAACCCCTTCCCTCCCTGATGAATAAACCAGGCGATTTAAAACAAAAGAGGGAAGGCACTACCAGCCTAGCTTTTTAGCTAGGTATCTTTTCTCAAAGATGTTGATCTGTGCCACCTGAGAATATGAAGGAAGGAGGGAACGCGTGTGAAGTTTTCATGAGCCTTCCCAGAAATACCCCAGTTTGTCTCCATTCTTCATTCTGGAAGCACAAGGGGTTCACATTTGAGTCTTATGTTTGGGGGTCTGTGGGTTTAAGCGTCAGCTGCTCAAAGAGAAGATACCAGTTCAGATTTGTTTTTAAAGGATGTTTTTATTTATTTATTCTTAGGCAGACTTATTCACATACTAGACCACAACAGCTAAAAATGTTCTTTTAGTTTCTCTGTTTGCCAGGACTAGTGTGATCCTATAGAATAATGACTGGTAGCAGGGTGTCTCCGAGAAATTTTTGGATTTTTCAATAAAATGGAGGGACATGTAATTTCTGAGGAAAATTCTAGATTCAAGAACAGATCACTGTTTTATAGTTGGGCAGGGGAGGGCAAATAAATATACTCAAAAACCTCTTGGTTTAGACTGCAGGGCAATGCAGTAGCCGATTTGAATATATCTGCCACCACAGAAGAATGAAAATTATGTTTAAGAAGAGGTTTCTTCCATTCTTGGTTAAACGGAGCCCACTGAGAACAGCAGCCTACATGAACTGTTCAAGGGAACCCTTGGCAAATATCATGAGGGGGGGAAAAAAAGCCATGATAGCAACCACAGTTAGATATTGAAGGGAACTTGCAGCTGAGTGTGGGGAAAAAAACCTGGCTTCCACTTAAATATTCATGTTATTTGCTGGAAACATGGAAAGAAAGAAATGTTGATGCTTTCCTATGAATGTGACTTTTAATTTTTTTTTTATTCTTGAAACATCCAAATTCATCTGTGGAGCTAGCGCTGTGAATTCCTATGTGTTGTCATTTTTATTCTGTCAAGATGTCTTTCTGCCTGTGGGTAGGAGCTTTAATGAATTTGCGATGAATGTTGAAGGAGTGAAAGCGAGTTCCCTCTTGTAGACAGGGCTGTGCATCCTGCGCGGCTTCAACCACCTGGAGACATGGGACTGTACTGCTTTCTCTCTCATGAGGAGTTTCCATCATTTTGTGAGCAGAGGGCCGTCCTAGAAGTTTGTGTATGGAACAGTCATAGCATCTGAGAAGGGAGAAAGCCATACTTACTCTGTACTACTGCTGGAAAGCTTCCCTTCGATCTGCTTGGGCCCTGGCTCAGGTTTGTCATGGATTACCCTCCCTGTTCTGTGCTTTGTGTTGCTTGGGTTTTTTGAACACCAGAGCTTTACAGGGAAGACTGGTGAAGACATTCCTACACATAGTGCAAGATGTGAAAGGGGCTGGGTGGAGGAGCTTGTATGCACATATACATCTACATGTGAAATGGGAGATGTAGAGACTCTCCACCAGTGGTAATGGGTTAGAAAAGGACCAGGTTGCAGGATGCAATAGGGGAAGGGACAGAGAGGCTAGACGGTATCAACCAAGGGTAAGTTATAAAGGTTCAGAAGAACATGATGGCTAAAAGCACAACAATAACAAGAGCAGATGCGCTGTAGGTGAAGCAAACCTCGCTCACCACTGGCCTCGCTCGAACCTGGGAGCTCACCCCCAGCATGCAGCCTAGCTGCTGCTGCTCAGGCAGGACTGGCAGTGGTGCTAATTAGGGTGGTGTGTTTTATGATGGTGGTATTAAGCAGGGTTATTTATACTATCATACTTTTCACTTTATCGCTTGCCAAGTTCAAAGTGTTCTCCTTTTGGATGATGAAGCCCAATGTTTTCATACCTCGTGATGTCCCATTATTCTGCAAAGACACCGATGTCGGTAAGGTACGGTGAGCTTGACAGTTTTATTCATTGACTACTGTTAAATACTCATATTCTGTATGGAGCTATTATGTGTGTTGTACTTTAGATAATGGGCTGTAAATAATAACAAAACCTAGTCACTGAATGCCCTTATAGGTGACATTAAGTTTCATGAAGAAATATGTTAAAGCCACGCGGAAATAATTTCCACAAGACAGCCTTAATTTTCAGCCTCAATTTCTAAATATTGCCTGTTAGGGTCTGTGGCCTCTGGAGACTTCATTTTCATTTGATGGTGACAAATGAAATTTCTTTTTAACCATATCAGTTCACCAAATAGGCCCGCATGGTATTTTTATGTCACCCTGGAAGCCTTGGAGTGGTGCCTGGGCTGTTTGTAGAGCAGCCCACCTGGGTCCCTCATCCCTGCACAGCAGAAGACCAGAAACTCTTCCCACTAACACCAAAAGAGTGGTGAAGGATGCAAATTGAACCTGACAACAACATTTTTTTACCCCTTAAATGTTGATAGGCTTTCACTACCTATTCTCAGAAGTCTTTATCAATATAATAGGTTTCATCCCTCTGGAGATGCTTAAAAAAAAAAAGTTGTTTCCATAGGTAGATTCTCAAAGATAGGTAAGTCTCTCTTCCTCTCTAATGTGAAGGAATCCCCCTTGCTAAGGCTGCATATGTGTGGAGATGGCCTCTCCTGCTCTCCTCTGCTGGGCGGCTGGGCAGAGGGTGCCGACCGTAAGGAAAGATCAGGTTGCCTTAAACTCCTTGTTGCCCTGGTCTTCATACTTGATCTTAATTACTGTGCGATATTAAAGAGGTTTTTTTAATCTGTAGTTTGCAGCAGGTGTCTAAATGGGACTGTTGGGTTGCTCTAAGTGCAGATCTGCCCAAGAATACGAAACTAAGTGCCCAAGAGGAGCAATCGAGCTGCCTCAATCTTTTGGGTGATGAATACTTGAATATGGACTATTTGGCGTGTATCTGGCATCAATACTTTAGGAGTATACTCCTTCAAGGGCTAAGAAAGGGGATGTGACCACAGGCCATTGTGATCCTGCTGGCCTGGAGGTGGGTAGAGTGGGCAGAACCGACATGTCCATGTGCTCGCTGAAGGGCTATTTCTCGAAACACAAGGGTGGAAGATCTCAGTGGCTGTTGACTTTCAAAGAAGTGCTATCCCACAGGTCATTTTTAGGTAGGTTAGTTCTCTTTTGGAGAAGCCCTGGAGAAGAGAACAATCTAGTCTGGTATCCAGGTGAAGAAAATCCTGACCTTGCTGACTCGATTGTAAAATTCCTCCCAGATCTGCTGGCTTCAGGATTTTAAATATTTAATATAAAAAAATCATTATGTACTATACATTGTTCAAATTTTACATATTTAAAATTTCTCACACTCATACACATGTGTATGTGCAGATATATGCACATACATATATGTATACCCACACAAACACATGACGGCCCTTGCCCGCTGTTTTCTCTCTAACCCTGTCCTGGGGGAGCATCTTATCCCCTCACGTTGTTAAGTTCTTGTGCCAAACTCTTGTTTACTTGCCTTTCGCTAGTGAACTGTCTTTTTCTACAGCACATTTCCCCTCTCCCTTCCCTGTCTTTGTCTAGTGCATCGCCTTCTCCCACTCTCTCCTCTGGTTTCCCATGTGTATTTTGTCTTTCTCCCACAGACCTCATAGTTTCTTCTGCAATGTCCTCATTTTCCAGCTAATCTAGTAGTTGCTTGTCTCTCAACTCCTCTTTCAGCCCTCTTCTGCTTTTGGTACCCGTAAGAAGGCATCAGATAACTGAGTCATGGTGATGAAAAGGAAATGTGTAATAGAAGTCTTTTGTGAAATACAGCTTCACACAGCAGCTTTAGATGCCGTTTCAAAGGTGAATGGCTCTGTGCTGCTTGAGGAAGCAGGTGCTCCATCTTTAAAAAGTTGACATTTATATTAAAAAAAAAAAAAAGTTCTCAGGTGCTTTGCTGTAGGCTCGAAGGGCTGAGATGGCTCTGGGAAGCAGCTGAGCAAGAACAGCAAGGCGGCCAGACTAGCCATCTCAATGAACAGACAGCCTTTGCTCTTGGTGAGATAGTCTCTCATGAGCACAACATTTCCTGATCTCTGACTTTCAACATGCCTGCCATGCTTTTGGAGCTGATGTCAGCAAATTTTTAACTTTTCTGGAGTTGGGAACTGGTTTCTGGAACCTTTGGATGCTGAGGCTTTCCCATGGCTTGGGAGAGAGGAAGCAGAAATATGCATTTTAAAATACTTTTAATACAAAAGAGCTCTACCACAGGTGCACCTCAGTAGCATATTTAGTGAAATCACTGAAGAAATGACTTGGAGGCAGGGAGGAGGCCTTGCTGTGTAGAGCAGCTTCCACAGGTTGCAGGAAGGTGGAGCCGAGTACCCAGAATTTTGCATTCATTATTGTGCTCCAGTGGCAGCCAGAGGCTTCACCTGAAACGGGAACTCCCATTAGGGCAGGTACCATAAAAATACCCAAGAAGGATGTTACTCACCTCACCCACCCTTAGTTTAGGTTTTAGTGCAAACCAACCATTAATTTCCGTTTATAAACAGTGGAGGCAAAAGAACATACAGAGAGCAATTCTTACCTTAGCAGAACATGGGTTATCTTATGGAATTAACTTTCTCTTCCTGTTAATAAAGGAGTTTTGGAGAGTTGCTTAGGATGAGCACCCAAATTATTGTATGTTAATGGATAGTCCACACGGACAAAAAGATACAAAAGGTTGGGAGAGGAGTCAGACTTGCCCAAGGTTCGTAGTTTAGTCAGGAGTGAAATCTAAGACTTGTGACTTGCAGTTCAGTTCTCTATCCAGTAGAGAATATTCTTCCCCTTGGAGGAAAAAAAAAAAGGGAAGGAAAAGAGGCCAGCATGGACTTTCACTGAGCAGTAGATAAGAGCTAGAGATAGGAAATATTGGTAGAGAAAACTGAATCTGGTAGTATTAGGTGGGAGATCATAGGGCAATTGCAGCAGAGGAGAAGGTTTTTCCAACATGATCACTGACCAACACCTGGAGGGTGTGAGGTTGTGTCCTGAAATGGTATGGCCTCAGTCCTGTGACTTCACCCAAGTGGCGAAGAACAGAGCACTCTTTCCCAATGGTCACGCGTGTCCGTCTTACCTCTGCTGGAGGTCAAACAATGCAAACAGCAATTTGCTTTACTGTGGCTGGCTGGCTTCAATGCCTCCATATAAAATCCATATACATAATGGCTTCATATAGATTCCCAGAAGCTAATGCCTGAGATTTGGCTCATTAAAATCCAAACGGCACACTAGTAAAACAGAGTCTACCAATGTACCAGATTTGCACATTGAAAAGTAGGATGCAGTCAGATTTTTCCAATCATTTATGAGCAATAAATATTCAGTAGTTCAGAATAAGTGCTTTCCTGCTTTTTAACTGCGGATTCTGGTGGAAAACTTGGACACATGAGGACAGCTCTTGCTAATGCTGAGGGTACCCTAGCATGAATGAAGTGGGCAGGGTTTGGTGCAAATGGCATTGGATGCAGTGTCGATCTGCAGCAGCCCTGGGATTTAACACATCACTCTTGCACAATGGACTTGCTGTTAGCAGCTGGAATAAGCCACTTGCAGCATCTTGCTTGTGAGTTTGTGTGCTGAGAGTGCTTTCTGCAGTGCAAAGGCTCTCTGCAGAGAGGAGGGTCCCACCAGGGAATAGTGGAGAACAGCTTTTCTGCAGTAGAGCTGCCAAAGTGGTTTTGTTCTGAGTGCTTTGTTTCAGTGTTTCCTGAATAGGGATGATATTGCTCAGTCTGAAGAGCTTTGCAGTTTGGAGCACAAGATGGTTTAGAATTGGGCCCAATTTATATGGAATGGGTTTATTTCTGCAGTAATGGTTTCTTCTAGCATGAGAGTGTTTATGGCCTTTCCCTTTGGAATCATTGTCGCTCAGACTAGACTGTCTAGACAGCTCAGTTTTCAGGCATATTCACCGTGCTGTGCCTCTACAGTGGATAATAATATGTCAAAGCCATAATATTGCCAGCTAAGGCAAGGTCTGCAGGGGGAAGTGGTTGGCGTCTTTTCTTGGGAGGGAAAGTGGAGAAAGTCCAGTTCTATTACTGCTGTTCAGGAGGGGAAGGTCCGTGGTCTGCAGCTCCTCCAGTATGCATATCGCAGAGCCCTAGGCGTGTACCCAGGGGTCTTTGGCTCCCAGATCTGTCACTTCATTAAAGGCATGCTCCCTTACCCTAATGTGCAAGAATATCTGGAGCATTTGCAGAAAGAAAAAGAGCCAGGATGCTTTTAGTTGTCTACTCCAGATAATACATTCTTTAAAATACATTTCCTTTTTGGAGAAATAGCTGGTGATCATGCTATGTAAATACTATGATAATAGCTGCCCTCAAGGAAATGGAATAGGCTTTTCCCATCAGTTTGTGACTCCAGGTCAAATGGATGATCTTGACCAGCCTGATCTTGTTTTATGTATCCTTTCCTTCAAGGACGCTCAAGAAGCAGGGAGTGATTTGCCATGCATGACATGTGGCCAGACCAAACACCACTGTGAATGAAATTGTGGGTGATGTCTTCCCATGCCTTTGAGTCTTGTAGTCTGTGCCTTTGCTCCCTTTGACAGCTTGGTGAGAAATCAGAATGTTGTAGAAGCATAATTAATTTCAAGTAGATGCCCGCTGGGCCCTTCTGCACAGTCTTTGTGATTTTTAGGGAGTATTCAAGTAACTTTTTTATCTCATCTTAAAGACATTTGGAAGTGAAGAACTGATGACACTGTATAAGTGAATTTAGAAGGAGGATTCATTTTCATAGGTGTGCTGGTTTTGGCTGGGATAGAGTTAATTTTCCCCATAGTAGCTAGTATGGGGTCGTGTTTTGGATTTGTGCTGGAAGCAGTGCTGATAACACAGGGATGTTTTTGTTCCTGCTGAGCAGCGCTTACACACAGTCAAGGCCTTTTCTGCCTGTGAGCAGGCTGGGGGGGCACAAGGAGCTGGGAGGGGACACAGCCGGGGCAGCTGACCCCAACTGACCCAAGGGACATCCCACACCATATGGCGTCATGCTCAGCGTATAGAGCTGGGAGAAGAAGGAAGGAGGGGATGTTCAGAGTGATGGTGTCTGTCTTCCCAAGTCACCGTTAGGCATGATGGAGCCCTGCTTTCCTGGGGATGGAGCCCTGCTTTCCTGGGGATGGAGCCCTGCTTTCCTGGGGATGGAGCCCTGCTTTCCTGGGGATGGAGCCCTGCTTTCCTGGGGATGGAGCCCTGCTTTCCTGGGGATGGAGCCCTGCTTTCCTGGGGATGGAGCCCTGCTTTCCTGGGGATGGAGCCCTGCTTTCCTGGGGATGGAGCCCTGCTTTCCTGGGGATGGAGCCCTGCTTTCCTGGGGATGGAGCCCTGCTTTCCTGGGGATGGAGCCCTGCTTTCCTGGGGATGGAGCCCTGCTTTCCTGGGGATGGAGCCCTGCTTTCCTGGGGATGGAGCCCTGCTTTCCTGGGGATGGAGCCCTGCTTTCCTGGGGATGGAGCCCTGCTTTCCTGGGGATGGAGCCCTGCTTTCCTGGGGATGGAGCCCTGCTTTCCTGGGGATGGAGCCCTGCTTTCCTGGGGATGGAGCCCTGCTTTCCTGGGGATGGAGCCCTGCTTTCCTGGGGATGGAGCCCTGCTTTCCTGGGGATGGAGCCCTGCTTTCCTGGGGATGGAGCCCTGCTTTCCTGGGGATGGAGCCCTGCTTTCCTGGGGATGGAGCCCTGCTTTCCTGGGGATGGAGCCCTGCTTTCCTGGGGATGGAGCCCTGCTTTCCTGGGGATGGCTGAACACCTGCCTGCCGATGGGAAGGAGTGAAGGAATTCCTTGTTTTGCTTTGCTTGCGCACGCAGCTTTTGCTTTCCCTATTAAACTGTCTTTATCTCAACCCACCAGTTTTCTCACTTTCACTCTTCCGATGCTCTCCCCCATCCCACCAGGGGGGAGTGAGCGAGGGGCTGCGTGGGGCTGAGTTGCCAACTGGGGTTAAACCACAACAATATGCTACTTACAAAAACTTATTGCACAACCTTATTCACTTAAATTACTCGTGGATCCAAAGTTATAATACCTGTCCCAGGATTTCTGCGCTTCCCATGAAAATGGCTAATTGAATTTGGCACTTTTGGGCCTGTGCCTTGCAAACCCCTCGGGAAGCATGGAAATGCCCCTGAAGCCTTTGGATACTAGTAGAGGACTCCCTTGGATGTAGAGGATTATAGTTTAGAGAGCAGATATGGGCTAGGCATCCAGGGCTCCCATTGGTAAGTAGAGGGAAAAAGTAGGTGCCACTGACATATAACCCCCTTTAGGCGCTGGAAACGTGGAGAGTAATATCAGATGCTGTTTCTGGTTAGATATACAGTGCAAATATAATATACTGTGTATATCCACTCCTATGCAGTGTGTAGGGCTGATGGGCAGCCTTAGCACAGCTATCAGTCCTATGGTTATCGTGAACGGGGCGTTTGCCTGTGGAGGGATTCAGAGGGAAGTCATGGGAACATTCCTCCCTTCTGGATCACTGACTCCAGTATCCCTGCCAAGGAGACTGTGTCATATAATCCTTTTTCAGAAAAATATCAAGCTCTGTAGTTTAAGACTCTACAACTCTTCACAGAAAGGCTGTTCCAGACTTTCACTGCTTCAATGGTTAGAAACTTTCTTTTAATTTCCAGCCTAGCTGTATTTACAGTCAGTTTTGTCCCATTTGTTTTTATGCCAGAATCATTCTATACTTTAAATATACCTTTTTTTTTTTCCCCCGTTAGTGGTGTTTTGAGGTTGTTGAGACTGTTTTATAATGAAAAGCAATAGCAACATTTGTGGTATTTTATAGTTAAAATGAAGCGGAGGTGAGACTTTGTGGCATCTCAATAAATAATATCTCATTAGGCACAGCATCAGGTATTCAACTAAAATATAGCACTTCTTTTGATCTGAGACACATACACTTGAGTTGCTGAGGTCCTCTCTAATGGTGTCTCCTGGCCAGCGCTCTCCTGCACAAGGCAGAAGCAGAGGCAATGTCCTGTTCCTTAATGATGCTGCCAAAATCTCTTTCAGAGGTTTCTTAAAGTTCAAGTACTTCTCAAACAAAGCATCTTGTGTTTGATTTAAGTTGCCAGCAGAGGTGGTGCTGTTACCCAGCTGTCAAGCCTCTGCCCATTTCAGGAAATACATTGACTACCGGGTATAGAGTAGAGAAGCTCTTGGAGCCTACAAACCAAAAGTAAACCAAAATGAGCCAAGCAAACTCTGATGTGATCAAGATTTGACCATGAGATTTGACAGCTTCTCCATGGCTTGAGAAGCTGACAGCTGAACAAATGCAACAGCAGTGATGAGCGTGGACGTGTTAGATGGGACTTGACCTAAAACTGGGTGTTCCTGCATGGGTGCTGTTAGAGTAACCCAAAGCGACAAGTTTATGAGGTTTTTTTGTTTCTTTTCAGCTTGTCAGGGGATACAAAGTCCCAGAGAATCTGCAGCTGTTGTCCAGGATGGCTTTCAGACCTAAACCCCTCAAAGTAAATAATACTGGCTGTATTAGTGCTTTGGTCATTTTTATTGCTCATCCAGGTTTCAAATACTGCACGACACTAAAATTGTCGCTTGCTTTGACAGTTGGTAAGACTAATGGGGGGGGGGGGGGGGGGGGAGGGGGGAAGAAAAAAAGTATATAAATCTTTACTCTTTGAAGAATTCTGTTTTGGACTTGACTTTACTCATGAAAGTAGCCTATGGAATGAGTCAAACAGTATATTTACTCGCATCTACTGAAGTTTATGGTTTCAGAACAGTAATTTATCTGTGGTCACTTAGAAGAGATTTTCATGGTATCTTCAGTTATAGGATCTAAAATATGACCTGTTTCACACCTCCATGGGCAGACTACAAAGCACACTGGCCTGTTTTAGAGGTTGCTTCCCCCTATACCCTGGTATGTCAAGGCACCGTGTAGGACAGTCCTTCATCTTTTCCAAGGATGCCTGCTCCTTGCTGAGATCAAAGCTGGGCCTCATCTGCCACCAGCAGCTTCAGCAGGAAGGAAGGCTAGTCTCCACGTCGGCCAAGTGGGGAGCTGGTGACCCTCATTCCACAGAGGTTACGGTAAGTATTCACAGCAGTTGCGGAACAAGGAGGGATTTTTTTCCCAGGTCACATAACTGTAACCCAAATGTCCAAAAAAACCTGGTACAAAATTTAAGATGGATGGAATGAGTCTGAGGTAAGATGTCTATAGGATGTGTCTGCATCTTGATAGGAAACGGTGGTACCTTCCCATGCAGTAGGGTGTCTACAGCCAGGAGTCAAACTGTACAGTCAATGGTACAACTCCATTGCAGCCCCTTCTCTGCAGTTGGGTTAGCGAACAAAACACTTTGACAACCTATATGCATGTTTTCTCCCGCTTGCCCTGTGCCTGCAAGGGTGATGAGGGCAGAGGAGGTACTTTGGAAGTTGCCCTCCTCAGTGTTTTGTTCTGTAGATGATATATTTCCATTTACATTTTGAGGGTAGCTTTACAAAGAAAAGGTAGAAGACAATTTTTTAATTATTAGAATAAGGAGGCCTAGAAGATGTTTAACAATGCAAAACTCAGTTTTCATACAACATCTGCTTCAGGCTCTGCGCAGTCAGTGTTGCAAGCTCTTAGCTGGATGTGGGGCTTCCTGGGCAGGGCAGAGTTGTGCTGTGGCTTTCATCATGCTTTCCTCTGCAGTGTGTGAGCACATTGCTGCGTATTTGGAACAGACTGTCTCAAAAGTAAGCAGCTTTCTAATTTTGAAGGACAAACTTATTTTTTCAAGACTTGAAGGTTGCAACTCATGATGTTCCTGGCACACTTGTGGCACTCACCTGCCAGCTGGTTTCCTGTTCTTGCTGGCCAGTGGCTTTGCTGGGGACCATGCAGGCACGAGGAGTTGCTGGCTTTGAGCACAGCTGTCATGTCGGATTAGTGTCAGAGGGATATGATGTGCCCATCATGATGCTGTTGAATCTATATGTAACACGGAATAGTGGTGTGTAGTGTCTCTCCTACAAACACCTGATCAAAGCCCACTGAAGACACTATGTGCATTAGTCTCCATGTCCAGTATCTGTCCCCTCCCACCCATCTGGTATCCCACTGAGTTTTTGGGGCATCTTCCATCTGTGCTGGGCAACTTAATCCAGTTTCTTGTGTCTAAAATTAGCTTTGCATTGGAGGAGGGGTGAGTTCCAGGCCCTGGACCTTTAAATACCCTCCAGAGCTATAGGTGTGAGACATTAACAGAAATGAGACCTGTCAATAGCAGGCAGGCTGAGCCTTGCCAGGAGTCTGACTTGGATTAGCATTCATCTGCCAGAGACGCTCTGGGCTGTCTGAGTGCCTTGCTCTCCTTGACGGCCCTCTTGGCACCCTGCACAGATAGGACAGGTTTGCCCTTTGTAGGCAGGGACCTGAGGTGCAGAAGATGCACCTCTTTATCAACCTTGTGATCCTGAGGAATTCAGTGCCTTGGACGAGGCACCGACACACACACTGAAAGGAGCAGTTTAAACTTAGCCAGTGTTAATTCCTTTGACATTTTTTGATAGAGACACTAGAGGGAGGGTCACCTGCCTAAATGACTGTCCAAATCACGGGGCCAAACCCTCAGTGTAAGGCTTTCAAGTTAATTAGGTGAAGCAGAAAGGGTTCAGCAGCTCCTAAAGAGTAGGGGAAAGTCCAGTCCCTGGAATACCTTGTGCATAGGATGCTTACACAGTGATGAGGAAGAAGTAAATCCTAATTGAATCCATTTTGATGAGATCCCTGGGAGTGTTCTGACTCTGAGCTCTGGGCTAAACAAGAGCAGCAATTAGCTCAAAAAAGAGAGGGAGGAGATGCTGCAGCATCCTTCCCAGTTGTGCATTGCTCAGGAATGTGGTGAACTGCTCAGTCCTGCCAAAGTCATGGTAGTCCTGGACATGCCCACAACAAATCTTTAGGAACCAAGAGTACTTTATGGTTGAAAAGTCATGTCAATAGAAAGTCTTTGCTCCTTTTTGGTTTTGTAGTGGCTGTACAAGGGTTATGAGGTTCTGCATTTTGGGATTCTTTCCTGTTATGCAAGCAAAGAGCTTTCCTAGCAGATTTACTGGAGCAAAACTGCTGCCTTCAGCATGGTACTGGGTTGTTCTTCAGTCCTATTGAACTGTTCTGGCTTTCTATATTGCTGTATTAACTGTCTTTTTTTAACTATATGTCACACTTCAGAACTCGCAGTGAATGTGCGGAGCAGGGAGCTTTGCCACATAAAATATTAACAAATTGCTGAATACTCTTGAATGGTGGCTAGAATCAATTTGCAGTGTAGTTCTCAAAACCTGACAACTCCTGGAGGATTGTGATAGCCAGATGCGCTTGCAGCGCACAGCTATAGCATCTGCTACCGTTACCGACTGATCATCCTGGCATGCCGTACTCCTTTGCAATCCACTTGACAGATATTCTGATTATTTCTGGTGAGTGATTAATATCTTGTTTCATGCAGCCCACCACAGGTGTTTGATTCGGGTGGTTTTGTAGGGATAACAAGGTCTTGGACATCTTAAAAGAATTGTTCTGGGAGTCCAAAGTAGCAATAGAGTTCTGTGGGTAAGTGTTTGGGTCTGCCCTGTGAAGGAGGAAAGGTGTTACTGTCCTGGCAATTCAGAGGGCAGCTCTGGCTGTCCAGCTCGTTCCTTATTCACCCAAACGTTTGAAGGCTTTATGGGCATAGCTGCCAAACGTGTTGGACCAGTGAACTGCTGTCAGCAGTCATGTATTCCTGTGATCTCTTGTGCACCTGCATCACCCAACTTTTAATTGAAAATAATTGGAAGCCTCAGCCAAAGCCTGAATGCAGAGTTGTTGCCTCTGACTGAAGCTGTTCCTGAGCCTTGGACTGCTGGAGCATGGATGAATATGACCTATGTTGCCATAGCGGTGCTGCCCCAGGCGTAGCCTCAGGAGGGACCCTTGCTGCTGATTTCCAGCTATGTGCTGACAATTAGTTTAAAACTCTGTAGAGACTCTTTAAAAACTGATCTGATAATTTGTGAGCTGTGATGCCAAGGATTAGGTGCCATCCTGGTGCAAATGGGCCCCAGGGATGTGGGAGAAACTCTCAGCCTGCTCCACACGAGCAGCCTGCCCCAGCCCACTGAAGATCTTCCTCCAGAGTGAGGTGGTGGTGTAACCACTGGGGAAGATGGGAACAACATATCTTGAAGGCAGATCTGGGAAAACCAAAGCCTGAATTTTGGACTTTAACCATTTACATGCCAGAAGGGCTGGACCTAAAGTGTGAGCAGAGATCTGAATCGTCAAGCTTGCTGTTGCTTTATAGCCAGTTGCCCCACTTGGTTCTCTGCAGAGAAAACTGCCAGTACAAGGCAGGTTACTGCTTTGTAGGGGTAAGAAAGTCTGGGGGCAGATAGATGCATTGGCTTTCAGCTGCAATCCCCATGCATTTGAAGATATTTTAATTCTGGGATATATCAGAGTGTGCTCAAGGCAGCAAGATTTGGTGGCTAATTTACCACCTCTTGCAGCTCCTTTAGAGGCAGCCGGGGCAGTGGTGGTAGTTGGCAGGGGTTATATCAGATTAATTGCACAAGAAATGGTCCCCTTAGCACTGAGTTGACGCTACTAGGAATTACAGGGAGGCTCACAGTGCATCTGTGATCTCAGTAGTGCATACAGGGCCCTGCAATTCCCCAGGCACACCCTGTTGCTTGATCTTTTAAGATTATGATTGAAAACATTGCTGGTAGGAGACTGAGTTGTTCCCCTCTGTTCACCAATTAATCCTTGCTGGGGAAGGCTGACTTTTCAGGAGTGCTCAGCACTCACATCAACTTCAGCATGTGGATGGAAGGAGCCACGATCCTACAATGGGACCAAAATTAACTGGGATGCCCATGTAAGTGTCTAGGAGCTATTTTTGAAAAGGTGGACTCCACATCGAGGGAGAGGTAAATTCAGAAGTACAGGAGAAGGTTGATATGAGAAGAACTGTTAAACCTGTAATTGGTGGGGGCTTGCAATATTCTGTCCCTCTACTGAAATTCAGGCTCCTCTTTTAGTTTAATATCCAGGACCGTGAACTCACTCCTGAACAGCACTTCACAAAAGCACTGTTTGCACCATGTCGCGCTGAGCATGGGCAGCGGTATGTGTCTGAGCCTCTCTGTCCCACCAATGCAGTTAATATTTCCCTGCCCAAGCTGAACCAAAGGTAAAATATAAATTGGTCCTATCCACGCATAGTTGGAGCCTGTAGAGAGGCTTCATCAATCACGTTAGTGCTGGAAAGAGGACTTGCTTCCCTCCTGAGCAGGCAACTATGCTCTGTGCCGAGAAGCGATATAAATGTACCCGGTGCCTTGGCATTAGCTGGGGATGAGGGAGGTTGACGAGCATGACTAATGGTGGAGGTGGAGAAGCCTTTACTGAGCTGTGCCTGCAGAGGTTGGTTTTACCAATGAGCTCCGCGCAGGGATCCCGGTAGCTGAACCCATCCCAAACCTCTGCCATGTATTGGAGACAGCAAGGAATTTCATCCCATCACTTTTGTTGCTCTTCGGTGTGGGATGTGCTTTGGGAAGAGCCACAGCATTGTACAGTGATATGAGAGCTCTCTGGAAGCCGTTAGGAGAGTGAGTTGGGTACGTGGTTTGGAGGGGGGTTGGAGGGGTGACCAATGTGATGGAGAGCAGCCCTTTCACACTGCACTCCCAAAATGTTTGAGTGATCCTAAAAGAGTGCTTAGACAAGAGGAAGAGAGGAAAGTTCCAGGGATGATGGGGGAGAAAATGCAAGGCTAGCACAGCTGGCTGTTGGGATGGATGGAGATATAAAGCCCTGGTCAGAGGAAAAACAGATACCTGAAGGGAGAGGAGTAGAAAAGCAAAGTAAGGAAGACGTGGTGAGATAAAAAAGTCCTGCTGTGTGTTACATTGTGGTTTTTGCCCCAGTTTCCCTGGCCAATAGGTAGCTCATGAGGGTTACAACTTCCTGGCATGCCTGGCCAAGCTGTGTGGCTTTTGAGGCACACTCAGAGCGTGACTGATTTGGGTCAGCTCCTCCTGCCTCCTCTGCTTGCTCTCAAAGCCTTTGACAGGCATAGGGCTTCTCCTGTGACACTGCCCACTGCCACGGAGAGGCCGTATGATGTCACTGATGTTTGTTTTGGATGATTCTCAGCTTTTGCTGGTGCTCATGGGCTTTGCAAGACTTGCTTTCCTGCATCTGTAGCAAGGGATTTGCTGAAGTGGCAATCACACTGGCTGCAAAACATGCAATTAAAATGCTACGTGCTCCTAACAAGCTGTGGCTGTCAGGACATGAAAATGGCCTATTTTCTGGTGTATTCATGGTCATCCAAGGTGAATGTCCGTCTTTTGGATTTTTCCAGTGTGCCGTTGCCTGTTGTGGATTACTTAAATCAGTGAGTACAGTGTCCTCATCTCTGTTACCAGAGCTCTGGCAGAAATTAGGGAACAACTGACTTGTGCCACTGAAGCCATGGGAAGGATGCTGGGGAACATTACGGACTTCCAAGTAAAATCATCCAGAGAGGCAGCAGAGATGCCAGCCGAAGTAAGGAAAGACACAAGGAAAGCATGGTGTGATTAAAACTTGTCAAGGAATATTGCTGAGGAGAGCCAGGACCAAAGCAGGGGCAGCAGAGATGTTCAAGAGCACTACCTTTTATGGGGCTTGGAGGAGAGAGCTGAATTGAGGAGATTTAAGTTTTGGCTGCCATAGGCAGTTGTCTAATCCCTCTATTCCAGAGCTAGAGCTACTGGCAGTTTGGGTCAGTAATACTTTGACACCTTTTCAAAGCACTTTCCAATCCTTGGCTGTGATATGATGCAGGCATAATAGTAGGGGGATAATTATTCAGCTGCCTATCTAATCTGTTTGATCTCACTAGTCTAGTCTCCATTATCTTCAAAAACAGGCGATGGGTGCTTTTGATGCAGCCTGTGATCAGAAGCCATGCGCAGAAAGCAGGAAAGTAGGGCAGCTGGCCATTTTCAAAGTGAAGCTACAGTCTGTTCCTCGACTGTGTTCTGATCAGAAATAGGCTTTTTCCATCTACAAATGGACTTTTATCTTTTTTTTTTTCCTACCCCTCATAACAAACAGCTTTTTTGGTAAAGTTGCGACGGCTGTTCAAAAGGCTTCTGCATTAGAAGTCCTGGGATGGAGAGACAGTATCTGGGGATTGCCTGCAAAAGCTGTTTGGTGTAGGCTTAAGAGGGTTTTTCTCTCTTGCACTGCAGTTTTTAAAATGCTTGTGGGGTAAAACATTTTGATCAATTATTATGATAATGACACAAGAGTGGAATTATGAGCATAATTATAATTACCATTTTTATGCACAGTTAATTAATCATAAAATACTACATTATAGAATTTTTCTGTTTAATGAAATTCATTATAGAGGCCCCTGAAGCCCTAAATTTAATGTTAAACAAATTAAACCTGTGTCTGGGGTTAGGGCTATTAGCACAAATGTGGCCTTGAATTAGTTGCTAAAACAGGACTCGGTTAGCCGTTAGCCAAAGGGGTGGTGGTGAAGGAGCCCTTCCTGACCACAGATACCTGCTGCAGGTTGAGGGGAGTCGGCTTTTGCCTACTCTGGTATTTACTCTGGGTAGCTCTTGTGCTAGCCATTGACAAGGCTGAGTTCGTTAGCCTCTAGCCCAAAAATTCGGAGGACAGTATGTGCTTGGAGGAGAAAAGCTGCTTTTTCTCAAGTTATTGGTGCGGAGGTTCCTGGACGGAAGCCACTCCATGTCTTATTGGGGATAACTTCTTATCCACGGTCCAGGTTTCAGCTCTCCGATCAGGATGTAATGCAAAGAGAATAAGAGTATGGGGGCATGGTGAGCCTGCCTTGCCGAAACACTTCAACGAGATATTGAACTTTATCACTGCCGTATATCAAAGACTTGTGAAGGAACCTCCTGGAGCATATCAACAGTGTGGAAAAGCCCAACGCTTTAAGTTGCATGGCTTTGAAAGAGGAAAGGCTAAGTTTTAGGATGGGAAGGCCAGCTGGGTATAGATCGCAACCAGCAGCAGTGCCATTGCTGCACGCTCATGTTCTCTCCAAAGAGCTGTACTGATTTGAGGCAGGTGTTGATCATACCTCACACTACAGCAAATCAAATGGTCATCCCCTGTCTTTGTAACCTTGTCCCCTTGAGGTAGGTACCAGTGGATGGGAGACTTCCTGTAGCACCGTTCTCCAACGTGGCTCTGAGTCTGAGATGAAAGCATTTTTTTGGGTGTTTTTCTCCTCTTTTCTTTTCTTCAGGGCACTAATCCCATATTGCATCTATGTCAGTGTGGCCGTGCTGATCTGTTACAGCTCTTTGCTAGAGGAGAACTGGCATCCGGGTAGCTCCATCACAGATATCTCCAGTGAGCCAAGCAGCAGAAGGACCAAAAGCAGTGAATTTGATCAGGAAAATACTTCTTGGTTAGGCAATAAACCCAGAGGAAGGGCAGAGGTCATCTTCACTTGCCTTTAGGCATAGGCAATATTGTGTACAAATCTGGGATAGTTATCAGTTGCCTTTATCAGTGTAGACCCAGTTCACTTGGCCTGTCCTAGTCCCCTGTATAAGGCATGATGGGGCACATCCTCCATGAGCCCATGTTGTACTTCTGAGGCCAACAGGGTCTGGGTGGTGGTGGAACCTGCACTCAGGTTTGTAGGGTGGCTCAATGAAAACCTCCCTCCTGCTACCCTCGGAAAGGACTTGGAAGAAGGCAACAGCATCCTTACAGCTTTCTTACTGGTCATCATGCCTTTTGCAGGGACAGTGGCTGGCACCCATTTTTCCAGTCCCATTCAGTTGGTCTCATCCATGTGCACTGTGAAAGGCTTTCAGAAGCGCGTATGTTCAGAGATGCTGTTTCTTTTTGTTTTTACCAGTGTCTGTGTAAAGGAAAGAGCTCTTGGAGGTATTAAATTATCAATTTTCTCACAGGTACCCGGAGTGCTGATTGTTATGGTTGTTTTTATCGATGTCTGATCTGGAAACAGATTGCAGGTTTTGTTGTGTTTAATATAATATGACATGTCTCAGCATGCAGCCATAGTAATGTAATATAACAAGAAACAGGCCTATTCTGAAAGTACAGGCATTGGTTATTGCCCTTTGGCTGGAAAAAGTGCTGCTGCTTTTTTTCTTTTTTTCTTTGCAGTTCTTAATCAGGGAAGCTAATTCAAACCTTTGCCAAATTCTATGTCTGTAAGTATGTCATTGTTAACATAACACATAATAGTACCATATTAACTTATGTTGTGTGGGGCATATCTAAAACCCAGGTTGTTCCTGGCTTGGGAGTCTGACGGTATCAGGCAGTATGTTCAGAGTCACGTCTAGGTTTCTTTCAGCATTAGGAAATTCCATTTTGTCCACTTAAGAACTTTTGGGCAGCAAATTTAAATTTATGGTGGTGGCAGAACAGATCATGAGCTGGAAGTGAGGGTGCTCCTTGGGAGGTTTGGGAACTGGGAAGGGTCAGTGGTTATTGGGCTGTCTGTGGGGAGTCTCTGGGGGAGCAAATGGGATGGCAGGGTCAGCAGGAATGACTGAAGGAGAAGATCTGGGCAGCAGCCGCCAGACTTTGGGGAGGATTAGGGTGGGGGGAGAGACCTGGAAAGCATCTGTGGAGCTTTGAAGGACCAGCAGCTGCTCAGCTTTGCCACTGGCACCCTCTTAGAGAGGGGAAGGGTGCTGTGGATACAACTCTATGTGATGCTCTGCTGTCTTTAAGCCAGCACATATAATTATTGATCTTACACTGGTTTCTGTGAGCTACAAAAGAAAACCGGAGTAGTATGTTAGAATCTGTCCTTTCCTAGTTCTATTGAATCCTTTTTTTACTTTATTTTTTGCATTGCATTGGAAGTGGTGCACCGATCTGTTGTTGGAAAGGATGGGGGGGAATGCTGAGCTGGTGCTGTTGAGCCCAGTGTTGAAACCTTGATGTTTTCCAACCCATCACAAGAAGCTGGCCATGGAGAAGGATAGCTGGCAGCTCCTCAGGGCAGCTGCATGGTCTGTAGCGTCCTACCTGTCTGCAGCCAGGATGGGCTTAGGCTGGATCCTGTTTGTGTGATGGGACCAGGCGAGCACACAGAGAGCACTAACAGGACTATGCACATAAAAATACACATGTACTGAGGACACAGGGGCCACATGCCTGAGACTGGTTTTGCAAGATCCTAGCAGATCCTCAATTTGTTAAAGTCCAATTTTATTGGACAGCAGGACATGCAAATGGGAGCGAGCGCACACTTCACTTGCTGTGATGCTCTGGGAAATATGTCTTTGATATAGCCCTTGATGGGGATGCTGGGGGAAATCAAGTCCTGTCTATGCATGCTGAAGTAGTTACCTGTATTGTTGCATTAGAGTCCTTGGCTTTTTAAAGTGAGTAATGTAATACTGTCAAAAAAAACCCATAATGGTGACTTACAAGAAAGAGCCCTGCTCTTGAGGGTTAGGGTATCCATAGCCTATTCAGGGACTAAATACCATCAGAGTAAATGCAGCAGCCACTGCTGCCAACTACGTTTCATGGAGTACTCTGCTGGTGAGGAGTCATCCCTTGTAGGACTGAACCACAGCCCAGTCCATGCTGCAATTGCTCTCCTGGGTAGCAGGCAAAGTGCAGGCTGCAAAGAGGATCTTCCTTCAAAAATACCTATAACAAGCCTACTCCTTTTTGATAAAAACACTGTGGTTTCATAACTGGGTTTTATTTTCAGGAGCTCTGCTGTGAAATCTGTCTCACTTAAACAGACCCTGCTCTCTGTTTTCACTGGCGCTTCTGGCATAAAGGCAATAAACTTATTATAAGAGAAATCCCTGGAGACTTTCACAGAACTTTGTTTGGTTGACGACAGGTGGAAAAAATGCATTATAGCTTATATTTAAACCGCAGTGATTCGAGGCATGCATTCATGTAGTAAACAAACTCATGGCTATTCTCAGCTGAGTACTTAAACCCACAAATGAGAAGTGCTCGAAGGGACATGGAGTCCTCCGGTCCACCCTCCTATGCCATGGCACGGTCAGCTGGGTTCATATCACTCCCATGAGGTGCCAGGAGGTCATTAAGAGCAGGCTTAGAGAATCATCATTTAGAGACTCCCTTCAGTACAGTGCTGGAATACAGTATGATAAAAATTAAACTAAACCTCCCGATGACCCTGATTCAGCCTGAATACCTACAAGAGAAAGACAAAGAGTAGGACTTGCAACTCATTCTTCAAAGATGACCTATAAAACCTTCTAAGAGCAGCCAGAAAGGTAAAAGTTTATAGCTCTGAATATAAAAAGTCCTAAATTCAAGTGAGATATTAGCTTCAAGTCATTCTTTTTTTTCCCCCACTGCATGCTTTTTGCTACCTTTCACCTATGCTAACTTCTTGCCTTTCTTTCTGTAACACAAAAAGGGTGATCACCATTTCTGTGCTCTGCAGGTGCATTTTCCCCTCAGACTGTCTAATTAGTTAATTATATTAACTTAAACCTGGAGCAATTGTTCTTAATCTGTGCTTAGCTTGGGATTTTCTGCTTGTGTGTCACACTTGAAAAGAAGCTCCTGTGCCTGCGAGTGTGCTCATTATGCTTTCAGCTGCATCCAGTTGATCAAATCCAAGATAGTGCTTCTTTCTGAAAACCTTGTCTGTCCAATAAATCTTTAGAGGTATAAAGCAGATATTCCGCACATCTCAATCCGTGTTGGGCGAGGAGCGGGGATTTTGAGGTTGTAACGCTGCTTGGGTTAGAAACCGGTGATGGGGTTTGATGGACCTACGATGACAATGTTCAGAAGCTAATGGAAACAAACAGTGCTGGCAGTTTACATTTTTCTCTTAGAGGGGACTACAGTGATTTTCCTGATATTACTGTGCTGGCATACAGAGCAAAAATGTCTATTATCACTCACACTGCAAGTGCTGAGAGAAACTTTGGGGACTGTGATCGTCTCTTATTCAGGAGCAGAGATATTTCTTGCTTTGGAAAATCTAATTGAAAAATCAGTTTCTGAGATCTCTCAGCTTTTCTGCCAGAGGTGTTCTGCCAGTTTGAGGGAAAAGAATAGTTCTAATAAATAAATCCCACAGCAAGTATCTGAATGTGAGGAACATCGGGGGGAAAAGACTCGTACTTGGAAAAATGAAAAAGCGCTCTATAGTGCAGAGAGCGATAGGAAATAAAGCACATTGAATGATTCTGTTTATGGGAAGAAAGATTAAGGCTCTTGTTTCAGGCAGTAGGCTGCTCCTGGCCTCCCCGTGGGAAGGGAGCTCCTTTGTCAACATGCTTTTACAAGCTTTTGGGGGCAGAGATGGGTTTGCTTTTGGGGGTGGTGTGAAGCATGTCCCCTTGTTCACGGTGTGCAGCACCTCTGAATGGTCCTCGTGTGTGATGTTCAGCATGGATGGGTGCCTGTTGCTGGAAGGTTTGCCTCTGTTAGAGGCAAAAACCTGAGTTGTGCTCTATTCATACCACTCTGTGCCAGTACTTAAGCATTTAATGGGCGCCAGTGTGGTTTGCTGCAGGGTGAGGGTTGCTTGGTGTTTAGGATCCATAGGTACATGCAGGGGGATCTTCTGGTCACATAAATACTTCCACGTTTGCTTGCAGCATGGCTGTCCTGCGTGCTGTGCAGCACACGGTCAGGGTCTTGACCCTGGTAAAGAGGGGAAGCCAAGCTAGGATTCAGGGATGTGGCATGCTAGTTTGTAGTTAGATTTTTTTTTTGACACCTGTTGTTGAGCAGAGCTTTGGGTCCTTCTTGTGATGGCCAGCAGCTGGCTGCGACCCCATCCTTAGGCTGCGCAGCCCACATGGGTTAGAGCAGCCCAGGGGCCCCATGTGGGTGCTCAGGAGAGGAAAGTATAGACACATTTTTAAGATGATGTAAATGCACTAAAAAGAAAATAAGGTGGGTTTTTTTAACCTTAATTCCCCTCCAAGCAGAAAAATACTTTGAACATCCTTATTCTTCACCAAAACTGTCAGCAGATGTTTAACCTTCCCAAAATCTATTTTGGAGCTGAAGGTGAATAATTTCAGTGCATAACATCTTTGCTTTCAGAAGGAAATTTTAGCTCCTGAGAAGGGAAGCCTAACTTGAAATTGCCTTTTGTGTGTACACTGAGAGTGAAGCCCAGTATTTTATAATACTCATGGCATCGGTAACTTGGCAACTTTTAAATCATGAAAGATTTACACAAATGCTGCAGAGTTGGAAATGTTTTATGACATGTTCATTCACACTAAATCAGACTCTGGCTTTTTAGAGTTTTCTTTCTAGACAGTTATGTAAATGCAAAAAGACAGAAATGAATTTAAAATGATTTTCAGCATTGGAAGATTAGCAGAAAGTGACAGACTGCCACGAAACACTCTGCTGCCTCTGCTCCTGCAGACTTCCAGCCCTGGTAGGGATGGGATGGGCAGCAGTGAGAAGAGGAAGAAACAGATTAAGGGTCTTAGTTTTATCTTCACTACTGGAACATTGATGTGCTTGGATGGGATGATGGGTCTGTTTTGCAAGGTGGCTGTTATGAAATTCTATAGAAATCTAGCGTAGGGCTTGACTGTTCCCAGCGTGCAACTTCTCTCCTCATCCTTAATTGAAAATGAGCTAGGAAACTTTTCCTTTTGGTCTTGTCCAAGGACTGGACCTTGCAAAGCCTCTAAAGTGATAATTCTCTTGCTTATGTGGCTGAGCTCATTTGCTTTTCTGGATATGGAGGGATGAACTAGCTTCTACTATGTGAAGGGCACAGGCAAGATTATCCTGTCCTGTTGCTCCCCCACTGCAAATCCCCCAAATTGGAAGTGCAGTGTTTAATACCATTCATCAAAAAATGACACTGCTCTTCAGCACCTGCATGCAGCACCGAAAAGCTCAGCTCTCCCTGTGCTCTTTTAAGGACTGTATTGCCCGTATAGTATTTTCTATGTGCTTTCAACTCGCATGCAAGTGCAGTTCTTAATGGATGATTAATTGGCTTAATATAAAAGATAAATTCATGGAAATGACCTCCCGAGTCAGAGCCCTGAGCCCTGCTTAGGTAGGCTACTCGTCGTACAGTCCCCTAGGATATTTGATATAATTCGCTAAGAATAATCCCTTAAAAGGACTGGAGTTGATAGGGTCTGGTTTCTGTCACCAGCCTGGCTGTCCCTGACACAGGCCATATGCTGAGGACAGAGTTATTTTGTACTTGCAACATTCACTTTGATTTATGAGTACTTTGTGCAAGCGTATGTTCTCTGAAGGCCAAAGCCAAAGAAGCTGAAGAAATCCAGAAGATTCCCACTGATTAGTTAGATTTTTGAATTCAATTCCTGGTCAAATTTTCATTTGGGAGCTACTCGGGCTGAGTCACTACTTTGTCTTGAAAACAATGAGATTAAAAAAAAAAAAATTGCCAAATAAATGTCAGAGCCTTCCTGTTTTCTTTGGAGTGCACTTGGATTGCTTTTATATGGTGTTCTCAGCAATGGTCAGTCTGCCCATTGGCCCAGATCAATGGTGATCCTCTATAAATTAGGTGATACCTGGGTCTGGGACTCTGACGAAAACCCTAAAAACACAATTGCCTCAGCTCTGACAGCCCTTGCAGTACCTAGCACCGAGAGAGCCTGATCGACCACAAGGCATGGAGACTGTTGTTCTTGAAATGTTTTCTTTACTCTCAGGACACTTTCCTCTCCCACTTTCCTTTCTGCCTCTCAAATACCTCTGAGAGTCTACAAGATCTCGTCTTTCTCCTTCTGGGTCTTCAGAGAGTTGTGTTGCTGATCTCCAATCATGACTTCATGAATTATGATTCTCCAGTGCACATTAGATCTCTTCATGCTATGTTTCACCTACCTGTCTCTGTAGTCCAGGCTTGTCTCCCTGTTCCCATCAAATCCTTGCCCCTCTCTGGTATTTTCTCATGGACATCCATCCCTCAGCTCAAGCTCACCAAGCATGACACCAGCTCTTCATCCACCTGTCTAAGCTGTCTCTGTCACCTTCCTCCTTAGCCCCTGGGCTGCCTCGTCCTGTGCTGGGCTAGGAGGACAATGACCCCAGAAAATACACCTCAGGCGAGGAAGGTTTTCTGTTGCAGAAAAGCCCTTTTAATAACACAGGAGGTGTCACTTTGAATATGTTTTTATGGCCATTTTTGCAGCTCTTATTATACCTTAGATCTAGAACAGATCCTTACAATTGCTCATAATTGCCAGTCTTTGGCACTTTACAAATCCTCTTCCTCAAAATATGCAGCTGGGGAAAAATAACCCTGCCCAGTAAGTGACTCTCGCATGGGGAAAATAATGAGAAATGCGGAGTGCAGGAGCAACGGGCTTTCTGGACAATTGTAAACAACAATCATGTTTAAAAGCATCATCATCTGATTGCAGAGCATTCAGTGACAGAAAGGGAAATGCTGTGTTTAATGAATTAAACTGTTCATTGAAAATAATGACCCATTTCTGACTTGTAGGTACTTACTGGCTGCTTGTGATGCTGGTAGCCCTTCATCAGCACAGGGTGTGAGCAGCTCCTGCGTGTGCTTTCTCTAAGCCTCGTTGCTTTTGCTTTGTGCCTGCTATGTCTGATTTGTCTGTCCCGTGCAGCTGTCTGGATGCTAACTCTGTTGCAGAATAACTGCTGTGCATACGTTGACAACAAAAACGTATGTAGAATCGCAGAATCACCAGGTGGCTGAGGCTGGAAGGGACCTCTGGAGGTCTTCTGGTCCAACCCTCCTGCTCAAGTAAGGCCACCTAGAGCCAGTTGCCCAGGACCATGTCTAGATGGTTTTTGAATATCTGCGGGGATGGAGACTCCACAACCTCCCTGGGCAACTTGTTCCATTGCTCAGTCAGCTTCACTGTTAAAAAAAAAAAAAAAAAAAAAAAAAAAAATCAACTTTTCCTGCAGTTCAGAGGGAACCTCCTGTGTTTCAGTTTGTGCCCGTTGCATCTGGTCCTGCCACTGGGCACTGCTGAAAAGAGCCTGGCTCTATCCTCTCTGCACCCTACCTTCAGGTACTTATGTACATTGATAAGATCCCCCCCTGAGCCTTCTCTTCTCCAGGCTAAACAGTCCCAGGTCTCTCAGCCTTTCCTCATAGCAGAGATGCTCCAGACCCTTAATCATCCTTGTAGCCCTCCCTTGGACTCTCTCCAGTAAGTCCATGTCTCCCTTGTACTGAGGAGCCCAGAACTGGACACAGCGCTCCAAGTGTGGCCTCACCAGTACTGAATAAAGGGGAAGGATCACCTGCCTCGACCTGCTGCCAATATTTTGTCTAATGCAGCTGGGGGTATTGTTCCCCTTTGCAGCAAGGGCATGTTCCTGGCTCATGTTCAGCCTGGTGTCCACCAGCGCCCCCAGGTCCTTTTCTGCCAAGCTGCTTTCCAGCTGGGTGGGCCCCAGCATATATTGGTGCATGGCATGGTTCTTCCCCTGGTGCGGGACTTTGCATTTCTCCTTGTTGAACGAGAAAGCAAATGTCTTTTGATATTTCTGCGTTAAGGCTTCAATTCCCTTAGATAACTCATTGCCTCTCAAAAATGTTAACAAGGTCTTTCTCTATGGTACACGGCAGAGGCAGGGCACTCGCAGCTCCCGCGGGGAGGTGGATCGTGTACCGTAATGTGGTTCAGCTTCTACACCGATGCATCAAGCAGGAATACCATGTTCCCCTATATTTTCCCTAGAGCAAACTCCTTATACCTGCATTTAACACAAATGAACTCTTCAAAGCATCAGGGAAACTTTTCTTAAGTATGGAGACTGGTTGAGAAGATGTAAGAAAAGATAAGGTTGTCCGAAATGAGAAGAAAAGATACGTATAGGCTATGACCCATTTAGGGAGGTTTATTGACGGAGTGTTTCCATCTTCTGAATGACTCATGCTCGGAGTAATGGCAGGTTCAAGAACATGCTGATAAATATTCTGCTGTTGATGGTGAGGCTCTGGCTTTCCCCACACATTTTACTGCAGAGGTGGAGGCACTTCTAATGGCAACAAGTAAATCTTCCTGTTGATATCTTTAACCTGTTATTTTTCCTCTTTCCTGTGAATAGCTGCAGGTGATTATTCTCAAACTTCTTACGAGCTCCTCAGTGTCAAGGAAAATGTGTGTATGTGAACATATATATAGAAATACAAAGATAGGGTACAGAGAACAGGCTCTTCGTTTCACATCAAATCTTTCCTTCTAGCTCAGGCTGGCAAAGGAGGGAACAAAAGGTTTCAAACCTTTCCAGTATTGCTATGACCTTTTCATATTTTCCATGTGCTAACATACATTTGTGTGAAAAGGGGCAGGAGAAGTCTCCTTTGGATGGCTCGTCCTTGGCACATGCTGTCTCCAGTTGCTGTCTCTGCAGGGCTTGTCTGACCTCAGGTGTAAGCACACGAAATGCCAGACTCGGAGGGGTTTCGCGGTGTGTAGCAAAGGTAGTGCCACAAGTTGCGTTGCCTGATACCCCGTGGTCCAGAAGAGGAGCCGGAGTTGGTCTGTGGTGGCAGACATGGGTGGACTTTTATTTGGGCACTGCTGATGATCGTGATGGCTGCTCTATCTGCTGTGCCATATTTTCCACCCCAAAGGGCTGGCTTTGCGGCTGCGGAGAGCAGCACAATTGCTTGGACTGCGCCTATAGCGCTTGAGAGTCTTTTCCACGTCAGTGGTGATTAAACCACCCTTCCCAGGAGCTGGTGAGGTGGAAAATGCTGTGATTACCAAGCTGATATCCTGGGATTGCTATTGACAATCAAATTGGGTGATTCTCCTCTGGCTGATTAGACCAGGTGTGCAGGACATTTTTAGTAAACTGCAAAACAATTGAGATGATTTGATAGCAAACCCGAAGAGAATGGATTAATAATTTAAGACTCAAGCAAATATGGCCTTTGAAAGCCTCGTATTCTGGCAGGCAGGCTAACACTCCCGCTCGGCAGCCGTGCTGTGGGAATGTGTGGGAAAAGATGCTTCTGCTGTGGTGGTGAAGGGCTTTCCTCCTATGCTCAAAACTGGACCCACTCCAATTTGTCACTCTTACAGACTTGCTCTAAACAGTTTCCATCGACGTTGTATACGCATTTGAACATTACTACTACTTTTATTTTTAAAAGGGAAACAGCCAAGCACAGCAGGCCTTCTAATAAATGCTGACACAAAGCCAAGGGCTGGACTGTCCAAATCAGACCAGAGAAATGCATTAAAGAAATTAAATTTCATGAAAGCTTATTCCAAGGGACAATTAGTGGGGAGCAGGACCCTTATCAAATGGCAACTACATCTTCAAAATACAAGGGAGTGCTGACATTGGGGTGATTAGACGAGAGGCTGTGGGTCAGGCACTGTGTAATTAATTTATTCCAGAGCTTGCATTGAGAAATCAAATGGCAGTATATTAGAAACCCCGTAATTACAAAAGTATGGCTTACAAGACCATTTGCAGGAAACCCCTACTTTTATGTGATATGCTGTCTCTGGTCACATTGAGCCACCCAGTCTGGTGCAAGATGTTTCCCTACATGACCTCCCTGAGGAAGATGGTCTCCTACCTGGATGTCTTCAGACCTTATGGGGATTGTGCGTTTAAAACACCGTCATGCAGTCCAGTTAGAGGCACTTTGCCTCTGATGGGTTTGAATAGAGATATTTAACAGAAATACTTGTTTAGCCCCAGTGGACAGGCAGGCTTTTGCTGTGTGAATCCCTTTAGATGTCTGGAGAGCCATCGGAGGCTGACACTGAGTTCAAGTAGCTTATTATTATCTGTACGCGAGGGCTGTATTTCATTTCTATGCTTAAGAAGAGGCAAAGCACCACATACTTTACTTTTGTTTCTGAATACAAAGATGGGAGGCAGGCCGCAAGTTTCTCCAGGCGTGTTGCGTTATTCATGCAAGAAGAGATGCAGGTGGTTCGTGAGAGGAGGTGAAATGGGTTATGTGCTTTTCCAGAACAGTCGTTCCTAGGGCTTTTGGTTGCTTTGTTCAGAAAGTTTACATTTTTTTCAGTCTGAATGCCACTTTCAACTCTTCCTTTCGACGCGAGGGTTTTGCTGGTCATAGCTTTCTTGGACCACACAGCACAGATGGCAAATGCATTGGCCGCCTGTTTCTGTGTCTTACTGTTTCTGTTTGCAGACTGACTTTGTAATATATAACATAAAAACAGTAGATCAGACACACTTGATTAGAAAAAAATCTTTCCTAGTGTTCTGTTTATGGCAGTGATCAAAAGCAGAGCCCCGGGAATAAGAGAATATAAGGCCAGCAGGTAGAGATGACTCTTCAGAAATACTATCCCAGACTTCAGGAATTTGCTGCTTGGGTATTTCCTGACCCAAGATTGGTGTCTTGGCATTTAATAACTACCAAAGTATCTCTTTAGTAACTTTTTTTCATCTCGCCTGGAGGGAGTGAAGAGTTGGCATAGTTGTGGCTCTCGAGGGGACAGCTGGTGCCCCTGGGAATATGTGTAGCGCCGTGCACACAGTACTGTGTACAAAGCTCCCCCGCTCAGGAGGGGATGCCACTTCTGAAATTATCCAAAAACCATCTCCGAGGAAGGTAAAGGACCACACCACAACTCACTGATCCATTTGTAGTGGTCTGAACATCCTAGATGGCTTCTTATGCAGGCCCAGCACGATGTTGTAGTGGTACTCATTGAGACACTTACCAAAGATTACAAGGATCTGCAAGACACTGTTAGAGGTTTATGGGTTGTTTTAACAACCAAAGTCTTTTTCTACGATATTTCTCATGCACTGGTTGCAGCTGGAAAATTAGCCATAAAGACAGCTTGATTTTAGCTTATGATTAGTCTGATTTTTAGAAGTTATCTCTGCTCAATTGTCCTTCTGGGAATTTCTATGTTAAAACACAAATTGTTTCTTAAGCGTCTGAAGTTAAGAAGCTCTTCAGGTGCTTTGTGGTAGAGGTGCTCACACACACACACTTGCTCTCTCACTCACTAGATTATGCAGCAAATTCTGATTTTTCATATGGCAAGGTTTAGCTGACACAACACAGCTCGGGAAGGGACAACATGAATTAAATGAATTATAAGGTGAGATATCTCTAAGTGCTGCAGAAAAGTGTTGCTTTGGGGAGCATTCCCTTGCATTTGAGAAGTGCAGGAGACGCCTCCCGGCAGGGCTCGCGTGATGGAGCAGTGCTGTCCCACGTCCACTGCGGAAAGCCCGTTGGAGGCTGGTCCTGAGCACCCAAGCATCAGGCAGGTTGTATCCACAATCCAAAATGAGCGGGGATAAAAAGCTTCCCACCCTGCACATGCCTGTACAGCACAAGAAAGTTATTTTAGAAGTGTTTTATAGTGGTTTTAAAGAACTGCCTTGGTTCCTTAACTTGCACATCACTGCCTGTTAAAGCCAGTTGCCTTAATTACCACGAGTCCAACTCTGCAGGATTGAGAGGATATTAAAACTAATAAATGTAAAACATCTCTCTATATCTTTCTTTATGTATCTATAGAGCTGGGCCTATGGGCAAGTCAGTTAAACTCTCTGCCTCACTTTCCTCATCCATAAAATGAGACTAATAATCACTTACATCACAAGAATATTCAGAAAATTAATGTGCTTTGAAGGTGAGAAGTGGGCTATGAATAGTGATCATAGTGAAATAGAAGGGGGACAAAAAAAAGAAAACCTTCCTCAAACAAGAATTTGTTTATGATACCTCTTTTAATGGAAGTGCTGGCATGAGTTCCTGTTCACTGGGTTATGGAAATTTAGGACTGGAGAAAAAGTTTCTAAAGTCACTTAGTTTGCATTTGCCTTGATTTACTCCCCACGCTTTATGCTTCCAGCACCTCTGTACACCTTTGCAAGGGATTGGTTCCTGTGTTTCAACTATTTTTTGGAAGCAGAGGCGTCTGAGCATCAGGATGTGCACAGAAGGGGCTTTCCGAGGGTGTCCGCTTCAGAGGCTGTTGAGCTGAGCCTTTATTCTGAAGCGGGCAGCATAATTACACTGCTATAAAGTGGAGCAGGGCAGGTCTGTGTGTCTGCTGTACACCTCCACCTCCCCATCCACAGTCTCCTAATTGTGTCATTACCTGAAAACCCGCCGCTGTGGAAAATCCCAAGTTTTTAGGAGCCTTTATGACAGTTCCAAAAGAGCTTTGTTGGACATTCCCATGTGGTGACTTTTGTTGTGTGGTGTCTAGAATAAACGTCACAGATTTTGAGTATCTTAAGTATATTTTGATTTTGAGTATTAAGCAATATAAGGTCGTTAGATGTACAGGGAACTGATGAAAGTACAAAATTTGAGGAGAAGCTGCTGTTCTGCCCATAGGTTTCATGCTTGTGCCATTTCCAGTTCACCACGGGAGGAGTTACAGGCAGCGTGTAAGTCTTCAGCGAACATAATTCTTCTGTTTGTCTTTCTGAATACTACTCATAGAAATACAGGCACAATTAGGTTAAGAGCACTGAACAAATGTCTCTAAAAGAAAGAAAAAAGGATGACTCATGCTATTTATTCTCCTACAGCATAAGTTTATATCCCTCTAGCTGATAGCGATGTCAAAAATATGAATCATTTCTGTGTTAGCAAAAGCCAAACTCGGGCGCTGCTGGCGATACACTTAGTTGTGTCAAAATGAATCACCATCACAGGGTTGTCTTTGTCATCCTGTAAAAATTATACCCATGAATTCTAGGCACTCCTCTGTATTTGACATGAATATTCATTCATGATTAAAAAGCCCTTGCCCAGCTCTGCAAGCACAAAAAGAAAAAAATAGAGTTACCATTGGTGTTTTGTGATTGTGGCTACTGCGTTATGGCTTTGTGGTTGGCATCAGACAGCAGAGCTGACGGTGAAAGCATGTGAAAAAGCTGGCGAGGGGGTTATATAGTGTGCAAGCATGACTGTGCCTTAGCAGTGCTTTGCACTTCTATGCCACCTTTTTTTAAAGATGATCTTGGAGCTTTACAAGCCTTGAAAAGGCTCTTCAAGTTCCTGCTGAGGCAGCACAATGCCCTTGTGCGGCTGGATTAACTGAGGCACAAAGCAAGGTTATGATTTTCAGAAGTGCTGAGCCTCCACAAGTCTCTTAGACCCCGTGTGGGCTCTCAGACGATCAGGTCCAAATGACTTGTTTAGGGCATACCCTGAATTTCTGTAAGAGCTGGAAATAGAAATCCAGGAGTCCTGACCTCTATTCTTGATGTTAAACCTGTAGCCACATTTCTTCTCACTCCATGTAGTAAAGTGACCTTCAGCTGAAGAAAAGTGAAGCATCAGCAAAGTCTGTTCATAACTGGGATGGTTTGCTGGAGATGGCCATTAAAAGAGCCTTTTGAAGAGCAAACAGCAGCATTGATCTGCTGTGTGCTGCTGGCATGGACTGGAAGGTGCGTGGCAAACTGCCTTGAGACGTGGCAAGTGCATTCCTGAGGGCTTGCTGGGGGGATGCTCCATCTCTTTTGGTGAGAAAATGGAAAAGAAACCCCTCTTCGAGCAGCAAGTCAGCACGCAAGCTGGGGTTTCAGACACCACGGTGTGCAACGCTGCTCCTTATGAAGATGTCAGCCCGTCCACGCTGTAAGTTGGCATATTATATGCTTCATTAGGATATGGTATCAGGATGGGGAACTGTACTGACAACAATATGGTCCAAGCATCTGCGCCGCAGCTAGAAAATGGCTGCTGGTGGGCCTGTACCGCTTAGTGCATCTAATTCTGGTCAAGGAGAGGAAATAATTACGTAAACTGCACTAGCTTTGTACTGGGAAAGGCCTAGCTGTTTGTGGTGTGTATTACCCATGGACTTTTGATTTCTCCATCGGCCAATGCTGCGTGGAGGTTCCAGGTGGCAGTGGGAAAAGTTGGATACGTATGATCTGGGATGCACGGAGAGGAGAATTGGAGAGGAACTGCATCGGGGACGGTATCTTCTCCAACCTGAATTTCCTTGTACTGCTTGTGAACCGTAAGCAGGGTTTTGCATATTGGGCACTGGAAGGACTTCCTTCCATGGTCCATAAAGTCCGGTGTGCTGCCCATGCCGACAGCAAAGCTGGACGTGAAGCTCCTGCAGATGTTTGTGAGCTAGCTCTGCTCGGCTTGGGCAGGTCCCATGAGCAGCGAGCACGGAGCTCACTTTCTCCTAGGGGTTTTGGGCCAAGTGTGAACCTAGGTCAGGTCTTCTCAAGTGACATGTTGGCAGCAGTCGGGATATAACCGTGATCATATTGAGCAGCACTTGCTTACGTGGGACCGCTGCCTTGGTGCAAAACAGTGAGGGTTTTGCAAGGCTCGCCACATGCCGGCAGAGAAAGATGACTTTTTTTTGTTGAAAGCTGAATTATCATCCTCTTTTGTTTTCCAGATGTTCCATGTGAAGAAATAGGGGAAGGAAGAAATGTCCATGCCATCAGCTGGTGCAAAACCTCAATAATCTTTTGATTGGCTTTGGCAGTCCATGCTGAGATGATTGCTTGCACGCCTGTTCCCTCATTTCAGCCCTCGGGTGTAAATGAATGAGCTATGCAGTTGCAGGGTAATTTACCTGGGGTTTTGGGAGTCCCACAGCTAATATCAAGGGGATTGCCATTATGCAACTTGGAGGGGTTAATACTGTTGGCAAGGGGAGAACATCGATTTTGCACCTTCTCCAGGGAAAGGAGAACAGACAGCCTGTGATTTTTGAACTGCTGGAAGGAGGGGTGAGAACTGGTGAGCTGCAGAGACCCTCACACAAATACCAAAATGCCCAAGAATGGTTATCACTTGTGGAAACTATTATTTAATATGGCTTTTGAATTGCAGGAAAGCATTGCAAAACCCTGGACCCTTCGTATCATTAAGTGATAAGCTATTTTCTTGGCAATGCCACATGTCCAAAAAGGAATAAATCAGAGGTACAATTATTGTAATAACAGATAACACTCAGCATCTGAAATGGATTTAGTAAAGCATTACTAAAAGAAAAAGAAATGAAAGGTGTAAATTAAATCTCCATAATGACGAGGGATTTGCATGATATCAAAAGCTAAGATACCCTATTAGCTGACAAATAACCCTTGTGCTGGTTACCTCCGGGAGCCATGTTTGCATTTTATGATAATTATTTCTTGTCTTGGGGCATTTAATAAATTTAGAAAAAGCCCAGAAAGTTAACAATAAATTTTTATAATTAAACTTCAAGATGAATTGAGACTTTGTAGACATAAATCTTTTCGTTTGTGCCAAGCTGTAACATTTTGTTAGCACGATATCAACTAATTTATGGAAATATTGCCAATTATGGACATTTTCATACAAATGAAACAAACAATACCGACAATAATGGAGCAAGTAGCATATTTTGATACTCCATGGATGTGACAATGTTATTAATGAAGACAACTTCAGTTAAAGAAAATGCCAGGGCTGTTTTTAATGAGAGGAAAGCTCCCATGAAATATAAATGAAAGCTGAGGAATTGATATGACCATCACGGTCCTGCTCCCCCCGAAAAGTGTGCTTGATCTGGATCCCCTATCTTTAGGCGCTCTTAGATATGAAAGTGGGAGCGCAAAAACCCTAATCCCAGTTCTTATGCCAGTTTGCTGCATGATGCCATGTGGGTTACGTGACCTATCTGGATTGATTTACTCCGTCTCTAGATTAAGTTTTGCTAAAGGGACAATGGCAAACGAGACAACAGTAATTGCAGGGCTCTACAGAAGTCATCATCAGACCATCGATGAGGAGGTGCGGGAGGATGTTCCAGGCCCCCTTCCTCCTACCCCCAAATTAGGATGTATTTACCCACTGCAGGAGGTGAGGATGGATGTATTGAGAGATCCGTGCCACCGCACTCCCCTTAAGTACCAAAATAACCCTTCTACCTTCTTTAGAAGCTGATTTGTAACCTCCACATCACCACAGCCCCCTGATTCACTCAGAGATTGCCTTTTGTAATCTATAATTGCTCCTTGTACAGCACAGAAGTTGTTGGGGACATCAGTGTCCTCCTAACCAACAGACTGGCAAAAACCAGGTATACCTACTGGAAAAGGCCTTGGGTTTCTGACAACGAACCAAAAAATAACGCATCTATTTATCTCCCGAACGCCTTGACCAGGGTAATTTGTCAGACTTGCCCTGGCATAAGACCGTGCCTGCGATATATTTGACAGGTTGGTTTGGTTTTGACAAAGTTGAGGAAGTCAACTGGGATAACCAGGCTGACGTCGTAAGACTCGGCCTTAATGAATGCGATGAATTGTTCAAAACAGAGGTAAGGACTGAGGGGATTTGTATCGATCAGGAAAGATCAGAATGAAAAGGATGTGTTGGAGGGTTCATTTTTTTCCTACCCAAAAGGAAGCAGCTGGCTATAAACAGATTCTGTAGCTTAAGGAAATAAAAGGGAGTAAAATCTTTTGATTAACTTTAAATCCTGACAAATGGAGAAGCGCTCACAGCACTGACAAGCCGAGAAAGGCAAATGTTTTTTTCTGTCTGTTGCTTGGCGTTCGGAGAAAGCAGAATTCAGGGGAAAGGAAGGTTACTGATGCTGTGGGGGAGCGAAAGTCAAAGTGCTGCTCCTCAGCCCAGCTCTTGGGGGTCCCCGTCAGCTTGAACCCTCTCTGAGATTTAGGATCCAGACGTGTTTGCTTTTCATGGGCTTTCCTTCTCTCCTGGAGTCTGTTCTGTACCACCCAGTGCTCTGCCTCTGGCCCTGTGACACCTCCCTTGGGTTATTCAGCGAAGTGAATAGTTATTTCAGCGTACCCAGGTAGCTGTTACTGGAAAGCAGGAGCTGTGTGAACCATTTACATGGTATTTAGCTGTTTTTCTGGTTTTGTTACTGTTCCCTGACTAACGTGCTGGCATAGCAAAAGGAAGCATCCTTTGGACTGGTGCAGCGAAGGTGTGTGAGCATCCCGTAGTGGGTGGGTTCGGTGCATCCCTGTTGGTCCACGTGGACCTGGGGACCGGTCTCTTTTAGTGTTTTCATTCAGTGGGAGGAATTTGTCCCAGAGGATAGGATGTGCCCGGCTGAACCGTGGGCTGCAGACTTCCCTGCCCCACCAAGACGGCCCCAGCTCCTCTTGTGCCAGTGGCGGAGAATAGGTGTTTTTGGGTTACGATTCATCTGATCTGCTTTGGATATCTGCTCCAGGTGGAGAAGGACCGTGTGCTGCCAGGGACTCGTTCCTCCCACGCTGCTGGAATCTCGCTGCCTGGCTCAGCCCACGCAGTAGCTGTCTCCATCTGTCTGAAGGGATCCCACAGAGACTCTCACTCCTTCTGAAAACAAGCTACGTTGGGATTTTTAGATATACTGGGATTTTTTAGCATTGTTTGCGTGTGGTCTAGTGGGGAGGTCCTGCTTAACAACAGATTGCACCATATGGTTTTATTAAAAAATAAAGCCTGTTTGTAGCTTAAAGTAAAGGCGATAAATTTCTGGTTGTTGGATTGAGTTTGTGTCAATACAAAGGAAACTTCATGTGATACAATAAAAGTGATACCATAATTAAACGTAACTGCAGGGAAGCCTCATTCCTACAGGGTTTAGATAGGGTGTCAGTACTCTGGGAGCAATTAAATCCCAATATTCAATGGTGGCTTATGGAGCAGCTGATTTTTAGGTGCCTGAAACACTTCAGGTTTCTCTTTTGGGACTGCTCAGTTGGGATAAGGCATGTGTTTTTGTTGCTGAGATTAAGGCTCAGGATGGCCAAAAAAAAGGAGACCCTGAAAGAGAAACATCTGAAAGTGATTGCCACACAGCCGTGCAGGGACGGTGCAATCCTTCCCTGGCACCCTGTGCTGGTCTGGCATGGTGAGAGCATGATGGCCCCTTTGTTAGCAGAGCGCCCAAGGTATCACAGGCTTTCTGCACAGCCTTTAACATTAAAGAATCAAACAAACAAACAAAAAAATAAAACAAAATAAAACAAAAGCTTCTTTCAGCTCTGTGGCATCTTCTTATGATGGGGATGGGGACTGTGCAGCAGAGGAGCAAGCGACAGTTTTATAACAGATTGTCTGACACTTTGTGTGTCTGGAGGTAGAGAAGGAGATCGGTTGGAGAAGAGAAATGCAGAGATGACAGCTGGTTAGGGCTTTTGAAAGAGGATCTCAAAATATGCCCAGTGTCCTTAGTAGGAGACACGTAGCCATAAACACAAAATGAGCGGCTGGCATAGTCTCTGCAGTGATTCAGCTCAGCAAAACTCAGCCAAAAAAGGGGAAAAACCAAAAGGCATTGCAAGGAATTCAGAGAAAGTCCAGTGGAATTTGGAATGGAACAAAAATAGTAGTGCAGCAAATCCTGCAACAAACAAAACAATTAAATGTCATTCATGGCAATGTAAAAATAGTGTTTCATTTAGCAAAGACCAGCTGTAGAATATCCTGTACAGCTAAAGGTAGTTCTGTTGCTTGGGGTTGCTTTACAATCATCTTCCTTGTTCTTGTCTGAGTGTTTTAATTAACCTTTTGTGCCCTGATCCCGCATCCACTCTTCATCTGTAGCTGTGCTTGTATGGAGTTATTATCCTGATTAGCAGCACAAAGCAGAACTGGAAGGGAGAGGTTTCCAATTAGTCTGTGTCTCCACACAAGTGAACGCCTTTACTAGCTATCTGTTGTTTGCCATAACATTAAACAGTTCCTTTTTAATTTAAGGAATGAGGATAAGACCTCTCCCTGTGAATCTGTAAAGGCTCATTTACAGAAAGCTTTAATAAAATAATACATGATCTATGGAATAAAAATAATGATTTAGTTCCAATGAGCAGTGTGACAAGACAGTACAACGTGGATGCTTTGCTACCATGTATTTTAAATTACCCTCTTCCAACACCACAGTACTCTTACTCCTCAGTTTTTGATTTTAAATTGCAGTTACTTAATGCTCAGCAATAACTCCTGGCTCCTGCCAGGGTACGCTGGGAGAGCGCGTGTGGCTGCAGACCCAGAGCATGGCCAAGGTGTGCTGGAGCATGAACTGCGAGGGAGGCGAGACCTTGGTCTGACTCTCGGGTGCCACAGACTGTGAATTTGAAGGGAATAAAAACCTGGTTAAGCAGTTTGCAGTGTTAGATCTTACAAAGTAAAAGTGAAGGTACGAACAGTGTGATGAGGCTGGACATGCTTAGCAGTGACAAATAACAAGGGGTTTTTTTTTTGCTAACGTAGCTTGTTTCCTCTGAGTTCAAGGTGACATCACTATACAACTCTCAGGAACAGCAGGTAAACAAATCCTCTGGGCTTTTAACAGACAGTTTTTGAATGATTCATCATCTGGCCTTGTGGCTCAGGGCTTCTTTTACTTTTTGCCTCGTGCTTCCTCTTAGATCCCTTAGAAATCTGTCCCCTGGACGCTTGCATCGGTTTCATTATCCGGAAGGCAGCTCTGTGGTCTGCTATCCTTGGAAGATGAAGTGCTCTTGGAAGATGAAATTCCTACACTCACCTGTTGTAAGTGCATCCTCATTAAGACTACCCAGAAGAGCCTCAGCTTTGTAGCCACCTACCCAATTTATTTGGAGCGATGTTCAGTTTTGGTTGCAAATTGCTTCTCCTAATCACCAGACAATCACGGCCCGGTTCCCGGTATTGTGAAGAATATAATTGTTGCTTTACAGGCAATAGCCTACCAAGCTGAAGTTTCACCAGCATACAACAATATAAAAGTATTTTCCCAGTGAAACCTGCTTCCCTGTGCCTCAAGCACTGGGACCGGGGCTCCAAAGAGGCAAAGAGCTGCTTGGGTGATTTCCCATCGTCATGCAAGTGTCTGGTCTCCCTCTGCACCCACCGACTTGGTGTGAATGTGGGGTGCTCGCTTGTATGCTAGAGGAGCCAGCTCGAGGGGGCCAGATGGGTCAGGAGAGCTGAAAAGGGCAGGACCTATAAAAGGGGCTCTGCGGTGAGGAGCAAGGCAGGAATCGACATCTAAGACAGACCGAGCAGTGTAGGAGGGGGTCACTGTGATTGCTTCCATATATTTGCCTGTATGGAGGGGAAAGAACTTCCTCCCCTTCCCCCCCCCCATCCCCACCCTGTAGTTATCAAAGTTATTTTCTGCTGAGGCTCAGGCTGAGGTTTAGTCAGAGCCTCGTATGAGCAGTCTTTCCACTCGGGCACTCTGTCATGCAGAAATGCCTGGCCACCTCTTATGCCTTCAGTAGGTTTTTTTTGTTTGTTTTTTTAGTCCAATGTTTTCTGTTCTGCGCCGCTGAGCACAGAGCATCCCTTTTGGGTCGTTCCTTCTTGGTATTTGAGCTCTGGGACAAGAGCCCAGGAGTGAAGAGAGTGGGCAGACCAAGAGCTCTTAATCATAAGCATCCCAATCCCTATGGGAAACTGTGATAGCAAGAGCACAGCCCTTCCCTGTAATGACAGTGATGTTTCTGGCTGCTGCTTTGGACCTTCTGTGGCCATTTCCACCACGTTCAGAAAACCCCTGCCTTTTGACCTGTTGATTTTTGCTTCTTTCTATAGAAGGAAGAGGCCGTGAACTTGCACTCACAAATTTTGCATTGAGGCCTTATTTTCCCGCAGATCTGCTGTGTGTTTTTTGGAAAGGTTGGCACTTCTGACTACCAAGCTGCCATGCTTGAGGAGTTACTGCTCCTTGTGAGTTGCCCACAGCTCCAAACACTGATTTCCACTGATTTCCCTTCAATCTGCAGCTTTAACGTCCATCTTTGGGTCTTGCTGTTTAGTCAAGGACCCACAGTCAGGACCTGCCTTCCCTCGTTGGTGTGAGTGGATCAGGAAGGAGGTGGCTTTCAGCCTCCTCTTGCACCGAAGCATTTAGTGACCTCTAGGTGCCCTGGGGATGGGACTACCTCCTGCACGTCCCATGCACAACCCAGGGGAGGTGTGAGAAACTGAGCCAAGCTTGGTTTGGTCCATCCTCCATGCAGAGAAGCTCAGGGAAGGAACATGGTGGGTGGTGGAGTAATCTCTTTCCATCTGCATAGAGCACCAGGAACATGGGGTGCCTCCACTCCCCAAGTGACAGCAAGGCAGGGCTGTTGGCACCGGCGTCCCTGGGGCACTGATCCTTGCACTGTTCACACCCAGCTCCCCACCTCTGCATGGGACAATCACCCAACCTGTGCCCTGGGGCAGTACAAGTCCCTGTGGTAATAATCTCCCCATTTTTCCCCCTCTCATTGCCCACACCGATGCTCCGTGTACGGTGTTGGCACAGGCAGAGCATCCTCTGCATTTCCCCAGTGCTTTGGTGCACAGTGAAGGACCAAAGAAAGCTTTATAAAAACACTCTCCTTTATCCTATCCTATCCCACACGCACAGTCGGTGCCTGTAAAATTGTGCTGCATCACAAAGATTTTCCTACTGCAAACCCATTTGTTCCTCTTGCTTTTTGGCTCCCGGAGAGGTTTTGTGTCGCATTCCCAGCCTGCTTCCACTCAGGCGGCTGAGCCAGTCTGCAGCCTGTAGAGCCATTCCTAATTCTATTTATTGCTTTATTTTTGTAAAAAATGTGTTTATTCTGTTGGGGGATGTCATCATTTTTCTGTGTTCACCCTGGCATTTTGTGTGTTACCTCTGGAGTTTGCCCACGGGAAAGAATTAAACAGCTGAGTCTCCTGTAAAAAAAACCCACTAAACAAACTTTGAATCAGATAAATGGGGATGCTGCGCTGTGCATCGGTCCTGCTCTCATAATGCACTCTCCCAGTTTATTCAGTTCCAGCTCCACCCTTAAAGGAGACCACCTACTTAATTCAAATCCTCTGGAGGAGTTCTCAGCCTGATGAACAGGGCAGCAGGATTAATGAAGAGTAATGGCTGGGAAGGCAAACCAGGAGCAGCGGCTGATGTGGCTAAGACTCACAATTATGTTGCTTTTAGATATAACATCTGTGGCTGGTGTTTTCGCACGTTTGCAGCATTTTCCATGGCAGCAAAGAGAAGGTTGAAGAGGGCTGAAGTGCCTTTCTGAACATAAAGGGGTCAGGACCCACAGGTGGGGCCAGCCCTCTCCCCTGCGGAGATGCAGTTCTGCACTAAGCCTCCAGTTCTTGGCATGTTACAAGTCTCCCCTAAATTCTTTTTGATCAGAGATTTTTATCTCGTTTGCACATCAAGCTTCTCATAATCTGCAAACTCCTCTCAGTCCTCCTGGCTATTCCGAAAATAGCCTTGTCCTTACGCACCTCCTTCCCATCAGCACTGCTGGTGGCCCTGGTCACGGCGTCATCTTCAGAGCTGCAGGGCACGTGGCAGCCTGGAAAGGGGACGTGATGGCCCACCCCCAACCCCTGGGCTGCAGCAGCTTCACCAAAGCCCAACTGTCCCAAGACCCTGAACTTTAACAGGGCTCCTAACTCAACCCTTCACACTGTCACCACCGGTCCTGCTTGTTTCCAGATTTGTGTCTTACTCCACTCGGTTGGGTGATAGTGGCTTGGTTTTATGCTGCTAAGCACTGCTACATGGAGACCAAGGACCTCCTCGCTGCTGGATGCGGATTTTCCTGAAGAATCTTCTGCACTAAATACATGGCCTGGATGGCAGGAAAATTCAGTGATCCTGGTGGTCTCTTCTAGCCCTTTTCCCTATTTTCAGCTAAAGAAGGAAGACCCTGTTCTGTTGGAGAGGCTTTTGAAACGCTTTGTACCGTTTCTGGTGCCACCTCACGCAGGTCTAGCTTTAGGCAGCTCCAGAAAATTGGTTGATCTTAACTGGGCCACATTGGCAGAAATGAGGTGGTCCGATATGATAAAGCAGAGGCAAGAGGGTTTGCCTTCATGTGTTTTTGGCACCTGAGTAAGCCTCTGGGAGTGTGGAAACAGAAATTCAGTAGTGGGGTATTAAGGCATAAAATACAGCAGCATAAAAAATAGACTAAGTCCCCACACTTTCTCTATATCTTATCCCTGGCACTTGCTGCTTCAGCATTTCTCTCAAAAAATGGTCTTGTGATGTGACCGTAACGAAAAGTCTTGTAAGAACCTGAATATTTTTAAGTTTTTTTATTCTTGTGAAATAAAACTTAAAAAGAAAGAGATAGAAAAAGAGCAAGCGAGCGAGCAAAGGCTCTGTAGTCACCTATAGACCTGTTGTTTAAGCCTGTATGGTTTTATGGGCAACCTTCCTTTTCAGCTTGTGAGACCGTTCCTGATGGACAGAGTCCTGACTTAGGACTCAGGAAACCTTGGTTCCCCCCTGACCTCCAGCATTCTGGCTTTTTAATTATGCCTGGTTCAGTTTCCCATATGTAAAATAGGGATAAGAGTGCTTAATTTCACCCATAAAGAATTTAGAGCTCTACTGTTGGGGCATGTATGAGACAAGGATTTCTAACTTTAAATAAATTGAATTGCAGCCAAGTTTTGCATTGCTGCTGTAATTGTCCTTAGTATATGGTGCTTTTTATTTTTTTACGCCATACTAAGAGCTTGTTAGGGCTGCTTTGACATCGATGCTAGTAAGTACAAGAGAAGTAATTGATTGCTTTTATTTAGACCTGCTCCTCACACAGATGATTTTTCTTTGTTAGACTGTGTTTCACCACAGTGCATTAAAAAACTGGATTTCCAGAAACTGTTTCTTTAGTGGGAGTAATTTTTCAAGAGAACACCAGGTCCACGGTGGTAGATGAGTGAAGCTGAGTGAATATTACTGGGAGCTGCTGCCGGTGAGCAGGGCTGGGCTGGCAGTTTTCTGATGGAGGATTTTCTGATGCTGTGTTTTCAAAATCTCATTCTGTGAGAGTGCCTAAGGGCATCATCAGGATGTTTTACTTCAACTTTGTTGTTTTAACTCTTCAGGGATGCTGTGCATTATGTAAAAGTCAAAATGATAAAGCCAGGGCAAAAAGCAGAATGAAATGAAACTTTAAAAATTGTGACCTACAAGAAATGTTCTGACCTTATGAAAAATGAAGGTGTAAGGACAATACCAAACTGTCTTCAGAGTATTTTATTTCACTGTAAAGTTGAGATTCTGACTTATTATTCCAGTTTGAGTGAAAACTTAATGATGAATTATTTGACTCTCTCATAGCAGGAGATATAACATCAACCGTAGCTCTGCATGTTTTTGTAAACTGGACCTCTAGCCCAGTTTTTAGCAATCTACTCATATTGGTGTGTCCCCCCCCTCCGCAAATCACTTGTAAGAGTGCAGATAGAGATTTAGAATAATCACGGAAATAATATCCTGGGTGCTTTGATCACAGACAGACACAGACCTTGGCTGCTGAACCCCAGCAGCGCGCTTCTGATTTCAGTGTCTTTGTAAATGAAAGGACAGTGAGGTTAATTACACTTGAGGATAAAAATTCATTGACAATTGGGAGCATTTCTTGCTATGGATATCAAAGCCTTGCAAACACCCAAATGCATGTACGGAGCGGGATGGTAGTAGGAAGACTCATATTGCTTATGAACTACGTTTGATGGGGAGTTGAGATAACCTTTTGCTTCTCTGCAAAACTCTGAATTTAATCCTACTTTACGCACAGCTATTTTTCTTTCCTGCGTAGTGTTCGTGTATGCAGCCATTTTCGGCTAGAAGCTGACCACGTACTTTAATTAGTGAGCAAGACCGAGTGCTGAAGCAGAGGTTTATTGGGGTGAAATGCTCTTCTGATCCATCCCGGAGGAGACAATCTGGAAAACAACATAATTGTGAAGAAGAGTTTCCTTCTCCCTCTCCTTGTCCGTGTGGCACACAGGGAAGATGATCCGTAATCTCTGCGGCGGGCCATTTCAGTTAACAAGGTCTAATGTGAAGATCTGCAGGTAAATCACCCATGCTCAGGGACGCTCAACTTTGGTAAGACTTATCAGGGAGCACCTGATGTCCTGAGCAGATTCACTGTGTGCTGTGGGTTTGCAAAGACCCCGCTATCAGCCGCACGTGGGAAGGTCTGCGGTGCAGAGCCCACTTGAGGCTTGCACGGGATGAGGGTGGATGCTGCTGAGTCGTGAGTATTTTAGCTGCGGCTGCTGGAGAAGTAATTTTGGGTCAAAGGAGGGAGCAGCCTGGCGTGGCTCTCCTCTCCCAGAAGATCCCATGCACCCCTCCTTTTCCTTGCCTTTGCTCTAGCCCTTGCCCAAAGCCATCCTTCCCATGGGTAAGGTTTCTTCCAGTGTCGTCCTTTATTTATTCTTATTCCAAACTCTTTTCCGTGGAATTAATATTCTGCTTTTTCTGCCCAGACACTCTCCGACATCATGCCCAAACAACTAAACTAAAAAAAGTCACCTTGTTAGGTACCCAAGTGGAGGAAAATTTATGTTCTGGCTTTTCTAACACAAGAAGGAAAGTATCACTGAATTTTTCTGGCATTTGGAGAACAAGGTTTGCCTGAATTGCATAGGTCTTGTGCTCAATCTTATGTTTGGTCTTACAGAAAACAAACTCCACCAGCCCAAATATTCGATTGTCAAAAAATTTCTAAAGGTGCCCTGTTTTGTACATGGGTTACACGTGGACATGTTCATGCAAAGGGATTTATTTGCTGAGAAAGAAATGATTGCAAGTTAGATTTTTGCCCTGCATTTTATTTTCATTTCTTAAATGAGCTGTAATTCATTTAATTAGTTGTGACTGATCATACGCATATTCTCAAGTGTACAAATACACGCCAATCTATACCTAAGAAGGTGTGCCTATGTGCCCCTGCTTTGCTTTGTAACTAAGGGAGTTAAGAATAGCGAGAAAAGAAAACTAAAGAATAGATATCTGAAATACTCTCCTTTTATACCTAGGTCACTAACTTAATTTTCTCCTCCAGTTGAATAGATTTTAATTTCTAGGAAGTCTTACAGATAACTTGAATCTTTGTCAAATTATCATTATGTTGATTTATTAGCTTCACAAAAAACGTTAGCTCCACCACACAGAGAAACCAATCATTTCTAATGGAAACCTTTAAACAATTCTTTCTGTTCAAAAGGGAGACTGTAATATACAGCACTGAGTCTAATTTTCATTAATTTGTGTCTGAGCAAAGGGAACTTTTTTTATGGAGTAGGAGACTCGCGTTATAATCTGCACAAAACCTGAAGTCGTTTGGAGAGAAGAGGAGCCAGCGCCAATGCACTTTCACTTGAGGAGAGCTGAAATATCCTTGAAGTCTCTTCTTTTTTTTTCTACTAATGCATATCGTACCCTGGAGCCATAAGGTGATCCTGAACCGGGTTTGGAGAATGAGATGCTGGCATGGCTCCTCCAGAGTCGGGAGCATTGGTAGTTGGCATGGGGTGTGATGGGCACAAGGTCTGGCGATTTGGATTAAGAAAGAGTGAGAAACTGAAGGCTTGTCCCTGATCCATCTTCTCAAAAATACATTTTGGTTTTGTACAAGATAAAACCTTGACAGATGGGGAGGTATGAGCTGCTTTCTGGGTGGCTCTAGAGCCTGGTAAGGACCTGCCCGTCAAGTTGCTTAAGAAATATGACTGCATGGTGGTGGTCCTCTGCCTGCAAAGAGCAGCCTGGTACCCCCAGTGCATCATGTACAAGAGCAATTAAGCTCATGCAGTTATTGAAATTGCTGAGTGTTGCCCCACCTGGGCAGTTATGGGCTTCCTGTTACTTAAATAAAACACCAGTGATGCTGCACCTGACCCCAGGTAGTTCAGCTTCATAAACAAAAGGTGTTGGCCCGCAAAGATAAGATGGGTCCAGCAGTGCAGATCCCAAATTATGAGGGTGGACGCTCCCTTCTCCCAAAAGCCAAGTGCCTTTCACAGACCCCCGTTCTTGGGTACCAAGTTGGGCACCGTCAGCCTGCGCACCCTGGTGTTGCCATCTGCCTCCCTGGCACTTTCTTTTGGTAAAAACTAGGGTAACACAGACCCATTAATTCATACCCCAATTTGCTTTTTCATTCCCTGCAAGCCAGCATCTGAAAATGCATATCGCTTATCTGTCATCCTTCAAGGAAAATATTTCCACTGGTGTTGAGCATCTGTTACAGCTTTATAAGTTGTTTGGAGCGTAGCTTACTGTAATGACTTTATTTGCTATGATGATATCAATATAAGATGATATTTCCTGTATCACAATACATTCATCGTTATGGAGCATGCTTGCAGCGTGGTAGGTAGCAACTCTGACACATTCAGACTGCAAAGGTCACACTGGCAACTTCTGTTTTGTAAAGTATGTGACATATATTTGCTATAAATAGCCAGATTTGTTTCATACTTATACAAAGTATCTGAAAATTTACAAAATATACAAGATTCAGAATAATTGAATTAATAGGTACCTTTTCCTACCCTTCCTTCTTTCCTTTCTTCCCGGAAAGATTTAAACCCCAAAGCACCTTCTGGCTATTAGTTCCTGCTGTTTCAGGTTTGAATCTTCTGTGTAAATATTTCATGTTTTGTCTCTGCAATATGTATTTTTTTAAAAAATCCTTCATTAAAATTTAAATTGCAGTCCTGAGTACAATTTACTTTGCATATTTGGCATACACTAGTCTCTATTTAGCATAGCTTGTGCAGGCTGTTTCTCTGCTTTTAGGATATAGGATAAAGGATGTATATGGAAAGTGATTATTCCTCATTTGCCAGCTGCAGAATTTTTAGAAATTCTTTCCAAGCATCTGGCTTTTGACACAGCCGCAGACAAGAGCTTGGGCATGATAGGCAGGTTTTAATTCATTGTTGCATTTCAAATTGTTCCTGTGAATTTAGTAGACCGAGGAGCAAGGTTGGAACTGTTCAGTTTTATGCCATACTTTCTTTCTCTTTCTTTCTTTCTTTCTTTCTTTCTTTCTTTCTTTCTTTCTTTCTTTCTTTCTTTCTTTCTTTCTTCCTTTCTTTCTTTCTTTCTTTCTTCCTTTCTTCCTTTCTTTATTCCTTTCTTTCTTTCTTTCTTTCTTTTTTTCTTTTTTCTTTAAATGTAAGTAATATCCCTTCTTTTAACAACTAAGTCTGCAAGTCAAATCTAGAGTAATACCAGGTTGTACATTTTCTCTTATTCTCCCAGACAGCATATAATAAATAAATAAAACCCCTTTCCAATTCTTTTACCTTAACCAAAAAAGCAATCTGCTATAAATGATATTTGTGGCCAGGTATTGCACAGCTCCTGGCTTCATAAAGACCTTGATACTTAGTAAGGCAGAAGGAGAAAATAAAGCAGCACTTTTGAATCTGAAATAATCCTATTTTGGAAGAATCCTTTTGTTTAATAGCCCATATACTTTCATTAAGCATAATTCCATCACTCAGTTTCTGCTGTCCATGACATTATCCTGTGCAGCTTCTGGAGTTCAACTGCAGCAAAGTAGAGAGCAAAGAATATATGCTTTGCATTGGTATTACTGCAAAGAGGCAAACACGGCTGCGTTTTCCCCCGGACATCCTGAGTCACATCAATCTTCTTGTGAAGCAGCAAACCTCTTCCCAGTACAGGGGCCAGCAGCCATCCAGATGTCTTGCTGGAGACCTGAAGGTTGTCACACGGTGACATTGAGCTGCAGGTCTTGGATTTTACGAATTGCTCTCAGCCTTTTATGTGGAAAAGAATAGTGGTAGGACAAGTGATTGCTTAAACTGTTGGTTCGAATTCACGGCATTCCTCCTCTGCGTTGCCGCCTCCCAGGATGTAACCCAGAAGCACAAATTTGGGATGAAGGAGGCTGTCCCTGTGGCAACACCTACTCAGTTTTGTCCATGGCTTGCACTTGTGAAATGTATGAGCTACTCGTGTCATTAATTCATCTTGGGCACCTTATGCAGGTCTCAGCAGCAATGTCTTGCACACGTACGTGAAGCTACAATTAAGTGTGTCCCAGAGGTGCCCGTTTCACCCTGCTGATAGGAGGTGAATCTAGAGGGCACTTCAGGTGGAGGTGAATCCTTGGGGGGACCTCCAGCTGTAGCCCCTGGTGCTTGGGACACATGCAGGTTAACTAAGGCACTAATTTGGCCTCGTGTCCTCTCTCTTCCCTTTTCGCTGGCTATTTCACACGTACCATCACCTCTCACAAGCAGAGATCACAACTTCATTTGAAGGAGAGGGCTGGTGTGAGAAGCAGGGTGACCTCCCTGCGGGAGGAACGGGCTGATGGGACCGAACCAAGCAGAAAGAGAAGAGGCCTGGAGAGGAGGCTGGTGTGAAATAATCCCAGTAAGCACTTGGTGAAGGCTGATGTTGCGGGATGAGCAGATTCCTCTGAAGGTTTCTTTTTGGATAGATGAAGTCAAAAGGCAGAGGCAGAGAGGGAATATTATGTCTCTCAGAGATATTTTCTTGAGGGTATTGATTGAATATTGTGGGAGGAGATGGCCAGAAGCAGGGATGCCCTATTTCATCCAGTAGTTACATAAGCCTCTGTTTCATTAGCCTGTTTTTAGGGACAGGATTTTGGGTTAGATGGCTCCGATCTTGGGTCTGACCCAGAATGGCTATTCGTGGGGTAGATAATCCCACCAGCGGTGATGGCAGAGGATGGGACTGTGTGAACAGAGGGAGAGAGAACTGTTTAGAAAATACTTATCCTTAATTGCTGCACTAGTGATGCTGCGGCACGTGCACCTGCAAGACATCTTCATTCAAAAACACTAGAATTTTGCATTCTGTATCAAAGTTTAGACTGAGAAGCAAAGAGGAGAGGTAAGAGATGAAAAAAAACCTACTTCAAACTTTGGTGCTAGCATATAACTCCCTTACTATGAAGAAAACTTATAGACATCGAAGTCTTTACAGTAAACTTCCCCAGTGCTTTGTTGCTTGAGCTCCTGGCTAGGACACAGCGAGGTTTCCACTGCTGGTGCTCATGCCTTGCTCTTTAAGACCTGGGAAGTTTGGGTGGGCTGTGGTTTATCACCTGCATGCAATCGTACCCCTCACCCGTGAATACAGCTTTGTTCTAGCGAGCCTGAGAAGTTGGTTAAATCAGCAAGTCAGGGGGTCCCTGAGGATTTCGTTTTCCATTGAAGCTGTCAGGCTTTTGCTTATTGCTTCCCCACTAAGTTTTGTACAGGAGCTGCCGCCAGCTCTCCTTGTGCAGTGGGGGTGGTGCTGCTTTGCTGTGGCGGGGGGAGCGAGCCTGTTTTACATCCAGCCTGTTCCCCGCACCTCTGCTACCCCACAGTGGGGCACGGTGACCCCAGTGGTTTTTTTGTCGTGGAAGAACCAGCGTCTCTGCAAGCCCTCGGGGCCATTGTTATGTTTTGGTTTTAACTGTGTGCATTACTGCTTAATAACAACTTCTTCCCTCGGATACAGACCTTTAAATCTCATTTATTGTTCTTCAGTACTGCTGTTCAGGCTTTGTGTGTTCTGGGTAGAGAGGAGGCACCGCTATCTCTGTGCCAAAGGAGAGGCCAATATTGCCCGGTAATAGGAGGGTGAAAACTCTCTGCCTGTGTCCACCTTGTTTTATCCTGATGTTTGGAGAAGAAACAAACTTTTTGGTATGTTTTGTACAGCGCCTAGCTCATTCTCCTCCTGCTCCAGTTCTTTAGGGGTGCAAAGCATTTCTACCATAAGCATGAAGAGCAGTGGTGCCCTAAGAAAATAAAGGAATATTTTTCACCAGTCCTGAAAGCATAGATCTGACTTTCACACACACGAAAGCACCCATGGTTCAGTCTCCCTGGAGCTCTAAGGAGCACTCAAATACAGGGTGGTGCAGAGGAGCTCAAAATGTGCCAGAAACCAGCCGAGCACTGTGTTTCAGACACATCTCCTTGGAAGGGATTTTTTCTTAATGAGGAATGAGCGACGCAGGAGACTCAGTGGGAGAATGTAGTCACTAAATGTTGACATTTGTTTGTAAATCCTTATGTAAGGGCTAGTTTATAAGCACATAAAGATGATTTGTGTTAGACGTTTGGGAAGCAAATGCTACTTTATTTATATTTTAATTTGTTTAGACCGAATTTCTTTACAGTTATTCACAAAACCAGACTCCGCTGTGTGGGCACAGGTGGGAAGTATTGATTTTAGTGCAGAGAGTGTAAACATGTTTTGGTAACAAATAAACTGTAATGTGGGCAAACGGGAGGGAACATGGTTGTGTTTATCCTGGTGACTCAGCTGTGCAGTCAGAGGCAGGCGGGAGAGGCAGCGGGACAGGCACGGGATGGGGACCCACCATGGCAGCACATGTTCAGTGCAGGCTTTGCTGCCCATTTCTGGGGTCTTCTGAGTTGGCAGACAGAGATGCTCAAATGCATGTAGAGAAAAAAACATGCCCAAAGGCATTTATAGAGAAATCCTACTGCTGGCTGGGGATACCACAGGTTTCTCAGCATCACCAGTTGGGACCTGGATGCCCAAGCCTTGGGCTTGTAGCTTCACTGAAGTCCCACAAGGAGCCCACGCGAGCTGACATTCAGCTTTTTCCTAAAAACCTCACCTCTCTGACCTTACATTTCAAATTACTCAACTTGTTTGGTTTACTTCCTCTCCCCCCAGATATATAATTGATATTTCATACTATATCTCTGATTGATATGTCACAGAATTAAATTCTCTGCACGGCCAGGTAACTGGAAATAGGTAGCAGTTCTCCAGCTGCTGGTTCTGAATAATGAACTGTTTTGCTCTGAGAGTAACTGGGTTAAACATCCAGGTTTTTAAAGCCTGTCACACAGTAATAGGATGTATAGAGCCTTTATTTTAACTGTTTGAGTTATTCTTCACTGCTCTGTGGTCATCCACCTTCAAGGAGAAGCTCCTCTCCTGCACCTGGGGGGTAATCTGGGCATTCCTGTGGGGCTGGGGAGATGTGCGGAGGTGTACTATCCTGGGGTCAGCCCAGCTGCAATGACACCACACCGTATTTTTGCACCTCTATTGTATTCTCTACTAGCTTGAGCATCTCTGCTGCTGGCCCAGGTGTGCAGGGCAGGTGTGTCTGTGGTTTCTGGGAGGGAAACCATTTGCATTTGTGGGGCTGGGAGAAGTCAGCAGCAGCTGGCGGTGCGCAGAGCTCTGCAGTCGGTGTGCAAGAATGGCCCGAGCTCCTCGTCCTTCCCCAGCTCCAGGGAAAGCTCCCGCTGCTTCCTCACTCAGCCGGAATAGCAATGACCCACCATTAACCTCTTACTAGCTAACGATTTATTGGAGATGGCAGAGGAGGACACCATTTTCAGACTCCTGTAATGCTGATAGCCAAATGCTGCCTGCGCAGATACAAGGAGGGGAAGCAGGAGGATATTTTGGACCTTTACTTGAGGAATTCAACCTGTCTCAGTGGAGATATGAGGCAGGTGGTAGAGGTGCACCTCAGCTTTCCCTACGATAAGGAAAAAAACTGATGAGGAATCAGCTGGAGGTGCAACACATTGCATAAATCACAGTGTTTGTAGTAGAGAGACGTGGTGCTAACAGAGGAGATGGGGCTGCAGAAAAGCTGCCTGCAGCATAGGGATACCTCCGGGGAAGTCCAGTCCATAAGCCAGGAGACAGGGCTGGGCACAGGCACACCTAGGGAGCAGTTCCGGCAAGGTCTGGGTGCCCAGGCAGAGGGTGCTTGGATTGGGGGTCCCAGTGAGGCTGGTCAGGGCCATGAAGCCCTCTTGGTGCCCTGAAGATAACGGTAATGAAGATAATCCGAGTTAGGGGAACAGATATGCTCCTTGAGACTCCAGAATTGGCTCTGCTGGTATACAATTCCCAAACCTTCACTGATGCTGTGCAATGGAACAAGATTTCCCAAAGGAGGGTGGATAGACACAGATGTGGGATGAAGCAAGAAATTTCCATTATTGGGTAGGACATGGGCTTTTCTCACCAAAGCCAAAACCAGAGATCACCACGGGAGACTGATCACCCAGGTTTCCCCCCAGCCTCCCGCTTGTGTCAGCACATGTGGTCTTGCGAGCTTGTGGACCCTCACCGTCTCGCTCTGCTGTTGACAGCCTGATTTCCCTCTCTCCAGCAGCTCGTGTTTTAGCTCCTGCCTGTGTTTTCTTTCAAGTCCTTGTGAACCAGCCAAAGCTCATTGTGCTGCCGTTCTGACTCTGAAGTCTTTCAGCATGAGAATTTGCCACTTAAGCCTCCTTCGTCTCTTCAGCCCTCATGCTGTTTTAGGCTCCTGCTCAACGCTACGGAGCAGTTTGCCTTGTGCTTGAACGTGCTGTGCAAAAAAAAAAAAAAAAGGTTGTTGAGTTTCTGGACCACTGGAAATTGTGGCAATTACTGCTGAAAAATAACATAATTTGAGCTACTGCATCATTTTCTGCTGGCTGACTTTCAGGGAGGAAATCTTTTGTGCCAGCAGCTGAAAGGAGAGATGTTGTGAAGACAGAGCACGGCTGAAGCCTGGAGCATGGGCTTCGCAAGGGATAGCATAAACACTAGCGCAGTAAATATCGTGGAGCATGTTCCTTTCCCCTTGATGTTCCTTGGGAGCAGATACTTCATCTGATCTCGGGAGAGAGGCAGGACCCTGCTCTGTTAGAGGCCGTAATGGTAACCAGCATGAAAAATCCTGAGTCATGCGCTGAATCCTTGCTTGTTGGGGTACAGGCGTAAATTTAAGACTGCTCATTTAATTTGATCCTGTGCTGCTGCTGTCTGTCTGATTTGAAGGTGGACCCAAAATGATAGCAATTAAATACAAAGATATTTAATGATCCACAGCGTAATGATGGGAAATCTCATGGCAATGGCTTCTTCTGAAGGGTATGCACTAATCCCACAGCAGCAGTGGAGTTGCTGAAGGGCTAACACCCAGCCTACAGACTGGATCAGACTACATGGGGGAGGATTTTAGAGATATACATGCATGTGAGTTCAACTCCTGTTGATTTCAGCTGGAATCAAACTTCTGGGGTTCTGAACAACCTGTTAACAGAGATTTCACGTCACCTCTCTTGGCTGTCATGTGGAAAAGGGACTTTTTTGATGGCTCTCCAAACCCACCCTGGTGCTGTGGATGTGTCTTTGGGCAGCAATCTTGAGTGGTGCCCGTTGCACCAGGCAGGGGTCAACCTCTTGAACATGCTTCCAGAAAGCGATGGGTGCCCTGGTACCCGGGAGGGTGACCTGAGCACCGTGGGGAGGGCTGGTGTACACGTCACGCCCAGCTCTGAGATGGTGAAGTGAGGAGAATGGACTTGGCATCTGATTCGACGCCCCCCTCCAGCATAATCCCCGCGTCCTCACCTGAGATAATGAAATCTATATATAAACATATATGTTTACACACACGTGTATATATATATCTTTTCCATTCTTACAGAGAAGCAAATGGAGTTTTTTTTCCTTGACTTCATCTGCATGGTTCCAGCAATTACCAGACAGTATCTGGCTCTCAGAAGTCTCTCTCTGTGGTTTAGAGCAATTAAATATGCAGAATACACTTACCTGCATTAGAGAAGGATCGTTAGGGTAATCGGAGCCTGTGTGTGGTTGTAGGGTTGCGTTAGTGTCATTTTGCTAGTACTGAAACCCGTCTTTCGTTCCCCAAATCAGGATACAGGCGACCCAGCAGGAAAGTTAGAGAAATGGTGAAAGGAAAGCAGGTGTGGGAGCTTTCTGCATTTGTGATTTGTCACACGTACCGGTGGAGCTGCTGGATTAGCTGCACTAATCAAGATCTGGAGAATCTGGTCCTCCACTTGAAGGGAGCATCCCTTTTGTATTAGTCTCTGAAGTTATTTTAACTTGCATTGACACAAATTAAACAGGAATCTTGCTGTCTATTGATTTTGTCAGCAATGTTTTTTTTCCCCTCCTGAAGTCATCTTTAAAGACTTTACTTTTATTAAACTAAATGCTGCCAGTTAACTAAAGTCTTTGTTTTTATAGACTCAAGAGAACAAGATCTAACATAAATTAATCATGACTTAATTGACTGAACTAATTCAAGTTCTCTCCAGTCCACTGCACAGCAATATTCCTGTCTTCCCAATGCCGTAACTGAAGGCTAAATGGTACATTGCTTTAACAGCATAAACTTTTTATATCTTTAACACAACATTTTTACCATGGACAAAAGTTTTAATTTCCTTGGAATTAAGTCCACAAAACATTTTCACGGTTAGGAATGCTGAAGTGAACACCCCTTTTTGTAAAGCATATTAGAGCTGACTTCAATTTCTTTCTATTATCTTTTTTTTCTCTGCGCGTGGACTAAATTATTTATTTGGTATTACTATTTCAAAGGAAAACCAAGCATTAATTCAATTTACAACAGTATTCTCTCACCCTACAGAACATAAAATGAAATGCAATGAATTGCTAATGCCTCCGACGTCAGGAACGCAATGCGTTTAGTGAAGCCGGCTAAATCATTAATACAAGTAGCTCTCCTCAAAAAGGCACCGCTGTCAGCAACCGGTGAACCCAGCGTGTGGCTTTTGGGTTTAGCCCATGCAGTGAGTCTGGGGGCAAACCCATCAGTGGTGTCCCACATGGTGGAGCAGGGAGGGAGTTTGGGGCTGCCGTGTGGGAGAGCCCGCAAAATTAGGGAGGGTGCAGGCTGTGATGTTGCTGCGATGGACTTCAAGGCCATTACCCACCAGCTCCAAAGAAACCAGCCTGGAAACTTCTTTGCTGCTTCCTGGGAACGGTACCAGAAATCTGGGCAGACACAGCTTCTGCTCAGGATATTCACGACTGACCCATGAGGCAGGGGATTTGAAGGACTGTTCATCGAATGCATTTGAACGAATCCATGCAAGGAAACTGCAGGCTGCTTGTGGGCTTTTCACTGCCAAAAGAGGCAGAATTAATCAAACAGGCTCTTCCCTGCCTGGTTTCTTTCTTCAGCTCTGCGTTTTTCAGCTCTGCATTTCCCAGCGCTACTTTTTTTCCTGCAGCAGAGCTTTAAATATCTCAAGCAATGGTGGGTGCCGCTATTACTTCCCTTAGGGGTCTGTTCCTTAATATAATAAATCTCTGTCAGGAAGAGGGTTTTTCCATCGACCTAATCTTTTCATAGTTTTACATCATGCTGTTTTGCTTAGTTTTGCCCCTTAGCGTCATCCGCAATAGCTTCTACCCCTGGGACAGTTCAGAGAGTTATCATGTGTTATCCCATCCCAGCGTGACTCCCATCTCTCCATCAGATGAACTGTGCGTGTTTTTCTTGGTCAAATTATTTCTTCAACTGAAAGCCACATTTGATGCTAGTCTCTGTGCGTTCTCTGATTTCACGTCTTTTTGGTGGCTTCTCCACAGCCTGTAGTCAACGCAGTGTTAATGTCTGATAGTTTGCAAGAGCCCAGTGATACAGCGAGCTTTTGAGCAGAGGTTTGGAGAAAGGAATACCCAATTTTACCATTTCTTAATGGTAACACTTCCTAAGAAGCTGCTGCGAGAGAAGGTTTCTGTTCCCAGCACCAGGTGATTTGGGGCAGATGAAGAAGGGGTTTTCCCTGGGGTTTTCAGCCACTGCGGGGGAGTGTGCAGACCTGGGAACCACAGCCAGGACCGCCGTGGGGACCATCCCGCTTGTGTCCTCTCAGGGACTGCTGGCAACCTGCATGCTGCTTTAGGAACGGCCAAAAGAGAGCTTCTTTAAACAGGTGTGGGGAGATTTTCCCTAGGGGGAGGTTTTGTGTCAAGCCTAGAAAGTGCATAATGGCTTAGACCCTGAGTGTCAGGAGCTTGTATCCACTTATTGAGCGTTTTGCTAACGTACTTGAAAAAAGGTCTGAAGAAGCATTGTCCTTCAGTGACAGAGGTCTGTTCTGCCATTAGTATCTACTCTTCCAGCTGTTTTATACCACTACGTCTCTCTCCCAGTTGTTTCATTCTGTTCTGTTAAGATGTTTCAATCCATTTACATGGTACTGAAATAGGCGATAATGTCCCTCTGTGACTACCATGACTGTGGTCAAACCTCGTTGCTTTGAAGGTGGCTCCAGTCTTTGCTACCTACACCCAGTCACTGCCAATACTTCTCCTTTGCTCACAGGCATCTACTGACATCTCTTCTGGCTAAAACCTATGCAAAATAATCTTGTTTTAGCTTTACCGTACTCTTTAATCCCTCTTTTCCTTTTTTTCAGCTGTGGTGTGAAACAACGTGCACACTCCTGGAAGGCTGGGAGAGAGACTTACACCTATAAATAAATACAAGATTACAGCCTGAAGGCTTTTCTCCTGCTCTGTCTTCCCAAAGCTCCTCTGCATCATTTCATAACGAGCTGACTTTATCAGCTTTGGTTTCAGAAGTCAGCGAAGCTGCTACCGCTTACACCAGTGTAAAACTGACCCTTAGGATGGGATTAATCTTCTGTGTCTTCTTGGAGTAGAGGATGTGATTAGAGAAATAGAGAGACTCTACAAGGGAGACACTCATCCCACTTAACCCGACGTTCAGCTGTGTGTGGCTCCTGTGTATTCTTGTCATCAGCCTCCGCGGTGGTCAGCAGAAATGAGGTGGCACTTCCAGGGGTGCCGCACTATCCTCTTGTAGCGTGGGATGAGTTGCCTTTTGAAGCTGCCTCTCTCCCTCCGTTGACCACCGCCTGTTTGTTGCATAACTTTGACCAGATGCTTAGTTTTTGGTGAAGAAAGTAAAACTGGATAAATCCCACCTTGTATTTTATATAGAAATGTATGCAAACCCCACTATTTTCACCAAAATTATGGCTATGTACCTGTGCTGAGAGTCTGAAGCAACAGATTTTGGTTTCTTGAAGCCCATCCAGGCTCTGAGCTCCTGGACACAGTGGAGTCAAGGTGTATACGTTCCTTGGACTCGGGAACTCAGGAGATGTTAAATAAATTAAATTAATGTCACTTTTATAATCATTTGAGCAGAGTCTGTAGAGCAGTCCTTCATTGCTGGAAACTCTCACCCTGAGAAGAGATTCCTCTCCACCTTCCTCACTGTGATAAAAAGGCTCTGCGGTACTTCTCACAAATGCTCGACAGATGCACACACAAAGCATTAATGAGTTTTAAGACAAAAAAAAGTTAATGTACCGTACAGCCCTGCGTACTATTTAAACTTAATTTGATGAAATACCAACTACCAACAAATGTAAAAGGTCCGCAGTAAATATATGTAGTGTTCTCCGTAATGAAAGTGTCATCACGAGGTATAATTCATTATAGGCTCATCACTTTGCTTTTATGTTTCAGGTCATTAACTGCTGATAGAGGTTACAAAGCAGAATGGATTAGGTGATAAAATTACGTTTCAAAGTCTGCCCTTTTTCCTCTGAAGACTAAGGAATTTACGTCTACAAAAGCAAAGTAGCATCCAAATATCTCAGAGCAGATGTAAACTATCAGCATTGTACTTCAATGCAGCTGCACGTAATGAAAACCTGAAATTGAATTTTAACTTTATTAAGTAGATTGTTTTTTAATTGAATGTTGGGTTTTTTTTCCTTGACTGGGAACATTCCCACACTTTAATTATGTTTCATTTAAGAGAAGAACAAATAAAATAAATTTATTTTCTGACAGTGAAAAGGGAACATGCAGTATTTCTCAGCAGTTTGAAAAGCAGCACCTTGAGCAAATCTGTTAAAATAATGTGCTTAAAACAAGCAGTCATTTTTAATTAAAAGAAGTACTCTCTGTAAGCAGCTTATATATCAAGGCATCAAATATATTCTCACTCCACGCTGCATTTTTTGGTGGGGGCAGCTGTATAATGTCAGATGAGGTATGGGGAGAAAAAACCGTTCACGAAGGAGTCCCTCTTGGAGAAAGCTGTTGTTTTATTTAACGCTGGACAGGCACCTAGCAGGGATCATCCCAGCACTGTCTGACCCTGGGGTCTCTGGTGTGTGTCCGACCCCTCCATGCACCAAAATTCAGCTGCCGGTCCCTGGTCCCGCTTCACATTTACAAAATGGAAAAAAAAAAATTTCTTGAGTTTTGCCACATTGCCCCTGTTTTGCTGATAATGGAAATACATTTCTGCGAGTACCTTGTTCTCCCCAGTGGGGCTGCAACAGCCTTCCTTTCTTCTGCTTTGATGCCTTGATCTGATTTTCAGGGTGAAAACAGCTGGGGCTGTACTTAGCTGGCTTTCCCAGGGACCAAAGTAGGTTTTAGAAGGAATAAAACTTCCATTTAGGGATAAGTATTCATGACAGTGTATCTTAAATACCCAAATCCTCCAAAGTTCTCTAAAATTTCCACTCTTCAGGACGTGTTGAGCAAACCATTTGCAGTCGGGATTTTTGATCTCAGTTGTAAAGTTTGGAACAGAAACATCAAAGATAAAATGTGAATGACCTCACGTTGCATTTGCGTGCACAGCATTGTTTCTCCTTTTGAGAATGATGACGTTGCGGTTTGTGTTTTAGGACAGTTGCTTTTTTCTCTCTCTTGCTTACCCTGTGCTGGTTTTGGCATTAGAACAAAAGGGGGTTATTAAAAAATACCCTTACTCTGGACAGGGAGAGAGCAGGGAAACGGCAAAAGCTATGCCTCTGCTTTTCCAGCATGTTTTATGTTTTTTCCTTGCTCTTTCTCTGCTGGAAGGATTAAAAGAAGAAATAAGGAGAACAGGTTCCTGCTTTACTCCTTTTCTGTTGCTGATAGACTTTGCTGGAAATCTTGTATTCCCAGTTCATGGGAAAGCTTAATTTGGAAACAAACAAACAAAAATTGATAGTAATAACAAGTTTCTGTGGAACGGGGAAGCCAGAATGTCTGGAAAGACAGAGTGGTGTTTCCTTTTGAGCATTTTGGGATGCTCTGCACCTGCTGGGCGTGCTGCAGCCGCCGTGCAGGAGGGCAATGAAAGGTGCGGGGGCACCCCAAAACCGTGAGGTCCGGTGCATCGCAGACCAGGGTGTCCTTGCAGGCTGCTGGGGATGGATGTGAAAGGTGGATGGACCGTGCCTGCAGTGGCTTGGTGGCACCACTTTCCTCAGAGCTGCCCTCCTGGGGCTGTGGATGCACCAAGCGTCCCTTCCTAAATCAGTGCTCTGTGAAGAGGTTGTGAGGGAGCCGTTCTCCTACGGCATGTCCTCGCAGTGACTTTAGATTGTAGTTTTTCACTGCAGCAGGCCGGTGGTAAAGACTGACAGGGTAGAAAAAGACAAAAGGTGCTCATTTTGCAACGGTGTGTGTCTGAAATCCCTCACAGGCTGAAAGCCCGGGGCTCTGTAATGGGAAAATCTCCTCTGGTACAATCCAAAACTGGGAGCAGTGATGTGTGAGGCTTTGGGGTCTTACAGCGCTGTAGCCAAGTCCCCGCCAGAAACTACTGTCCTTCCCCCCCAACCTCTTTTCCTTATTTCACACCCCTGGAGGAAAAATACCAAATGTAGATCTCATAGCTGTTTGATGGGGACAAAAGCAGAAAAAGCAAAAATACCTTTCTCCCCTCTCCTCCGCACGCAGCGTGCCACCGTGCCGTGCTCAGCGCGGGCAGCAGATGCTATTCGGTCCACCCAGCCTCTGCTTTAATGAGCATGTACTTGAAAACTGAATGAACAGCTGATGAGATGGGATTTTGTTGCTTCAGTCCAAAGGTGCTTAAACATTTACTGACATATCTAAGCAAACACGGGATGAGGCGATGGGGTTTGAAGCGCTGCGACTGTGCTGCTTGTGGAGCAATGCCTTCTGCAGCGCAGGTGGGATAAGGATTAAATCAAACAGATGTATTTACACACGTGGGGGTAGCAAACTTTTATGAGGTTATTTTACAGAATAGCCATTTTTTTAAAGGTAGGGCTGATCCCAGTTGTGACTTGCTAGCTGGAAAGGATGCTCACACTGCTTTCACCTCTGCATTCCAGTCACAGCTGCCCTGCTGTTGTGTTAGTGCTGTGTATTGAGGCTTGCTGATTGTGGGAAGTATAGTGGACGTATTTTCCTTGAAAGTTTCTCTCTTTTTGTCAAAAAGGCAGAATCTTTTTTTTGTTTTTGTTCATTTCAGTGAAAAACTGGAAATCTTTGATCAGAATGAGAAAACAGTACTTCTTAAAAATAATAATAATTATTGCTAAGCCATACAAATGGAAAAATATCAAAGTACTGCAAAGGCCATATTAAGAGATTTCAGTTTACCAACAGCAAGCTACTGTGAAGTCTTTGGTTGGTATCAAGGCAAAAGATTAACTTTAATAGGGATTTGAAAGAGTGTAATAAACTGGAGGGAGGATAATGCATGGTGTCATACAGAGACCGTACAGATCCCCAGCACACTTGGATCAGATTCCCCCAGAGCTATGTGGACTCTCTGACAAAGTTGCTTTTAAAAAGTATTTGGGCTCTACCAGCTGCAGGTATTTGTGTGTTTGCTCTACTCTGTGGCTGGTGTCAGTGGGGTCTTTTCATTGATTTTTAAGTGGTTTGGGGGATTCTGTGTCTTCAGCTGTGGAAATAACTAATTTTTCTGTTCCTTGGTGAATCCAGAGGAAAACTGGGTTAAATGGAACACTTGATTTAGCTAAGACTAAGCAGTTTCCTTCTTATTTCTACTGTTTTCCTAAAGGCTAAACCAATAAACAACAACTGAAGGGCATTTGTTTAAAATAAATAAAAAACCCCAGAGTCCAAACTTGTTTCAAAATATAAAAAACCAGCAAAGTTGTTTCATCTGAGAACTGGGAAAATGGAACGTTCTCACTTTCACAGATTATGGTTGTTTTTTCTTCTGCCTTTTCTTTCCAGGCAGAAGTTTCAGAGTAGCCAACATGCATTTGCTAAATATTTTGATGTATCTGAACCTGCAGTTTTTAGGGTGAAAAAAGTGGTGACCAAAAAAATTCTTTGGGTTTTCTGTGGCTACAGAGGAAGTTATCCTTGCACCAGCTAGATAGCTACATTCAGGGGCACGAGCTGCATCCTTCTTTGCTGCAACTTCCTATGTAGCCTTTCTTAAAAATGAACGACATCAGTAATAAACCCCAAAACAGGAGATGTTTTCATTCGTGTGCTTTATGGGGCTCCTTGTCCTTGCCCCTTTTGCTGGTACGTCCTCGAGGCTCTCTCCCCGGGGGCAAACCTGGGAGGGGGGGACATCACTGCTGCCTCCTCCCGGATCCCGTGTGGAATAGCTAATCCCTATTTGAGCTCCGTTTGCAAGAAGCGGTGCACAACACCCCCAAAAAACCCCCTAATTACAGGTTTGGAACATCCCCGGGGGAATGTCTTAGGCCTGATTTCTTAGAATATCAAAAGGTAGCAGCCCAAATCTGATTAAGCACAGAGTGCCTGATGAATACGCTATCTCTGCAGAAAAGGAAGACTCCATCAGACGCCTCTTAGAGCAGCCACGAGCAGCCACCATCACAAATTTTAAACCACTGCACTTCACCTTTTCCCTCATTTTCTCCATCAGATCTTATCAGAGAGAGAGCCCGTGACTGCTGCACGTATATTGAAAATGAAGAACACGGCATCAGTTTCATCCCCGGTTACGTCTCCCACAACTGTCACCGAGCTCATGCTGCGTGACTCTGCACTGGTTAACCAGCTAACCAGAGCTAACCGCACAGGGACTGGGGGGACATTGGCACCCCAGGGGACGGCAGATCCTACCTTAGACATCCATCACAGGGTGGGGTGTCTCGTCTGACCTCCTTTTTTCCTCTGTTTTCCTTGGAAAAAGTACAGAATGAGAGCCTATGTTGCTTTTTAGGGGCGGGTGCTGTACTTCCGTTGATAGAAACAAACAGCCCTCAGGTCTAGTTCTAACCCAGGATTTCCCATACCATTGCCTTAATCAAACTAGTGACGTATCGGTTCTATTTGTATACAGAAATCCTATGGACACCAGAATACTTTACACTGTGGAACCTGACAGAAGGACAACTTTGCGCTGGGATGTTAGAAACGATCATGACAATGGAATGAGGCTGGAAGAGACCTCAGGATGTCTAGTCTGGTCCCATATATCTAACATGCCTCCAGTGATGGACACTTCATAGCTTTTCTTGTCAAACCATTTCAGTGCTTTCTCACGATTGCTGTTTAAAAGTATTTTTCTTGATGATAGTCTTATTTTCCCTTCTCGTACTTTACTTAAAGCCCATCCACTTCTTAACGAATCTCAGCTGAAATATATTTCACCTAAAAAAAAGAGAATTTAAATAAATTGTTTCGACATGAAGAATGTTTCCTTGGTTAATTTGCAGTCTGAACTCTCTGATGAATTCGACCCGAGTTCGAAATAGCTTCAGTTTCACCAAAACTCAACTCCTTGGTAAATTTACTATTCACAAAAGAGAAACCCTAGATTTAAATTCATTGACTCACTTCAGTCGCAGGAATCTGCTGGCTTAAATTCTGAATAAATTCAGTAGGAGAAAGTACCATCAATTCTGCGGAGCCCAAAGTAAACACAGAAAGAAAATAACGATTATCCTGCATTTATATAATATAATCAAGTTCAAATTTACCTAGGTGTAGACTAATATAATTGAGGATTTGGGTGAATCCCATAGCCAAAGGCATCTTTTAGAGATTACCAGTCTTTTTAGATATGAGATTAAGTGGAGAGAAAACCTAGTTATGCTAATTAAAGCCATAAAAAAAAAAAAAAAGGCTAAGGAATAATTGAATTTAAAAAATAGCCCACAGCTTAAAGAACATGAACTTGAATAGCTCTAAAATATGTGTGATCCTTGTTTTCTGCTTGCAACTAATATCCTAGAGAGTGTGCGGCTGTGGCTTGAGTCCCTGCTCTATGGCTGGGGCTGTGCTTGGGTTTGGGTCAGGATAAAATTCAAGGGACTGGGTGGGCAGACAAATGCAAAATGCTCGGCTTGCACTCACAGACAGGGATACTCGTGTGTATTGCTAATGTCTTCCTGGAAGCCCTTTGGAAAGCTTTTACAAGTGCATAAGCTCAGGAAGAATCATGGCGGTAGGGGTGATGGTTTTACTGGCAGAGCAGTTTGTATCAAACGGAATAAGTCTCTGCGCTGAGATGATGCTTTGTGCGGCGCCTGGCATGGGAAGAAACGGCACCAAAGCTGACCGGGGATGAGAGCTACCATGAGAAATGCGTCCTTCTGTTGACCAGAGCATTTCCAGCAGGTTCACGTTCAATATACTCTTTGAAATCAAAACAAAGTAACTCCCCAGGGCAGAAGGCTCTGCAGAGCTCTATCCCCCGTCTCAGCTCTAAGCACAAATTCTGCTCCTTGCAAAAGCTGTTCGTTCAGTGCAGCCCGGCTGGGCTGCAGGACACTTTCAGTGCCATCTATTAAACCTAGGGAGGGTAGCAGCAGGTTTTTTTTAAATTTATTAATTTTTTAACTCATGACTTTGAAAAATTCTTTTTTTTTTTTTTTCCCCCTAGACCACTTCTGCTTGATGTGCTTGGTGGCCCAGCAGTTTCCTCCCTCCTTCTTGTTGGTTTGGTGGCTCTGCTAAAGTTACTTTTGATTTCTCCACCTTTGCCCGGACAGTGGGCTTGGGCACCCGCTTGCCTTACTTGCTCCTTTGCTTAATGTCAAGTGCAGCCAGGTCCCTGGGCAGCTGCCAGGGCTGACACGGAGGAGCTGCCTGGGAGCATTCCCAGACAGCAGCTAAACAGGTATGTCATCTTTTCATCACCTTTTGTATCAGTGCTGCCTTTTCTTCTGCAGTCAGAGTTTTCCATAGCCAAAATTTTGAGGGTGGTCTCTGTTTTGTGAAGTCCTACGTGGTCCTCCTGTTTTGGAGAGGAGATTATGGCCAGAGGATTGTTGCAGCTGGGTACAGCAAGGCTCTGGGTGAGGAGCGTCGTGGCTCAGGCCACATCTGTCCCCTTAGCCACAAGAAATAGGGACCTGAAACAGAGATGGAGCAGCATAAAAGAGGCAACCTGCAGAGTTTAATAATATTTTAACTGAATTGTGTGAGCAAAAGTGAAAATTTTTGCTCCTTGAAGATACTGTTTGACAGTTCACCAATTGCTAGCCAGAATGCAATACAGAGCACCACCCGACTTACCCTTTTTTAGGGATATCTGCCCCTCTGCGAAGGTCATCCTGGCCATGTTGCTTATCAATTCTTGGCAGCGCAAAGAGCTGGCATGCTCAGAGCATCACCACTACCCATCCTGACTGATGCTGTATCATCGTTTCCTTGCGTTTCCTCACCTCGCATTCATCTGTTGTTGCTTGGACTGTAGTACTTGCTGTATCCAAATTGCTACCCTTGGATAATAAAAAACCAGATAGATTAGGGCCCATCTGGTTGTACAGCACCGTGCAAAAAGGATCCAGCACCCACACACCACTGCAATACGAATGAGATGTTTATAAATTTTTTGGGACTGACAGAAGTTTGTTCATAAATGTGTATACACACACAGACTCACACAGTTTAATTTAATTGCTGGCTGAAGGGACCGTACTCTTCTGCCAATGATTTTGCAAGGATTAGGTACAATTTAAGAGCAGGACGTGGTTCTGTGCAAACAGTGCATGTATTAGAATAGAGGCATTTCTCTGTTTCTATGTTTGGGGTAATGCTTTCGAAACGCATAGTGGTATGCTTACATCTGGTGCATTTATGAACTCTTGACTCTTTGAAGGAAGATAAGGGATCAATGGCTTTCCTAGTTTTAGAAAGAGGGAATTTTTCCTCCCAGGGGGATCTTTCCGGATGAGCAAAACATTTTGCTCGTTTGAGCAGAAATAGTTATAAGTTGACTCTCAAAGAAAATTTTTGCTCAGATGGTGTAATGCGGTATTTCTCTCATTTGTACCCTCTCTAGCAAGAAGCACCTGCAGTCCCTGTAAGTGCAGAACAGCCTCAGAAATAACGGCGAGGTGCATCATGAAGGGCGTTCATTCATGTTCTTATTTTGCTGCTTAAAGTCGAAAGGCAAGCATTTGCTTGTGCACTTGTGCTGGGAATAATGTTACAGAAAAAGCGTCTCCCTTTATTCCCGAGCAATCATGGTGTATGCCGTACGTTTAAGCACATTATTTCTTGGCTGTTTGCCAAAGACTCCCTGCTTAAAAGTTAGCTGGAAGGAACTGTTAGATTTGGAAGGGGCACGATTCAGTGCGGTGTAAACATTTGCCTGTGAAATTCCTTTCCACCGTTGCACTTTATTTCAGCGGAACTGGCGGCGGGAGTCAATGTTGTTGTAATTCCATAGATTTTCTATTCAATAGATGCTGACCATAATTATGATTTATGAATTGGATTAACTCTCTCTTCTCTCTAAGCCACAGTATGGTGTGACGAGGAAATTGCACCTAACTCCAACACGTCCTTTAAGCTTCCTTACCTACGAAGTGCTCTGTGCATTGCTGGTGCTTGCGGTGCTGTGGACTTTGGTGTGAAAACCCAGTGGATCTGGCAAAGTCTGGGGGAGATGGGGCCACAGGCAGGATCACCCGTGGGATGCGTGCCCAGAGCCCGCCTGGGCAGGGCGATTGCTGCTGGGTGTAAATCAGCGAGTGCTGGGTAAGAGGGTGTGAAATACAGCTGTTAGGCTACCACGGACAGTATTTCTACTCTCAAAACTTCATTTATGAGCAAAGAGGAAGCACACATTACACATAAAGACCAGGATTTATTTTTAAGATTTACTGAAATCTTAACAGTCTAATCCAAGAATCGTCATTATTAGCCCAGATGTATTTATTATGGAAAGAGAAAGAATATATCTGTGCAGAACACCTTTTAATAGTAATAATAGTAATAATACAATTAAAATTGTTACTTACATACTCTGTAGTTTCTACCCCTTTTCCTGGCATCATGTTCCGCCTGCTTTTCTGGGTGCTACAGTTGGGTGAAACAGGTGAAACCTGGGGCTGGCCCTGGGGGTGTCACGGTGGGTGTCAGCATCAGCGGTCCTTTGCTGGGATAGGATGTCTATGCCGATGGTTTCTTCTTCCTCACCACTTGGAGTCATTTTTATGTGTTTGCTAACACGCTTTTGTACCTTTTCCTTTCTTCATTCGTCCGCAGCTCCACGTCGCATCCCAATTTACTATGCGTGGTGCCCTTTACACATGTTAGACAATATTTCAGAGTATCTGAAATGCAGAAAACAGAGATGCTGGTTTACCCCAGAAACCAGTTTTGTCCAACTCTAGCTCTGCATTTCTTCAACTGTCTGTGGGCGAGCTGTGTACAGGCGTGGGGTGTCCCATGCCAGCCTGTGCCCATCTCTTACCACGTGGTGTCTATACCCCTCTATGCCGCATCCCGGGTCCCCACGTCTCAAAGCCTCTGCTATTGTAGCAGGTCTGGATTTCTCTGCTCATCAGGGCATTAGTGATAAATATCTTACTCTACTTAGAATAACTGCTTGTTACTGCTGTCTACATGAAACTATGCTTGTACCATAGAAAGATAAACAAAAGTGAAACAAATTAGCCACAGGCAGCTGGTCAATTAGAAAAACTGCTGTTACAGCTAGACCAAGTAAGAGAAAGCTGCAGGCAGGTCAGCAAAAGTTCAGGCAGAGCAGAGCTGAGGCCATGCAAACTTAGGGCAAAACTTATGGCCTGGAACTAGCGATGGCAATACCCTATTACAGAGCTACACGGCTGCAGGATGACCACTATTAATGATATGTAGCAACGGTGCAAACTTGCTGCCAATGGAGTCAATGCTTAGCCAAGTGGGCAATAAGAATGCATATGATAAAGAAAAAAGATACGTGAAATAGGTGAACTGGAGGGGTAAACCTCCACATTTAAGGGGCAGTGGGTTTTGCCAGCATACTATCTTTCGTGCTTGTTTTGTTAACTCACAAACGTGAAAGCGCCGTGGCCAGCTAGGCAGTTTTCTTGTTGGCTTGTTGCATTGATGGCAGTAGAGACTTCATATCCGTTTTCTTTGGTTTCCTCGAGACTAACGTGCAAACATCCCAGTAACAGCTTATATACACATTGCAAAAGGACAAGCGTGTAGAGGGATATGCCTCTACCTGCACCTGAGGGTTAGTAATGAGTGACAATCCTGAGCTAGTAACGTGCTGTGGATAAGAAAAGCAGGAGGTTCATGGGTGTAATATTGTCCAAAAATTACAGCCTGAAGACGTCTCCTCTCAAGACTCACTTCTTAACCTCCACAATGGCCTCACTCCTAAGGCTATCTATCATAGGATGCCAAACCCATGTGAAACACTTTTTTGCACTTTATTTATGCATTGGGTAAGATGTGAGAAAAGCTGCTGAAATACCCCCAAGCAAGTTTGCGCCAAGGAGCAGGGCCCTGGGGAAGCAATTGATGAGTGATCCCTGAAGTGGCCATGCTGAATTTCTAGGGCTTATTGAGGATTTTGGAGCTGTCCTTGGAACACAAAGCCAGTGACATCCGTGAGCCCTGCTCACACCGCGTGGCACCTCACTTCTTCCATTAGCTCGCTCAGCGCCTGGAGGGTGCTGCTGGGTGCACGGCAGTCCGGTGTCGCTCAGGGTCCCATGATGAGATTTAAATAGGCATCATGCTATGGAAGCTACCCTAATTTGTCACAGAACAATTTTCCCCAGGAATAACGCTATCTGTGCTCATTTATCTTCTGAGCTCGGGCAGCCCCACTCCTGCGTACACCAGCTCGAGACGGAGGAGCAACAAGCACAACGTGGCTGAGCAAGGGTGGATGAAGCTGACCCTTTGGACCTTATGTACTGAAGTGCTATTTTGCAAAAAAAATGGAAAAAAGTTCCTCTTAATTCAGACCCTGCGTCTGGATGGAGTCACAGCTGGATTGGTTTTGTCCTCCACCGGTCTCCCTTCCCTCAGCCGTTCCCTGCTGCACTCCTCCTTCATTTTCCCATCTTGTTAAGACAGGAATCAGGAGCTGTGGCACATCACTTGACTTCTATTGTTTGATCCATGATACCAAATCAATGTGACAGAGTTCATGCAAACGGGGCAAGAAGGATGGAAGCATACCACAGGAGAGAAATGTGATGGCAGAACCAGGCTGTTGCTTTTGGGGTGAGGCACTCTTTGGTAGGTAAAGGATAGGATTTAATAGCACCAATGAGCAGACTTTTTTCAGAGTCCTGTTCTATTCCCCTTTAAACACGGAGAAGGACACTTTAAAAGTCAGTAAATCCTGAGAAAGAATTTCTTGATAGTTGTTCACTACAGTTGGCATTAAAAGAAACCGGCATGTCCCTGCTTTGCTTTGGAATTAAAAGATACATTTAAAAAACATTTTTCTGGTGCTTTTAGAAGCAGCTTTCCCACCAGGCTTGACTTGTCCCTTCCAGGGTCTATTATTTCCCTTGCCTAAAAAATGCAGCACCACGTCCTTCTCCCTCCTGGGCAGGGGAGTGCAGAAGGGGAGGCTGAATTTCCATTTCTACTCTATACTGTACCGAGTGAGAAGGAGCCGAGCAGTGCATTTTTTTCCTGAGCCCTTCCTTCTAACATGCCGAGATGTAAGGAGAAGCTTGCAGGTTGGTTCTGAAGTGCTTTAATTTGCTGTTTAATACCTGGGAGCCCTGGAGATTTGGAAGTGATGATGGTCATGCCAGACTGGTAGGTGATGGAGTAAGTGGCTTCTGCAAACACAGGACAGGAACCAGTCTGGGACCACAAAAGCCTTGGCTCCCTTTATTCAATGAAATAAAGGAGAATCATCCAGAGCACAACATTTAAGAGGCAGGAGGAGGCTGCGGTACAGCCATAGGATTGATTTTTCAGGCTCTCCGATGGGTGAGGACCCTATTTCTGCTTGCACGAGGGGCTGCGTTGGAGCGGAAACCTCAGTGCTGCGCTCAGAGTTTAGGAAGCTACTTTTGAAAATTGGACATCTGGCGTTGATGAGGCTGTTAGTGCTATTTGTGAGCCGAACACATTGCTTTTCCCAAGGGCAGTGATGCATTGTAATTCTTCGCTGTTCATTAAACAAAATATTTTCCCAGTTTAATATCATAATAGTCATAATTGCTCTGCTCATAAGGACCAAGGTTTACTAAATTCAAACGATGCAATGGATGCAAAATGCTCATAAGAGTATTTTATCACCCATGCTATAAAGGCTTCCCTATACCAACCATATTTCTATACTCTGCAAACAGCTTTAGAAGATTAACAGAAAGCATCATAAAAATACTCCTTAAATTAAAGATTGCATTGGCTTTAGTGGTTTATCCTTCCCCCATACTACCATTCCAGCAATAAAAATACGATGATGTTTACATGGTTTCCAAACCGTAAAACACTCATTTTTCATTATTTCTCCAATCTCATAATGTAGAGTTGTGTTTATCTATAACTCAATACATTTTAATAAAAGGCCTGACATTTAAGAGAATGCTGATAGGAAACAAGCACAGAAAATGGTTTATAAACAAATTAATGAGATTACTGCAAGAAAATTAATTGGAAATAAAAATGGGATCTGTCAAAGAAACATACTGATAGGTAGTTTGTACCTGACGTGCATTTTTCCATGAGTTTTTAAAAGCATTATCAACGTAGGGCTCCATCATTACTGAACACCATAATTATACTGTCTGACACCGATGTAACCACCGGCCTTACCTCCCTCTCCCCTTACTTCTGCCCGATTTATGCACCGGACAATTTTGCACCTACCTGGAACTGCCACTGACTATTCAAAAAGGCAGGAGGTCTGGAAAAGAAAGTTCATTGTTATGTTATTTTTGTGCTATGACAGCAAGGTGACTTGAAAGGGTTTAAACCATTCTGAATAGAGGTGGACAGAAGCCACAGCAGCAAAATCAGTGCATTTTTCTAAGGTAACTTCCAAAACGCACAGCCTGGGGTGTGTGTCCATCTCCCTGCATCCCGGCCCCATCCCTCAGAGGCTGGCTGGTCTGTGGGGGCAAAGCCACTGTGCTCATGTTTTGGCCCAGCATCTTCTTGATAGACCTGTCCCACTGGCATAAGAAAAGTAGGAACAAATAATTACAGCAGAGAATAATTATAGCCGTAGCACACTTGAACGGACCAGCGACTTCTCACATATTTCTCTTGGTGGTAGACAGGAATGCGGTCCAATGGATTATTTGTCACTATGCTGGAATTTTAATATATGCATGGGAAATAGTTTGCAGGACAGTGTTCCCCATAGGAAGTGCCATATTGTTTCCAAGACACAACTTTATTCTGCTCTTCATTTACCAGCATTAAAAATATCGAGCTCCTTGGGAAGCACGAGCCCTCTAACAACGATTACTCTCAAACACAGTGGCAATACTGGATCCATTAATATAATCGCATTATCGCAGAGGTGATATTGTAAATTATTAGGCTGGAGGAGGCCAGAGAGTGGGATTAAACACACTGTGCAATCAACCCTGAAGGTGTAATTCAATATAAATCATTTTTTAATCAACGGGAGGATGTGTTACAGTCATTTGTTTGCGGTGCCTGTTTGTATTGAGAAAATGCAGCCATATCAAGAAAGAGTTTATGTCTCTGGATGTATTTTTAAATTGCTTTTTTTTTTATTGGCCCATAGTACAATAGGCAAATGAGATATTCTCAAATAAATATTTGTCATCTGAGATGGTTACACATCTTTTTATAGGAGATATACCACTGCAAATGGTAGGTTGAAAAAAAATCCCTGGCCTCTAGTCTTTATGTCTACATATCGCCCCTCTTTTGCCTTTATGTGAGAACTCCCCCTGCAGTTAATAGCAGAATAGGTAGCCAGCCATGCTGCGGCTGTGGTCCGCTGCTGAGCACCCTGCCCTAAGCACGGCTGCTGGAGCCATGCTCCGGCTTTATTTGCTGAATTTAAAGCCATGCTCAGACCCCATTACGTTAACGGATGACAAAGAAAGTATTTAATTGCCTCCTGCGCTCTGAGGGTTAGCGGTTTTAATTGCATTGAGGCAATTTAATCCATTAAAAGTTATGACTTTAATGTAAAGGAAAGAATGCCGTCTTCAGGAGGGAAGGGTGGTGTCCTCTTGTACCTGTCTTGAGTCAGCACGGGAAGGCTGCTGCAGAAGGAATAGTGCTGGAGAAGGAAAGAGTGAATTTGTGCTATTCCTGCAGAAACAGGTTTGGTTCGCTGTGGTAGCTCAGCAGCTGCTCTCTCCCCTGCCCAGCCAGCCAGTGCATGGGATCGCTGCTAGCTTATAAATGTCAGAGATTTTTTCCCCTTCCTGACTGAAGACGTCATGCCAGTGGGTTGCATGGGCAGCCTGACCTTTTCCGGCAAGGATGTGCCGATACCGGTAGGATTTCAGCAGTGCCCTGTTCGGGTATTGCTCACGGTCTGTGGTTTGTGGGAGACCCGTGAGACATAAGAGGGACCCCAGGGGCAGGGGCTGAGTCTTCCTAGCTCTGCTAAGTCTTGGCTTTGCCATCTCTTGGGGGAAAAAAATTACCCCCTGACTTCCACGTCACTTGGTCTAAACAATTTTTCACCTGCTCTGAGATTTCCCAGCAAGCCAGTTTGATTCAGGGAGGGTAGCTGGGTCTAGAGGGCAAAAATCACCCTCTTCTTCTAATGGGTGGTGGGAAACCCCTGCCTAAGCACCAAAGCAGGCAGGGTGTGCAGAAATGGCACCATCTGTTAATTAGCCCTGAAAATCCTCTGGTCTTTTTGTCATCTGCACTGCTGATCACTGCTCGGGAGCTGGAGCAGGATCGAAGAACTGGCCTCGCTTCTTTGCAGTCTTTACACTCTGAAGTAATTTAAAGGGTAAAGAAAAGATCCCTTAGCTGTTACAGCTCTTAACAATTACTCATCATATTAGCTGTACCTCCCCGAGACAGTTTGCCTAACAAATGAATCTGCTGCGCTGATATTGGATTCTTTGGAAAATTACTAAAGATTTTCAATTATACATGCTTCTTTCCCTAAGTTTAAAATGATACGTGCATGCATTATGGACTTAAATTAATATTTGATCTATTAATTGGAGATTGCACTTGGCAGCAAGTTATTTTTTGTGGTGCAATGCTCATGTACCCAGAGATAATATGAAGACTGCATTTTTAGCAGCTTATAAATAAATAAAGATAAATGAAATTCTTCAAGAACTACTCATATCGAGCTATCAAAATGAATCAACTTGATCGCAGGAACATTTGCTGTCTGACCTTGCCCTTTGCTTCGCGCCTCTCTGTGCCATCCCTCTGGACCTGGGAGGAATATCTTCAGCACTTCCGAGGTGTCCAACACACGAGCAGCACTACAGCTTTTTAGCATCCCATTGATTTTTGTGCTGTGAACAAAGGTTTGCGAACCATTCGGTGAACTTAATTCCTTTCTCGTGTTTGTGCGTTTTCCAGGAGCAACCTGCTATTTTTATGCCTTCACCAATACCTGCCGGCAGCAGTTCTGTGCCTGTATTGAATGAAGAGCTGTTTTGCAAGAGGGCTGTTACGTGTGTTTACTATTAATCAGGTGAAGACTCTACTAATTGGCAAAACGTTGTTTTAAAGGTTTATCAGATAACCTGAGCTCTATAAGTGAGGGGAAAAAAAATCCTCTTTCACTTGTGAATTATTTGTAGACATTTACAAGCATAGGGTAAGGTCATGGTGTGAATGGTGAACTCAGCTTTTAAAAAACAGCCGGTGACCCACATAGTGTTTAAATTGTTTATTCTTAACATTGCGTGAATGATAATGAGTGCTTTAACGTGCGCATTACTGTGCACTGGAAATGACCAACAGAAGAAATAGGCTTAATTTGTCAAAACCTCATTAGTCTTTTTTTGGATCTTTGTCCCTGCTGACCTCCTCGTGGTTAAGAAGTTTATTTCTACGAGCGCCTTCTGCGCAGTTGTCCAGCCCTCATCCTTTACACGTCTTGCCTGGCTGCGGAGCTGGTACTTGCTGTTCGAAGGGAGCACGCTGGAAGCAGCCTGGCAAAGCTCTTTCCGTGCCTGTCTAAATTAGTTATCAGTTATGCAACCAGGATATGTACGTGAGAGGGGGAAAATATCAACTCACAGGAGTAATTTCATTAGCAAGTTAAATCATTCCCATGTGTCAGCTGTGTTTTAGGAAGACAAAAACTCTCGCTAAACTGTTTTCTGTGGCTGAGTGTGTCACTCATAAAGGCTGCTGAAATCAAAGGAGGCTATTTGAATCTTTCACACGGCTGCCTTTCTGTCCTGGTTCCCGTGAAGCGCTCTCAAACTCATGATATTTTTGATCCATCAGTCCATACAGCTCGTGCAGTAGCTGCTTTATAAGCTGACATAGATATCTCTGGGGCTGTCAGAAAATACAAGCGGCTGCTTTTCCTTTTATTAATAAAATCTATTACCAGCGGTTGTCTCCCACATCTCCTCAAACAAAATCTGCTTCAGCCCCCTTGTCCACTCATGGGAAGGAGCTCATTTCTTAAATGGAAGTGTGAGCAACTCTGTTTAAAGCAGCACGGGTGGCAATACTATATGCTGTGTGCTAAATGGTTTCACTGTAGAGAAGGGAGGTGTGCATATTTTGAACCTCCAAGTTTTTCCACTTCTCCTCATTTGTGTGTTAATTATTCAAGCCATTGTGAAAGAGGCTATACCTGGAGAAATCAAAGCACCATTGCACAGGGCAAAATGAATCGAAGTCCGTTTCAGAGCAGAAGTAAAACACAGGAGAACCTGCAGGCGAGACCTCAGGAGGAGCTGAGGCACGTCAACCAAACGCCTGCTCCTTCCCCCTCTTCATCTGGCCAGACGGACCTGGTGACTGTCCTGCTTAACACAAGCAATAAGTGGCAGTTTGAATGTTCCCATATGCAATGTTCACGTGCATTCCTGCAGGAGGAATTGGAGATGGGTCTTTTATCGGCAGTGGAGACGTAGCGCTGTCACACACGGGACATCAGTGCCCAGTGGATGGGTAAATGTCCCTGAGTCTCGGTGCCTTCTCTGCAGAGGGGCAGCTCTTTGCACGACCGAGACACTGGGCTATACACTGGGTTTGGAGAAGCCCGCGTACGCTGTGGTAGACTAATATCTTACTGCCACTTCTCTGCTCTCTCTCGTATTGAAAATCCCAGCTGAGCTACTGAGATGCAAAACAGTGGCAGGGGGTTGTTTTGGGACCGACATCACTGGGTTGTCCTTGAATCCAGGTGTTTATCCATCCCACGGAGGAGCCATTAGCACCTTGTCTGTGAACCACCCTGCAAGTTCCCTTTCCCTCTCTTTCCTGCAGTGTTTGTATGTTTGAGGGTCCTTGTGCATATGAAGATTTTAGTATAGGGGCTGTAAGGGCACGATGGTTGTCTCTGCTAGGTTGAAACAAAAAGAAGAGGGTCTAAATTACTGTTTGCCATTTTTCACTTTGATCTCATATTTAAGTGGTTTGAGATTTAGAGTCCACTCAGTAGTTGAGATGTTGCCTAGTTACCATTTTTGATATCACAGAGGAAGAATAAATAAAATGACATTTTAATATTAAATGCTGTGGCTTGAGAATTGCAGATATGCTCCCTGTGCGTCAGACAGCCAAGTCAGAAATCCTCTTTTGAAAAAGCCCTGATTCTTCCCGGGAGACTTTGAAAACTGTCTTTTTTTTTTTTTTTTTCCTTCTTACAACAGTCCCTGCATTGCATTTCCTCTGCAGTAGGGAAGTAGGGAATCTGAGACCGGGCATTTTGTTGGCAGGGCCCATTAACCCCAAGCACAAATTCTTGCTACTGGGGCGTGCTGTTATGGGCACAGAAAAGTCCAGCGCTGCAGTAGCCACCGCCCCAGGTGTTGCTCACTGTGGTGGTGTCCCGGTCTGCAGTGCTGTATTTTGAACTGCCACATACTCATCATACTCATTGCAATACATTACAGAGTTCCCCACCCAGCTGCCTTAGGAGAGCAGACAGCTACTGCTCTTCAATGATGACAATTTATGGGCAATGCCTGCTTTTGAGGTGGCTCTTGACTGCTGACCCTATTTCATCCTCAGTGCCTTGCACCATAAGAATTAGGCATCCTTCTTGCTTCCCAAACCCGACATTTGAGGAGAAGTGCACACGGTGCTGAGAAATCTTTCATTCTGCAGCAGCTGTCTAATCAGCAAAAAGGTGAACATCTGTGCGGGCACATCGGAAATTTCTTGGGATACTGCCTGATAGTTGAAAATCGTCGTATCTTTAACAATGGGCATATTTAGTACTACCTGGCATGCAGAAGACATCAGTCCCTATCCCTCAATCAGCCATTATGAACTCTCCTGAAAGTGCTGGAGAGGGCAGAACATGGGGCATATCTGTCCTCCCTTCTACGTGTCGTGTGCTGCTTCATCTGCTAACCACGATTTGATGGCATGGCCAAGACCTCCTAGAGAGGTCTTGTGTGTTTTGTCCTGATGTTCCTCTCTCATTCCCTCCTCTATAAGGAACCCACTGATGCTGGTTTTTAATGACTTGCAAGTCATTAACAATAAACAAGAAGGGTCTGGAAATTTTTATTCTCAGAACTATTTAGTCTTATAATTCCCATTTTTTTGGTCTCCTTCAGTAAAGATGTTTGTTTGGGCTTTTTGATGAGTTTGTTCTGGTAACGATGTGTATTCAGGCTTTGCTGGGTAAAGCCTAAAGTTTCTGGGTGTCTTTTCCTGTGTAAGAAAATGCAGCAAGAAACACAGAAAAAGAGATTAAGTTATGGAGTTCAGTAAGTACTTCATAATCAAGAATTATAAACTCAGGAAACTTTCAGCTGACATTTATATTTAAGAGAAATCTATGAAATGGTAAGAAACATAGCTCAGGAATCTGAAGTGCCTTTCAAATCATTAACACTTAGAGATACAGCCACTGATATACTTTAACTGTATGGCTGTTGTATGCTGGCATCGCATCACTTAACAACTGGCAGGAGTAAGCACTATATTAGGTGCTGAAGATAACGCTAATTCATGTAAAGGCTTTCCATTGATTATATTTCCTGCAGCAACATAAAGTGATGAGAAAGTTCCATTGCAGCCAGCAGATATCAGTGAATCTTTCCCTAAACATTAACAGCAGTATATAAATATATGTATATACAAATAGCTATAGACAGATATTTTAAAAGCTTGCAGTGCATGTTTTCCAGTGACTAGAAATACCGCGTAGAAGGATTTTTCTGGGTTTCTTGTTAATGAATCAAAATATTGATTGTTTTCTGGTACAAAGAAATTTTCAGGCAAAACTCTATGTGGATCTGGAGTTGTGGCTGAAGACACGTATTCATAATTTAAGATTAAAATTCTTCCCCGGAATGACACTGCAACATCTTTCAAAGCAAGCAATGCACAGTATGAGTTAGTCAGGGTAAGAGTATTTCTTTAGAGTTAGGATGGACATTAAAACAAATGCTAATTTATCAAGCTAGAGGAAATCAGCAGTTAAGCTGCCCCCAGAAACCTTTCTTCTGCCTCATGGGGGCACCATGGATCATTTCTAATGCCTGGAAATGTCTCTTCCAACTTTGCCCATCAGCTGGTTTTCTACACCTGGGTTTTCGGCAGTGGAGAGAGATGAGTGCCGACAGACGGGAAAACCTCCCAACGGCTTTAGGAGGGAGGTGGGAGCCGGACCATGAGCTTGGCTTTTCACCAGCTGACGTGAACACATGCCCTTCCATACCAGAAGAATCTGAGTTCCCCACTGAAAAGCTGCAGCAACTAATTTTCAGATATTTGTGAAATAGATGTGAGTTTTGTCCTCTTTGTGGACACAGTGTGATAAAGCAGAGTTAAAAGCCAGAGGGCTGCCTTAGTTTTTCACTGCATTGCAAAGCTGAGCCCGACTCCCCCTGAGAAGATGTCCCCTGGCATTTCTCTTTGAGCGCTCTCTTTCTCTCTGTTTCTAGTTCTTTCTAGTTCAGAGATAAAAGTTTTCTGTTGATACGCCTGAGCTGAAGCCAGTAGGACAAATGTGTCCTTGTGATGCAGGATTTCTAGCTAAATTGGCACCAGCAGCACGGGCAGAGGAACCCTGTATCTCTGCAGGACAGTGGAGCTTGACATCCTCAGTTATGGGCAGATAAATCAAGATAAAGTATGATTTCAAAATGGGAAATATAATTTTGATTCAAGATGAAATGAAAATGTGAAGTGATATTGCAGGAGGAAATCGATCAGCTCTTGAAATGTACATATCTGGTAAAGGTTTAAGCCAAGGGAGTTGAGCAAGTTACCCAAGAAGCTATCAAGTGCAGACATATTCTGAAACCATTTTTTACTTTGATTGTTTTCTGTCTTTTTATGGAAGTACTACCCTCAAAATAGTTATATCTCATCAAAGGATGAACATTTGCCACAATTTTAGAAACCAGATAGCATTTTTTGAGCTGTTCATTAGGGAATTTTTTTTTCTTGATTTACCTTGTTGTTGCTCAAATGACTTCAACAGGACTGAACTCATACTTCTCAGTTTTAAGAAACTAAACCCCGGTTGTCTCTCTGAGGATGATACTTTCACTCTGTAGTCGTCCCAAACATATTTTGCAGCAGAATTATAAGCTATTAAAAATAAGCTTTTACTCTGAACACTAAAAAAAATTCAGCTCAGGTGGCAAAAGCTGTCTTTCCTACAATAAAAGCCTTTTTTGAAGATCTGGTTAATGGAAACCACATCATTCAAGCTTAGCTGGCTAACAATATCTGCTAGTTTATCTGGCAGTTTGGGAAATTAATCCATGGAACTTAATTGGCTTTATATATTTACATTCATACTATTCAAAGGGAAACTCCAGTTTATCTGACGGGTTGCCCACGCTTCTCTTTGATGAGCCTCATCATGAATAAAGATGGCTTCAACTGAGTTTCGAAAAGAACCTGTAAAGCGTTGGGGATCTTGCAAGTCTCCAGGTAAGGCAACCTACATATCAAAGACTTATCTCCTAAGCTAGATTTTTCATAAATGTTATGTGAAAAGAGTAGATAGTTGATTTCTTTTCCTTCCTTCCCCCGCCCCCCTTCCTCCACCCCTTGGCCATAACAAAAAGCTATTCCCGTTCTGCCTGTTCACACTTTGCCTCCAAAGCACACAGCCTGAGCTCAGAAAATCAACAAATAACATGACTTGTTGATTCCTGTCCAAATGCCCATGCCATCCAGCTCTGAGAGTGATTACGTTTATCAGGCAAACTGCACCTGCTGTGACACCAGCCATTCACATCTTATAAGAAGATGCTCAGTGGTTTATAAGGAGAATTTAGTGCCTGTTGCAAGCCAAGAAATCAATTTCCCAAGCCTCAGTGGACACTCAGGCCACGGGTCCTTCCTGGAACCTAACTCAGATTGAATTAATGCTTCAATTCCACCTGGCAAAGATGATGTTAATGCAGAAGATGGGTTAGGAGAAAATAAATAGTGACTGCTGTAAAAATGCATGCGGATGAAAGAGAATGCGTTTAAATGAAATAATGTCTTCTAGATAGCATCACATAAAATCAGGAGGCAGCTTTTAACTCAATAGCCAGGAAATTAGACATGTGATTTCCGTATTATGAAGGGCAGCTGCACACCTGATTCCCAGCAAGTTATGACGAAAGTTGCCCCGAAGCCTCTTCTGGAACTGCAGTGTCTCTATCACTTGTCCTCCATTTTGGGTACAAGGTTAAGCAGCCCACCACGCCCCTACTAAACGAGTTTGCTTCCTCTCAAAACCACTCCCTCAGTCCCTTGATTTCTGGGGATATCTGAGCAACAGTTTTTGTGCGAGATTATATTTTCATAAGCACCACATGCATTGCTTTGTGCCTCAAAATTAAGCTGCAGTGTGTAGTAGTTTTGATTTAACAGCTGCAGAAAGTTTTCCAACATCTCAGACTGTGGCGTATGAGGTGATGGTCCCCAACACGCCACAGTCTCATGATGTTTTGGCTGTTCAAATGAGAAAGACATTTTTGGATTTTGTTTTGTTGCCTTTTTGTCTTTACACCCTCCCCAGCCAAGGTAAGATGGTTCGGCTGAAGAAACATCAGCAGCACCAGGAAGAGCTGGTGGGCTGGCGGGCCCTCCATGGTGGGCTGGCTGGTTAGCTCTGGAGGACTGCTCCATGGTGAGCAATTCAGGGTTGTTTTTAATAGCGATGAGCACACTGAAGAATAACTGAGGAAAGCAGCTGACGATCCACCTTGAGCTTATGCAGGGAAAACTGGTATAACTTGATTTTATGCAACAATCAGCAACTAGGGACCATAAAACAAGGGATACCATTTGCCTGTGCCTTGCTAGAAGGAGACAGAGGGTGAACATCACCCAAAACCAGCAGTCCATGCATGGCTGCTAGTGACTAGCCAGGTGTTTGCAGAGAGGAAGCTGGTGGATATCTTCATCAACCACTGAAGCAGTGACAAGCGGAGACAATTTTTTTTAGATTTCACTTTGGTTAAGGTAACACCGTAGAAGAGCTGACCAGAACAAATAACCTGGTGGACATGAACTGGTGAAATAAAGTAGGAGGAGAAACAAACAGGGGTTTGTCTTTTCTTTTAAGGGCAGACTTTGAGAAATGAAGGGAAGCGGTGAAATCATCTGGAGGGAAGAGCGAGGTAGAGCTGCAGTGTGGAGGAGACATGGAGCTTTGGAAACCAAAGGTACAAAACCTACTCAACAATTATGTCACAAGCAGAAGGGTTTTTTGCAGTGACTGTGAATAGCCATCTTGGAAAGACTATTAGGAGTAAGTAAAGAGGTACATGGGCAGTAAAGGGGGCTAATCAGCAATAAAAAACAGATACTGAGGGTCAGAAAGAGATCACGACTTGAAAGGAGACCTTGCTCAACTGAGGCTCAATTAGACTTGAGAGAGAGAGACTGGGTAGCCAAGCGAATCACCAATTATAAGTCTGGTATCAAGGACTTCTATGAATTTGCTCAAATCAGGGATGGTACAGTATAATTGGAGAATAGCCCACACTACTTGAGTCCTTTTATTTAGGAAAGGGAAAAAGTGATGTGGGTGGTTGTAGCCTACTTGGTCTGACCTTGCTACTCTACAAGATAGTGGCATCAGGGGAAATAAAAACCAGGGTAAAACCCACTGTGATGGATGGCAAAAGGTAGATTGTGCTAGACTAACCTATTATCTTCCTGTAGTAAGATAAGTGAAGTGATATCTCACTTGATGGGAAATGTGGGAGAAATGACATTAGAGAGGAAAAGATGTTCTTAGAAGAGCCACTATGGTGGCTGGTGGTGTCAAGTCACTCACTGCAAATCGGAAGCAAAGAAAAGGACTGAAACAATGATTATTTTTTATTACATTCAAATCCTGCTTTAGGCAGGATAATCCCATTCTTCCAAGTATTTAAGTTTCCAAAAGGAAAAAAAAAGTTAAGCTTTGTTTGGTGTAGCTTCACATTTCCCCCAAGGACAACTCCCTCCTACTCCTTCCATCAAATAGGCACTTGTGCTGCTCACAAGTCTGTGGCCGGGAGCAGAGACCAGTATTGGGAGCACTGCTGCCGTGGGTCAGGAGCAGAGCATGAACTGCGGGCAAGGACGGTGCCTGTTTGGCACAGAAACGTAGAGGTGGCATTAGGAACACACTAGCTGGCTTGTAGGAAAGCCCTAGAAAGCACAAAGAAGAGGACTGGAAAGTCAAGGAGACAGCAGGACCCCAAGTATCCCTGTCCCTTTGCCTTCGGCTGTGAGTGGGATGGGGAACTGCAGCAAGGAGCTGGGCAAGGATTCCCGCAGCAAAGCATTACATGCATAGACAAAACTGGGACTTTTGGCCATCTGGAGAACTTCAAAGAGCTTTATTTGGACTCACCCTGCTTTCCCTTTGCTGCCGTGGTGCTAGTAATACTGCTCACCAGTTCTTCTCCTTTCTCTCCGTGTATCAGCCAGATGCTTATTTAGAGGCTCGCGTGCCCACTCTTGCTGGATCGCTGCTGTAAAGAAATATGATTATTAGTAATAAGAAGGACACCCAGGTTACTGAGCTTAGAGTCAGAAACTAGGCTTTCAGCCAGGAGGATATGGGGAACAAGGTCCATTAGTGTTACCCTGGTGAAGCTGAGGTGACTCCAGACTGATCAGCATGTTTCCTACATGTAGAGTAGCCCTATCCAAGGGCCCTATCCCAAAAGAGCATTTGTTCTGTCCTCAGTGTTTTTCAAACATATTGGGAACATAGTTGGTTTTGTCTAAATGACAATTCCTCCCATTTTTACCTAATGAAACTGGCAACGTGGCCAGTAAATCTTGCCAGCACTGCTCTGCTTCACAACAGTGCCGTCTCCTTGATATAATGTTGAAGTTTTATCCCTCCAGTTTGCTGTACTTCATTTTGGGAGATGATTTCTAAAGGGAAACCCAGCCTAACAACAACTAAAACTTACCCAGTTCCCATATGGTAGGCAGAACTACCTCTCAACACACAGAGGGATAAATCAAACCCCAGATCAGAAAACTACTGAATTTCAGCATTCAAACCATTCCTAGGCAGCATTACTCCTCCCTTTTGGGAACTGGAAACATAATACACCGCTGGCATCCTTTTAGTACAGCTTCCCCACTGGTTATAGAATCATAGCATCATAGAATAGTTTAGGTTGGAAAAGACCTCTAAGATCATCGAGTCCAACCGCTAACCTAGCATTGCCAAGTCCACCACTAACCCATGTCCCTAAGCACCACACCTACACATCTTTTGAATACCCCCAGGGATGGTGACTCAACCACTTCCCTGGGCAGCCTGGTCCAGTGCTTGACAACCCTTTGGGTGAAGAAATTGTTCCTAATATCCAATCTAGACCTCCCCAGACACAACTTAAGGCCATTTCCTCTCGTCCTATCACTTGTGACTTGGGAGAAGAGACCGACCCCCACCTCGCTACAACCTCCTTTCAGGTAGTTGTAGAGAGCGAGAAGGTCTCCCCTCAGCCTCCTTCTCTCCAGACTAAACAGCCCCGGTTCCCTCAGCCGCTCCTCATCAGACTTGTTCCCCAGACCCTTCACCAGCCTCGTTGCCCTTCTCTGGACACGCTCCAGCACCTCAGTGTCCTTCTTGTAGTGAGGGGCCCAAAACTGAACACAGTACTCGAGGTGCGGCCTCACCAGTGCCGAGCACAGGGGCACGATCACTTCCCTACTCCTGCTGGTCACACTATTCCTGATACAAGCCAGGATGCTGTTGGCCTTTTTGGCCACCTGGGCACACTGCTTATGTTTTAGACTAACCTCTTCTAGAGTTAACGAGGTAGTAAATGACGTTCTTTTATAGCATTGGCCAATGTCTTGCCAAGTGCTGGCTGGGTGCATCACTGCTGGCATCCCTGGGTTGCTCTGTCAGTGCTATGGCTGTCGCTGCTGCAGACTCTTCAAAACAGGATGACTGAGCTCTGCAGGAGTCCAATTCCTTATTCATTCCCTTCACCCACTGCTACTGGGGGATTAGTAGCTATTTTAAGCCTAACAAATTAAAAGGATTTGCACCAGATTTTGCAGTTACTGCATCCCAGGGCTTGCTTGATCCCAGCAAAACCAATTTCCAGTTCCCAGCAGGTTGTAGTGAGAGGAAAGGAAGGTATTGGCCCACGTGTACTGCAACAGCGAATGATGACAGAAAGACTTGGTGCCATCGAAAAAATCATCAGATTATTACCAAAACTTGCCACATTTTATTTCTCATCTTCCAGCAGTCTCCTTTAAGAAGTGGCATCAGTGGCACAGGCAGTGGAGAGCAAAGTCATCCTCAGGGTTTGCAGGAGAGAGCTTGTGTTTGTGCACTGTCCAACACCTTGGAGGGGTGGACATGCCCTCACAGAAGTGGTCTCTGGGAGATGCTCTGCTCTTGCTGTTCCTCCCATAGAAATGACTTTTGTCAGCTGTCCTTAATTGCTTCAGGCAAAATGAATCAGGTTAACGAAGACCTGCTGCTCAAAGGCTGGCTGCTAACCCAGCTTAATTTGGCTGAAGTGGGCTTGGAAAGGCTCAGGCAAGTAGCTCCTAAGGCAGCTCTGGTAGGACTGTCACCTGCAGGCCAGGGACAGAGCTGCTTGCTGGTAGAGGAAGGCACAGGGTCTGGAGGAGGGTAAGCTCCCTGCGTTATGGATTAGATTTTTGTCATGTTTGTTTGCCTTCTATATGCTGGGGTGCTCTGTCTCTTGCTTGCTGGATGTTTTCTGCTGCGTTGAGGACTCCAGTGGGACATTGCAGAACAGTGATTAATTGCTTCTCCATAGGTGACTTGCACAAATGCATTTTGAGGCAGAAGTACAGAGCTGGGTACAGACAGCATCCCAAAAGAGGCAGTTGGCATCTTACTGAGACAGTTTCTGTGCTGAATCTACAAAGGACAAACGGACCAATCTACTTATATTGTGTTTCTGATGGAGCTGCTCTCTATTTTTGGCTTTGGTAGCCTATACAGGTATGAATGTCCAGCCTATTACTTTGCAAGCTCCTGTTTTTACCAGCCACCTGACCATTTACTCATTTAAACCCTAGATTGTAAAGATTATCTTCAGAACAGAGGTAATCTCGGTGCGTCTCATTTGCTCAGCACTGGCTCTAACGGTGCTGTGGTCCCTCACTAGAGTCCTTAAATGTGACTTCAGTTAAAAATTTGTAATGGTGGTTTGCCAAATTATCTTTGCTTTCAGGCTTGCTGTGTTGTAGCTCTCTGAAATGACCCAGCCACCTGATTATTCCTTTACCCAGGAAATCCTTTGGGATGCAAGTAGCTTCACGCCATAGGTAGCAAAAATATAGTATCACCAGGCTGGGTACAAGATCCAGTAGGACTGGAGCATAATTTCCTAGTAACAAGTTGAAAACCAATCAAAGGAACTATTTTTTCATTCAGTGCATCAATTCACTAGCCCCTGGGTATCCTAGTTAAAGGATCCCTAGATATGCCCTATTTTCCCTTAAACCCGTAGTCCCTACCACCATGGGACAGGATTCACTGGGCTCTGGGGCAGCTATTTTCCTGAATTTGGTAGTTTATTTTATTCAGCTGTTGCTTTCTTGGAGCCCACCCAAATCTCACAAGCAGTGCAAACAGCTGTTGATGTGCAGCAGACACTGAGCCTGCAGTGCTTCAAACCCTGCTCAGCTGCTGATCCCTGTTTCCTGGCTTTGTCAAGCTCATGCAATCAGTTTGAAGGACTTTAGCCCTGCAAATGCTAACAGTGATGGATGCTGGCCTGACAGACCTGCTCTTCTTAAAGACTTACTTGTGCAGCAGGTGACTTGAGGCTGGGGATGATGTCTGAAGAGTTTCCTAAAGGAAATGGGATCTGCAAATCCTCTCCTTGCACTGCTGTAGCCTCTCTGTGCATGAGGGCTTGCTGAAATGATAGTTAAATGGCATACCTGGGGTTTTGCTTTAACCATGTGTATAACGAATGATGTAGCTCATATAATTTATCTGGGTGTTGTTTTTTTTTTTTTTTGGCAGTGACTTGTCTCAAACCTGGGCAATAAGCACAGGGAACCAAAGTCCTAACAAATTTTGAATTGTGTGTCATGAAATAAGTTAATATTTTGGCTAGGATGGGGAACTTTGGGCTGGAGCACAGTGCTGTCTAATCAATGGTGAACAGGGTGTGGTAAGTAATGCTCAGGAGGCAAAATTTTCTTCTTTATTAGAGCTTCAGATAAATCTGGCTGGCTCTAGAAACAAAAGCTGTTCTCATATTTTCTTGTTTTCTTTCCTAGAAATGCTTTCCCAGTGAAAGCTATACTCCTTAGATACAGATTTGATGACAAAGTAATGAATGCATTTACCACTGTATGTCCTTACCCTAAAGGAAAGCGAAAAGAAAATACAATCAGAATTTCTGCCTCCTATTTTCTTTATAACGTTTTTTGTGTTTAAAATGCTAAATGACTGGCATCACACTAAGGAAGTTGATTTGTATTTGATTTTGATTCACCCGACTGAAAGAGTCGGTTTTGGTTAAAAAGACTTTGCTAGCTGGCTGTTGATCAGCTTACATCCATGAAGGGAGAAACCTCACACCAGGTAGCAGTGAAGCCTGCCTCTCCTCTTCCTCCATTCTGGGTTAATATACTTCAGGGATGATCAGAAATGGCAAATCCATAATTAGCAATTGTTTTCCCCTGCGGGGTGGAGACTGCAGCCTTCAAGGGAGAGAACTTCAACTGGAGATGTCACAGGACTTGAATGCCTAATTCCTCTGAAAAGTCCTTGCTTGCACATGTAGGTCCAGAGTCAGTGGAAAGAGGATGGTTGTTGCAGGCTCTGTGCTGAGTCCTTGGTGAGGAACCCATTAAAGTCCATGTGAAGACAGTGCCTGCCCCTTTAGCAGCCATTTGCCTTCGCTGCTGCTCAGTTTTCCACATTAATGTTCTCCTGACGCTGATGCTCTTCCACCTTCCGCTGTTCACGTTTCACTACTCACTTTGAACCTCTCTACTTGCTCATACCCACCTTCTTCCCATCCCCAGGCTTTTGCCCAAGCCCTATTGTCTGCTCCTCTCCTCTCCCTGCTTCTTGGCCATTTCCTTTCCTTGACTCCTCACCACCTGATAAATCTGATATGAACAGTTATTTCCCAGTCCTATCCCTCACCATCTTTTCCCAGATGCTTCCTGCAGACGAGGGAAGGGTTGATGGTGTAGGTCTTGTTATGGTCTTGCTTGTATTTAACTAAAGCCGTAATTGACCCCTGCTGTGACCAGTTGCCTCGTGATGGTACAGGTCACTCAGATGAAGAGGCATGCAAATGGCTTTGGGGTTTCACTATTTGCCCTGCATGCTGAATGTATAGCCAGGATGAATTGCCAACTCACGTTTCTGGATGTCACTGTCACATTTCTAGATGTCACTGTGTAGTGTCTCGGCTCGTGGTCATTACAACTCTGCAATAGGAAACTGTATGGAAAACGCCGCCTGTGCTGCCAAGGTGGTCTTGGGGAGAAACTTGGAACTGAAAAAGTTCTCGCTTCCTTTGACTGTATTTTCTGCTGTCCCATCTCACAATACACCCAGAGGTGCATGAAAATGATTATAATTCTGATTACTCATATGAACAATGTGGAAAAGAACAGCTTTGGAATTAAAATTCAGAGAGAAATTGAATCCCATAACAGAGTCTGCATCTATATTCAAGATATGCTAATATGCTGTTCCATGGGATCTTTGAATTCAATCAGGAAATCACCTAACAATAAAAGCCTGAAAATATATAGAGAAGAGAAGACAAGTGAGAAAGCCATTTGATGACATTGATAAAGTCTCAGCACAGATCTAGACAAACCTGATTGATAGCTTATTTTTAAAAGGTTTTCAGACGTTAATCCAATGCAAGTGTTTATGCCTGGTTTCTTTTTGTTAGTTCTTGCTTGGTGTTGGCACAGTGAATGAACGCAGACTCTCTGGTGTCGTCCCCCCCCACCTGCCCCCATGATCTTGGAGTTCTGAAGGAATGAGCTGGTCTAGACAAAGCAGTAGGTTTCTAATTTAGTTTATTTATTATGTAACTGAATGTAATTGCTAATAGAAAACCAAGTTATTACTGGCTGATGTGCCTAGTTAACAAGGGCAAAGTCCAATTCAAATACAACTCCAGTTCTTGTGTTTAGTAAAATCACTTGGCTTTTTGATAGGCATGACAGGAGCTTGTTAGTTATTTCTTACTGCAGAGCCATGCGGTATTTGGCGGGGTTACAGGAGAAAACGTTCGGAGCACAATAGGTAGTGGCAGTGCCTGACTGCACAGAAGTTGCTGGGGCTTGGTGCCTCGTGCAACTGTCTGAGTCCAGATGTTCAAATATCTGTGGGCATTTAAGCCCGTTGATTATTGTGCATATTAAGAACTTGTACACATCTAAGTGTCAGGGCCTTCGTCGTTAGAGAGGTCTCTGTCACTGAATGACAGCCCCTTGTATGATTTTGCTGGCGGTCTTGCCCAAAGAAACTGTGTGTTAGCAGCAGAGAAAAGATGTGCATTGCAGGATACAAAGATAGCTAATTGCCTGGTCCTATGGGAGATATTGAAGGTTTTTTTCAGAGCTAAAGTATCTCCAGAAGATTTTTCTAAAGTGAAGAATGTCAAGTAATTGCCTTATGCAATATGCAAAGCACCAGATTGCAAACAGTCCAACCATTGTTCAGAGACCGGAGAGATCTCGGGGGTCCTGTGTGCTGTCTGCAGGAAGGGCGGTGAGGGGAGGGACTGCTGGGTCACCATTAAACTGTCAGACACTTAGCTATGGTCCATCAGATTTATGAGTTGTTCTTAATATGGGGGTTGAATAACTGAATTATTCAGAGGGGCTGCTGTCTGCTATAGTGTGATAAGGGATTGCAGCTCACACTGCAGGGCTGCAGGTAGATGCAGTGAAAGTGCATCATCTCCCAGTATGTGACAGTGTGCCGATTTTTAGGAACCTGGAATTTTTGTAGGAAAATTGCTGTTTCCACTTCAGAAGCACAGGATCCTGTATGCTGAACAGGCGCTTTCACGCTGCCCACAGGTACTCTGATCGCGATGCAAATCTCCCTGGGGTTTGAATGCTCCTGTGTTACACTGAGCAAAAGAAGTTTGCAAGCTGTACTTACAAAACTATAACAATTTCATCATATCTATTAATTCTCATACTGGCTCTTTAAACACTCTCCTCTACCTTTGGCGGCTATGTGACATGGCCTGGCTTTTTCTAGAGTCACTGAACTACTTTTCATGTGAAATGGTGGTTTGTATAAGAATTGTCACAGTTTTTTGGCATGTTTTCCTGGCAAATCTGGAATTATGTATTCATCTCTCTGGCAACCCAGGTAAGATAAGGCTAATTTCCAACCCTCGCCCATAATTAAAAATCATCCAAGTTCAATCTTCCTTAATGACCGTAATCCATTGTGCTGCGTCTTCGTGCTGATAAATGATTCAACAACAATATTTTGTGTTCATGGTTGTGCTTGTGTTGCTTGTTCTTCCTGGTGCTTTCCAGCGACAAGAAATATGAACGCTGACAGAAAAAGTGAAAAGCTTCAGCTCTTTATTTATTACTTGCTCTAACACTTCAAAAGCATGGGAAACCTTACAATGAAAGTCTCTTCCTCCGCAGTTTCTGTCCCACTGGCTAGATTCCTCTCCCACATATGAATGTGTCTTTCAAACTCCTGGAAGTTTTCTTGCCTCTAGAAATTTGCATGGCCTGATATTGGTTCACGTTGGTCCCCATGAAGATTAGGAGAACCTGCACTGACTAATACAGGGGTCTATAGTGGCAGCTGGTAGTACCTAAATCCTGGTGGGCCACTTATTTCTGATGACTGTTGTGTCTGTGTAAAAGGAAAAAAGAAATTGAAGGCATCCATCTGGATACTCCTAAATCCTGTACTCTGTCTATTTATAAAAGTCATTCTGAGCTTATATGGCACAGAAGGACAATAATATTCCAACATCCAAAAAGAAACCCTACCCTGACTGGTCTGCTTGAGACCTGGGGAGTTCTTGGCTGTCTAAAGCGTTTTCGTTGTGGAGGAGTGCAAAGCGCCTGTGTGGTCAGCAGCCCTGGAGGCTGCTTTTGTGAATTAAATTATGAATAAAACACCTTTAGTACTTGAGACCTTAAAATATGTTGCTGCCAGTACTCATTTAGGGCACGGATGTGGAATATATCACCTTTGTGTGCTGCTGCAGGGGTGGGGGGAAAGAAAAGGTCATGCTTTCAGGTCAAAGAGATGGTAGCATGTACCCAGCTGTGAGTCTGCCTTGTCCCCATACCCCAAACAGAGGAGGTCTGGAAGTCTCTTATGTTTCAGTTAGAAGTACTAATATCTCAAATTGCATATAAAGAACCCACAATCTGCAAATATCCATGGCTGACTTGTCTAAGAGTATGAAACAATCCTACTGACGTGTTTCATTTGCCTTTAATTTTTTTTTTTAAATTTTTTGATACTTGGTTTCTGGGAAGGTATTAAACAGCTTTTGGATCTTCTGTAATAAAAAAATCCGGTCTGGCCCTCTTAATTCTTTGAATAATTGCAAAGAGATTTTAAATTCCTTATGGAATGGACATTTCCCCAAGACTATATAGAAATTAGCTAAATTTTAAACCAATCTAATTTCTTTATCCAGGTTTAACAATTATCTTAATTCATGTGCCAGACTGAGGTTTCTTTACAAAAAATATGAATCAGATTATGTATCTGAGAAATGATGAAGTCTTGCACATGAGTTTTGCACATGCTTTTTCCTCTTTTCCTAAGAAAACAAAGCTCGGGAAGCTTGGTATCTTTCTTCTCCTTCCCCTACATCCAAAGCAGTATGTCATACACGGGCCCATTTCACCTAAACTGTAGGAAATGGAAAATTCTGCTGCTCACAAAGCTACCTATTCTTATTATCTCTCCAGCTTGTGGAAATGGGAGAATGATTGATGCTAGCATGATCTTAAACACAGGACTTGTAGTGCTAGTACATGGAGGACTTGGATGCTAGTAACTGGAGAAGTGTGAAGAGTTCCTTTTGGTCAGTCTCAGTGTGACCATTCAGACACAGATTTAACTCCATGTGTGTCTGAAGAATTAAAGCATGTATTTTTTTTTTCCCTTCCATCATGACTTATTTTTTATTATTTGTAAGTGTGGTTCTGCTGTGGTTAAAATGTTTGCTCAATGGTTGAGTAAAGAAAACTCAGGCACATCAAGTCTTGTCTTTAAATTTGGCGTACTTCCTGCTGGCCCAAGGATGCTCAGAACTCCAAATTTAAGACACCTGAGAACAAGGATGTTCCGATATATGTGATGTTTCTTTCTATGCCTCCTGCTAATTTTTCTTAAAGTCAATGGAGTCCGGTTGTTTCTTCTGCGCTGAACCAGGAATCTGACCCCAGGTCTCATCATGCCTAGTTTTTTTTTTTGTTCCTGTATTTGTCCCAGCGCACCCACTTCTATTGAGTCAAACATGGTGCTGGACATGCACTTGGTGGAACAGTGCCTGACACACAGAGATTGCGCTGGACATCCTCAGAGTTGTCAAATGGTGTTCAAGCCTCATAGTTTGGTATGGAAGCTGGGAATTTTGAGTGCCTCTGCCATAGCTGGATGTGACTTTCATCTAATCGTGCTGGGTGGGCATCCCTTGCTGTTGGAGATGCAGGGGAGGAGGAGGTACCATGCATGGGCGGTGGCTTTTGGGATTCTCTGGTGCTTAAAACTTATGATTAAGGTTATTAACATAAAAAGGGGGTGTGTGAAGGAGAGAGGTGGATCTACTGTCTCAGTGGTGTTGGAGGATGTGTCTGTGTTGGCTCATGAAGAGTGGTTCATCCTGCTGCCTCAAGGCTACGGCTCCCTGGATCAGCGGGGCCAAGAGTCTGGGAGCAGCTTTTGGATGCCTGGATCTCATCTAGGTTCTAGGTTTAGTCACCAAGGCTGTGTGCATGAATCAACAAAACAGGGTCAGGGAACTTCTTTGGTCCCTGATGTGAGCAGCTGCAGTTAGAAAGGGATAATTACTGAACAGAAGAAATTTTCTGCTGAAAAATACTGACAGAGAAATTGCCTGGGAGCTGTAAGCCTGGGAACTAGGACCTGGAACAGAAATATCATCATCATTGAATGCTACAGGTGAAAAATGGAAACTAACAACATCTATTAACTTCTTGAAGTGGTGGTGTCCTATGCCCTCTTATGTCTCTCATATAAAAGACATTTTTTTTAATCCAAACTGGAGCCTCTCTCTTTGAGAACTTCCTGTGCTGCACGTACTTTTCCTCTCCTAAAGAGGCTGAATTCTGCATGAACTGTCTGAGATCTTGGACCCTCACTGGGGATGCCCAGTGGACTCCAGACTCTGACACGGATCATCTTTGAAATGAGACTCTCTGTTGTCTTATTGGCCCACTTTTGGGATCAGTTTGGTTTGTCTTCCCACCTCTGGGATGGTTGGGTCCCCCTCTGGGATCAGTTTGTCTTCCCCTTTGGGATGGTTTGGCTCCTTCTGAAATCTGATTGACTTGATACCGGTATTACCTATCCATAGAAGTAATCCGTCATAGATATATATGCTGTTATATTGTTAAGTTTGTAGTAACCTGTAACAGTATATACCTACTTGGTTGTTGCTTGTGATTGGTTGCTACTATTCTTAACTGCTGCTATAGTATTGATTGGTACTGTATTATTGATTGCTGATAGTAATTTGTAATAGCTCTCTATATACAATGGTTGCTTTATTAATCATAGGTATACTTGCTAGTGGTGATTTTTGTGGTATTTGTGGTAGTCTGTAATAAAGTAGAGAAACTTAGAGGATGGAAGCCTCTCTGTCCTTGTGTATTAAGGAATCCTATGAACCCATGGCTGATGCTTTCTATACACCCGCAGTCTGGGTAACCCTTTACATCACAGCAGGCCCTTCTCTCCTAGTTGTGTATGTTGTGCAGATGCTGGTATGTCCCTTGCACAGCTTTGTGCCAGGCAGGCAGGGCTGGATGGCTCAGGGCAGTACGTGCAAAAGACTGGTTTCTGGGCAGGTTGGAGTTGGCCACTCTGGTTTTTGCTGTTTATTTGGTGGGGTTTTTTGCTTTTTTTTTTTTTTGAGATGAGAAAGTGTAAGTACATGGACATGAGCTGTGCTTTCCCATGTAGCCTCAGGCCAGGGAGCAGCACTTAGCCAGCTTTATTTACTACTGCAGACATAACTTGAAACTTTACCTGGAAAATCCTCCCACAAATGCTAGGTGAGATTCATGGGTAGATTTTTATTCATGTTCAGCTGCTCTGTCATACCTAAGTCTTTCTGTCAGTGTTTTCTGTCTAGGTTAGCTCGAGCCAATGTGTTGAGCTGTACATATGGAGACTTGCATGAAATGTAGGCTCTGTGAATTGCAGTTGTGAGTCTCAAAGAAATGATGAGTATGGCTTGTTTCTGTGCTGTCTTCCAATAGTTTGGTTACTCATCCAGGATGCACAAGATCCTGTTTCAGATCTGTATTTGAGGCAGGCTTGGAACCACAATATGTCCCTTTCTGTAGAAGTAAAACCCTATACGTTAGCTGTTGAAAGATCGGCTCTTTTGCCTACTTATGTGAAGCAGAACAACTATTTACTGAGGCTACGAAGGAGGATGAGAAGTTTCTAGGCTGGGTAAAGGCAATCACCTGGGATAGCGTAATGCAGGTCATAGCTCAGACAGTGTTAAATGAAAGTCATTAGGAGAGGGATTAAGAAATAGTTGAGAGTTTTTAGAGTTGCCTTTTGAGGACAATTTTAGAAGAAAGTGGGAAGAGACTTTGGCTCAAACATCTTCTGAACTGATCGAGTAGAAAAGGGTTTTGAACTGAGGTGGCACTATTAGCTCAGGCAATTCCTCCTGCTGAATTTCTGATGCTTTTATTGACTATCAAAACAAAATGTTTTATTTAACCTGGAGTAAGTTTGTTTCTGCCCCTCAGTGAGTGTCACTGGTTTGACTAACAAACGGAAGAAATCAATTATTCTCACAGCTCTGTGCAACATGCTTCACTCTCCTACCAAAATAACTTAAGAGTGTTTAAACTGTGGTGAAAATAGCATGAGGTTGTTTGCACTAAAATGTAACATATGGTAGAATAGTCAGATGAATATTGGGAAAAAGTATTATTGCTCATGTCTAACAGCTGGAGAATTGTATTATTATATGGTTGGTTACTTCCTAAGGGATTCAAAAACTTCTCATGGCAGAGATCTCCAAAGCAAATGGCTCTCCCTTGACAGCCCGGGACCATGGTGTTTAAAGGTCTATGCAGTATTAGCAGTCTTGGAGCAGATTGTGTCAATCGTTGTATAGTCTTGTTGCGTAAATTCAGCATCACAATGGTTGCTTTGAGAGGTGTTCACATAACTAAGTGTACTGTTGGGAGAAGACCTGATAAAGGTGGAGCCCTAGGTGTAAGGTAAGACACCTCCCTGCCCCCATACCTTCAAGTAGAAGCCCAAAAGGAAGGTGAAGGCTTCTCAACCCAGTATGACTTTGTGTACAGTTACCCGCCCTACAGGTTACTGGTATTTGTTTACTCATGTATGTAGGGAGATGATGGCTTTCAGAGACAATCCTGCCTCTTAGCCCCATGGTATCCAAGCTGCAGGAGCTCAAGGATGTTGATCTGTGGTGGAAAATGTTGTCGTCAAGCTCCATCTCCAGGTTAGCCACACCTTGCTGAAAAGGAGAAACATCTTGGGACAGAAAATAGATGATGGCCGTGTATCCTTTGGCATACAGGTCCCTGGTTTGGGGATTCCAAATCAATAACAGGCAGAAATGCAGTGCTAGGAGATCTTGGTATCAAGTATTGGATAACTGGATTTATAAAACCAGCGGCTTTTCAGCTTGGTGCAGACCACCTTTGGGCAGGGGAGGTAGCTCTGGTTCATAGTGATGAAAATTATAAACGCTTGTGGTCCAAGTGGATGCCAAAAATGCTAGGGGGATTGGAAACTAGCCTTGGAGGTAAAGTATAAACTGTTAAACTGGACTGTAGAGATCTGGATTGCAATATTGCCATCTTTTGAAGTGTTCCCATTGTACCCAGGGTTGTGCATTGGACCTGGTTCAAGATGTATCAAAGATACCCTTTGTCATAATGACCAGAATGCTTTCAAATTCAGTGCCTTGTGGTTATTGCGTGTACAAAAAGGCCAGTTTTTCAAAAAGAGAAGCAGCTATAAGGGTAAAACACTTGTGGGTGGAATGGATTTTTTTTTTTAAAGATGCTATGTTAGAGATACACAGCAAATATACCATATACTGAAAAGGTCTTTAGGAGTCTAAAAGTTTGCTTTCTAGGCTTCCTTTATAGTCAGTAGAAGGAGAGAGACACAAAAGGGAAAACTTGCCCAACTTCACAGAGGAAGAAATTGTTGTCTTCAAGAAACACAAGTATCAAGACTTTGCAAAAACCACAAAGCATTTTCAGAAATGGTCAACCGGTTTAAAGTTGAGCCAATGCTTGTGATGCAAAATGAACTTGGGGGGATGGTGGTGATGAGAGGGGGAGGGATAATACTGTCACAGAAAATCCAGCATAACTTTCTGTATCAATTTCACATGACGGAGCTTTGACAATTTCTTGTATTGCAGCCTTTCTCTATGAAGAGAAAATGGTATTAAAATCTAGTGTCGATAAAAATGTTTAGAGGGAAATGATAAAATGAATTGTTAGGTCCAGGTACCTAACATCTACTCAAACCCCACAGAATCTCCACTATTAAATGACCCAGTCATTAAAGTAGTAGATAATTCTTAATTCAGATTAGTATTGGAGGAATTAATTTAAAGAGAGTTCAGGGGGCTGAGACATTGCAGACCACTAAGTCTTGCTTCCAAGAATTGTAAACGACTTGGAAGTAGGACAGTATTGATTGATAAAAATATGACAAAGAGAGTAATACCTCCTGAAAGAAGTAAATAATAAATAAAAAAATTATGTTGTGTAAAGGCAATCCAAGTATTCCCTACCAGAAGAAGAGTGACTAAACTGAGATCTTGAGTCCTTCCCCCAATGACTCTACAAGGAGCCTGAAGTTAGTGAACTATGTCTCTCCTGTTTGTTCTCCTCCCTTCATGTGTTCATATCCAGAGAGAGGAATGAGGCTGTTGATATCAGTCACCCATTCAATTGTGTTTGCACTGGTTAAATTTCAGGGTAAATCTGGTATCTTCTTTGAAACTGTTCTACTAGAAGCGCCCATCTTAGAAAACCATTAGGTAATGCATTAGAAAACAATAAGGAGGTCTGGATTTAAGCAGAGTATGTTGTTGGTCTGCAATTTTAATCAATTAGTCATTTTTGAATTTAATTTTGTTGTGGGAACTGAATCATTCCCCAATCAACAGCATGGTGCTCCAGGATTACTTGAACATGTTTTTCCTGGAATGAGGATGCACCAACAATTCATACTCTGCAGGTATGGCTGCAACACCTGATGAGGTGCTAACTGCAATCAGGTGAGAACACTGATGAATAGATGCTTAACAAACTGCCTAATCAAAAACCCATTATACTCTCAGAATTAATGAAATACTGAGTGCTTCAATTAATACTGGGCACTTTGTACAAATCTTACGTGTTTTTATTAATTTAGCAACAATTCCTAGCAGTTGACTATCAGTAGGAGTTGCAACAAAAGTGCTGGGGTGCTCAGAACTTGTTCAGAGGTGGATTTAGGCATAGCTAGAGTCTGGATGTTTAATAAAACATCTATTATGTATTATTCTCCTACATCTATAACTAGTTATATTTTAAAAGATGAAAGTATTGGTATTCTTGACTCATGTAAGTTTGATCTTTCAAATGAATATTTCCATGCACGCTGAGAATATATATTAATCTGAGCACTGAATTTACTTAAGCAGAAAGTATATATGTAAACACCTTTGTATGTGCAAGACACGCACACTCAAATGCCTATTTGCATAGCTAAATGGAGGAGTTGGAGCTTAGAGATACTGCAAATGTTTTTGTATCTGCATTCAACAGATGCATTAGTTTCCATTTCTAGAAAAGAAATGGTCTATCTCAAGTAGTGTAAACAAATCTGCTGCATTTTTTTCTTTTTCCAGAAATAATCGTGACTTTGGAAAACATTTGAGCCAGTACCAGAGCTGACACTCAAAGATATTTCCATTTCAAATAGATATTTTTGGTTGCTAGTAGTTTTATGATCTTAACTTTCATGCTGCAATCTGGCATACGTGGATTTATGTATATTTGCCTCAGTGCAGGAACATGTGCTTAGAATGCAGTCTGGCATTTTGGGGAACAAATCATAATAGCTTACTCTGTGTGGGGTGCCAGTATCAAGGTTTGCTCATTACCCAAAACCTGGCACTTGGGTTTTCAGAGGACTTCAGGTTCTTCTTGTGCACCCTCAAAATTCCATTACAGAAATCAATTGCCAATTGTCCAATTGCCTTTGTGGATCTTCATCTGGTCTTCTAAGATTGTGATGCTTTGCTAGTTAAGGACAATTTGTAAATTGGGACTTCTCAGTAGGTAAAAATCATAGTCCATTGACTCCAACTCCATGTAATCTGAAGAAACACTGAATTTATAGAATCATAGAATAGGCTGGGTTGGAAGGAACCTTTAGAGGCCATCTAGTCCAAGTCCCTGCAACGAGCAGGGACATCCTCAACTAGATCAGGTTGCTCAGAGCCCCGTCCAACCTGACCTTGAATGTTCCAGGGATGGGGCATTTACCACCTCTCTGGGCAACCTGTGCCAGGGTTTCACCACCCTCATTGTGAAAAATTTCTTCTTTATATCTAGTCTAAATCTACCCTCTTTTAGTTTAAAACCATTACCCCTTGACCTATTGCAACAGGCCCTGCTAATTTCTGAAGCCTTTGACAGATGTAGTCTGAAGCTTATCTATTGAAGCCAGAAAGCCCCTTTATTGGAAAAGAAACTTCCTTTTTCCCTTCCTCTAATCTACTTTCAATGTAAGTTGCTGTTTCTAGCAACAGAGCTGAAAAGAAAATGGAGCCATTTGTCTGCACCTGAATATGATGATTTAGGTGCCTAAGTGCAACACATCTTTGTGCTGAATCTTATTTGGAAGAGATGTTTAAATGTAGTCCAGTGTGCTAGTTATGGCTGGGATAGAGTTAGCTTTCTCCATAGTAGCTAGTATGGGGCTGTGTGTTGGCTTTGTGCTGGAAGCAGTGCTGGTAACACAGGGATGTTTTTGTTGCTGCTGAGCAGTGCTTACACACAGTCAAGGCCTTTTCTGCCTCTCACCCCACCGCACCAGTTGGGAGGGGACACAGCCGGGACAGATGACCCCAACTGACCTAAGGGATATCCCGCACCATACGATGTCATGCTCAGCGTATAGAGCTGGGGGAGAAAAGGGGGGGTTATTTGGAGTGATGGCATCTGTCTGCCCAAGTCACCATTATGCGTGATGGAGCCCTGCTTTCCCAGGGATGGCTGAATACCTGCCTGCTGATGGGAAGGAGTGAATGAATTCCTTCTTTTGCTTTGCTTGTATATGTGGCTTTTGCTTTCCCTATTAAACTGTCTTTATCTCAACCCACGAGTTTTCTTACTTTTGCTATTCCGATTCTCTCCCCCATCCCACCGGGGGGAGTGAGCGAGGGGCTGCGTGGGGCTGAGCTGCTGGCTGGGGTTAAACTATGACATCCAGTGTTAGCAATCTAAGACTGAGTGAAACAGAGTTTCTTCTAGTTTTTTTTTCTTTCTTGATTGATATGAGCCTCTCCTTACTGAAAATTCCCTCTCAGTTTGAGCCACACATCTGGTATTTAGGCAGCCAGCCCTCCCCAGTTAGCATAAAGGGAATTTGGGGATTTGACTCTGCATCTGATTTCCATACCAGGAACCGCTTCTTTTTAATTTGGATGCTATTTCAAGAAAGTCTAAGTGCCATTAGAGGCCTAATATTTGTTCTGAAATTAGTCTTTCCATGCAAATAATAAACTGTATGCTTGCTCCCTCTTCACCACTCTTTTAGAAAAATATATGTTGGGTGACAAACACGTGATTGCATATAGACATGATTGATGAACTGTTGAATGTATGCAGTTTTTTCAGTTGACTTAAAAACACAAATAGTCCCATCTTAAATGTTGTCCAGGCAGGAGTAGGCCCAAAAGAAAATCAGGTATAATCACTATAATACTTCTGGGGTGTGAAAATAAAAGCCATCTCAACATTGGTGGTATCACTTGTCAAAATCATAAATCTAGTTTGTTAGATGTTGACTTTGAAAGCCAGTCATGACTCTGATTCATTCTTATAAAGCCTGCATTTTTAGTAGCACTATTCAAAACTTTTGGTTTGTAGACGGCCTCTGCCAAGGCTTGTAACTTCTTTTGAGGGACAGTCTAATTTTGACAGATTGCTGGCAAAACACTTGCCACTCTGGTATTTTTGTAGGTTTTGAAAATTGGAATTGTGTATTGGGCAATTCCTCATTGGGAAGATCAGATTGGATTTTTTTTTTTTACCCTTTGGCCTGAGTTTGGGTGGTCTGCAGGAATTAAAGCTCACACAAGCACTGTTCTGTAAAATCAGGCTTGTCCTCCTGCCCGAGCAGTCCCCTCGTATTGAAATTCATCCTTCAAAAAAGGGATTGGTTTGACTGATGCTATGATACAGTGCTTAGTTGCAATGACTCAATTCTTATGAGAAATCATTGAAAAATTGGCAGAAAAGGGCAAAAAGATCCACAGAATGGCCTTGGGGCTGTGGAAAATGCATTATAGTAAGAGACCTCAGGAACACAATCTGTGTAGTCCATCAAAAAAAAGATTAAGGTGATTTGATCTAAGTGACTTCCTGGTGAGGATATATTGGCTCCTAAAGTCGTCTTAATGAAGTAAAAAGGGAGAGAAAGAACCAATAGTTGGGAGCTGAAGCAATAAAAATTCAAACATGAATTAGGCCCAATTTTGTTATAGACTAATGTGGTTAACTGCTAGAGTAAGTGTTGGCTTCTATTGATGTCTTCCTAGCGCTAGTGAAAAATCTGTTTTTAAAGTACACTTTATCCAGAGTGTAATTATTCTTCAGTCATGTATAATCTCTTGGGCTCTATGTAACAGCAGCTGGATAAAATATAATATGCAGGATTTTGTTAGAGGACTTGGTGGTCATTTGTGCCAGTAAAAGTAGGCAATTTATTAAAGGAATTGCACTTATGCTGGGTGAGACCAAAGATCTAAATCTCCCTTCACCAGACAGGCTGAGGGATGCACAAAAGCCATTAGAAGTGGGGGAAATAAAATAATTTCTCTATTAGTGTGGGGGGCTATTCTAAACTGACCTGTTGGACCAGTACTGGATGGCAAAAGCATGAAGTTTAGCTGTAAAGTAATTTCTAGGCAAGAGAGACACTGGAAACAGATTTGATCCCTGAAATGTTGAAATAAAAAAACCTGACAAGTTGTTCCCTCTCTATGCTCTGGCCTTAGGAAATAGACCCACTCTGAAAGAGGGCTTTAAAGTCTCTTGAACTGCTTTCAAGGAGACAGAGGCATAATGCAAGTTAACATCTTTTGCTTTTACCAGCATGCTACAGCTTTTGGAGTCTGTCCTACACCTTCCAAATCCTAGAAGCTGACTGACTGCCTTTGCACTTGTGTATTTCATTGACTATGCTCTTAGCACACAGCAAAAAACCACACGATGTTATTAAGAATCTGATATGCTCCTTGTTAGAACCGTTTTCTTGGAAAATATTGTTTCCCCAGATTCAAAGCTTTTAAAGGAACCTTCTAATTCCAATGTAATTTTACTAAAATTGAAAAGAAATTGAGGGGACTTTTTGCTTCCTTACACTTGATATCAAGTTATATAAAACACCTTAGAAAAATTAGCATGTGGGTGTTGTGGTTTAACCCCAGCTGGCAGCTAAGCCCCACGCAGCTGCTTGCTCACTCCCCCGGCCTCAGTGGGATGGGGGAGAGAATCAGAAGAGTAAAAGTGAGAAAACTCGTGGGTTGAGATAAAGACAGTTTAACAGGTAAAGCAAAAGCTGTGCACACAAGCAAAGCAAAACAAGGAATTAATTAATTCCTTCCCATCGGCAGGCAGGTGTTCAGCCATCTCCATCAGGCGTAATCATTATTTGGGAAGACAAACACCATCACTCCAAATACTCCCCCTCCTTCCTTCTTCCCCCAGCTCTATATGCTGAGCATGAAGCCATACGGTGTGGGATATCCCTTTGGTCAGCTGGGGTCAGCTGTCCCGGCTGTGTCCCCTCCCAACTCCTTGTGCACCCCCAGCCTGCTCGCTGGTGGGGTGAGAAGCAGAAAAGGCCTTGACTGTGTGTAAGCGCTGCTCAGCAGGAATGAAAACATCCCTGCATTATCATAGAATCATAGAATAGGTTGGGTTGGAAGGGATCTTTAGAGGCCATCTAGTCCAACTCCCTGCCATGAGCAGGGACATCTTCAACTAGACCAGGTTGCTCAGAGCCCCGTCCAACCTGACCTTGAACGTTTCCAGGGATGGGGCATCTACCACCTCTCTGGGCAACCTGTGCCAGGGTTTCACTGACCTCATTGTAAAACATTTCTTCCTTATATCTAGTCTGAATCTCCCCTCTTCCAGTTTAAAACCATTACCCCTTGTCCTATCTCAACAGGCCTTACTAAAAAGTCTGTCCCCATCTTTCTTTTAAGCCCCCTTTGTTTCCAGTACAAATCCCAAACACAGCCTCATACTAGCTACTATGGAGAAAATTAACTCTCTCCCAGCCAAAACCAGCACAGGAGGGAAAAAGTTGAAGTTTTCTATTCTACATCACATTAGCCCGCATTGTTCACTAAGCTTATTTTGTGGGAATGTTCAGCTTGATGGATGCTCTTGCCTGTGGTGGTGATCACGAAGCAGAGGATGACGTACAGCCAATGGAAACATGCTTGCTTTGCCTTAGGTGGAACCACAGGTCTGTGGTGGAGTTTGGGAGATTTTTACTCTCAGGTTAAGCCAATGGCCAATAACAAAGTATTTCACAGGTGGCAAGGAGTCTGGAGAAAGTAATTAATTTCCTATAATTCTGACAGTATCATTGCTTTTGGATTCACAGAATATAGACCAGGTCTCTCTGTAGATGACAGGTTTAATGACCTCTCTCTGTATTAACTGCAATAAAATCAACGCTATCTTCATCACATTTCATGTTGTCAGTCTTCCCTTAGTTAATAGGCCTTTGGCTCCTCTCTCTAGAGCAAGTTTTCCTAATTTTTGTAATCCTGTAGTTATCCTTGTGACTCTCCTCTAACCTCTCTGTTTTTTCAGTATCTTCCTGATGTTCCAGCTGTGCCTGCTGCAGGGGGTAGTTGGTCTCTTTGTTCCTGCCCTCCGTGTCTTTCACCAGCACTCTCCTCCTAGATCCAGTGTCATCCTAGGAGGTCAAGACTAGTGGGCTGAGAGGACTTGAGTCTTTAGGTGGATCCTGGTTGTCCTTTTACAATGCCATCCCAGCTCCTGACAGTAGGAGCCGTGTTCTTTGTTCATATTTGCATGACTCTAGGCTGAAGAGCCGTGATGTTCCCTCCATCCCTCATTACCAGGCTGGCATGAAGCTGTACACCTGCCCAGTGAGGTAGACATATGGGAAACTGCCTAAGCTCCCTATGGAAGTCCTGTGACTGCTTCTGAGCATCAACCTAGCAGCAGCTTGCCTCTGGCCATCTCGCACCTCTCATTGCTCTGAGACCTGCTGAGAACCAACATGAGCAGGTCCAGAGAGCTCCTGTGATAGCAAAGTATGTCTCAACAAAAGAGCACTTAGTAGGGAACATTAATTGCCTTCCTACTTTCTGTGTTTAGGGTGCTTCAGGGGTGGTATTACGACCTTGGGGTTATTCCTGCTCCCCACCTCTGTTGCTAGAAGGACTTCCCAAAGGCTTGCTTGGCACTCTGAGCCTGTGTTGGCAGAGGTTGCTGTCCACCTCCTGCAGCAAAGAAACCTGCAGAGCTGCATAAAAAAAAATGTGAATCAATATGACTTTAGGAATAATGTAATTGTAGGATTAGAGGTTAGAGCCTGCACTGCTGGGGAATAGGTAATATTTGAAGGCTCATTACCCTGCCATTTCAGGAAGGAAATCTTGGGTCTTCGGTACAGTGAGGAGTGTTATTCCCAGACACCTACTCTATTCCCTCTATTTCTGTTATTTTCTGTTGAGTCCTGGTGTGCTATGTTTCAGTGTTGTTTGTTTTTTGGTAACTGAAATTTAGACACCAGCAATTTTATTTGTCTGTATCAAGCTACATTTTCCATTTGTGGAAAACACAGGGCAGATCTGTCTCTCTGTTTATCAGGTGCAACCAAAGAGATTTTGTGAAGGATCTGGAGCTTTTGTCCCTTGAGCTTCTCCATTAATATGCTCACCAACAATAAACATCTCTGTGTCGTGGAGCTGGTCAGGTGTAAACTAATAGTAAAAATTCGAGTACCTTTGGCAGGGTAGCTCTACAGAGACTGGTAGAGTACAGCAGAAGGCATTAAAAGGCTAGTTTATACCAGATGAAGATATGTGCTGTTAGCTATGGCCTCTGCTTACTGCAGGCATCATTACGTGGTGCTCTTTGCATTTATTTCTGAGTGGGCCATATACTTTGCTTTTGGGGAATGAAAGCATGGAGTCAAAGATATTAAAGCAGAGCATGAGAAGATATGGGGGAAGAAAAACTCTTGATGGATGGGGAGAAATGACATCTGCAGATGAACCTTTCATTAAAATGAAACAATCTGTGCAACCCATTTTTTTCATAGATCTTTCTAGCCTGGCTTAACTTGCAGTTATCATAAAACTGGAGATGGGCAATTTGGTTTATTGGTCATTCAAATACTAGCAGAATAGGGCTGTGTTTGCCAGTGCACAAACTTTGCAGACATTAGGCTGTTCCTGGCAATACCAGTCTGCTGTATTATTTCTGCTGGAGAGTCACTTTATGAAAAAGCAGCAGCTGCTCACTGAAAATAAACATCTTCTCTTGATACTGTAAGCAAAAAGCTGCCTTTTAACCATTAAGTGCTTCATACTGTTAACAAAGCAACATGTCTTATTGATAAAAGTGCTATATTATTACTGTCACTCTGTTGCCTCCAGTGTTGAAGTCTTCTCCCTTGTACTGGTTTTCCACGCATGTGAGACCTTTGACTTCAATAACGACATCTCTTAAGTAATTAAAATAGAATTAGAGCCTACTAATACTATATCCTAATGTGCTACAGCATTAATACCTCATCGTGGAGCATGCCCTCAATTTGCTTTCCTATAAATCTTCTTGGCAAAAAACCCCCTCAAAAACCTTTGCATTGAGACCTCTAAATGATTAATTCACTATTTAAGAAGGAATGTGCAAACTGTAGAGGTTCTATCTAGAGGATTTTATTAATACAGGTAGTAAGAACTTCCTGGTGAAATCCATGGAGAATATACTGCATGTAGGGTGGCTTTTTTCTTTTTTTTTTTTTTAATTCACTGTCAGTACCCCACCAAGGGATCATGAGAACATATCTTTGAGTTAAGAACCTTGCATGCAGCTAAGGTTCTCCTAAAATGATGTGAAAACCCGAAAGACCATGCCTCACTTGTACAATGAGGCATATATGTGTGTATATATATATATATATATATACACACACCCCCACTTATACGCCTATGCAGGGCTGATGCTGGCGATGGTGTCTCTGCACAGGGTTGAGGGTGGGGCATGAACCCAGGTTTGCTTGTGTTGGTTTCATCCACTAAAAAGCTTGTAGTTCTGATCTCAGGCAGTGATGCTGCATATACCTTATGTCCCTAATTTCCTCTTAGAATCCCTAAGCTTTGATCATCCTGTGGGCATGCATGCCGCTTTACTACTGGGGAGGTTTTTTTGAGGTGTGATTCAACCCAGGTGTTATGTTGGGCACTAGGAGCACCAAGGCAGCAGGAGCACCAAGCTCCACCTTGTCCCCCCCGTTCTCTGACACTACCCCAGCACATTTGGACCATCGTAGGGCTCCCCCCATGTTTGCATCACGCAGCCTTGTCTCATGCTTTTAAAACCCCATTGTGGTGGCCTGCAATACAGCCCTCGCTTCAAAACTAGGCGTTACAATGAAATAATTGCAAAAGTGTTATAATTACATTCTCCGTGGGGGTGCTACGTGGGATCCAGGTAAGAGCTGTGACTTGCTCCAGAGGGGGCCAGCTCTGAGCTGCGCTGATGTAAATCACTTCATTTAGCATGGCACCAGGGATTGCTTCCAACAGTAGATGCCTTTAGCAATGCAGACACGGCCATTGTTAGACTGCCCTGGATTATAAACCTTTATTTTTGCTATTGTAACTGGAAACTGTGTGATGCATCACGTTAGGTTATATCATCTTCTGCTCTGCAAAAGGCAATTATGGATATGGCCTCTTGTCTTCGCAGCTGAATAAGCTAGGGTTTCTAATAGTTCTGGGCAAATGAAAGAAACAGCCTTTTTAGTGGAAAATGTCTCAAGAAATATGTGCCCTGCATGTGTGCAGAGCTGCGGTAACATACTTGTTAGCCTAAAGCTTTCCACAGGGATTTAGCAGATAACAAACCACTCACCGTTACAGCTGTGCCAAACTGTCAGAAAAAGCTGATTTGTTGAAACTGAAACTTCATGAAAAGATGCCATTTTTGGGGAGGGGTGGGTGGGGAAAGTTAATGGGAAAAATTTCCCTGCTCAGAGGTGGAGTTTTTCAGCAGACTAATAGCTTTAGGGAGGTAGTTGAGGAAAGTGAGGTTCAAGCTTGGTATTGTTGGATACCACAGCCAGAACTTCACCTGCTCCTGTTGCATTGTCGTGCAAGTCCTGCCACGCTTTCTCAGGGCACACTTAATTATCTTCAGGTTGTGAAGTATTAATGGAAATCACTTTCTAGTTGTTTATTTGTTGGCTCTCATGAGAACTTTTCTGTTATTTTCCTTAGGGTTGGCAACAGACATCTTAGCCTGCAGCTTCCTAGACCCCTGCTTGCCACTGCTGCGTGTAGGCACGTGAGCGCTCTTCCAGTCCCTTGAACTGCACTGACATATTGAGATGTGTTAAAAATGTACAGTAATGTCTTGTGAATGGTTTGTAATTCTGCCAAGTGACTGAAGCCTCAGGAAGGCTTTATCAGGAGCAAATATGGGTTGTTTATCCTGCTCGGCATCAAGTAAAACATGATGTTGGCAGCTTGGTTTGCTACCTGTGGATCTCGGCTTGTCCCGAGCCCTCATACTTTGGTTGGGGTTTGCTGCTTAGAGAAGGGCTTTCATGTGATGCTTCCTGGGGCAAGCTCTTTTGCTTTGTTCTCATCCCTCTGAGATTTCCAATCCCTTTCAATAACCATCTGTGATGGATAGTGTAACAAAAGAAGCCTCGTTAAATCCTTAAAAAATTAATGTGTAAGCAGTTTTCCAGAGAAGGGCAAAAAGAAAGGAAAGAAATATATGATAGGCAAGGCATTAAAACAAATGGCCAGCAATTACTGATTCACTTGTTATTCTCTGCAATCATGAATCCAGAGGGTATGAACATGCTTTTAAATTAGAGTATCTGGTCCAAGAAATCTCTTCCAAATCCCTCCTGATTACAGGTCGTGATGGTGACTGATGATTCTGAATGGAAATGCCGATTTTTGCAAGTCTGCGACTGGTTGTTCAGGTTCCCTGCTATAACAAAGAGACATGTGCGAGAGATTTACTGCTACCCTTTTTTTTTTTATTATTTTTTAAGATTTGATTATTGTGAGGTTACCAAGGGTTCCAGAGAGAAAATGGGAACTGTTGTTTCCAAAGTAAATACTGCCAGCCACCCATGTGCATGCAGTGCATGCTTACCTGCAGGTAGCTGTTTATTCAGTTCACATATTTGCTTTTTTATTATTTTCACAAAACCTGAGGGGTTCTTGACCCAAGCTTAAAAACTTCCAATTTTCCCATGTCTCAACAAGTGTTAAAATGCACAGGGGAAAAAATGGAAAGAGCAGGTTTTTGGGGGTGGACAATTAAGTGTGCCTTTCTCTTGTCATTCTTGGTTATGGATTTGCATGTTGGCTGTGCCTCGACCTCATGACTGACCCGTGTGCTGCCCTGGGCTGGTTGCAGAAAAAATAATTCCTATCCTAAACCACAGTTATCTAGGGGAGGTGGTGTGCTGGGCAACACTGTCTGTCCTGGAAGGATTTTGGTGGCTTCCTAGCATAATTGTACCTCCCCCCGACTCCTCTTTGCTTGCAGGATTTGTGAGAGCAGCCTGACTTGGTGTAGTGGGGATGGACAAACCTTGAGGAGTCAACCATGGCGAGAGCCAACGGAGATCGCTGAGCGGGGAAGGGACTTCAATTTCCACAGTGCCTGATTAAGATCCCTCCCACACAATTTACTGGGTACATTTTCTGGTCTTCTGTTTGTGGAGATACTTATGGCTTCTTTAGTGTTCCTGTGAATATCTAGTTGCTACGGATTTTTTTGTTCTAATTTCAGTATGACTTGTCTTTGTGAGTCAAAGCCACTCCATTTCATCCTTCACGTCACAGAAGCTCTGGGGTAAAAACACTGACTTTGTCCCGTGGTTCGCTATGATACCCTTAAACAGGTTCTTCCATGGATCAGTCTGGTTTCCGGCACTGATGGCAGTAAAAATGTTGGTACCACGTCCATGCAGCTAGGTAGGCAGCCAACTTCTGTTGACACCATTTGGGGCTTAGTCCAGATACTTTTGTAGAAGTAGGCTATAAAGCTTTGCAGATCCCAAAAGCGGTCTTCAAAAGAGGCAGGAAAAGACTTTCTGAGACTCCACGAGTGAAAGTTTTCTGGGCAGCAAGTGTTGATACTCACTGAGAATTAGAGAGAGAAGACCAAGAACAGTGCCCCAGGATAGCTTGGTGCTGTGTCAGCATTGCTTGGTCAATTAGTGTTATTGGAAGGTCTGTGAAAGGAGAGAAGAAGGTAGTACGCCTTCAAAATCCTCCTTGCTTACTAATGCAATGCAGATGGGCAGCATTTTGATCTGCTTTTGTGCCATGGTTATGATGCTTGCAGAAGTCAGCCATCTCACCATCAAGGAAGAGTAAACAATTGGTGGGAATGTAAGTAGGGTCTCCACAAGGGTTTGAATTTAAAGTTGCATATAAATTTAATTGCAATTCTCTAAAGCAGTCTGAGCTCTTTATTTGCTCAGTCATCTGGCATTTAGCAATACTGCTAAAAGGCAGTGCTGTAGGGACGCGGTGCCCATGCTAGCACTTGGTACGTTATCAATCTAAGCGTGCCAAAATGACATGTCTTTATTTGAGGCTGGCTCTGCAGTCTCTCCCAATGAAGTAATCACAGCACTTCTAATATAGTCATTTGATGCTGCAATATCATTTCTACAAGTGCAGGAAGGCAATACTTCAAGAAAAAAGTATAAAACGAGTGTGGTTCCCCCGTGTTCAGACTACATGAAGGTGTATCTGCTATTTAATTTATTGAGTACTCAAGGGCACCTGGCAGGATAGATGTTCCAGTCCCAGCCCATCTGAAATAACAAGCCAGGAGAACTGTCTGCTACTGATATGAAGTGTCAGGAAAGAAGAAAAGCCTGCAGGAAAGAGAGCATTACTGAACTTAGGCAACATGCCAGAGTTTAACCCTACAGAGAATCTTCATTTGATTTTTAATCAACCATTCTTGCAGCAAGTTAGGAAGGAGAACTTCAGAGGAGACTGAGCCCTGTTGCCTGCGCTGGACAGGAGGGCAGGGCTGCCATCAGAGAGAGTCTGTGCATACTCCTTGGGAGTAAAAACAAAATATATGATCAGCACCTTTCTCTTTGGCATGGAGAGGCCAAGAAATTAAAGTGGGAGGAGGATGTTTAGCACTGCTCTGGAGCTCAAAGCCCACTGTTTTGCATGAATGCAAAAATAATCTCTACAAGAGAAGAATATGGGCTGACACCTTTTTCTTACTGGCAGATTTCTAAATCAGGGTGAGCTCCTTTAAGATGAGCTCCTCAGCAGAAGCAGTCTGGAAAGGAGTGTGAGGCAAAGAGAGAGGGGTGGGGCCAACGGGCTGTAGCTCCAGCAAGAGCATGTCTCCTTCTGAAGGTGCCAAAATGAGTTCTGAGTTCCAGAGAAAGCTTCGAGTGAAATGCAAGGTGAAATTATGGCTTGCAGATGGAGGAGAAGGATGGAAAATAGCCAGAGTCTGATCTAATTGCTATACTGTAATGGCCAAAGCAGAAGATGAAAACTTACAAGCAGCGCATTAAAAGAAAAGGAGGATGTGCAAGGAGACGGACCATTTTCAAACCACTGGCTACCCCTAAACATTTTATCACCTATGCATTAAGGCTAACCACCAGTGGCAAACGGCAGTAAGCCGCTCGTTCAGCGATGGACCATAGGTGCTGATTTAGAGAAATTTTAGGAGGGAGAGCAGAGTTGTAACTGATGAGATGAGAGCTCTGGGGTGTTTTTGCTTTGAGTGGTGAAAACCAGCTGAAACCAAAGCAGCAAAGTATCTGGCTCCTTTATCTCCTGGAACGTGATGATGGGGTGGAGGCTTTGGACCACCCCATCATGGCAGGAACTAGGGCACCTTTTTTTTTTTTTTTCTTTATTTCCCCTCAAGGCATTTGAAATGTTTTTTGGTTTTATACCCAGCAATAATAGCAGCTGCTATTCATCCGAGCTACACTTGCAATATGACTTAAGGGAACCATCAGGAGGCTGTTTTGGGAGTTGGGGTAACTTGGGTTCAAGTGAGGTGTATGTCTACATTTGGCATCCTCAGGTGTTTTTAAACAATGGTTTGTCTCTGGCCTCATTCCAGTAATGTATGTTCCAAAGTTGCCCCTGGACTTGTCTTTTGGTCTTCTACATCATTCCATCTTTCATTGCTCCTTTCCTTTAGCCTCACTTCCAGGCCCCCCAACTCTGTCATACCAAACACAGATTGTTTTAGGAACATATCTCCTTTTCAGTAAAAGTGTTTATGAATTGGAAGATGTGAACTTGAATCATGATGGATTTGATGGCTTGGTCTGATATTTTCTTATTCTTTTTAATTTTTTTCTCTTTTTTTTTTTTTCTACACTAACACTTTTTTGCTTTCTCTCATGTTATCTTTCATGCTGATGGCGGGGGGGAAGGTAGCAAGTGATTTGGACCACAAATATGTCCAAGTATTATTGGTTACTCCATGCTGAATTCAAAATTCAATGTGCAAATTTAGACTCTCCCTTGGCAAGCTGAAATCAGGCACTGAGGAAAAAGTCAAGGAATTTTATTTTCTAAGTAAAATACAAAACCAAGTAAATGCTCAGTTGTTTAATGATATTATTGGGACTCAGCATCTGACCCATTTTTGTGACCTTCAAGATGATGGCTGCCTGAACTTCAAGCTGAAGGGTTGAGAAGAAACCTTCATAAAAGTGGTGGTGACCATTGTTTGCACATTTCTGTTCACTTCTGTACCCAAAAGGCCACTGTATTCTTAGAAGAGACTTTGAAAGTCGCTTGTTCTCCTACGATAAGTATGTGTGGAAGCCCACAGCATGGGACAGATCTAGCTAAGCTCTCCGGGGGCTCATTTAGGATGTGTCAGACAACTAAATTCACAGCTGGAGTTTGCATTGAGCAAAGTTCCACTTTGGCATAGAAATATTCTGTCCTGGTTTTCCCTCAAAGACAAGAACAAGCCAGATCTGCTGCATTCTTCACCCTTTACTCCTCCAGCCTGTCCTTCCCTGGTACTGCTGTTTTCAGATGAGTACTTTGATTTCCTTTTCATCCTTTCACTGCCTGTATCAGATGTTGGGTCTCCTTGGGTTGGTGGGGGTCTAAGAAATGATGATATCGGTGATGAATCATTAACAGGAAATCAGAAAGTGATCTGATGTGCAAAGTACAATGGCAGAAGTATGTTTTTCTAAGTACCAGCAGGAAACCATTGGGGTAGGCAGTAAAGAGTTGGTGGTCCAACCTGATGGGTCCAATGGGGATGAAGCAGTTTGGCTTTCCAAGTGGGATTGCTAAGGGGCACTGGAAGGAGGGCAGGAACAGGACATGGCTTTGTTGCTGCTGCAAGGCAGAGCTACACAGGTCTCGCTGTGGGCACCCAAGGAGTTGCTAATGGGTAATTGGCAGCATGGGAGCTTTTCTTTCCTTGCTTGAAAAGGGGAACAGGGAGACTGAAAATGGGAGGAAAAGTGAATCAATCTGACTGCAGCAGAGCTCTGGAATAATTAATGAATAACGTGCATTGACCTGGTTAGAGGGTTGTTTACTGCATGAATGCATGGATTTAGCTTAATAGGGAGCTGTAGGGGGAAAACCCTGAACAATCGGGAAGGGGAAATAATGACTGAGAAAATTCCGGCCGTCTTTAAAACTTGAAGCTTGTTAAGAGACAATGTCAGGACAAGAAAATTTGCAGGCACAGTTAATTTGGCAAGAGAGGAGGATATTGCATAGAAGAGAGGGAGCAGTAAACTCCAGCATCCCTTCTTCCACTGTGGGACCTCCTGATGGAGCCACTGGCATGCACAGCACCCTGTGCGAGGGAGCACTCACAAACTGGGACCTTGCAGTGTGTTTGCAGGAGTCTTTTACGTTCATCTGATCTACAAATATGTGACAGGTGTTTGGATGAGTTTTCCTCAGGAAACTGGCTGGGGCCACTCCTCTGGGATGGCTGGATTTGCAAAACTGGCAGGATTTGGGAAAATCTGGATGCATGAAAGACTTAAGGGACATTTCAGCTCAGAAGGGGTAAAGACTTGAGGCCTGCTACCTCCTGGAGGGATGTTTAAAAAGGGTGGGAGAGGGTCAGAAATGGAGCTGAGTCTGGGAAGGAGCTTTCTTTCACAGAATCACAGAATGGTTGGGGTTGGAAGGGACCTCTGGAGATCATCTTGTCCAACCCACCTGCTTGAGGAGGTTCACCTAGAGCAGGGTGCACAGGACTGTGTCCAGGTGGGTTTTGAATATTTCTAGAGAAGGAGATTCCACAACCTCTCTGGGCAGCCTGTTCCAGTGCTCTGTCACCCTCAGAGTAAAGAAGTTTTTTCTCATGTTCAGCTGGAACTTCCTGTGTTCCAATTTGTACCCATTGCCCCTTGTCCTGTCCTTGGCACCACTGGGAAGAGTCTGGCCCCATCCTCTTAACACCCACCCTTCAGATATTTATAAGCATTGATAAGATCCCCCCTCAGTCTTCTCCAGGCTGAACAGACCCAGGTCTCTCAGCCTTTCCCCATAAGAGAGGGGCTCCAGTCCCCTGATCATCTTTGTGGCTCTCCGCTGGACTTGCTCCAGCAGTTCCCTGTCCTTCTTGAGCTGGGGAGCCCAGAACTGGACACAGTACTCCAGATGTGGCCTCACTAGGGCGGAGTAGAGGGGGAGGATAACCTCGCTTGACCTGCTGGCCACACTCCTTTTGATGCACGCCAGAATCCCGTTGGCTTTCTTGGCCACAAGGGCACAGTGCTGGCTCATGGTCAACTTGCTGTCCACCAGCACTCCCAGGTCCTTCTCAGCAGAGCTACTTTCCAGCAGGTCAACCCCCAACCTGTACTGGTGCGTAGGGTTGTTCCTCCCCAGGTGCAGGACCTTACACTTGCTCTTGTTGAATTTCATTTGGTTCCCCTTGGCCCAGCTCTCCAGCCCGTCCAGGTCTCGCTGGATGGCAGCGCAGCCTTCTGGCGTATCAGCCACTCCTCCCAGTTTGGTGTCATCGGCAAACTTGCTGAGGGTACACCCTATCCCTTCGTCCAGGTCATCGATGAATAACTCTTAACACTTCACACTTTAACTCTTTCTCACTGGGCAAGGAGGGGTAAGAAAATTAGAAAATAAACAAGAGATTCAGACATGAAAATTCAGATACTATTGGGAGTAGATTATGTGGGAGGAAACTATAGGGATGTAATTATCTCAGATACATAATTAATGAGATGGGAGCATCTGTGCAGGCCTGCAGCTGTCTTGGTAGAGGAAGGAAAAGCTTGGGTGAATGGAAGGGGAAACTTTGCTCCTTGGAGGAAAGGGGAATTTCTGTGCAGTCATGTTGCTTTGGTGTAGGTAGGGCCTGTGGATATTTTGAGTGACGAGTCAGAATTAGCAGACCTGGGGAGGGGTAAGTGGTTTGGGAACGTTTTGTGGGTAAATCCCACATATTAAGATGAGAAGGGGTTGGTGGACTTGGGGCAGGGCTGGTGGCTGGGTGTGCTGAGACAGCCGTGGAGGGATGGGAGGGCACTGCTTGGGAGGTAGGTGGCAGTGGTCTAAGCACGGGTGATTTCTGACTCTTTACTTGTGGGTCAGCTCAAACATGTCCGGCTCATGACAGATAGAGACAGGCTGGAGTATTGCCATGGCTCCTTCTGCTCTCAAGAATCCGCATGACTTGTTTTTCTGTAGCCGTACCTCCTGCTTCCATCATCTGACTCCAACAAGTTCCTTTCTTTCTCTTCAGATCTGGCCCCCTCTTTTTTTGTTGGGGAGCATTAATAAATAATTTGCTGTAACATGAAGAGATGTAGGCTGTGGAAGCAAGTGCATGTTTTGTGCGTTTTTTTGTGACTGTCTAACAGTGCGGTGCCTTTCAAAGCAAAGCTGGAGTCTTCATTTGTGTTAGATTAGTTGTGATGATCAAGGCTTTTTGCTTGAGTACCTTTCTGGTGAACCTTTGTGATTAAAGTGAAAACCATTAACTGGGGTTTTGCGAGGCTTTTCTAACATTTCAGAAGCCCTGACTGTACTGGGAAGGGAAAAAGAAAGAAAATGTCCTACCTTGTCTTTCCTGCTGCACTAACAAGCATCTACAAACACAAATGTGTAAAACAGGCAGCACACAGCTATTGTGTTAGGTAAGAGTAGGCAGGTGTGCAATTAAATTAGACTTTAACAAGTCATCGTGTGTCAGCAGAGCCTCAGTCACTGCCTGTGTGCGAATGTTAAGCTCGCAACAGAGAGGGGCGATTTCCTGTGGTGTAAGCTGCAACGAGCAAGAATTCCGCTATGTGAAATTACCCGGCTTTCGCATGATCCGAGGGGATGCGCGGAGATGGCTTTAACGGCTCAGGTGCTGGGTGGCAGCTCGCTGAGCTGCAGTAATTTGACAGTGTTTCATTCCCCTGAAATAGGAGGAGCTTTGGAGTCTGGGGGGTTTCTGATGCACATGCAGGTCACCCTGTATAAAACCTTGTCTGGGCTTGCAGGGCTGTGAAGCAAAGCAATGTATTTGAGTTTGCTGAATAGAATGCAACTTCAGGGCCATCAGTGGCTCTTCACGTGCCCCTGCTGGGTGTCGTGGCTGTTGCCCCATGTCGTGATTTGCATGGGCAGCTGGGTTACAGGACTCAAGCTCAGGTGGCAGCGCCGTGCAATGTGCTTGTGCATCTGTTAATGGGGTTTGGGCCCTCAAATGGTTGGGGTGATTCCAGATCCCCCTGCGCTGGGTGCTGCTGCTTGCACTGGCATGCAGGTGTTTGGGAATGAGGTGCGAGCAACTCTCCAACCCTCTGCAGAAGGAGATGGCCTCTCTCCTGGTGTCCCCGCTGGGTGCCTTGACCATGTGCTGACACCCCCAGCCCAGCTGGCCCCTCTGTGCTTTCTCCCTTGCAAGCGGTGAAATGATATGGTAATTGTCCCTGTGCTTGAAAGGCTGAAGCACAGATGTTGTTGTTGCTATGAAATCAGTTTGTTGATGGAAAAAGGAGTGTGTGGCTGCATGTTGTGACTAGGGTTGGTAATAGTGTGTGATTATTTCTTGCAACATCAACAGAAGCACTTAATGAAAGAGCCTGCAAAACGACTGCTAAAACGTTTGGTGCAAGAAGGCAGCAGCAGCTATGATATGCAGTAACTTTGAAAGGGAGGTTGAGACAGAGGCAGTATTGTAATGGAAAGAATTGCAATGGCAACATGGATGTTGCCATCCTGGGCATGAGGGAAAAGTCATTTCTCTGAGGTTGTGCGAAGGGAATGATGCTGCATTTCCATTTATCTTGTCAGCAGACTTCAGGGTTTGCTATGGCGCATAGCACACGCTTTGTCTGCTTCCTGCTCACACCTACCAGCCCATGCAAGTACTCCAGCCTCTGCCCAAGTGCTGGTTGGTGGGGCTCAGCGTGGCCGTCACGGAGTTGGCAGCTCTGTGCATTATACTTAGCGTAGACCTTGCAGCCAGGCTGGCATGCCTGACCTTCAGCTGTGAAAATGCTCAGTTTGGGGCATTTTTGTATACCCAGCCATTTGGGACTTCGGGCATCCAGCAACAGTCTGGAAAGATATAGAAAAGTGTGAATCTAAACAGTGCACGAATGATATTTAGCTCATGGTATACCGGCTCCTGTCCATTATGCTGAAGGTGGGCTTAAAGTCAGCAGAGACCATGTTGTGAACTCTGTAACCATTAGTTCGGTTTCACTTTCAATTTCTTGATACTGAGAATACGCTACTGCATCTGGGCTTCACTGCCTTGGACATGGGCTGGTGATTCCCCCTCATGCCCAGGAACACAAACTGCTCATTTAATTCAAGACTTGGACCATGGATTTTCTTTTTTTTTTTTTTCCCCTTTCTTTCTTTTTATTTTCTTTCCTGCGTGGTTTGTTTCTACAGTTTTAAAATGCATTCACCAGTTAAACTTAATCACTGGTGAAACCTCCATTCAGATGAAAAAAGACTGCGGAGGTATTTTTCTCATTTGTCTTGATGAGCTGGAGAAGAGGTGCATGCTGGCTGCAGCAGAGGAAGATAATGAAGGATGGGTAATTCCTTGCTGCTGTCATGATTACTCAGCTGCTCAGTCTAAACCAGCCTTGAGTCAGTCCAGCCTAGGAAGCTCCTCGGTGATGGCTGGGGATGGAGATGTTGACAAATGGCTTGTGGAAATGTCTCTTGTTGAGTCTCCCTTGTGCTTGTGCTGCCTGCTTTGATGGGAGCACCTTTAAAGCTCCACTGCTGGCCCTGCTCCGAGACGTACCGATGATTGCGCCCACCACAGCGGCTCATCTCTCATCACATGCAACTGTTTTCCCTCTGTACCTGTGCAATTGTAACTTGCCTTCACGCTTACGACTCTAACAACAACCCCCAAAAAGCCAGTGCGGGGGCTGTCAAGCAGCGCTGTGCACCAGTCCGTGCTGTTGCGTTACTGCTGGTGGGCTGATCCTGGCTCTGCTGATGTCATTCCTCCCAGCTGACATAAGCGACGAAAGGCGAGTGCTTGGTCTGCGTGAGGCTCTCCGTGGGGGCGCAGCCAGGGAGTGACTCATCCGCTCTTATATATAGGTCCTTGCAAGGTGCCCGCAGGGAGTGACTCATTTCACCTCTCCAACGGCTCTCAAGAGAGCCGGCACGACGGGCTCAAACCAGGCATCAAACTTCCCCATGGCTAGAGGGAGAGGAGGTGGGTTTTGCTCTCCATAATGCCAGGGAAGCCATGGGTGCTGGCTGTGTATTAGTTAGCAAATGAGAAGTTTTTATAGCCTGTTGGCTGCTTTTCCCAATTTTTTTTGGAGGCAAAATGTTGGGTCTCCAGGGCAGGAGGCAGAGCCCAACGTGTCACCTCTGAGCTGCTCAATGGGGGCATGTGAACCATGTGTTGTGTTAACACGAGGAGGAGGATTGCACTGTCTTGTTTCTTCCCTCTTCTGGTGTCCCTACATGCTTCTGCCCTGTCCTGCGTGGATTTGAGCTTGTAATAACTGGCCCAGCTCACTTGGTGATTGTGCAGTGTAGAATAATTAGATAATAAGAGGCTACACAGTTCAGGAGATCCTGGATGCTGTCCCGCAGACACAAGTCAGACTGGTGGCAGGGAAAAAGCAAAATTTTGCTCACGGTGTATTTTAGCTCTAATCAGCATTGCCATGTTTTTAAGAAAACTAATCTTTAAGAAAAAAATAAATTCATTGAATTTAATGCAAAAGAGGTTATAGTTTTGGGCGGGAGGAATTTGGACTGAGGAAAGCAAATGGCAGAACTTGTAACTTTTGGGCTGTCTTAAAGCTGGAAAATGTTCTGCATTCCCTGCTAACTCCTTAAAAGCCAGAGGAAGTAGCTTTATCTTTTCCAGGCCGTCTCTGTGGTTGGGCTGCAAGTTGGACTGCTGTTGCAGTTCTTCCTATGGAAGCACCGGGGAAAGCTTTCCTTTGCTGGCATGTTGTCTTGCTTTGTTAGTTTTGCTCAGACAAGCTACAAGTTCAGCTTTTCACTTGGTTTAGATGGGTCTTGGACTTGGGACTTGAGTTGAATTTAGCCTGGAGTCCTAACGGGATGTAAAACTAGGGATTAATTCCCACTGACTTTGACTTTAGCGCAAACTGAATGTTTAAGCATGGCGCAGGAAACACGTTTGACTACAGAAGCGTTTTGAGAGACTTGTGAGAAGCTGAAGAAATGCGACCTCTCTGCTCAAAAATGCAACTGTTTTAAATAAGGCTTCTACTTCCATGTTTTTCCAAAGGGTGCAGATTTATATGCCTACATCCCTATGTGCAAAAAAGCAATTGTATGCCCAAACCAGATAATAAGATATCTAAATTGCCTGACTGTCCTGCCAGTGCCTTTGTCAGGCCATATTTAGATTAGCAGGAAATCTAGATGTAAATATAATTATATCCCCCTNCCTGTGCTGTGAGCAGGCAATGAGAGTGTACAAAGCAAAGTCCAGTTCAGTCACAAATTATATGCTTTCCATAAAGTTACAGGTACTTTCCCCTTCCCTTTTAATAGGAATTATGTTTCCTGGCACTGGTGCACGGTGCATGCTCCATTTGTCAAGCTGCAGAAGAAATCCAGAACTTCATGTAATGAATTGCCCACTCAGCTTGCCAGCTGGCAGCGTGTATTCAAGGCAGTAGCTGTGCTGAAGGTAGTTATTCTCTGAATTTTCAGAGATAAATGAAATCAGAGTCCTGTCAGCTGTTTTCAGCTGTTGCTTCCAGTTACTGTTATTTTCTTCAGATACACCAGGATTCAGCTTTCTGCTTTGTCTCTTCCCAGACCCACAGTGCTTGTCATGGGACACAAATGTTTCCCTTCCCACCCTGAAGAATAATTAAACCACCATGAAAGTGATGTATAAATAAAAGACAGGGCTTTTGGCAGAGGCCCAAGGAGCTTGTGTTTGTGTCTGAGATGTAGATAAATGCTGGACGAGGGCGTTTCAGCCCAAAGAGGCCATGCAAGGGCAGAGATGCAGAACCACTACCTGCAGCAGTTAGGGAGTGCATAGAGCCATGGCAGAGCCAAAACAGCTGCCAGGTGTGGACAAGAAACAGGGATGGTCAGTGTTGCTAAGCATTTGCAAATGCTCTTTTATGCTGCATTGCATTTTTCTCCTGTCCATCTGCCTGCTTCTTCCCTTCGCTGCTGTTTTTTTACATAGCCCTGCATCCCCCCCTGCCTTTTTCCCCCCCTGTATTATTGAAGGAATTGTCCAACAAAAAGAGCGGCCCACACTTGAGTGCTCGAGCAAACAGCCTCAAAGGACCAGCATTTGAATTCTGGGCACAAAGAAGTCATTACTTGGCTGCTCTGTCCATTTGTCATTATATGAAATGCACCCTGACTCATCTGTAAAAGCTACAAAAAGCCATCTGGTCATATTAGTCTTTCTCTTTCCTATATCAGTCTCTGGTTGTATGTCTTTATTATGTTCTTTTAAGAGAATCACAGTGTAAATGCTTGAGGCAGGTGAAGAAGAATCTATGGGTGTATCTTCCTTTGTAATTTTTCCATGGAGGATTTCATTCATCAAGGAGGTGGAAAAATAATGATAAAATAACTCCCTCCTGTTGCTCATCTCAGGCGAAAGTTGAACCTCCCTGAGTCTTGAGGCCCATGAGACGAGATCCTGGCACGGTGTACGTGCAGCGTGAGGGAAAGAAGGAATTGCAGACTTGCAGAGACTGTTGAAACTTTTTCTTCTTGATAAGTTTGCATTGAGCCGCGTTGAATACGCCTTTTCCAGCACAGCGTAGCCGTAAGGGACTGACCCCGTGGAGGGGCAGTAGCTGAGAGCCTGTGCATTGAGAGGACCGAGGCTTTGCTCGTTGTGAGCAGTCAGAGGGTGGTTGGGTTTTGCTGTCTTTTCTGTGGTACCTCAGTATTCGTGCATTTGCTGTCACACATGGTGTTTTACAACTTAGAAGTGAGCTGCTGAATAAAGCAAGATCCATATTGCCCATGTTAACAGCTACCAAGGAGAACTCATTATGAATGTCTATGAAAAATTTATTGCTGCTTTTCTTTTTTTCAAAATGTCTTACAGTCTTTTGCCAGCACTCAAAGAACACAAAAGCTTTCATTGTACAGAACTGGTGAAAATGCTGTTGCATTGATCCTAAACAGGTGCATCTGCTGACAGTCTTGGGGGTGGAGAGGAAGTGTCCGCATATGGCTGCATAAACGCACAATGAATAGGAAGATTACAGTTATCTGGGGTGTTGATTTGTGAGAGAATCCTTTGATAGGATACGAATGAGACCGTAAAAAGACTTTGCAAGTCACAATAACTGTGTAATGTGTCACTTAGCGTTCCGGCAACATTTGGTAATTCATTTTATACCTTCTTTTTTTCCCTAGGTACACTACAGATTGTTGTAAAATGGGAATAAAACCTTTAAAGGACCCTCTTGTTTATTACTGTTCTGTAAACTGTGCTGCGCAGTTACTTCCACTTTCTGCATATTTTCCATGAACAACTTTCAGCCTGTAAGAATACTTTGTTGGTAGAAGGTGGGTGCTGAAAGGGTTGGCTAAAACTTTCAACCTGTTGTCCAGGGGACATATGGCTATCGTTTTACTAGGAGTAAAATAAGCTTGTGGCAGTTCTTTGGCATTGAAGTTGATTGAGCCAGGTTGACCATATTACTAAACATTTTTATCCCCCAAAATAGGGTGGATGCATATAGGTAGCCCTTTAAAAATGGTCTTGGGAACCATGTCTGGAAACTGTTTGAAAGACTGATAAATGGTCTGGGCAAAACCATGCAAGTCATGTTTGGGTGGGTAATTGCACGGTGTTGTTTCTGCTCCTGTTGCAAAGGACTGTCCTCCTGGAAAGAGCTCTCAAGTGCTCTCCTGACTCATCTGCGCTTCTTCTCTTGGCACAGGATCTGCGTCATCCGCCTTTTGATGCATTTACCATACACTGAACAGGAGCAGAGTCACATTTGATGTACATCTTTACTGGGAGGAGGCTGTCTCTCATGTTCCCAGTAATGGACAGAAGTGGTTCCCCACTACCGGGGAGGAGAACACGCTGCTGTAACCCACATGCTCACAGCACAGTAATTGCTTTATTGCTTTTTAAAGATGAGCAAAAAGAAGGGAAAATGGGTATCTATATTTTCCAAGGTTGTAGACAATAAGGAAAGGATCCCAGAAAGGACCTGATGCAGGTGGAGGAAGGGGCACGATAGTGGCTGAGGTTGCTCATAGGTATTGCTGAAGCTTGGCAGAGCATTAAGGGCAAGTGCTCAGACGCCTTCCCCACGTCTGCCGTGTGGCAGCGGAGATGGTTGTAGCTCGGAGGGAAACGCTGTTCACAGGGAGCCTGGCTTTAGAGGTCTGACAGCTTTGCCCGTGTGCTTCACGTGCTGATTGATGAGGGTCTTGTGTATTATTTAACAACATGTGTTTAATATAGGTTTGTATAAATTACATTTATACAGACAGAAATATATACATCCATACAACTTTTTATCTTACACATTGTATGAGATTCTTGGTGGTTTAAATCTCTGTGATATTTAAGCTCTGTGAGGAATTGACTTATTTCCTGCTCTTCAGTGCAAAAGCAGCTAAAGGGTAGGAAATTGGGAAGTATGCTTCTAAGAAATAATATTACCTGATGTCTTGACTCAAACTTTTTGGCTGGATTACTATTTCAGATGGGAGAGGAACAATTTGATTGTGACTGGGAAATAACGTCATTATAACACAGTAATCAACCAGGTGTCGCTCAGTGGATGACATAAAGCCACTACCTGGACCACTATTTGCCTCCTCTTTCCTACTCATGCCTAATTCTGGGGATTTCAGCTTTGAAGACTGTAGGGAACTGAGCTTTCTAGTATGCTCTGTGTAGAACCAGTCTTCTCCCTTTGGCAAATAATAATTCAAGATAATACTTCTCCCTGAGCCACCCATTTTTGGATCTTAGGAGACAGACCTGAATGAATTTAGGTTACCAGCATTTGTGTGAGTTTGTCTTTTATAACATCTCATGTACAGATGAAGGTTAATGCAGTTAGGGAAGTCGCTTCCTCAAAACATGTTTCCTCAAAAAAGTACATGCCAAAACTGAGAAGAGAACCTAAGTCTCTTGATTCATAGATCTTTTCTTACTCCCCAAAACATGTTTATTAAAATGAATGACTACAAATTGCTGCTTCTCTAAGGTAGTGATTTTTTTTTTCTGATTAATCTTCCAAATTATTTACCTCTTTCCTTCCTCTTCTTTTTTCTCACTATCACCTCTGGAGAATTTTCCACATCAAACAAACTTTCTTATTTTAAACAAAGAGTTCAGACTTCCCAACTCCCTCTAGAGCATGCATTTTGCTAAGGGGCATATCTGAGATGGACAGTATTGAGCGTCCCTGGGTGCCAAATCTTGCAGCATCCCATTGCACCAAGGAGCACTAGCATGGCAGCAAAAATGCTACACACAAATGACAGAAAGCTTCTTGGGTCTTGGTGCAGCCTTGTGGGTGATGAGCCCTGTGGGATCACCAACTCTCTCTATGGAGCAGTGCTCTGACTTCATTTCTCCCACCCTTTGTGCAATCTTGAGGTGCCTGACAAAAATAAAATAGATTTAGAGAATGTTAAAAATGATATATTTTTAATTTTAAATAGTATTAATTTTCTTTTTTCCAAGCACTCAGTATGTTATGATATTTTTGTTATCCATGAAGCCTAAAGCACTGTTGTGCAACAAGCTAAACACCCTAGCAAAGCACTGAGCTTGTAAGTGGTCTTTCTTTTTTTACAGTCACCCCAAAGTTTCTAGAGCAAGTTGTTGAAGCAGCATCTTGCATTGGGTGCCTGGATGCAAGGGGAGCGCGGTGGCGTTGGCGAGGAGGCAGTTACCCTGTTGGAAGGTGGCATCTTGCAGGAGGTGCTCTGGGGCTTGAGGGAAACCTGGTGGCTCCCAGAGGGACTTGTCCCTGTGTTGGCAGCACTTGGCTGTCCTGTATAGGCAACCTTTGCTCTTCTCCTCAGTGCTGGACCCATGACTCTCTCCAAGGGCTCTGCTCCATGGGGTTAGGAGAACCCAGCCCCAAGGCTGAGTCAGTGTTATTCTTGGAGGAAAGGCTCAAATACCCAAACCCTACGTGGGCTCCCAGCCAAACAGCGAGCTGTGAATCTGGCTGTGCAGGCCAAGAGCCCTCGAAGATACAATAGCTGCCTGGGCTTTGAATTTGACAAAAAAAGTGTTTTTAATATCTGCAGGCTATGCTGATGTACTTGTCCCACGGTCTGAAATCAATATGTGAAGCTGCTCTGCTTATTTATTACTCTCGCTGTAATGTAACCACTTGGGCATCTGCTTGCAAGAGTGGTTCACATCCCTACAAAATATATCTGCTTTCAGTGATTGAAGCTTAAGGAAAAAATACCCCCCAAAACCTATGGAAGTATCTTTATGAAGAAAGCAGAGTCCACAGAGTCCTTTTAAAGCTATTAGATATCTGTGTTGTTCATTTTTCCTGGGAAAAGCAGAGAAACAGTTTTAAACTCCAGGAATTTTCCCTAATAACAGACTTTATGCACAGTTTGGCATAGTTGGGGCATTTACCCCAATAGAAGCTATTTCGGAGATTTGTGGAATGGGTTGTGGTGGGTTTTTTTTGGTTGTGTGTGGGTTTTTTTGTGGTTTTTTTTTTTTTTTTTTAAAGTTGCAGCTATTAGGCCTTNGTGTGGGTAAGAAAAAATAAAGTTCTTTGTGAGCTGCATCAGAAAATCTGGTGACAAGAAACAAATATTATAGTCCTGTAAGCAGATGTGCTTATTGATGTGCAGGGTTACAGAGACTGGCAGCTGACTAAGGGGAATCTGCAGTCCCTGGGAGTGCCAAGCTGTGGTTTACCTAACCAAGGTGTTGAAAAATATGACAGGGTGAGATTAAAAAAGAATAATGTTGCTAGAGTGGAGTTTTCATTGTTTAAGGAACACGTACTGTATTTTTGAAGTAAAATTGGATATCACTGGTTGGCTTTGCGTTAATCTGCTTTTATGGCCGTGTTTATACACAGCAGACAGCATCACTGTTATTTAACTGGTTGTAAGTGAAATGGAGCAATTCTGCTCCATTCAGGAGCGTTGAAGCAGGTGTGCTCTGGCAGGTAGGCTTTGGAGACACGGCTGCATTTTGCTTTTTGACCTGCGCTTGCTGTGCCAGGTCCTCCTCCGCTTCCCTCCCTGCATCCTTTGCCCGACTCAGACTTGTCGACAGCATTTCCATCACTCCCAGCACAAAGCTTCTGCTGGTGGAGAACAGGCAAGATGCCCCTCAAGCATTTTAAACAGAGGCGAAAATCCTCCCTTGAATTTCCCTCTTGGCTCTGCCCTGCCTGTTCTGTGCAGCGAAGCAGTCTGCAGCCCTGGGACGTGATCTCTCGAGGGCTATTCCAGCTTTCCAGATTAATCCCTTAGTCTGTGGGCAAGACAAGTGAACGATACTGTCTGAGTTCATTAAGGCTCAACTACTATTTAATCTTGTGCTGTAAAATCCAAAGGCTCTGACTGCGGTTATGGGGAAAGGCATAGAAAAAGTTTTCTCTGGGCTCTGCTGGACCAAAGACCAGAGACCTCAGAAGATGGCTAGAAGTCTGTTCTTTTGCTGGAAGCACCTCTGCAACGCTGTCTCAGTTTGCTTCTCATCTGTCTGCGCTTCCTTTCATACTTTGCCTTGCTCAAAAGCTTCCCATTCCCTAAACTTACTGCATAATAAAAGAAAACATTTTGCAAAATGCTTCCTGAATTTCCAAACCTTTTATCTTTCACTCAGGCGAGCTGTTAAACTCATTCAGATGAGTGGAAACTGTGAAAGCAGGCATTATGCATGCCAATAAAAAATAGGACGCACTTCAAAGAGGAAGGGAATTTACCTTCAGACTCCAGGGGAATTCCACTGGAAGTTGGAATATTATTAAACACTTCAAGTTTCCTTCACCAGGAAGGGTCTACCCAAATGCTCAGCAAACTGAATCACTTACTGGTGTACTGCGCAATAAGATCCCAGAGGAATTCTCCAAGGATGATTAATGACTTCATCTCTTGGGTCCCATAGGGGTGCCAGGGTTGTTCATGTCTGCAGCAGCACCCACTTTCACCCTGTCTCCAGGTGCCATCAGACAAGAGTAATCACCTTGGGGCTGCCAGGTCCGTCGCTGTCTGGTGGAAGTATTACTCCTTCCAAAGGATGCAGAAGGAGAGCAAGTCCCACGGCAGTTTTCCTGCCTCGGTGCCCCTAAATTTCCAAATCAGCAGGCAGGATCACATTATTCTCCCAACAAGGGGAAAAGACGGGCAGGAGTGAATCAACTTTTCAAATGTCAGAATAGATCTAATTTCTTGAGCCAGCTAAAGCATTTGAAAGCTTACAGTGTTTATTTATTTTTTAAGAGATCCCTTCCCTCAACCTGATATTTTGGTTGGAGATAACCCCTAATTGCAGAGGGACTGCTCATGTTTCACAGTTAAACAAGGGATTAAATAACCTGCTGAATAGGTGAAAGGGAGCAAGGGCTGATTTTTTCACTATCAGTCCATTTGGAGATGTCTACGCAAAAAAAAAAAAAAAACCCCTTGCAGTTCATTTTAGTGATACTCTTGACTAATGGTAGTGGCTACCTGTGGCCAAATATACAGCATGTTCTTCCATCCTTGGGGCTGGACTATGACTGGTCCGGTACCCATAAAGTCACTGGAAAGATGCTTTTACACAAATCGTGTTCGTGTGTTCTTTTGCTCATGGTAACTTGGTATTGTTAATTTTCAGAAAACAGTGAAGCTGAAAGGGATGTTTTTGGTTGTGGAGCGACAAGTTACCTGATCTCCAACTACTGAAAGCTTATAATGTGAGGAAACGAAAACCAGCAAGTGTCCCAGCTGCAAACATCAATAATCTGAAGGAGGTTCAGGGCTGTGACCTGCTGTTACAGTCACACGAGGTGCTAGGGGACGCACGGATGAAAATACAGCTCAAAGACTGCTGAATTCTGTTTCCTCAATAAAGAGTGGAAAGGGTGTTAGTAGTAACATGGAGGAAGTAAGCAATGGTTGCTTTAGTCTGCAGTTTCTTTTCTAAGCCTCCCTTTAGAGAGCTTTAAGGGAGATTATGCTCTTAAGTGGAGGTCTGTCTCTGGGGCATCTTTTTCCCCAAGTTCTTAGTCAATCCTGTCTTAGTGAAGCATTGCTAAAGATAAAACGCTTTACAGAGGAGCAAAGATTTCCATTTAAGAGCTAGTGAATCCTGTTTGGTGGTAGGTAATCTTCACTAAAGCTTTCTGAAACCAATGGGAGCGTTTAAGCCAGTTACTTACAAGAAGCCACATAAGGAGTTGTCTTGAAGCAGACAAATCAATAACTATTGAGGATCCTAATGCTGAAGGAAATCCCACTACTCCTCTCCACTTAACAAAGCTAGCTCCTCTGCTCCCAGCAGGACGTTCTCCAGCACTGGAAGTTCAACGCGTCATGGTGTGAGCTGGGAGATTTGGAGAGCACGAGAGGTTTGGGGGCTGTTAGTGGTCCTTGGGTGGCCGTAAATCCAGCAGCAACTGCAGCTGCTCCTCTACCACGACGAGCTGAGCCGTGGCCTGCAAGCACGGCATTTTCTGAAGCATTGCAGTCTTTGAGCTTCTTCTGAATCCTTTGATGACTCCCTGGGGTCTGCGAGGCAGTTTGTGAAATACTCGGCAGGCAGAAGCGTTACCCGCTCGGATTTCGGTATCCTGTTGAAACGATCCCGGAGACATGTACGTGTGTGCTATCTGGGTGAGGCTTGACAACTTCATCTCGCTGCAGCTGTAAGGAGAGAGGAACCTGAAAGGTTTAATCCCTTTCACGCTGTGTTGTTGTTTCCTTTGCTTTCTGCTGGCCTAATTGCCGCTCGCTTGTGTAAGCGATCCGGGTGAGCTGTGATAAAAGCTAAAATTTGAGAACGAAGGGAGAAATGTGTTTGCTCAGATCAGGTGCATTATATTGTCTGTTCTCTCCATAACCTCCTGAAAGGATGAAACCCACAAGGCTGCCATGGTTGAATAGGTTTGAAATTAGCTGCTGTCATCCTCTTCTCCTGCTCAACTTCTCTGTGAATTTATCTCACCAGCCTCTCGGCTCCCTGAACAGAAAGTCCATTTAATCTATATGCAGCACATTTCTAATTGCTCCTTTTTTTTTTTTTTTTTTGGCAGGGAATGCTTGGAACATCCTTAAAGTTAGCATTTGAGCTATTTATTTCATTTTCTAGGACGTTAATCTCGTCAGAATTTCTCAGGAGTCAAAATCTTGTTTTAAATAAATCCAAAGAACTTTTATGTCTTATAGCTCTCTTAAATGTAATTAATTCTTAAAGAGTTCATAACTTAAGAGCCAATAAAGAAGTCACTGTCCTTTCTTTTTAATTACTGTTGGAGAAGTATCTCTTGTCTGTCTGAGACTGGTAAGGAAGGAAGTAGCTGCCAGATAACTGATTTCCCAGTTTAATATTAATTTTTCCACTTAACTTAAACGACTTCTCACGTTAATAGTGAGTACTGGCATCAAATGACCTTGCTGTATTGTACAGAACCATCTTTTCTATTTCGATAAGAGAGTATCAGGCAGTGAGTACCTGAGAGTGACAGCTGGATCTCCTCTGACTTGTCGTCGAATGTTCAGGTTTGTACTAGTATAAGAAAACCAGGACTGGAAGGAGCCAGCCTTCTTTGTGGAGCATGTCCCAACCCTCAGTATTCCTGAAATTGCACAGATGCAGAGTACTCCTGCAAAGTTTGTGGTTTGTATTCTTTTTTTCTTTTTTTTTTTTTTTTTTTTTTTTCTCCCCCTTGAGAGAAGGTTTGTGTCATAGCTTTCCTAATGGCTTGGATAACTCTTCCTTCTGTTTCTGCTTCTACATGCTTCCAAAATTCTGCTAAAATAGAAATTTTTTAAAAGAAGCATAGCTAGCTGAAGAGGTTTCTTTGGTTTGGGTTTTCTGTTGGGGTTTTTTTTGTTGCTTATTTGGGTTTTTTTAGCTATGATAAAGATCATGCTTAGTTTAAACATTTACCATTTGGCATGAAAGATTTTTATTCAATATGATATAAAAGTACTTATTTGAACAACCAATAGTTATGTGTGCACGCTTTTGAACACACATAGCATAAAAAGGAATAATGTGGAAAATTGAAGCAACTCAGAAGTTATAAAAACTGTGTTTCAGAAGCTGTGTAAGCACATTTAGATTTTTATGGGCAACAACATCGTCTTTTTGGACACTTGAGACTTGTCCTATGGTAAGAGCAGAAAAGTCCCGTGAGCTTTCATTAGCATGAGATAAATCTAACAAAATATTGTGAATGAAGGAAAACATCTCTCCTCCCAAATCACATGGATATGTTATCCTCTGCAAGGTTCCTGGGTACGAAGTAATTGTCAACATCTTTTAAAATTCTCTAACATGCAGGCAAATTTGTGCTCTATTGTGGTAAAAATAAAATGTGATAATGTATCCGTCCACTTTTCTCCCCTTTAAAGACATTTATCTGCACAGACTGAGTGCGAGCCTTTTTGTGCACTGTTACCTGTCGTGGAAAAATGGAAGACATTTGAAGGCTTGGCCCATGATGAGCCAACTGAAAGATGAAGAATTGCAGACAACTTTTTTAATTTCTGTGTATTTTTAAGATGCTTAGCTGGGTATCAGAAATAGGAAACCTTCTGCTGGGTGGATCTGTTACTCTCTAAATTAGTCTCTTACTGCGTTTGTAAAGAGAAGGAAATGCATCTCATTATATGCAATTCATACCTGGTGGGACAGCATGAAGAGTCTTTTTTTTCTATTTTCTATATTATATGTGCTATTTTCTTCCAGCTTCTAACTTGTTTTAATATAAGGTGGAATCAAGCCCATGCAATCCTGCCAGTATAAAGAACTAACAACTTGATTTATGAGATTAATTTAATCTGAAGGTCATGGTGATTATGGCTATTTTTTTGTGGGTTTCTAGCCAAGCAAAAGTGACCAGCTGGCAAAATCCCACCTCAAATTATTTTCTAGATTCATTAGACTACATGTTGTGTCTGTTCTTACTGAGAAATCGAGTAGATTGGATAGACTCATCTTTGCAGCCTTTCTTGGGAACTTGGAAAGCTTGACGGTGCTAGGCGGGTGCTGCAGCATCACCAAAATTTGCATCTAATGCAGCGCAAGTCCTTACATGGTCCTTACAAAAGCAGCTCAGTGCCAGTCTACCGCAGGTAGATTGCTGAATAGATGGCAGTGCACTAGCAAGTGGAGAGGAACGTCTGAAGTTCTGGGGTAATTCAGGTAACTTTCTGCCTGCTGAAGGTATCCTCAGCTGAGGATAAATTAACAAATACTGAGATGAGTTCTGCTTAGAGGAGCTGGTGATGGGCAGAGGTTCACCTTTCCAAGCAGCTGCAGGAGCAAGGGTGCGCCGGTGTTGGTGTTATCCCGATTGCTGCCCTTGCTGCAGAACAAATTTCCAGAGTTAATCTGGGCAAAAAGCCCGATAGAAGTAACAAAGCGGCGTTTCCTCCTATTCCCAGCTTCTGAGTTACGCCGCCTGCTGCCATCACCGCTGTTTGGCTAGATTATAGGATAATTCATTAGCAAAACGACTGACCGTAATTGGCATGCTCCGAACCGCAGCCTGCAGCCTGTCCTCGTTATGGCAGCTCCATCAACGGCCTCGCCGACCCGCGGCCGTCTTTCTCTGCAGCTGTCAGTGCCGCCCCGTTTTGTCAGCCTTGCAGTGCGGTATAAATGAGATTGGACGGTGCTGATCTGGGGAGCGAGGCAGATTTGTGCAGGGAAGAAATAACGTGGTAGTGCCAAGCCTTAACCTGCAGTGTCTGGCATTGCTTCCTTGCCAAGCGTGGAGTCATGCTGCCATACTCCTGGGTCAGCTTCATGGGAGATCGGTCTGCAGGAGACATCACTAGGGAAGGGTATTTCCAGCCTCTAGCTCAGTAATGAGGAACAGTGTATGAAAGAGGGGGGTGGTGCTCCCTCTCTCTCTTGGTCTGTTTTTAATGAGACTGGAATCAAATCTGTGAAACAAATAGTCTGTATTTAATTGCTATTTTGCTGAAATCTAGACCAAACAGGAGTCATCAAAAAATCTGTGCAAATTCAGCTCTCATCTTTCACTGCTAAGAACAAAGTATCCGGAGTGAGATAGAGAGTGATGTCATCTGTCCTCTTCCAAAGTTAATTACACAGAATGTGTTTTGCCTCCAGTAGACTAAGGCTTTAATTGTACCATGTGGAGGCCTGACATTTCCCCTTTTCCAGGGATTTTGCAGAAGTGATTTCTGCAGGAAGAAACCAGGCTTGGAGCGCAGAGCAGGAGATTCAGACAGTGCGGTGTCACACGCGTCCCCTGCCTGGAAGAGAGGATGAGGATGGGGTGAGGATGCTGACATAGTCATAGTGCCAAAAAATAGGGACTACCAAAAATAGGGAAGGCGAAAATGTCTGCAGTGCTTGGCTGGTGTGGAGGGAGGGCAGAGCACCCGCTGCAGAGGTGCTCGGTGATGCAGGTTTCTGGCTACGCATGGCAGAGAGTTTGGCGGGCTCGCCTGTGGCAGATTTCCCCATCCCGTGGGAATATGTGGCTTGCAGCTCTGGAAGCCCAAAGCACCGTTTGGTCTCAAGGCAGCTGAGGGGTGTCCTCAGCTCCAGGTCCTCCCGGTGCCGTTTGTAGGAGAACAGCTTTCCAGCAACCACCTGCAGAAGGTGCATGTGTGCACGGCTGAGCACCCCTTGCTCGTTCTGGGTGGGTGCCAGTGGGCTTCTCGGTTGGGCCTTCACCTGCAAACATTAGCAAGTCACAAACCAAGCCCCTTATTTTAATTTTTTGAACAACTTCGGGCTCTTTTTCTTTGCAGTGAGGACTGAAGGACTGGGATTCAGCAGTCTTGAAAATAGACCTCTCGTGCCTATTTCACCTCGCTGTTAAGAGGTGCAGTAGGATCACAAGAACCAGCAGACTGACGGCCTGTTGGCAACTGGTAGGATTGAAACAATTGAAGCCACCAGTGACAATTATCTAGTATTTTTCTAGTTATAAACATGGGGGAACCCCCTACATTTAACTGTAATCTCTTCACCAATCGTTTAAAGTCAGACTTCACAGAAAGATAGTCTGATTTATATTTTATTATTTAAAATGAAAACATACCTCTATGTTTGTTTCATTCTGAAGCATGAAACGCAATACAATGTTGATTATTTCTTCAATTTTAAAATGCAATATTTAAGAAAACAAAAAAAATTCCTCTTCCTTGGCACCTAACAAAAAGCACAAGCTTTTCATTACTATTAAGAAAAAATGAGTTAGCACTATTAAAAGCTTTTAAAAGTAAAATTATCTCAAGGTCCTTTCTTTCAAAGCAGGAACTTTGAAAATACAAGTGCAGATGATCGGGTATCCCAACGAGCGGTGCAAAGGGAAAACTTATGTCACTTTAAGAATCCTCCTGCCATCTCCCATGCTTGTCGATTTTATTTTAAAGTAAATGCCCACAACACCTAAAACCAAACAGACGTTATTCATAAGTCAGCTGGTTTAATGCTCCTAGGAACCAGAACTCGAGTTCTATACAACGATAAATTACAATTATTGCGATACCTGCATTTTTTTAAACTCAATAACCTGCGCTCAGTTATCCAATAACACTGCAGGCAGGCTGAATAATTCAGTCCCATCTTTCTTCTAATGTTGGAAGTCTTTCGAAATGGACTGATTCTTATCTTCTGCTATAGTCATTAAGGTGTGATTTAAAACCCACACAGCCTTTATGACAGCTTTATGCCTCCCGAAGGATTAAACTATGAAGAGATAAATGCGTTCCTTAAGTTTTTAGCAATGAATTCCGTATCAAAGGGAAGCAGCAGATTGGGATCTTTTAGACTACCCTTCGTTAGCTTATATTTGGGTGAAGCTCATTTTGGGTCAGAGAACGCTTAGCATTATTCACATCACAAGGATCTGTCTGTGTTGCTGCTAGAGACCTGACCTTGCTTCTCGGTGTTTTTTCCACTTTCTTACACGCTGACAGTGTCATCATAAAATTAAAACAGGATCATGGAAACGTGCTGTTTTCCCCCCAGTTTTCTGTGTGATTTTCCAGTTTTAGAGTTCTCTATTTTTGTCTCTCCATATGCTCTCTCTTCAGCTGGAGTTGAGCAATCTCTTGGTTATTGGTAAAATAGAAAGCATCTGTCAGAGTCAGAAGTCCAATCAACACTTATCACCCATCAGGGAACAGAGATTTCTCTTAGTAATAAATGTTAGGTCCAGTAGTAAACATCTCCATACTGAGCCTTCATTTGTGATCCTACAGATAACTCAAAAGCACTTCTGTGTTAATAGGAAGGCTTCGTTATTGATGTTATAATGGGGCTCAAAGACCTCAGCTGGTTTGCTTTGCTGTTTGCTCTTGTGAAGAAGTGATCCTGAGCGCATCTACTATTTTATCTAGGGCTGAATTCAATTGCAGCCTGTTACGTAAATGATTCCACAACAAATTTCCTTCTGTGTTACAGGAGAGAGGATAATAACCTGCAATTAGAATTGCCTGAAAAAATGTCATTTGTTGCTTCTGTTCTGTTCTTCCACGGAAAATGTTGAAAGCTTTTGTTTTCTTGTAAATTTTCCCATGTGTAGGGTAAGGTTTTGCGACAAGAAACTCAAACAAAAGAGTGCAGTAAAATTCTCACCGCTCACTGCCTGGCTGGGTTTAAACAAAACAAGACCCTTCAGCTTTTCTGCTGTGTTCTCTGCAGGACTGTGTTCTGCCTGCATCACTGGAGATGAAAGCCAGATTATTATTATTATTATTTTCTTTTAGCTAAACTGAGAAGTTTTTACTGATAGAGAAATCAAAACCTGGTTTGTTTCTTGCCCTGAGAATAAAATTTAAAAGAAAGGCAGATCCAAACCTGAAAAGGCTTTTGGCTGGTTTCCTATCCTGGAAAGGTGATACTCTATAATGCAGAATTTTTCCCAGAATGTTTTTCTTTACTTCAAAAGCCATATTTTCATTGAAAATACAATTGGATGGCAAAACCCTCTCTCCTTAAATCCCTCGCCTCTGTACAGTGTTCCCTTCCCCTGATGCCAGTAAGGGTGTTTTGCCAGGAGCCGGCAGCACGGCAGGGTCAGCTCACACGTGGCCGCCTGTCCCCGCCGTGCAGCACCCCACCGACCCACAGGGTCTCCTCTTGACCCATGTGAGCTCCTCCACTCACGTACAGCAGCAGCTCAGCCTGGTCCTGGCCCACTGAGCGCACAGCCTCGTATAAAGAGCTTGAACAGGGCATGGGTGAGTGTTACAGGCACATCAAGTGTTTCCAGATGAACCCATAAACATAACAGTTACTTAGGGCCAATATACTCTAGTTTGTACGCTACTAGTATGATAGTCGCAGAAGCAGGTTTCTTCTTTTGATCTCTGCTCTCTTGCCTAAAAGGCATATTTGACTAAAAGGGAGGTGAGTTTTGGGGAAAAAAGTGGTATTTTCTTTGGGGGGGGGTGGGGCATTTTCTTATAATTTCTTATAATTTTTTAAGAGGAAAATGCACAATGTAGGAATGCTTGAATTCCTTCCCATTTTAGGAAATCCTGTGGGAATGGATAGGCTAGGATATACCTGACCATTCAAAATATATATGGTTTCTAGCAAGATGCCCAAAAGAAACACCGCAGCTGGGTTTTTGTTTCACAGAGGCCAAGGAGTGCCCTGTGAGTCCTACTGGGAACATGGAGTGCTTCTGGGTGTGGTCACTTGGAAGAGACTCTCACGTTCCATTTTTCTGTTACAAGTCAGTAATACCCAGTACAAACCTGGCGTGTCCTTTAGCAATAACGTTACTTGACGTAAATAAAGGAAAGTAGGGCCGTGTGTGAATGAGGGTCATCAAATGCGGTCCTGAGCTCTAGCTCCCAGCCCTGCAGGATGCTCAAAGGGGTACAGGGATGAACACCCCTCCAGCCCCCAACTTTGGGAACAAGTGCAGCTCTGTGTGCATCTGTCTCGCACCCCCGGGGACCAAGGAGGCGGCGATTGCATTCGTACAATGCCTTGCTTAAGGATCATTGTGGGAAGGAGGCAACCGGTGGAGGGATGTGGGCTCCGGAACAGCCCCAGGGAATGGCAGCCCCAGCTGCCGAGCACAGTCTCATCTTCTTGAGGGAGAGAGGTGGAGGCTCCCCTGTGATTTGGGAAAAGCCTTCTTTTCTTTTGAAGGCCAAGAGAAAGGGAGGAGTGTCGGAGTGAGCTGAGCTACAATTACTTACCTTCATGCACAATAAAAACGCAGAGAGCTATTTTTGTAAGCTTAGCAGCTATTCACTCCTGTTCACACTCAAATTATAAATGAATAAGATAATGAGGGCTATTAAAATAATTTTTTATCAAGGTTAATAGATGAATAAGACAATTTAATGTTGACACATACATCTCCAGGATTAATTCTGCAGGGTGCTAAGCAAGATGTTCTCTTCCCAAGGATGGCTTTGAGGATGCTCGGCATCCATAGATGCCCTTGGAAAACCCAGCATTAGCCTGTCTCGGTTTGATTCTTCATGAAAGCATCATGTTCCTGAAATATTTAAGTTATTTAAATAAATGCAGGGACAGATTCCTATTCTGTGTCCTACTTAATGCAGCATTAGTGGATTGGTCACGTCACGCTGCATGAATAACGAAAATACAGATTTGGCAATGTTTACAAGAATAAAAGCAGAGCATTAAGTTCTGCTGTTTGTCCCCTCTCTTATTTGTGAGTGCTTGCACAGCCGCTGGGTGTTCTTGGTGATGTTTTTGAGCCCTGTGTGACCTGCATATTGAAAAATGTATTTTCCAGAATGGAAATATGTATTCACCTGTTTTTGGAGAGTCATTATTTTTCTGGTTAAAAATATTTTAAGTGATGCAGTCAGGGAGCTGGTCTAATTCCGTGTGCTTTGGCAGCTGGCTGCGCTTCAGAAACAGTGAAAGAAGTTGTCTAGAAACATAACATAGGCTGGAAGTCCTTTGTCCAAACTGTTTGGCCAACACCTCAGGCTTCATTCTGTGTCTATGGAGAGCAGGCTGGATTAGTAGCAGCCAGAGGAGAGGTGATGCACGTGGGGAGGACCTGTCTGTAACGCTCTTACTCAAATGGATCTGTCGAGTTCCCGGCATCGCTCTTTTTTGGACCAAGTGAAATCCAGCGTAGGTAAAGTGGCACAATCTGTTGCATAGGACTTGAGTGAAACTTTGTTGGGATTTCTGTAAGTATAATCAATTCCTTGCAAATCGTTTCCACTGGGGTTTTCTTCTCGGTTCTTGATCAGCTTAACAGAACTGGGCTTTTGGCTACAAACCACAAAACTTAAGCCCTTTTTTTTTGCCTATGTTTCTGGGAAAAGCTTGTAAAGGTGCAAACAAAAACATTGGAAACTACAGGACTTTTAAGAAATAAAGGGTATATTTTTGAAGGATGGGTGGTTCAGCAATGCAAAACTCCTTGTTAGCAGCTCCCCAAATACCTGTGGGGGTCTGAACTGCTTTGCTGCAGGGCAGCTTCCATGACCAGCACTCGTGGCTCTTCTCCAGCTACAGCAACAAGCAACTCTGCTGCTCAGCGTAAGGGCACAGTGGTTTGCGACACTTGATCAGACATATTAGGCATCAGACAGCTCGGAGACAAAAAACTCACTTGATTTCTAAGCATAGAAGATAGGGAGGCTTCAGCTCCCAGAACAAATTTACCAGTTGTGTATTATGCCTGGCTATATGTCTTGAACTTCCATGAACACGTAGGCTAGACAGATTAACCCCTGTGCTTTTGGGAGCAAGAGGGCAGGCGAGTCCAAGTATAAAGCTGAGAGAAGATACCAAAATAGCCCAGGAGGCACAGGCGTTAGTCACAAACCCTATTTCCACTCTGGAAGCGCCCAGAAACAGCCCTGCGTGGGCAGAGGGAGCACTGAATGCAAGCAGGGTGGGAGCTACTGAGCCTGGATGATTCCAGGGTTATTTTCCCACTGCGTAAACGATTTCTAGATTGCATTTACATATAGGTACCTAAAGCCAGCCTAAATCCTCCTGTAGGCTCCCAAGCCCCAGCTCAGATCTAGTTTGGACTGTGATTTGTAATAAGTAATTAAGCAGTTTGAATAGGTGGCTTGAAAACTGGCTCTTCCTGGATGGATTTGCTTTGTAATGGAGAAATCTTTTATTTGTTGCTTAAGATGTGAAAATATCCACAAGTGCTGTACTTTGCTAACAGGCTGACGACTGTCACCTCCCTGGAAGTGAAAAGCTGAATCATTCAAGAAACTGCTGTGTTGAAGTCCACTCCAAAGCCTCATTAATTAAAAACAAAACCTGGAAATAGCTCTAGCCCCCGAGGATTTTTTCACTTACAAAACCCCATGTTCAGTTCCTAATTCCTCTGAACACAAACAGCCACTTACAACAAGAAACTTCGCTTTGATTGTCTGCTGCCCTCAGCGCATCCAGCTGTGTTTCTTGCTATGGTGGTAAATGGAGTAAAAGTGAAGAAATGGGGGTTGAGAAGAGGAACTGTTGTCGTGGTGGGGTGTTAGAAGGTTTCTTAACTCCCAAATACATTTCTGTTTTTGATGCGGTGTGGTGTTTGCTTACAACAGAACCTGCTTTCACGCATGTATCCGGCACCACTGGGGTATGAAATAGCAGCACATTTAAAGCAAGCGAAGCAGCGCTTTGATTTAACTCCAGCTGCGCAAGTGGAGACTTAAGTGAAGTGCTGCTGTTCGGCTCCTGGCTGAGAGGAAGGCTGCTGTAGGAAATAGCTACACATTTCTAAATTCTTGCCTGTTGGCTGACAGAAGGAGCAAAGCAGAATTAGCTGCACTGGATCACGGGACTAACAAGTACTAATTTCTGCACGGTTAAGCGTGCAATGAACTAAAATGAAGCAGGATCACAGAAAGGAGTTTGGAGTCTCTTTGTGACTTCATGCATGACAACAACTTAAGCTACTCAAACAATTACAGAAATAAAATTGGATAAGCTACTGGTGAACCTTTCCTAGCTCTGTTTAGGGCAGCTGTAATGTTTTTTTTGTTTTTTTTTTTTGTTTCAGAATTAAAATGTATGAGCGCCTTGGGAAAGAAGACCTATGTTTTATTATTGTAAAGCAACTGCTTTTCACACGAGGGAAGACCAGAGTAATACACAGCCAAAGCTGGTGAGGCCAGTGGGAGACTTAAGCCACCGTTGTCCGGCAGCTCCTGGGTACCAGCTGGTGTGAGGGAGGATTCAGCATCCAATGAGTAAGTGAAATGTGTTACTACTGGTCTGGATAGTCCATAATAAGCCCCAATGGTGAATCTTGTATTTGCCACAAGAATAATCAACTCTTCTTCTCCTCTTTCACTGTTAATTTGCTCCTGATGGGACTGGCTATGATTCTGTGAGCTGTCTTAAAATGTGATGAATATGATTGCTGTTATTGCAGTGACTAAGCGTCAGGGGTTGTGTTGGAGGACAGATAAGAGATTGTCAAGTGCCACCTCTGTTCCGCGACTTCCAACAAGAAAATTTGCTTCTAAGCCATCCTCTCTGCTTCTGGCTCGAGCTTTTGTGGCTCACAAACTTGTTTCTTTGTGTTGGTGCTAGCGGTGGGCCTGGATGCTAACCTTAATGAAAGGGAACAGGATTTTAGTGACTCCTTGCTTGGTAGTCTGCCCGGTTTGGATGTACCAGCATCAGCGGGCTGTGCAGGCTGTGCCAAGGGGTCTCTCTGCAGTGGCTGCAGAGCAAACCAGGGATGAGAGCTGTGTGGGCACAGTGCTGAGCACAGCTTAGCAGCCCTGTGAGCATGCAGAGATGCTGGCTGTAGCTGTGGGGTCTGGGCTCGTTGCACTGTGCCCGGTGGCACCGGTGGGGGCCAGTGGCACGCAGGGGACAGCCACCATTGGTGTAAGATGGCTGAGGGAGGTTTGAGGAAGCAGCATGGGGCAGGCCGTGGGTAATATCCACTTACCCTGAATTAGGGTGGTTGGTCTGACCGTGTCCTAACGTGAGAGTTTGGATCGACGCTGCTCTGACCAACGCGTGACCATGCGACATCAACTACTCCAGCGTTGCTGTGCCAGAAAACAGCCTTGGTGGCAGCACTTAGTCTCCTTGAACACGTTATCTGTGATAATTAATCTTGTTTATAAAACATAATTGCCCTTTGGACTATGCCTCTGCCGTGCTTCCTTTTCCCTACTTTTTTTTTTTTTTTAAATAATTAATTTTGTGCAGGATGTTCCTGGCTTGATTTGACAAGCGCAATAACCTGTATAGGTAAGAGTCACTCTCCTTAGGTGATTTAGCAGCCCTATGGTCAGCAACAAATTACCTTTTCTCCTCTGATCAATGTCTGCCTGCAGCTCTTGTCTAGTTTTCTAAGAGGGCAATGATTCTTACTCATCTCGAATTTTAAAATCTATAGCAGAAAAGAGACCTAGCTACTACAACGTGGGGAAGGCTTAAGCCAGCAGAGGCACAACCCTTTAGGTGCAGGACAGGGGGTCCAGGTACCGGTGCTCCCTTCTCTTTACCATTAGTGCTCCCTGGCAAATGTGCCTCTTCTGCCCTCGGAATGCAACCGCAGTCCCACCTGCGTGCTCAGAGCTCAGCTGAACGCGTCCCGCCATAAATTGTGGTTGGAAACTAAACTGTGCAATAAAATTGTAAGGGAATATAAATAGCTTAAACTGTGATGCATGGAGGATGGGTAGTAATGGGGACCCCGGAGGTACCGCAGGGAGCTCGGCAGGCAGAGGAGATAATGAGAAGGGTGATAGACCATTGAAGCTGCTGGAGACAAAAATAATCAGGGCAGAGTTTAAAAGATGAAGAAACTCAGAGGGTTGGACAAGGAGAAACCAGCCTGACACAGCCAAGAGGATTCAGAAATGAATTTTCACCTGTGGGGATTGCACCCCCACATCTCATGCCAGGGGAGCCCGAGCTGTCCCGCTGCCCGAGAAGCTGCAGGCTCCTGGCGGCATGCTGGGGACCCATGGGATGGCACAGACGTCCCCGTGTCCCACCCTTCTGTTGAGGAGTTTGCTGAGGAGGCCCTTTTCTTGCCACTGGGTACCTCTGTCCAGTTTTCTTTTTCCCCAGACTTTGTGTGCAAGGGCCTGCCTTGCTTGGACTCACCCTCCTTTTCATGCTTACTTTAATTGCTGCCTTAAACCTGGAGACCCTACAATGCGCAAAGCGAGGGATGTTACCACCTGATGGTGTATGCGGAGAAGGCTTTTTCTTTTAAAAATCTCCAGCGTGATGCTCTGTGATTACAGCAGAGCATGCAGAGCTGCTGTAACACGACTTGCTGACAAAATGGCTCCTGGTTAGGTATTTAGGAGGGTTTGCTGCTGAAATAATACACAACCCCAGCATATGGTAATTAGAGATAAGCAAACAGTTGAAATAAAATCTCTTAAATTATACCACACCGTGCACAAGGAAATGTGAGGCACATAAACAAACAAGCTTTCTTCCCTAGCTGCAGACAGGGTGTTAGCAGGTGATTCACTAGCGGTGCGTCTCTCCCTTGTCTAGTTCATTAGATCATCATTAATTTACACCTGTGTTTGGTGAATTACAGCAAAACACGGGCTTAGAAAACACCCTGGTTTTTTTGCAATGCTTATAAGGAAGAAATGTTACCAAACAAAGTGAGCTCCCTTGGAAAATTAGAAAAATGTTGGCTTCTTCACCCAAAAGCAATTTGTTAACTCAGATATTTCTTAAGTCTGATTTTAAGTGCATTGGTGGGCTTGAAAGCAGTTTTGAGACCCCTTGTCCTACACACAGCATCATTTCTTTTTGTCTATGAGTGGCTTATCAATTCAGCCTTTACAAAATCTGTTGCCTTGTCCAGAAAACATGAGGAAAGGGCTTTTCTTATTGATACTACAGTAACAGCTTAGCGTGGAATCCTCGCCCCCGCCCAGTGCTTTTGGTTGTAACCAGGGGCGGCTTTTGACAAGAACTGTATTTTCTCCCCATTTCTGCGCCACTGTTTACATTGCTTTATGCCATTTCCAGGTATTTCGGGGTGTGTGTTTGTGTGTGTGATTGAAAATCTGCACATTGACTGGGTTGAAAGAAGGACCATCCCTTGCTATGTGCAGTGGGCCCCATCGCAGACCACGGGAGATACTGCACGTGGAAACTGATGTCACTTCTGTTGGGGGCTTAGGGTAGTTCATCTTTTCTCTAGGAAAAACCTTTCAGAGATTTCTCAGTTTGGAAAGTTGTGTGTGCTGGGTGCTGGGTATATACGTGCTAACTTCTGGTTAAAACAAATAGAAGTGTTTCATAGAGCCTAACCTGGGACAGTCCAGATCTGGACCTAATTCAGGATCCACGCTGGAAAAAAAGAACAGATCAGCCTCCTGGTTGCTGAACTAATATTCCTCTTGTTTCAGTGTTTATTTGGGGAGTTTTCATCAAATGGTGCAGCAACGTGTCTGTGAGCACTGTCCCTGAGAGCAGCAATTCCCCGGTGACCTACAGCAGAGGGGGCTGGCCAGGCTGGCATCCACGGAGCTTGGACATCAGGCAGGGATTTCAGCATTTAGAGATGCGCTAGAGCAGATCTGCAAGAAAAGTAGTCAATCTAGATATAAGCTGGTCTTTGTAAGTGTTTGATTAACCTCACCGCTAACAGTGCATATCTTATTTGTAGTTTGAATATATTTGTGCTCAGTCACCCATTGCTAGATTTCAGGATGTCTTTTAAAGCACGGCTAACTTTTTCTATTGTATTTTTTTTAATTTGAGGTGCTTGTGGGCCATAATCAAGTCAATGCATATGCATCCTAAACAACGCACTTTTAATCTGCTTAAATTTTCCTCTGGAAGAAAAATTTTTGAGACCGTGAGCCTCTCTTTTGTTGGAAGTAAAACCACTCTCATGGGCAGTATTTCTTTCTTAAAATGCCAAGATATGAGTCTTAACAAGGCAAAAATAGGGGATTTTGATTGAGTCAGCATCCTAAAGCTGCATCTTACAATACAAATCCTCCCAGACTGGAATAAGAAACATGATAGCGTTTCATCATGTGAACATCTAACCTGACATCCTCTATTCACTGGCCATCTACTGTTAGCAATGCTACCTGCACGGAGCCCAATAACTTTTGATTAAAATAGAGCTGGTATTTTTGAAAAGCAGTCTATCACCAAGGCTGTGAGAGCTGGAGAGTTTAGCGCTCTCCTTCATAAGCTGTTTCAGTGGTTACATACTCTCACATCAAAAGCATGAATGTCTCTTCCTACTTCAGCTATTCTATGATTTTCCAGCTCAAAATTTCCTGGCCAGGAGACAAATTACTGCTTTGCCTGCTAGAAGTCTACAACATGAGATATAGGTGATTGAAGGAGGGCAAAAATGTTGAACGCTTTGTCATTGGAAGTGAGAAGGGGAGGGGTTTTTTTGCTGAAATATCCTGTTCTTCATTTGCTGCTCACCCAGGAACGGGCACAAAGGGAGGCATTAATCTCAGCTCACAGCAGACATGCAGAAATTGGACATCTAGTCTAAGCTGCCTGTCTAAACCCCTCTCTAGTCGGTAGAGGGGAACAGCCCTTCCTCAAGGGTGATTCATTAGGTAGGTATCAAATATAGACTGAATAAAGCATGGGGATCTTCTCTTTGCTCCCCTGACCGCAGAGACAGCTCAGGCGATGGGTTTGGTTCAGACACCCCGTTTTCAGACAGCATGAGAAGCAGAGCAGAACGATCTTCCTCTCCCCCAAAGCTATAGGCGTGTCCCCCCTGCTCCTGTGCTCCTGGAGCGTGTAGAAAAGTTGGCCCATGCTACTTGGGAGGTCAGCCCAGTTCATCCAGTTACTTATCCTTGTCTGCATCTTTAGCTGTGAAGGATCGAGGAAGATGGAGGGGAAACCAGCAGCTCTTCCTGCAAAGGCTAATAGCTGTAGCAGCAGAGATCTGTCATATCTTCATGACTGCCTTGGTTTACAGTGCAGTCCCCATCTGCTGCATGTAAAAAAGGCAGTGTCAGCCATAAAATATTGGAAGTCTGACTCCAGCACAAAGATCCCTGACAATTTAATAAGAATTCCTTGTGATGCTTCACAAGCTCTTTTATGGTTTTGACACAATGCCTCAGGCAGGATGGATTACATGGGCTTCCAGGCACTTCCCAAGAGGGAATTGCACGGGCCAATACGTATGAGTCGGCTAACCATCTCACTTCATCATGGTGGACTGATGCCTTGCATCCTGTAAACTGAGGCTAACCTTATACTCCCCGACCCTTTCTTTTGCCATGAGACAACATAGAGGATGTTACTGTTGCCTCCTCGAATGTCTGACACATAATCCTTAATGGGACATCGGGTTTAATAAATACGTGGCTATATTGCTTCTATAGGAAAGCTTTGTATCCTTCACATAATCACACAGAGTCAACAGGGATGAACATAACCTTTTATACACTTATTTTCCTGAGATCTGTGAGTATATCCCAAATAAATCTCGGAAGAAGGTTTCATTTTTCTTTTGCATGGTCGATACTCAGCTTGCAGGGAGCTGATACATCTGTTTATTTTCTTCATCATCTTGCAGGATATATGTAGCGCACAGCACCACGAACAAGAACAGGCTGGAAAAGGGATGCTGTTATTTCCTCTTATCTCAGCCTATGATTTTTGAAATGAGCTGGCATAAGATTTAATAAATATTCAGTTAAAAGGGAAGCGAAATGTTTTCTGCAAAGCTTCAGCTTTTGACAGGAGGAAAGAAAAAAAAAAGAGAGAAATCTGAGATATTGCTGATTTCTAGGGTACCTTTGTTAAAAGAAGAGATGGGATGACTGTACCTGGATGAAAATACCAGACCGCTATCCTTGATCACTACCTCAAGACAATCTAAGTCGCATGTGGCAGCAAATTCCCTATCAGAACTCCACCCGAGTTCCTTGACAATGTTTGAATGGGAAATAAATATGTGACTGGATGATAAACAGATATATAACACAGAGACCAAAGGGGAAGATGGAATGTGTCAGGGCAGGCAAAACACAGCTATACCACAGAAATGGGATATTAGGGCCTGTTGGGATGCAGAATTAAAAAGTTTCCTGGTATTTATTAAACAGGTCTTCTCACTGCTGTCATCCAGTTACAGCTCTCAGCCAAAATGTGCAAGGCAGCTTCCATTGCTCCCTGAAAAGAGTAAAAGGTAGCTAAATAATAAAAGAATCCTGAGTTTCTGAGTTTCTCCCATGTCCATGAGAAAGAATAGAAGGAAATCTATCACAGTGTGAAAAATCTAAAATTTAGGGAGATAGGGATTAAAAGGATGCTTGAAAAAGGAGTAGGTTGAGTGATGAGAAATACAGACACATGGTTATTCAAATCCCACACCCTTTCCTGTTCTTGCTGTCCTGAGTGATGACTTCTGGGCTCCCAAGAGTCTAAGGCGAGAGCAGGTCAGAGCCCTTGCTAACCAAAGACACTGGTTTCTACCAGCTGAAGACTTGGCTCCCAAATCATGTACTCTAAAGCACCATTCAAAGCATACAATGATGAAGGTACTTGAGAAAGACTAGGTCAATATTATACATTTCTGCATGACGAGCATCAGTATGTGATGTGAATAGATGACATGTGGCTGCTGCAGGAGGAGCCTGGGTGTGGGCACAGCTACACTGGTAAGAGATACCTTTTGTAAATGAGGGGAGGACATGATGCTATTTCAGCAGAAAAACTCCTTGTGACAATTCAGATCTGCCTTCAGGAATGGTGCCAGAGGAGCAGAGCTGTGGTTACAGATACTCCTCCATCTTCTTAATTTCTTTGAGTCCCTTCCTGTGCAAATAAGCAAAAGTGGTGGCAGGTTTATTGCCTTTGGGATTAGGGTGGCTGGCTGCTTAGTTACCAGCAAAACTTGGGATGAGAGTTTATATAGAGTGTGCTGTGATTCCTCCCTCATTGTGCTCTGTGGCTCCTCGCTGCAAGTTTTGATAGAGCAATTAATGCCTCGTCATGGGGTTTGGCACCTACTTCAACAATAGATCAGTTTGTCCTGTCCATCTAGATAGATTTGAGGCTTCCCAAGTTTTGCTCAGAGAGTCATCTGCTTTCTGAGTCATCTGCTGCCTCCAGTGAGGACAGTTTAGAGCCATGATATAAACTCAACAACTTGGAAACAGTGATCTTCAGCCATTAATGCCATTTTAATAATGACAAAGCTCCTGGTTAAAAATAACCCTTTAATCTTTGAAAGGCTTGAAAATGAGCAGAACACAGCTGAAGTTCAGATTACCTGCAAACATTTGCACACAGCGCTGTGCCCTTTGGGGCTGAGGGACTGCATTTGCTAAAAAGAACCCCCACAAAACCCCCAAAACTTAATTAAATTAAAACGAGTATCAATAGCGATTTGAAACAAGAATGGTTAAAGATTAGAAATGCTTTGACTTCTGGCTGAAAAGTGCTCCGAGAGAGGTCTCGTGGAAGAAGGTAATGAATGGCCAGAAATATTATTCATGAATGTTCAGCTGGCTTTTAAATAGGACTTTGCTTTGGCTGCTGGTTTGTAGACCTGAGTGGCAATGATCTGTCAAAAAATTATATTTCATCTCTGGTCCAGGGAACTTTCCTCAGGCACTGTTCTTTGTCTCCTGAGAAGGTTATTGACTGTTGTCTCATACCTGAAAAATGGCCTGTGAAACGGTACTAGGAGTGCTCAGAAACTCTGTGGAGATGCAGGTAGTTCAGCTGGGCAAGAAGGATGGTAGTTATCAAGCAGAAATCTTTTGGAGGAGAATGAGCTTTACCCCGCCTGGTGGCTGACAGGCCAGACGTTGGCCACGGGGAAGCAAAGAGCATCCTAAGAGCTGAACCAGGCGATGCTGCATCTCTGAGTCTACCTGGGAGGAAGGGGGTGGAGATGCAACCACATGGCTGGTGCTGCTGGGGCGACCACTGTAGCTTATAGACAGCAGGGTGTCCCCCTGAGGGATCTGGCATTGTGGAGGGGCAGCCCTGGCCACAGCCATGCGGCGGTGTGGATCGGGGCTTGGTGATGACCACCCATCATCCAGCCCATTTCTCTCTGGGGCTTGGCTACCTTGCCCTTCGAGAAGTGTTACTGCTCTTCAAACCATTCAGCTTCAGTGCTCCAGGGCTAAGGTCTGTGGCTCCCAGCTGATGCCCTAGGATCAGGCATGAGCACTGGTCAGGCTGAACCGTGCTTTGAAGCAAAGGGTGGATCCCCTGCATGATAGCTACAGAGCCAAGCACTGTTTTGCTCTCTCCTTTGCACTGCTACGGGGTTCTGGGTGGTTGGTTCACAGCCGAAATACCTGTTTTGAGCAGTGAAAGAAAACTTACTTTATATAGTGTTCTCAGGACCAAGATCTGTGAAACAATCCGATCTTCCACCCCTAAACTCGTGTATTCTAATGCACACACCGTCAAGCTTTCTCCTTCCTGTTGCTGTTTGTAAATAAGCGTGCAACTTGTCTTTGCTGTGCTGGTTGCAAAAAGACCTCCCTAGCAGCTAACAGCAGCGTGTTCAGACCTCTGCCTGTCTTGTGATAAGTATCTGTGTTTCCTTGCAGCTCCCACCTGATGTTAGTGTTTGCAGCTTTAGGATGACGTGACGTGCACCAAGCAGCAGTGACTGTATGCTGTCGGGTTTTCCGTCCGTGCAATGCTGAGGACAGGGGGGTTCTTGTTATCCCAACTATTAGTTATGTTTCAGATACGTGGATGTGACAACCAACTATCCAATACGTCTGTCTGTAGTTTTGCTGTTATAATGGGAGAATTTGATGTTTTCTGTCACTTGCTCAGGAAGCAAACTTTGGCATGACCTGGGAGAGACAGTATGCTGCTCCTTCCAAATATGTCCACCAGCTGGGTGGAAAACCACCTTTCCTGCTGTCTCTACCTTCAGTCAGTCCTCAGGCTTCCCTTTTCCTTGAGCAGCAGGACGCTGGTGGTGGCTTTGGCTGGTGCACAAACAGCTCAGCCTGTGTCCATGATCTGTAGCATTTGTTGGCCTGGACGTTTAACGATAGAGAAGGACAAGAGGGAAGGACAAGGGCGCTTGATGCCATGTATTGTCATACACTGGCAGCCAGCACTGACAGGTGATATCATCTTGATGGATGGGGCTCTGGTGACACCTGGCAGGGAAGGAGCAGCAGAATAAGTGGTAACAAGACCATTAAATTTGGTTGATGAACCAGAAGCATTGGCAGGGCGTGACTTTGGCCAAAATGAGTGATTTTAGCCAATGCTTATTTCAAGGATTTTTGTTTGTTTTGCGGTCTGTGTGTGGACATGTGCATTTCTTTGTAATGCTGATTCTTTTAATAGAAAATACAACTTCTGGACTGAAGAGACTTAGCTAGTTTATAAGATTTAAAAGGACTGTAACCTTTAAAAATGAAATCTCCTAGGTACAGCAGATCCTTGCTCAAACAGCAAACCAAGGTGTCTCTAATTGCCTTGATTGTTTTAAGGAAACTGGTCTAACTGGAGAAACATCTGTAAGTTATGTATGAAATGAAAAACTCATTACCCAGAACATAGAAAGAAGCTACAGTAATTAATAATCACACCTGTGTTATCTAGATCAGCCTCAGCTGGGAAAAATCCTTAGTAAAGTCTGTTGCATAAAAGGAGAGCAGATACATCATAACTTTCCATGTTGTGGTTGTTCCTCCTGTCTTAGGCTTTATTCCTTTTCATCATTCCAGAGATTTTTGGGGTGCATTTTCAGCTCATCGGCAGGCAGGCTTTTTGCTTTAGAGCTTCTCTGAAGAACAAAGAGAGATGCAGCAACTCCTCCCTGTGCTCTGAGAAACTGGAAAACACCAGCATGGTCCAGGAAACTCGTACAGACACACCTCTCACTGCAGCTCTGCAAAAGGACCTGTGAGTCTGGGCATTGCTCATCTTACAAGAAATCCCACTCGCTGAATCAGGCCTCTGGGAACAAAGAGCCTGTAGGTGTGCATGTTTCTGTACAGCTCTGCACGTGAGTGCGTCGTGAGACAGAAGTGTGCCCTTTGAAGGAGCTGCCCGTCATGCTCACCTTTGTTTGATGCAGGGTGGCTGAGCAGACCTCAGCAGATCCCGAGGTGCAGGCGTTTGGCGATTACAGTTGTCCATTGGCTGTGAGTTGGGTTGCCAAGGTGATGGATTTCAAAAGGCCAAATCTGTGCTCGGTTTTCAAAGGCTGGGTTGTTTCTTTTGATCTGCAAACCAGGGGGAAAGACAGATACAGGACTGCTGCCTTTTTTGTTGTGTTTTGTTTTGTTTCCGTATTACAACCTGAATCATCTCGGCAACTGAATTCGTTGGGTTAAAAACTCAGGGTAAGTCTTGACAGTGAGTCAAGTTGCTAAAGTCACTATTGAACCGCTGAAGTATTTTTGCAAAAAGACGTCTAAATATTGAGCCTGTGAATTCTTTGATATTCTCTAATTTACAGGCAGAGTGATGCAACTGGGTTGACTTTTAAAGACTTGACTATGCTATGGTGGTATCCGTGGGCATCCAGGGCGGTGTTCACAAAGGCTGTTGGATACAAACAATAGTTCTTGATCAGTAGAGCTCATCGGAGGCATTCCGTTTGCAGCGGGAGATTGGGACTGGTGTGAGAACACATTTGCAATTACTACATCTCAAACCTGAATAAGGACCTGGCACAAGACATTACTTGTAGATTCCTGTTTTTTAATTGTGCTGGGGTTGGATTAGGCTCACAGCTTTTCCCTCGGACTTTTTGTTGAGTCCCTATGTTAATGCTTTTTATCCTCAGCTCAGAAAGAAGATGTCCTGACTCAGCTGTTCAGACCCCAAAGACCAGTGAAGAACCTTGCACAACATGGTGTAGTGAATTTAAGCCTATCTTCCCCAAATGCTGCGTTTGTGGAAGAGAGAATACAATAACTAAAACGCGTGGTGCTTAGCTTTTGCAGGTAGCTATGTCAAACATATTTCACCCACAAACCGTATAAGTGATGTTCAGAACTGGGCAAAATAATTCTGCATTTCTACATTGCTCTTTAACTGACTCCTTGAGCCTGGGCGTTCTTGATCTCTCCTATTTTGTCATGCCCTCAGCATATATTAGGTGAATGTTCTACCATTTCAGGGCCCTGGAAGAAGACAGGCAATTTACATAAAGTTTCTCTTCCTCTGCAGAAATTTGGTCTGCAAAGACTTCAGGTCGGTATCTGGCTCAGGTTAGAGAGCTTGCCTGACCAACGCTATCATCCCAGCTGCTTATTTTCAGCAGAGAGTACTGTTAGGTACCTATAGCTCTTACTACTAACTGGTATCTCTGGTCTGAAACATAGGATTAATTTTTTGTAGATTAACAAACTATTACATGTACAACTCCCTTCTGTGCCTCCAAGCCGTGGTAAACACCAGCAATTCATCTTTCTCCGGTCTGCAATGAAAAAAAAAGAAGAGTAAAGTGCCTTTAGTTTGCATAGTTGTGGACTAAGCTCGTGTACCTGGGCAGCACCTGCAGTGAGGCTGATGGATGATACTTGAGACACAACACTCCAACTTTCTATCAAAGCCCTCAAACAAATATGTCCTTGTCTTCCAGCCTGAGGCATGAGCAGGTTGTTATAGAAATGCCAGCAATGTACCGATTAATCTCCATCTGCTTGGGTTAGAGGTTGCTAACATTTAACCTGTTGGAAAGCATACCTTTCCCATTGTCTTGGCTGACCTCTGCATGCTGTGCCTACATGAAATTGTTGTACGGGTCTCGGTACTGTGCTGGCACCTGATGCCATCCTTGCGCATCAGCTCTCTGCTGCCCGGGATGCTGCCTGCATGTCAGAAGATGTCAGTGTTGATTCTGACTGCTGGTTTTCTGGCACGGGTAATGTTTGCTGCTCATGTACTTCTTCTGCAGACATCTGCTGTGTGCTGCCACTGTGCAGGCAGGATAAAAGCACTTGTTTTTATATCTGCGCTTTCCTCTTGTCTGTGGTTTTGTGTGATCTGCCTCGTGTTGGTGGCCCAGTGCACTGCCAACCTTATCCTGTTTCCATGTTTGCTGAGCCCTGGTGGCTGAACACACTCTGACTGAGCTGTCAGTTACTATCTGTAGTTCCTACCCTTTGGTGTCTGCATTTCACTTCTCTTTGCACCTTTGCTAAAGCTGAGACTTGCACATAGACATGGAAGTGTGAGTCTTATTTTTCTCAGGGCTTTAACTTAAGCTGCGGTGGGTACTGCAACTCTCCGTATGCTGACTCTTGTTGGTTTTCCATGTAACACTGTTTTTATGGTTCAACTTTGTAGTTTGTGTTCAAGTATTCACTGTCTTTCAGAAAGAGCAAGACATCCTTTCTTCTACGTAAACTGTGGCTACTTTTAATGTTTTCTGAAATGTGCTGCTGCTGAGAGTATTTTCTTTGTCTTCATGCACCACTTTTGATATCCCAAGAGAATTAGGGTGAGGGCAAATATACAAGGCAAAATCCCACTTTTAGGTAATATACGCTGACTATCCTGCAAGTCTTCTTGCCTTGCAGAACGTGTTCCAGCATTGGAACAAGTCCCACCCTGCTGGCAGGTTTTGGCATTTGTAGGTGCCTGATTCAGGGAGAGAGTGACACGTTACCTTGAATATGAGTCAACAGTGTGCCCTGGCAGCTAAAAGGGCCGACCGTGTCCTGGGGTGCATCAAGCACAGCATAGCTAGCTGGCCGAGGGAGGTGATGGTCCCACTCCACACCGCACTGGTGCGGCCCCACCTTGAGTTCTGTGTGCAGTTTTGGGCACCTCCATATAAGAAGGATAGCAAACTATTGAAGCATGTCTGGAGGAGGGTGACCAAGGTGGTGAAGAGCCTCAAGGGGAAGACTTATGAGGAGTGGCTGAGGTCACTTGGTTTGCTCAGCTTGGAGAAGAGAAGGCTGAGGGGCAACCTCATGGCAGTCTCCACCTTCCTCAAGGGGGGCAGCGGAGGGGGAGGTGCTGATCTCCTCTCTCTGGTGAGCAGCAATAGGACAGGAGGAAATGGAATGAAGTTGCATCGGGGTAAGTTCAGATTGGACGTTAGGAAAAGCTTCTTCACTGAGAGGGGTGGTCGGTCACTGGAACAGGCTCCCCAGGGAAGTTGTCATGGCACGAAGCCTGTCAGAGTTCAAGGAGCATCTGGACGATGCTCTTAGTCATCTGGTTTAGTCTTAGGTAGTCCTGTGAGGAGCAGGGAGTTGGACTTGATGATCCTTATGGGTCCCTTCCAACTTGAGATATTCTGTGATTCTGTGGTTACACTTATGCTTGAATATTACTTTGAGAGGTTTTAGGTACCATTTCTGAGAGCACTCCTCCATTTCCCCTTTCTAGTGCTTCTGATCTGTTCAGAGCAGGCTCACTTGTTTATAGCATCTGCTCATCTGTGGTGTGTCCTCAAAGCCTGCCCTCACATGAGCAGCTCTGCTAGGAGGTGATCTCCTTGGTAATGACCGCCCACATGCAATCCAGACATGGCAACCTTGCCTTGCCTTGGTTGCAGCCATCCCCTCTTCTGCTACGGTCAGAATTGGTCAGGTGATGATTTTTAATGACTGTTCTTTGGAAAGGCAAACCCAAAGAAGTGTTGCCATCCTCTTGTGCTACAGGAATAGTGTACAAATCAATAAACATAAGGCTGGACATGTAGGGAGTTCATGGCAACCAGGTTTCATTGCAGGTATACAGATAGGTTCACTAAATCGTGAAAGCAGGTGGCAGATACAGGGCCAAGTGACAGAGTAACAGATGCTTAATGGGCAGAGAAGTGCTCCTATATCCTGCTGAGCCCACAAGCAGGATGGATGCTGGAGGGAGAGGGAAGCTGTTTATCTGAGGGTATCCAATGAGTAGGGATTGAAAAATCCTGTTTGGAAGGTCCCAGCAGTCTTCCCAAATGGCAGGAGATAAAACTCATCCTGAAAACTCCACAATCTTCCTCCACTTCCAAACCCATGCAAAGGGGGAATCCTCAAAGAGTGTTTAAGCACATTGTGGAGCAGCTGGAGCAGAGCTGAGGACATGGCCACACACTGAGCAAGGTCTGTATGTTCATGTTCATGGTGTTTCTCTTCTGAACAAACCCAAAGAAGAGTTCATCTATTCCCCAAAAAAGCAAGAGCAGCCAGAATTCCCATTCCTCTTCTCTGCTCTGGAGGTCTGAGCTTTGAGATGGGCGCGGGTCACCTACAGAGAAGTGACCAGAGGGATCTGCTTCCTCTGTTACTCCTGGAAATGGGTATTTGGATTTGATGATGTAAGTCTGCTGCAGCTTCCTGGGAAGGTTTGCAGAGCGGGGACAAGGTTGCGGCTGATCTTCTCAGACACAGTTGGTACTTGCTGGTACCCCTTTGGAGTCATCCCATGAAGAGGGGTTGTACAATGCAGAGCTGAGTAGCTAGACCCGAGCTCGTTCTGAATTAGCTGGTGCTTGGGGAATTTCCACCACGTTGAGGTGTCATTTTGTTTGTGTCACGTAGCCTTGCTGAGAAACAGTGAATGTTAGCCTGGGAGGAATGCCATGGTAACCTGGCAGTGTTGCTTCCAGTATCCAAGCTAACTTAACAGAGACAGCTTGAATACCCCTCCACAACTCTACTTAGCATCTTACAGACATATTCTTTGTGGTCTTGTGCAGTGAAACAAGAGGCTGAGACTCCAAGCAAAAACATCTCTCTCTGTCCTTCCTTGCCAGACTTTATGCTTAAAATTTTTCCTCTTTAGCTACTTGTTCTCATGGGACTATATCAGTAAAAAGGCTGGAATTTGTACCAGGCTCTGCAGGCAGCTATTTGATCTTCACTGTCTCTTTTTTTTCATCTTCAGATATACAGAGTGCTGGCCTGGGCATTAGGATTCTGTGTAATTCTGGAAGGTTTCTGCATTTAGTTTTCCAGAGTCCTTTGTGGCATGGCTAATGCTCCTATAATGTGGAAAAAGTGGGGCAGGCAATATCCTGTTTAAATATCAGTCCTATAGTCCTAGTTGCTTAGGAAAATCCATGATGGTTTCCAATCTATCTGTTCCTATGGATTTTCTATCTATTGGAAAGGTAGTGGTATCCAGAGAATCTTTATGGGTTTCTGCTGTTATTAGTGGATCCTTAATGTTAGTTGTATCTCTTAATACCTACCTTGTGAAGGGTTTTTCTTCTGGTGGGGGGTGGAGGAGATAGAAAAGGTGGACGTGCTCTCCTCTGCCAGGTACTTAATTGGTCCTTTTCTGGAGACAGTTATCTGAGAATCTGATCAAAATAATTGAAAACCTGTTGTATCTCAAAAAAAAGGAATAATTGGTTGTCCAGCCAAGAACAACGTAGGCCAGGCTGTATCCAAGACCCCAGTAGCCAAGGAACAGGAAGAAAGTACAGTATCTGGTGAGTACCAGAGCCATAAGTGCACCTGCAACCTGTGCTCGCAATGGTAGATGAGGTGAACTTGAGTTACAGTCAATAGCTGCCATCCTTGGCTGCCCAGAGGTTTATTGTGGTCAACTAAATTCGGGCAGTTCATATACAGCTGACCTGCGTCCTTGCTTTGTAATTTGGAAAGCTGTAGTTGACAATAAGAGACTTCCTCGCTGGAATATTGTGGTCACTAACCATTTGCTATGTATCCTTTCAATCCCAGGACGTTTCCCCTCTCAAGTGCTGTATTACAACAGACTCGCCTGCTGGTTCATTCCCCCCTATTGACACATTTTCTAACAGCTCATGACATGACTGATGGTTGAACACTTTGTTGTCTTATTTGTTGTGAAATGTTGCTAACTTGAGTGAAATGTATTTAGAAAGCAGGACATTTGGCCTGGGGTTTAACCTTTAGAGCGCTGGGAGCCAGGAAATTTGACTTTAGACATCGAACATGCCCACAAAGCTGGCAAGGAGAGAGCTCCCTGTACGCCTGGGTCGGAGGTGGAGGCTCCCCGCTGTCGGCAGGGGCTGAGGCAAAGGGCAGGCTTTGCTACAAGTGGTTCAAATGTCTTTGCAGTTGCAGATGCGGTGGAAGTGCTGCATATTTCCTCAGGGCTTTTTACACCTTGTATTTGCATGTGTAGTTTAGCTGGAGACTTGAGTTTCAATCCCCTTTGAATGACTGCCTCCATCAGCAGCTTGTGCTTTGTGGCTTAGATGAGATTGAAGGTTTGCTTTTCGATATTTCCCCCCTCCCCGCTCCTATTTTGGCCATTCCCCATTTGAAAGATGCACACTGTTAGGAGCAGAAAGAGAGAAGTGTCAGCAGAACAATTCACAGGCAGTCAAAGTCAGGGTTTTTGAAACAAATATGCCATTGAACTGAAACATTGCATAGCCAACGCACAAAGTGCTTTTTCCGACGAGGTCTGTCGTGGGGGAACTGCTGAAGATGGCAGAAATTCCCTGTGGGACAGCACACGTGAGCAGCTTAGCTGTATGCATTTGTTGTAGGGTGGGTTGGACTTGGGGTGCAGTGAGGCAGCTCCGTTGGCGGTGGTCGTGGGGGAGAGCTGCTGTTCTCAGGAGAAACTATATTTCCTAACATCTGGTGGCAGATTGAGGGAATCTCTTGTTTTAGCCTGGGGAGAGTGGCCGGGAGGGAATGACCAGAACCTCCCCTTTGGCTGAGTTTTTGCCTTGGTGATGTGACCGCTGCAGTGACACGCTGGGATGCTGGTTAGCTGGGAGCCCCTGCATGCCTGCTGGCTCCTCAGCAAGGACTGAGCTTGGGGAGAAGCGGAAATCCCTGTGCACACCCGTTACCAACCTCTTCTACACCCTCTCAATTCCCTTCCAGTTTAAAAATCCCAACACTTTGTTCAAAGGTACAGAAAACCCAATCTGCAAATATATTCTAGGTCTCCCACAGCCCAGTGATTCTCAGGATGTTTGAATGCCTCTCCAGATAGAGCACAGCTGATGCCTCTCCACCTGTGTGGAAAGGGCAGGGTGGCCAGACCCTCCCCTTCCCACCCTCCTGGTCTGCAAACCTGCAATAAAATGTTTAAGTAATCCCTCATTTTCCTGCAGTGGCTCCCCTGTGTGTGAGGAGGAGGGACCTTCTTTTTTAGAGGGTGAACGCAGAACTTAGCGTACAGGAAAGATGCACCTTAGATGCTAGGAAACCCCAAATCTAGTGGGAAAAGAGGTTGAAGTGTCAGACTGGACCATCTATGGAGATGTATAGTCTCCATTTGTGGTGGTCTTGAGGAGCAAGTTGGACAAACATCTGGCAGGACTGGCATTGATTACAGGGAAGGGGTTTCTCCAAGTCCCTTCTAGCGCTGTTTCCCTATGGTGCCGTACTCTGTCGGGCTTACTAATGTCTGGGGAGGATGAGCAGAGGGCTGGAGGCAGCACCTCTGACCTGCACCGACTCTTCAGGGAGAGACTGAGAGGAGAAAGAACTCTGCAGGGAGCTACAAAACATCCAGAACCTCCTGGTCCCAGAGGACAACAGGCTTTCCCTCTGCTCTCCCACAAAAGAGGTGCAGCCTTGCTGGGTTGTCCCAGATGGTATCAGAGTGAAGCAATGTGTATTTTCTTTTCTTGGATGAGAGTGCTGGCCATGGACTAAGACTGCTTTTAACTTTCCTGCTATCCTATGTATTTTGTGTAGTTTTGTCGCATTGTCTGAGGGCAATGCAGAGATTATAACACCTTAAAAACATTTGTCTTTTTTTTGTTACTTTCCACCTTTTAATGTCTTTCTTGAGTAATAGCACTTAAAGGGAAGGGCTTTCTTTCCTTGGAGGACACTATGTATTTAGAACAATCCAAAATATTCTTTTTTTGCACCTGTCTTTAAATACATGCAGACCGAGTGATCTTTGCTGCAAGAACGTGCTGACTCCACGTCTTACTCTAAGTGTGAAAGTAAGCAAATTCAATTGCGCTTCCTTTTCTTGCATCTTGTTGAGTGGAACTAGGAGATTTTTATGGTAGCATCACCACAAAAACAAAGGAAAAAAAAAAATCCTTTGAAAAGAATCTGCTTGATCAGCTTGTTCTTTCTTCCCCCTATGATGAAAGAGAAACTGTGATTTTGAAGACACAGAACATATCATTTTTACAAAGGAAGTCTGCTTCAGGGAGGCAGGTCTTTGCTGAGGGTTAGAAGGTGTCTAGAAATGCTATGGGTATGGATTAAAATATGAGCTAATGGCCCGTCTAGGGTCCTGTTCCCATCATCTGAAGGGGCCGTGCAGAAACATCCAGAATGACCAGAACCGGTGTATAAGGTGCCACACCAGGATGGAGAGGGGGAGCCAGGGGGACCAAAGGAGAGATGTGGGGTGTTATAAGGGGACAGAAAATTACCTTGGTTTAGGATTGCTCCTAAAACTGGCACTCACCATCTAGCCAGGTGTCGAGGAGCTGCAAAGTGCACTATGGAAAAGAAGCGTGGAGGAAGCAGAGTTCATTCATGGCTTTGTTGTGGCAGAAGTAGGGGAGTTGTCCATCACCCAGCTGAACCAGTTTGTTCCCAGTTGAAAAGGATGTGCGCTAGAGACAGAGGCTGCATGTTCGTCCTGTGCTGACCGCTGCTCCTTGGCCATGGCTGAAGCCTCCTGAAAAGGAGAATAGGGGAAAAACATATCTTCCCCAAGTTGCTTCCCTGAGCATGTTGGGCTTTGGAGACCCTCCTGGTGTGTCTGGTGAGCATCTGGGAGGATAATCAGGGAGACAGATGGACACATGCAATGGAGGAAACACCTGAAAGGAAAAGGAAAGCTACCTGTCCTGGGAGCAAATCCCAAGGCAAGGAGGCTTTCTGCAGGCTGGGAGGAGACTGTAGTTCGCTTCAACCCGGGAAAGCACAGATGACTGCTGGAATTGAAAGGAAGGAAGGGACGATCACAGCAGCAGGGTCAAGCTGGAAACTGGTTTTCAGGCTTGATTCTTTGCACTCAGGTTTTTTTTCTTAATTTTCAGAGTTTTCTTCTAGTTTTTTTTTCTGTGGTCTTAAAAAAACCACCCCACCTTTCTTCAGTGACTGCAAAGGTCTTCTAGCTTTTGGGAAAACACTGGAAAGAGAAGAGGGAGCTGCCAGTGTCATTGTCACTGTCATGGTCAGTGGTCATTTCTGGTCCCATTGCATACGCATTAAAGGCAGTGTGGGCAAAGCAGGGGAGAAAGGGTGATTTAAGTCAAACTTGTAGAAGTTGCAGCTCCCATCATATATTATACAGAGACCAATTTTTGGTCCTGTGAGCTCCCAAACGTCTTCTGCAGCTCTTCAAGTTGAAAGAAACTGCCAATCAGGGTCCTGGGGGGCAAGAAGCAATATCATCAGATATCTGATATGCGAGAAAGGCATTGCAGCTCTGTTTACAAGGATACTTGAAATGACTTGTGGATAAGCAATAGGACTGTCAGAACGGTAGGGAAAAATTCTCAGTATAGTTTGGGTTGATTCAATTTCTCATTAAATTATCATAGGCATTCCAGTGATAAGAAGCAGGAGATGAGGTGGGAGCTGCGTGCTTAGGCATGGAAGAGTCTCTGTGTGCTAAGTAGGGATGAGAACAGCATATGGGCACTGCAACATTTAAAAACAAAAAACCAAAGACTCAAGTCAAATGGGTGACTTATTTTTTTCTTTAGGAGGTCACTGTTGCATTTCTTCATCTCTAGCTGGACACTAACTTGGGTATCAGAAAAATACAGATTGTTGCCCAGGTATCCATGAGGTCTCAGGCTGTGTCATACATTTACTTGTGATGATTCCTGGTGGCTTATTAAAAATATTATTTGGTCTCTCTACGTACACACTCGGGACTAAGAAGGTAGCCCTCATTTTTGGGAGCTTATAGTCACGTCTGTTTTTCCTGAGCCAGTCCTGGATTTCATGCTTTCTCACGTCTTTTATTTTCTCTCCCCTGAGTGGCTGTAATTTTGGTTATGGTGTTCTCTTTTTGTACATTGATTGTAAAGAAAAGCTCCCTGAAACGTGCAGGAAAACTGTAGATGTTTCCAGAGACAGAACTGTAATTTAGGAAAGCATCTTACATCCTTGGGCAACAGGAGAAATGCAGATAGTCTTTGTTATTGTTCCTGTGAATAAGGAGGAACCTTTGTACGATTACACTGTAAATACTTCTCCCTTACGGTAAGGAGATAATCCAGCTTTCATTTAAAACCAAAACAATCCCCAAAAAACCCCATTTAAAGAAAAAACCCAAAACCTTCTGTGACTACAGAAGCATTGGGTCTGTTTATACGTTGGCTCTTTCTCTTCTTAACCACTCATAGTACACATCTGTATTAGTTTTTTGCCCTGAGTCATGTAGCCACGTGCTTTGCCTAACTGGACATAAATCTGAATTGTGACTGGATCTCTCCACTTTTCTCTAATGACCCAAGGGTTTGCTAATTGAGAAACGCACCTCAGAAAGCCCGCAAGGTAGAGTGGTAATCCTCCCTGTGGGAGGGCTCCTTCTCTATCCAGGGCTCTGCTCCATCCTCTCCTTGGGCTGGTCCATCTCGGGCAGGAGGAGAGGAGAAATTACTATCACCTTGATTAATTCTGTTCCATAGTTTGGGGGTTACTAGGAAAGACTGGGACTTCAGAAATGGGTAATTTCCTCTAGAAATCCTTTACTGAAGAAAGTCTGCATGTCACTATAAACATGGTGCAGAAATTACAATACTAATGCCAATCTGCAGCAATAAATCAGTGCAGTTCAGTGTGGCCTCACCGGTTCAGGGTGTACATGGGGCAGGCTGGGAGCCGCATCTCCATTCCCTACACCTGACCTCTACAAAATCCCTAACTTGCGTTGGTTTGTCGTGATTACTTGATGTCTCAGTACTTCCAGTTGTGGATGCAGATGTCTCTGTATGCCTGTGGCAATGTGTCCCTGCTCTCTCCTTTATACTATTGCCTGAGCTATAGTCCCATTGTAGGACTGGTGCGTATTCCTGTCTGCTACAGCTGATGGTGTGAACCTTGGCTGCTCTGCATCTTGCAGAGTCAAGGGGTGGGTGCATGAAGACAGCAAATATAATTCAGCGTCACCAACAGTCTCACTGAGGTGGTTGTGTGTCTCTGATCTGCCAGGCTTTCCATCTCCTGCCAGCTCCACCTCAGGGGTGTGAGATTGTGGCAGAGTCAGCTACTCCCTGGGCATGCTCGCTTGCTTTGTGTGCACCTGTGCATGGCTTCTTGTCTGCAACAAGATTCTACTATGGTCGCAGCTAGTGAAAATGTACCTGGGTTTGTCCCCAGAGCCAGAGCTGGCACAGACGTATTACTCAGTACTGGAGGAGCTGAGATGCCCTAAAACACTCTGACATAATAAAGCAATCTTAAATAAGAATTAGAAGCCTAAACCCTAAAAATCATCAACTGGAAATACAAAAGGGAAAAAAGATTAAAAAATAAAAAAAAAATTCTTCATGCATCTTTGATTTAAATTGCTTTGACTTAGAGGGGAGGGGTAAAACCCCAAAGCCACCAATAATCTTCTAAGTTTGATCTCAGAATGGAATATTTCTAAAGTTTTTTATATGGGTCCAAACTATTTTCTGGTAAGAGGATTAGTTAGAACCAGCTCTGGGTCATGGATTCTTGGTTTTCTCTGTCTTTTTTTCTTGAGTGGAACAAAAAAAAGTTGGAAATGGTCAACCTGTCATGTTCCAAATAGTGGAGGCTGAATTGTCTTCCCGTGCCATGAGGAGCAGAACTGTAGGAGATGCTACAAATAGTGATATGCTTGGAAGAAGCAGAACTCTGTGTGGAATTTAGGAAGCCTGGGGAAAATATAGCTGCTGTGTCCCTGTTGTGGAAAAAAGGAGAACAGCACCCAAGTCCTCTGCATCCACCCAGCTTCCTTTCTTCCCCTCTGCTGTGGTGGGGAGCCTGCCCTGCAGGCTGCAGTCCCAAGCACAGGTTTTGTGCTTGCTTCCTAGATATTTCTGCCATATCAGCACTGACTTGATCAATACTGCGCTGAGCCTATGATTCCCTGCAATGTGCCATCATCTAGTGAGTAAAGGCATGACGGCTCAGAAAAAAATGCCAGGCAAGGCAGGCTTTTCACATAAAGCTGGTGCACTCATGTAGCTAGTATTAGACATTGGTCCCTAGAAGCACTCAAAGTGCAAAATCCCGAGGACTTCCTTTCATAAAATTCTGGCAATCTTGTATTTGCATATGCAATTCGGGTATTACAGAGCTATTTGTTCCAGTCCCTTTATTTCAGCTCTTTCACGGTATTAGGGAATTTATTTGGTACTATACTGGTGTAGATATAATACGTTGTTAAGGGTATTTATTTTCCCATCTCCTGATCTAGAGCTGAGGATGATTTGTTTAACAGTGAATCTCAAAGTAAGTGGGGAGGAACGGGAAGAAAGTAATTTTCTGCCTGTCTATGGCTTCCTAGGATTATTACCCAAAACTGAAGGTAGAGTTGAGCTAAGTATTTGCAGAATTATGCTTTGTCTCTGAAGTTGTTCTTCTGTCCTGATGGTCTGGACACAGCCTGCTCAGCAGAGGGTATCAAGAGGAGCAGAGCAAGACCCGCTTGACTGACCATCCAGGATGGAGTGCAGGCTGGAGATGAAAAGACTGGGCTCAGCAGGTGGGTAGGAGTGTGCAGACAAAGAGGTGTTATACAGGAGGTGGAAAGATGCTGCCCGTGCCCCTTCAGGGTGTAAACTCTGTGAATTTGGGGGCAGTGGTCAATGGGGAATAAGGGGCTGTGGAAGCGGTGATGGATTTGGAGTTGGGCAAGACTGGAGGGGGTTGCCTGGGGGAAGGCTGCCTGTGGGTCCAAGCTGCTGGTGCTCATTTAGTATGTGGTGAAGAAGTGGACGGGTATTGAGGAAAAACTGAGCTAAAGGGAGTAGCTCACAAGCCGAGGTTTGCTTATGCACAGGGAAAACTACATTGGTTTGGCAAAACCACCACTTGCCTTTTTGTTGGAAAAGTTATTCCATTTTAAGAATGGCCAATAGCCTTTTAATTAAACCTCCTCCCAATCAACAGAAGCTAAATAAAACGTTTAGGTTGTGCTAATATGAGATTATCCCTATGGAGTCTTGCACTGGCTTAGCAAAAGGGGTTTAAAAAAAATCCCTTATATTAAAGCACCAGCACTTAATAAATTGAGAAGCTCTGGATGACAGAATGTGGAGACATTAGGCACTTGGATTCACGGTGATGGACTTGTGGGACCCTGGACAGAATGTCGTAGGGATAGATGAAATCATTGTGAAAGACATCTCCCTCTTGTCTAAATGTCTACCTGATAAAGAGTGAGTACATACAGTGAATTTCAGCAGTTAGTAGTGATGCTTTGAGTCTAATTTCCATCTCTTTCACTTTGATAAATAAAATAAATAAAATCTATGCTTTTGATTAATGGCATTTTCAGATGCATTTTTTGGTGATTGAAATGGTTTTCAAGAAACAATTTGAGAAAGTAAACCCAGTTTTGGGAGTTTATTATTCTCAACCTCAAGCAATGTCTCCATTTAATGGTTATGTCCAATAAATCCTAGGCAATGTTTGCAATTAATAATGATGTCCAAATTCCCATATTACCCTGCCACAGAGGGTGTAGTAATATATGGGCAAATTACTTCAATTCTTCCCAGTTCCCATTAGTATATTAAACTACAATTATAATATTCTCATATTTCAAGCATTCTGAGGTTTTTACCATACAGCATTGGAATTCCTTTCCATGATATCTGCAAAAAAAGGGAACTCATCTGCATAACACTATATTGGGTTTGAAGAGAGCTGAATCTGCTACTAAGAAATGAATATTTTACAGTCTGCATTAGGAAAAGACAGCTTTAACTGAGCAGGATATAGTTCACTGGAAAAAAAAAAAAGGCTTCTCTTCCAAAACTGGCTGATCTGATCTACATTTCATTGTTAATAAGAAAAAAAAATAGATTTCTTGATGCTAATAGGCAGAAATAATTAGTTTCAAGACGGTATTGTGGGGAAAAGGAGGCTGTAGTGCTGTTCCTCAAAAATTCCCAGTGTTGCATTGTCTTGCTAAGAAATGTTGAAAACATGTTCTGAACATGTCTGTTCAGAATTTATCATGTAACAAAGCAGAACACAGTCTAACAAAAAATGGGTCCAGTGGCCGAGACCAAAGATTCATCTGCCTCGGTATCCTCATCTCCAACAGTGACCATAAATGAGTGCCCAGGGGAGGACACAAAAATTAAACCTGAATATCTAAATTAACATTTTCCCCCCAAAGCTCTTCCTGTCTCCAGCTCTTTTGAGTTCAAAAACTTTCTATGCCAGATGTGGCTTCTGTATATGCAGCAATTCTTGATGGACCTCTCTTTGTGAACCCTATGCAAGACTAAGGAAGACTCTGTATGAGGTGATTCTTCTCCTTTCATACAGGAATGGAAAAATGCAGGAAAATAACTGTGACCGTCTGGTAGTTCCTACTGCAGTGGTGAGATGAGGGCTGCCCTTTTCCCAGATATGGATATAAAGGAAATGTAAGCTGCAGAAGCACAGAGGAACCCTGTGCATTGTAATCTGGAGCCTACACAATCCTTTGCCTAGAGAGGAAAGGGGATGGGAACAGAGTGAGGGCAAAATGGGACAGTGGCTCCGTAGCTACGCAAGTCTGCTGGCCACCTCTGCCGAGAGAAATATCACCAGCAAGGACCTAGAAAAAGGGATAAGAATAGCAAGCTCATTCTCATCATGGCAAAAGGATTACAGAGAAGCTACAATGTTCTGTGCTGAGGGATTTGTGTTTTAATCCATTTCTTAGTAATCCTCCCCCAAAACACTAAGAAAAATATTAATAAATAATAATAATAATTGGAAAGGTAAGCTCTGAGCTAGCAAAATGTCCAAGTGAGCAAAGTATTTTTTCTTCTTCTCCAGGATAGCCACATTGACAAAAGACTGGTGGGAAATCAAAGAGATCTAAACACTCTGGGACACCTGGGGCCATGGGAGACTGAAGAGTGAGCTGAAGCAAAACTTTAACAATCTGTAGGATTTAAGGATTTTCCTGTTTCAGTAATAGGACCAAATTTTTAGTGTAGATGCTGCAGTGAAAGTCTCTACTTGGTGTGGTTACAAAAAAAAAAAAAAAAAAGCAAGATAACAGGGTAAGAAAGGGCTGTGAGAGAGACCTTCAGGGCCAATCTCACAAAACATTTGAAATCAATGATGTTGCTTGGATGGGAGCCCTATGTGGTATTTGTTAAAAAGATATTGCAGAACTAGAAAGGGTTGAGAAGAGCAAGACAAATCATAAAGGCTGAGGTAAGCAAACCTCTTCTCTGAAGAGCATCTGAAAGCACCTTTGTTCTCAGAGGGGACATAAGGTGTGAATGTGTCTGTAAAGGCTAGTCTAAGGGGCACAGTCTGAAAACACAAGTATCCATCCCTGGTGTCTGAGCACAAGAAGGGGAGGAAATTCAATGAAACTGAAAGGCAAGAAATGCTGAGAGGGAAAAAATACTTTTTAATGCAGCTTATACTGAGCCTGTGGAACCACCAAATGATGCGACTAAAGTCAGAATCAGCATTACCAAATGCATGCTTTGCTGGATAATTAAAATAGCTAGACTTCTTATAATTAAAGGGTGAGGGGAAATCCCCTTTCATGGCATTTAAACCAATCTTCATCTTCTAGGATTAGCATGAAACTTATTGTCAGTAGCAGATTTTTTCACCTGTCTATTAGTGGTGTTTCATGTAACTCCCTTTAAAAGTCTTCTCTCCTAGTAACTGCTAGAAGTCATTTGGCTCTGTTCCAGTCTGGGAATTGCTCCTGACTGCAAATTATTCTTGGTCAGGATAATTGACCTGGATCCTCAGTGGATGTAAATTATCCCTGGTCTGTTGGAATTGCTATTGCACTGTTTGTGCAGATCCAGCATTTATGGTATTGTGCATGGTGGTGTTGAACATGCCACAAGTACGTTGGGTATCTGCTCCTCTGGATATTTCACAGGATTATTAAGTTAAATAGGTTAGCAGGAGGATTTGTAAAATGTTAATTTGACTGTACTTTAACTACGTTGATTAATCGTGCCTAGCTTCAGGAACAAAACACGCTCATGTGGTTGGTGCAGCAGAAATGAAGGCTGGGGGAGATACGTGACAATGTAATCATATAGTTTGATGTCTACTTCTTGCTCACTAATTTTATTAAACTCTGTAGATTCTCTTTATTGGTGGGTTTTATCCCTTCTTTCCCCAACTAGGGAAATCAAAAAACCCTGAAAATTTATTACTGATAAACACAATTTACTGTTTAAAAAAGAAGGAGTTTTGATATATCAAGAATTATTTTTAGAACTATTTCTCTTAATCATATTGTGGTGCTAACAAGCACATATTGAAACATCTTTGTATGAGCCAGACACGAAGACAAGTTATTACTGCACTGTGCAAACACAAAAAGATGAACAAATTAAGTATTACAAAAATGCATATGAAAAATTGTAGTATATTCTTATGAGCTTACTTTGATGAAATGCATGACTTCTAGTATTTTTCTAAAATGTTCGCAGCTAGTACTTTGGACACAGATTTTAATTCAAAAGAAATCATTCTGTCTGAGTTACAGACCTGCTGAAAAGTGGTCCTTGTACAAAAAACAGCCGTAGAAAGGCTGGATTTTCAGGTATTTGACTGGACTCAAGGGACTGCGGTTCAGTTCAGCCCTCCGCAGATCTCGGATGTAGGCTGGCTGTTCCTTCTGCATGCAGCTGTGCTACTGTTTTAGTTTGGACCAGGAATGCACTTTTAAACGAAATCTCTGGCCATCCTCACTTTACTGCACTTGTGTGTCAAGGAGTGGTTTTGGCATGTGCAAACCGGTTTCCTTTGGGATGTAACTCAGCTGCATCCGACGCATGCCCATCACCCACGGGTGTTCAGTGCACAGTACCAGACCAGAGCCAGGCCAAAGTAAAAATATGTAAAACACAGTGAGGATGTTGGGTCTTCAGAGCCAACTGCTGCATTTTACAGACCCACTCCTATCATGGCTACAGGACCTATCAAGGATTAAGTTAAGGCAGCCACTGTGCCTCAATTCTCTCTCCATCCAATGGAGACTGCCATCTTGCCTTTGTATCTCTTGCCCAGGATGGGAAAGAAAGAAGAACAAGCTTCATATAATGGCATCGTTGGGTTGGGACTACATCTGTATGTACTACTGGACAGATTTCTTTGGGGGAGAGGGATGAAATACCCTCCTTCCCAGTATCCAGTGCATTGCAAGCTCTGTGGCGTATGATGGGAAGGCAGCTCTGTTCCTGGACTGCTTCCTATGTTGCTATCACACCCTCATCTTACCTCAGCAATGGCCATGACAGAAATGGTCGTTCATATTTAAATGGTCATTTTTTTCATATGGTCATTTATAAGATGCTGTAGAAACTTGAGTTGTATTACTCCTTCTATAGCAAACCATTTAGATTACCCTACAACTTTTCTTGAGATGGATTTTAGAAATGAAGAAGCCCCAAGACTGGAATTATTGTCTTTAGAAATCATCCAGGGACTGGATTGCAGTGATTGGTACTCAGCTTCAGTATCTTTGCTTGTTCATATGCTGTTCATTCAAAGCTTTGCTATTCCTTCTGCGCTGCGCCATTGATTTTAAAATTGCTTTGCTGCATAACGACTGCATGCAGCATTCAGAATTGCAGAGGGCTATGCCACTGTGTATCCAATTGACATTCCCCAAATTCCATGCTGAAAGGGGGATGCATCACAGATGTAATGAATTTTCCCAGCTCTGACCATAGCCAAGAAGGAGCTTGGCAAATGGCATGCTCAGCATCCCCAAATACACCAATAGGAACAAAAATAAGAAATGCAATTAAGTTACTAAAGTTATATCTTGGTGTTCCACCAACTTGTGTCTCTGTTCAGGACCTGGTCTTAGGTGGTGTCACATAGTTAATCATTGCAAATTTCCTGGAAAACTGCTTAATCTGACGCTTTACCTTTAAGTAGAAAATTTTTCAGTATAGGTCAGGACAAATAGAAAGATATTCACCTCCGTTCTAACTTTAGGGTTTTTTTTCAATTACTGTAAGTTTTTCAGGACATGTGGATCAATAAAGCTGATTTGCAGCTAGTGTAAGACCTCTTCACACACAGCTTCCAAAGAACTAACTAACTTTCTCTTAGTGAGAAAATCTTAGGTGACAAAGGATGAGAGTGAGACATCACTAAGCTGAACGAGCTACAGCATGAAAGATCTGTAATTGATTTACAAGATGTATGTCTTCCCCTACCTGAATGACCTTTCTTTTTTTTTTTTTTTTTCTTTTTAAATCCCCAGGCTTTTTTACTTTTAGCAAACACACAGGGAATGGTGACCCCTGTTGCAAATGGCTTACAGTAAAAAGGAATGAAATAGGGCACAGAAAGGTTGGGGTATAGCTCAGTCATCACGAAAGAGTGGTATATGCAACGATCTCAGTTTTAAGCAGGTTAAGAAGAAGTGAATATTTTCAAGGTCATCTCTTGCTGTCTGGTGCATGTCTGTGGCCCTCAGCCAGTGAGTGAAGCAGGAGGAAGATCAGAGAAGGGACAACCAAGAGGACAAAACTGGCCTCTTCTTCCAGGCCCTCCCCAGGCCAATCTCTCCATCATTGAGCTGTGATCTCATGGCAGGGGAAGGAGTGCAGTCAAAGATGGGGTCTGGGAAAGACATGGGTTATAAAGAGGCCAGGTTGATAAGGGTCCCAAACTGCTTGGTTTTTATGCCCCATATACAGCTGTAGCCCTGGGATGATTTTCCTTTTTCCTTTCCATTTACTGCTGGAAGACAGTAACTAGGTAGGCTGCAGACCAGTAGAATTGTACTTGTGGTAAGTATGTGGGACTGAAGGGGACACTCAGGGTCACTGAATCGTGTCTCCTGCACTTGCAGACGAGCTGGTAATGGGTATTTCATCCAGAAGGATCCACAGAGCATCCCTTCTAAAAGCTGCCAAACCCCAAAGGCTGCAAAGCACTTTCCAGTGCCCTGGAATGAACATGACTTTCCAAAGTCCTTTTCCACTTTACTGCCCCACAGCAAAATAGGGAGGAAGAGCCATGGACACATTTAAATAGGCTTTTCTTGAAGGAAATATCACTCCCCCATCATCTGTCCATGTATCCCACATAAGGCTATAAGCCAAGTTGACCAACCCCATCTGGCACTCCAAAGCTAATATTTTGGCCGAATGAATTGGAGTTACTGCAGGGCCCTTGTATGATAAACACATCTGGCTTTTCTTTAAATTTGTATTTAACCCCTTTGTCTTTTTTTTTTTTCCTTTCAATTTTTCTAATCCTTGCTATTTAGAGAGTATTTGTACATTTTATCTTATTCATGTTAGTCATATTAATGAATACCCATCACTAGCATTAAAAAGAGAGTTTAATTCCTAATTCATTCTTATAGGAGCATAAAAGCTATTTGGCATAAACTAGCATGATTCCTGACAGTACATACAATTTCTACTCTAACTGTGTGAATTCTTCCTCATATTCCCTGATGGGATGGTAATTGCTGTATAGTTGACCTTAAAAAAATCTTCAGCCCCATCCATGATCTAGTACATCAAATCTTACTGAAAAGACAACTGCCATGAGCAGTGGCCAAAAGTTTCCATCTGTGGCCATTAGCAAGTCATTAGGTACCATCAATAATGCTGTATTGCTCTAGTCTTGTGCACTTGCCCAGTGTTTTTCAGCCAGATCAAAATATGAATGTCAGGCAAGTAATTATAGTATCTTCCAAAGATTTAACTTAAAAGAAATGGAATACAGCAATTTGGAACTCGGAACAAAATATGAAAGGTTAGTAATACTGTTTTAAGTATTAACGGTTTTGTGCAGATAATATATTTGAGGAAGCTCAGAACCTCCTGGTGTGTGAGGATGCAGCGAGTATGAATTTATACTTGCAGTTGCTTTTCAGGTACGTTTATAAAAAAATCTCGGGTTTTCGTGACCTGTAGCCTGCTAGTGACTGCAATTAGCAGGTTTTCATCTGCAAAGTGGAACTGTGTCAGAGGTGGTGGGTCTATTTTCCATCATTTGAGTGCAGCCTACCACTTTCTCTTATTCACATCAGAGTCACTCTCCTTTCTGTAACAGTGACAGTGGTTTGTTCCCTTAAGCCACTCAAGCGCAGACCAAATGTTGATGCCCTTGCTTGCTTAATGCACCAGTCCCCTTCACCAAGGGGAACGTGCATTTCATTGTATTTGGAATCCAGCAAAGCAGCAGGACACACAGCAGAGCCCTTGAGGAAGGAGCTCTTTTAGGAAATTTCTGTTTCCCCCGTTGCCATCACAAAGAAGCTCTGCTATTTGGACACTTATCCAAACTGAACTATCCCACCTTGAAACGTTCACTGCTTGGTAGCAAGGGCACAGCAAATGAGTGAGTTTTCACAGCTTGATCTTACTTGACTTTGTTGTATTATCAAGAGTAATACAAACTGCCTCCACCTTCATAAAGGCAAGGTACACAGTTATTGTTTTCTTGATGTAAAGTAGATTTACTGGCATTCTAACTGATCTTTGACGGTATTAGGAGTTAATTCTTGACTAATCTGCAGTAACTTTTTTGTTTTTTGTTTTTTTTTCTGTTCTCAAGAACATGCTTCCCCCAGTTACAATTTATTCCGCATCTCATAGATGACAGCAGGATAGTCCCTGGCAACTCAGGCTTGTTCAATGTGTGTGCAGACAGATTGCATTATCTCTAATGTTTTGAATCAGATCATGCTCTGTATTTAATCTCCAAATCAATTTCCCAATGAGCTTTGAGAGCTTTTGTTTCTGTTAGCTAAATTCTGTATCTGGAGAACTTAGAGCTGTGTGGCTGCAAGAGCTTGAGTCCTTTCTGGGAAAGACACATTTTTTCTATAGGTGTCTTATAACAAAACCAGACTAAGGATTTCTGTGCACCCAATCTGGCTCTGTCATTTACTGAATGTAAAAGGTTCAGGCTATTTTCTAGTACCAGTGGATTTATGGAGAGACTGGATACTTTGAGCCCTCTGGATTTAATAGAGGAAGAGACCTGAACAAAAACTTCCAGCAATTCAGCAGAATCCCCTGAAAAGGAGCTCAGGGGTTGCAGATTTCACTTTTCTTGCAGAATTGTCATGGGAACGTGCATGACGGTTGTCTGGACAACCCAACCACGGCCAGAACAACAACCTCGGGCTTCAGTCCTCTGAAAACTGATGCGTCTATAGGAGGTATTTGCACCCTTGCCTTTTTCTTCTGACCAGCTCTTGAAAGCCATGAGACATGAAACCAAATTTGTGTGCGATTTCCTTGCTGCGGCAGAATGTTTTATTTCTGGTAGGTAGACTGCTCTTGCAAACACAGGCAGAAATCAAAATTTTACTGGTTATTTCCTCCAGAAATATGTCAAAGAACTTCTGTAGCTACGGTGGAGTCAAAAAGGTTTTAACTTCATACACTCCACCAGCTTTAGAGCTCATAATTTCTTCTCTTGATGTCAATTGGTAACATTACTTGCCTGAAGAGGAATAATTTCATGCATGGCCATGCCAATTAAATCTAATCCTTTTGCTGATCTGGCCAGACACCTAGAAAATACTCGTATGTATAAACAAAAAAAGTTGTAACTTGAAGCAGAATGTCTCTCAAAACATAGAGAGACAGCACAGGGGCTTAGCAAGGAATGAGGCAAAAGAGCAAACTTTTACTCAAAGTTGAAGTTTGCCTTTTATCTGCTTTCCATGGGAACCCCATCCATTTTCCAGTCAGATCAATGGGAGCCTTTTCCTGCTTCACTCTAGTTTTGAAGAGCAACTGGAGCAGTGGCAGATTTAAGTAAAATGGTGCAATTCTTGGCTCTGCTCTCCATTTCCTTCCAGTATTACGGTGTTCGTATTAAAGTACTGGGGGGGAACCCCCCATCATTAATAGTGTTTCTCAGAATACTTTGACATGCAGTGCAAAGGAAGGAACAGTTCCACCAGAAACAAGGAGAGCTTGTAAGAGTAAGACTTTTTTTCTTTTTTCCTCTAATGTTCTCATTATCAGTATTTCAGCAGGGTGCAGCCCTTTAAGACAGGATAAACAAAGTAGTCACAGAGAAATGATAGCTGTACTGTTACAGGAGAGAAGCTGAAGAGATTCTGCAATACAGTGGTCGAAACTCCAATGCCCTTAAGCTGGGATAATGACTGACTTATTGTACCTTTCACTTAAAATCACTCTATATAGACAGGTTGCTTCACCCACAATTAAAACCACTACAGCTTCTAAGACACAACATGGCAGCAGCTTAGCAGTACAACAAAGTAAAAATTTTTTACATGACCAGACAAAGTACATGCTAGTTATATGTTACTATTAAGATGAGAAACATTTAGATGAGCTGAAATAATGACCTGCATCTTTTCCAGTCCTGAATAAACTCATCTTTTCTTATCTTATGCATTCAGCTCCAGGTTGGCTTGACATAGCAGGGTAGTCTTTTAGAAACAAAGTTGAAAGAAACTAAGTAGAATGGTGGTGCATTGGAAATGAAAGCAACTAGTTTCAAATTTACACCCAAGGGCATTTTGCACTAGTATCATTGCAAGATTCCTAAAACCCAGTCTTGATGTGCAGACTTGCAAGGGCGTAGCAAAGCCAGAGCCATCGACACCTCATTTTCTTTCCCAGTGTATAACAAGCCTGTCTGCTGTGGCTCTGAAACCAGATACAATTGATTTTCAACAATATCACCGTAGGTGTCTTTCTTTCATTTTCCTAGATAATTTCCTGTCAAGAGGATTAGAGAGCGGCCTACAGGGAGAAGACAGCAGCTTTGATGACATCCCTCCCGTTTAATGTTGGTTATATCTGGTATGGATGCTGCCCTGGAAGAGGCGCTGTGGGAAAACACAGGGTGGGAGTTGCCAGATTGGAGCATCCTTGTTGGAGAGACTCGCAGAAACACTCAAAGTTTCCAGAGTCCCTCCAGGAATCATAGATGTCATTCTTTGTGCGTGGTCTTTAATAAATATTCTGCCTTTGAGAAATCAGGGAAAGATCACGTTTGGTGCAATACTGGGATGCACCAAGGAAAAATTTGGCTTTGTGATGGCAGTGACAGGCTTTCTTAGGCCAACTAGCGATGCCCTCTTCCTGATCAGTATCATCCCAACCCTCCAGATGATTGATGAAAATGTTATGGGGTCAGGTGTTGCTCAGCGTGAAGGAGAGCTGCAAAAGTCTGCTTCCCTGCAAAAACTCAAAATACGTGCTCTCTTTGGGCAAAAAGAGCAACCAAGCATTTTCTCTGCATTTTAAAAATATTTTTTCACACTAACAGCAAAAAATCCACCTGTAAAAATCCAGCCACTTAATTTGCATCTAGATAAATTTTCCTAACTGGCATTAGCATTACTCATTTTAACAGCAAAAGGTTGATAAAGCTGCTGTTAGATGAGAAGTGCAGCCCTGCGCAAAGGCAGACACCAGGAGCAAGCGCACGTGCCAGAAGCACACTGGCGTTTTTCTCTGCTTCTGGCTTGTTCTTGGGGTGTATGAATTGCAGGCAGCCCATCCCATCTTGTGGTAGTTTAGTACCTGTGCCCATAGCTCAAGTAATAAGGTAGTCTTAATCAATAAAATAAAAATAAATAATAAAAATAAAATATTTGTGCTTCTGAGTTTCGGTGCTCTGAGAGTTCAACACACGCTGCTTCGCTGGTCTCTGCGTTTCCAGCTCAGCTATCACAGCTGAATGCAAAGGCATGATACCTGGTACCCAATTAAAAAAGATTGGCAGTTGTAATAAGACCAAAGAAGAGGTTTTTTCCCCACAAATTTGTTGAACGTGGGAATTAAGACTTGTGACTCAGGCCCCAGCTTCACCAGTTTGGCTTAAGAAACGTGAGAGAGGTGGTTTCAAAGAATACTTGTTAGTTCTTAACACTTCTCTGGTTCTTTGGTTTCATATTTTCCAACTTTCCCCCTTAAAGAGAAGCTGTAAATGTTGATGTTTAAAGCAAAATTGAAATTAAATTCTAGGCTTTTAGAGCTGTAAGAAAATAATGTATCTATTGTAGTTTTAAAGATGCAACTGTGAGAGCCAGTAACAGTGACTGAGGTATATGATTTGCTTATGGCATTGTTTTAGCTGTGCTCAGAGTGGTCCAAGTGTTTTCTCCTGATGCCCTCTTTCTCTGAGCACAGCAAACATGATTTTGTTCATTTAGACGAAGCTTGCTTTTACTCAATACTTTTATTGAATAATAAAAATAATAGGAATAACAAAAATAAACATTCTCATATATAGCTTGGTGAGGGCCGTGCTAGGGCTTTCAGGATGATCATTTCAACGCAAATCATTGGGGAGGTTTAATGCTTTTCAGACTGCCGCCCAACTGCATTCTTACGAACACAGCTACTGCAAAGAAAGTGCCTTTTAAGTTCAGTAAACGAGAGGTTCTCTTTATTTTCATGCTGCCTGGATTATCATCTGGGTTTTTAGTTGTCATTTTTAACAACAAAAAAAAATATTGCAGGGCTTTAAAGGTTGCTCCTTTCCTGGGACAAGTTTGTTCTTTTTCAAAATACAGGAAGCAAAGAATGAAGAAAAATCGAGATCTGTTTCAAAGCTTTTTGCTGAAATCATTTGCATTGGCATCAAACCTAATACATTGTAGCTGATCTCAAAAACTTCTAAAAACAACTCCTCTCCTGTCTGCAGTGTCTTAATTAATAATGCTGGAACTCTCCGCCTATTAAAGGAATTCATTTACTTGAAGAAAGAGAATTACAGTCTTGGCATATTTTCCCTGCAAATCAATTTGCATTCACTTCCTATGCTACTATGGACTTGGATAAAACAATTGTACTTTTAAGACTCTGGCAGAAGACATCTTCCAATGGAAATTTCTTTTGCAAACATTTTATTCTGACAGCTTTATTAGGCTATGAATAAGAACTTGAGGCTGAATTTAGCGTATTGATAGGTTTTAAGATACTGCATGAGCAGAGCCTGCTGAAACCAATTTCACGAGTCAGTCACAATATCCATTAGTTTACAGATATACTGAAAGTAACTTTTGCCTTCTCTCCACTTTAGACCAGTTCTTTCCCACCTGCATAAAACCCTACTTTGCCCCTTCAGAGTGAAGGTCAAACCCAGCAAGTGCAACATGACGGTGGAAAGTTGCAAACCCAACGTTCAAATACGCCTTATTCATACGCGCTTGCAAGATGGCCTCTGTGCTGGTCATCATTAAGTCACTTGCCAAAAAGCGATGTAGAAAGTGCTTCTGATTTGTGTAGTGCTCTGGTACTAGTAGCTGAAAAACCATCAGCTCCTGCAGCAGTTTTAAGGGAAAACCCCACAGGCTGGGAGTGCCACGGTTGTTTCCAGTACTAAACGCCCATGAAATCTCCACCATGGAGAGTGGTACGTCTGTGTTTTTTCCATTTATGCTTTTTCTCCCTGCTGGGGTGGATTTCTTTCCCCTCGAAGCCCCTCCTGGTGAACCTGCCTCTCTCTTCCCTTCGACCTATCTGTGTCTGGCCATTCTGAGGGCTTTCTTTTTCTGTCACTTTTATTATTTTTAAGCCCAGTTGTTTCCTATCTTGGTTGTCAAAAATAATCACGTTCTTACTGGTTTTTTTGGAAGCTCTTGCAATTTTTTTGACATTGCAAACGTTTGGAAGAAGAGTGGATGGCAGAGATGTAGTGAACTTCATCCTCTTTGGGTTTTCAGTATGCTTCAGTGGTCTGTCTAGTGGTGGGATGGTAGCTAATTTAAAGCACACGGATTTGTTCTTGATGCAGCTTTTCCTACCTGGTACACCAAGTTGCTGGAAAATGTCACTCTATACAAATATCCCTTTAGTTTCCACTTTCTGGAGCTGATTATGAGACACAGGGACGTTTTAAGGGAAAGAATGAGAGGGTTGTTTATTGGTCTAGCCTAGGTGGAGCGGGAATAAAGGAGAGGAAAGCTAAGAAAGAGAAGGAGAAAGCAAATGAGAAAAAAGATGGAATCCAGTAGCTCAGCAGTTCTTGATTCTGCGTTCATTAGTCACCTCCTCCTTTTGGCAAACACATGAAAAACACCTTGATTCTGCTACCCATTAAAAAAAGGATTTACTTTCTGTCCAGCCCAGTTCTTTAGAAAGAGCTCTAAGTCTTAAATTCCGTGGTAGAAAGGTGTTTGCAACCTGGGAGCTAAAAAAAATTAGCAGTCAGTTCCTGTTTTCATGTCAAAATTACAGCTGTAGTGGCATGGTCAGCTGCAGCATCATGGCTTTCCATAGTAACATTAAAAAAAAAAAAAAATCATTTTCATACAAATTTGCATCAGCACCCCTTGTATTTGCTGCCAAGCATGACCATTTCCTTTGATATACTAATGATTTCCTCCCGGCTAGCGCTGTAAATACGCCTGTTTGGTGAGGTGTTCTGGTTTTTCCATGCATATTTATTATAAATTAAGTGCTAAATTTCCTTGTATTAGCTCAGGGATGGATTTAAAGAGCAGAAAAATGCAAGTAAGCTTTTGTTTTATGGGTTACAGTTTTTATACTATACTTTCTTCAAGGAAGAATGATCATGCTTTCCTCATTGACATAACTCTTTGAAAGCTAATATTTTTACTAGTGTTCACAGAGTGCAGTAAATTAATTTAAAATACCTTTTAAGGATGTAATAACACAATGAATAAGAGAAGTGGAGAGGAAAAAGCGTAGTGAGAAAATAAAATTAAAATAATCAAAGCTGATTATGCCAGTGAGCTTTCAAACTTTATATAATGATGAACTTTAAGGAGACAAAAAGAATAATAATAAAAAACCCCTCACTTACTTCAGCCTAGAGACCTACTTCCATTTTTATTCTTGATTATCCTTGGCAGCATTCATTATACCCTAGCTTAGCCATCTTAAAAATTGCCACTTGTCCTAGATCTGTAATCTCGGCTTTCTTTACAGTCGGTGAAGAGACCTTGACATCTGCGAAGAACAGCTTGTCTGGTGTGAGATGTGTGTCTCATACAGGTGAGGTGCTGGTAGGATGGAGGGAGGTGGTCCAAGAACTGGCACAAAATAGATCAATAATTTTGGAAAGTGAACCCTGAGTGAAAGATATTTGAATAGGATCTGGGCTCACGTTCCAGCTCTTTCACAGACTTTCTGGATTATCTCAGTGGTAAAATAAAACTTCTCTGTTACGGGGACATCCCAGTCTCAGCAGGCAAGGGAATGACTATCTCCTCTATTGTAGAGATGTGACAATGAGACATGTGTAGATGAGTAATGTCTCTGTCTGTGCCAAAGGCACTCACATGCTGGTTTCACTGTCTCACATACTCTGTAATGCCAATATTATATTTATGTTCTTCCTTTTGTCTTTCTTTTGCATCTGTCTTTGACTATGTTTGTCTTTGCTCTCCAAGGTCTGGGATATGATTCACTGGGCACCTTCCAAAGGTGCAAATTGGCAATTACCACTTGTTGCCCGGCTCAGGAGTCTTCAAGCCCCAGATCAGGTGTTGAAGATGTGCAGGTTTTTCCTAATACGCCTTTTCCAAATGACCACATTTGGCCCCGTACCCTGTGAGAAACCTACCTTCAAAGCACTTGTGATGTGGTTTTGGCTTTGACTTGTGGAATAGCTCCAGCTGAGAGCCTCGTAACAGCACTTGAACCAAAAGGACTGAAGACTTTTATTCTGATGCTTACTGACCTTCCCTTACTGCCCCTTCCATTCCCAAGGTATGTAAGCCTCAGGACACACTCTCTACTCCCAAATCTGTATCCCCTCCCAGCGCTTTGGGAGAAATGAGGAGAAAACACCAAGAACTGCAAGGTAGCTCACACTCTGGGCTACCGATCATCTGTCGGTATTGCTGACCCCAGTCTCTGGCTTCCCATCTCTGACTCCCAGCTTTGGAATCTAGAAGCTAATAAACAATAATCGGTCAGTCCATCCACCAGTCAGTCAGCTCAGGTGAGTTATCTTCAACTCTCCTGCTTCAATAAAGTCCAAGCCAATCCTCTATCTTTCTCCCTCTGTCTTCATGTAGAAGTACAGCCCTCTGCTAAGGACCAAATTTAACTTAATTTCTCTTTTAAGGAAGCATATCACATCTGGCAGCCGGAAAGTGGAGGGAGAACTCAACATCCATCCTTACAGGGATGTCTGCAGAAAAATAAGTGGTAGGATAAAGCAGACGGTGTCAGAGAACCTGCAAATCTTCCCACAAAAGTCGTGAATATTTGGAGAACCCATTGCCAGCTCAGTCCCACAAACATGCAAGGCGGTATGTATACTTCCCTCAAGATTATTTTCAGAGACTAAACCAGCTGTGGCAGAAGAACAGTATTCTCACAGCTGAACAGATTTGCTTTTAAAATCATAAAATAACCATAAAACTAACCAACGGAAATGTCCCAAGTATCCTAATTTCTCATAAATTCTGTGAGAACAGTATTAGATTGAGTTTGCATCTCCTGCCTGTACATCTGCAGTCCAGTGACGGCTAAATAGATGAGCATCAACTAGTAATGAAGAGCATTTGAAAGTTCACAGGTCTGATTACAGAAATTGCTTGTATGCCAGTATGTGGGTGCCAAACTGTAAAACTGGCCTTAAATTCTTGCAAGGAAACTCTTTTTTTTTTTTTTTTTTTCTTTTCTACAGATACCCAGTTCAGTTAAGGGAATAACTGTTTTTCACACGTTTGTAAGTTTTAAGGTGAGAAGAATCCATAATGATTATCTAGTCTTGACCTTGCATGTAAGACATTGCAGAATTTCACCTCTCATTTCCTTTCCTGCTATTTGTTTCAGGCATGTATGAAAGTCCCTAATTCATCCAAGACAGCAAATCTTTTTAACCTCATGTGTTGTAGAGATCTCCACATCCGTCAAAGAACCAAACAGCATCTTAGCAAGTGTGACCTTTGGACTGGTGTTAATGTAATACCTTGGGATATAGAAAACTAGTTTATGGTTAGCCTTCCTATGTGCTGTAATGATGCAAATCCTAAATTATATTATTGGCAGACTCATGCAGATTAAGGCTGGTGGGATGATTCAACGCCTGTGGCCCCTAGTCTGCCATGGGCCATTGCATTTCGCTCTGTTTGCTCTTGGTGAGACTCGTGTCTGGCCCGCAGGATGCTGTTCGGTTCCCAGCTGCACAGAGGGACGGAGGTGCCTTCACTCCTCCCTGCTCCTGCAGTGCAGCTAATCGCCCTCGTTGTTTGAACATGTGGGTGACACCTCCCTGGTACTTGTCTTGTTCCGGTCTCCAGCCTTTCATTCCAGTTCCCACTTCCTCTGCTGGGTTAGAGGAACATTTAACAATTCAGTACTTCTTTGCCTCAGTCTGGCTTTTTTGCTAATGTGAACAGGACAAGCTCCCTGCAAGGAATTTTATTTCTGGCCCATGGAGGGTTTTTTTCAGACCTTTTGTGCACCTTTTAGTATTTTCCAACTGTCTTTTATAAACATGAATGCCAGAACAGTGCTCAGTATGCCTGTGCAGTCTCCCCAGCGCTATATGTGGAAATAAAATTATCTGTTCTCGCTTTCTGCAATCCTACCTGTGCACCCAAAGATTGCTGCTTGGGTCTCAGTAGCATACAACAAAGTTATGCTGAATTGCTATTTTCTGCTATAAACCCATCACAATTTCCAGTCATTGCTTTCCATATGTGACGGTGTGCTCCCCCTGGCCCTGCCCCAAACCTGACCCTTATCTCCCGTAACCCTGCTCCAGCGATAACCATCAGTGGCAGTGGTAATGGATGTGTCTGGTTGTGACGGCTGCATCATTTCAAAGTGGATTTGGGAGACACATACCAACACAATAGTCAAGGGCTGTTGTGTAGCATGCCCACCTAACCACAGTGAGGAGGCTGGGATCTGGGGTCGGTACGCAAATATGGCTATGAGTCAATTATCTTACTCACCCATAAATAGTGAACAGCCTGAGAGCCCTTGGAGTTCTCCTGCACAGCAGTGGGCTGCACACCAGGATCCCCCCTTGAGTAGGGACGCCTCTCAAGGTTACTCCTCGAGGTTGAGAGATTCCTTGCCGTAACAGATCCTCGGTAAGTGACTGATAGCATGCTAAACTTTGAAATCTTAGCTAGGTGATGCAAAGGATTGATTGTGCATGTATATATAATCCTTTAGACATAAACCGTTGACCAAGTCTGGGACTAGGATTGGGTCTAAGCCACCCCTAGACTCCCCTCTGAGAAGGAGTTTAGAAAGCAAGGGGATCCCTTCTGAACCTCATGACTCAACGGGAGGGTCTCCTTGACACTTTTGTCTGACCCTGTCCTCTATGCAGTAAATAATCAAGTGTACCTTGCCATCGAATCTTGTTAAATCACTGTCACATTTACATTTACTATAGAACCTTGTTAACTCACTACTTTATATCAATAAAATATATTTTCCTTCTCTCTTACGAGTGAAGTGCACTCTCACTCCTTCCGCAACACCATAGCATGGTCCCTATTTCACAGGTGTGACTAGATGCGTCAGGGGAGGTTTAGACTGGACATCAGGAAGAATTTCTCTACCGAAAGAGTGGTTAGGCATTGGAACAGGCTCCCCAGAGAGGTGGTGGAGTCGTCAACCGTGGAGGTGTTCAAAAAAGGTGTAGACGTGGCACTCCAGGGCCTAGTTTAGGAGTCATGGTGGTGTTAGTTGATGGTTGGACTTGATGATCTTAGAGGTCTTTTCCAACCTTAATGGTTCTATGATTCTATGTGCGACCCTGAACAAGACCGTAATTAAATGCCACTGCTTAAGTGGTCCTGCCTTATTCAAGTCCATTGTTCTGTGTAAATACCTGGTCCTCAGCATTATTTACCAGTCTGCTGATCTTGGTATAATCTGCAAATTTCATCTTCACATTACTGATGGTAACGAGTACTGGTCTTTGTTGTGGCCAGTTCTACATACACCCACCGTGGACTTTACAGGTGTTGGAAGGGGCTCACATTTTAGGAACAGCAGGCAGGATGGGTCAGCAGGTCCCTTCCCAGGCTATCACCATAGTCATCAAATTGTGCACACTTGATGCAGTGTTGCCTTTTGCTTATGTATTTCTTTTCCTTTCTTGCTGCTGCAACTGTTTTTGCAATGTAAGCCTACCCCATGTGAACTGCTCAGTTATCATTGGGCTTGCCTAACTATCAGCCAGTTTTGTAGTTTCCTACACTTAAATGCTTTCTCTCCCCTCTCTATCCCAGAATCACCTCTTCGAACCTTTCTCATTTTCCCTGGGCACAGGGAACCAAAGCTGTTTATAGTATTTTAGAACTAATCTCCTTATCACCTTTCATGATGTCCACTGCAAATAGTGTAGCAGAATATCAACCCATGCTAAGTAACTGTGATTTTTTTAACGTCTGTTATAAAAATCTAGCTGTATTGCTTCCATGCAAATACCTTTATTCACCAAATTTATAAGCTCATAAAAGAATGAAATCAGATTTGTATGACATGACTCATTTTTCATGAAACACTGTTGACTGGAATTAATTATATCACTATCTTTTAATCCTTATTGATTTCCATATCAGCTTCCTCATTATTTTGCCCGGGAATGAGGGCAGATTAATCAGCCTATAAGTTACTTGTTTCATCACAACTGCTTTTTTGAATGTTAACACCACATTCAGACTTTTCCAGTCGTCTGGAACTTCTTATGTTTCATCATACTTATTAAGACTTAATAACAATGGGGAAGAGATTTTCTCAAGTAAGTTTTTTTTTTTAGGATTCTTGACTGAAATTTATCTGGATTTGCCTAATTTTCCCCTGCTGATTTTGCCTTTTAAAAAACCATGAGGCTTATGAATGGCCTGGAAGATGTTTCACCAACACTTCTGGACACGAATACTTTCTGCTGTTTTCCAAAGGTGATGCTCAGGACTTGTTCACACCACGGATAAAGTTTTTGAGGTCCTAAGGGGATGTGAGCCCCTATCCCACTGCCCGTACCAGGGGTCTGACTTCCCCCTCTATATTGCCGACTGTGGAAATGGGAAAGGTGACAGAGGAGGAGCGTGGGGAGGTAGCAGCGAGGTGAGGAGCAGTGTGAGCTCATAGACTGTGCACCAGCCAAGCTGTCAGGAGAGCGTGATCATCTTCTCACGTTGTGGCTGAACCCCTCAGGCACCGCTGGCAATTCCCTCCATCGCTGTCTCTTCCTTTCCCTTTTGTATAATACAGCTGTACCGTCCATAACAAGGGGGATTGTGTGAGTGGGTGGGGGAATCTTACTCAGATGATTTAATAAATAGTCATTATTGATAATAATACATTATTGGTTGTTAATTTTAGTGCTTTGTCTCCCTACATTTGTAGGGTTCCAACACTGACAACTTTCTGCCACGTGTAAGTAGGTCATTCCCTTTCTAATTCCTACTATGTAATTATAGGAGGAATATTAAAATAGATATAAATTTAGTAAAGGTGACATGTTATTTTTATTCTTTGGAATGTGTGCTTTGATAAATTTGCAACTTGTAATGTTTACATGTCATTGAATACAATGGCAGTGACCTACTATTGTAGTTGAAAGTTCATTAGTTCTGGTAGATTAGACAGTATTAATTAACTAAGATTAAACATTCTTTTAAACCATCATAAACTGTCATCTCAGTGTGGCGGCTTATTAAAGAACATTTTCTGGTTGGTTGTTAAACCAGACTGAAGTGACAATGTAATTATATTTATTCCATCAAACAGAAAGGTCAGTTGACAAGGCTGATGTTTTCTGGTTAATTACAAGTGGATGATTTCATTGATTAAAAATATGAGCTTGTTAAACCTGTGCATAGAGCTAAGAGGTATATAGGAACCCAGGGGAGGCAGGAAAGGGGATGGGAGGAAGATGATTTTAAATGTTATTTCCACTCCCTCCTGTTCAGAGCCTTGGCATGAGCAGAAACCGATTCAAGCGCTGATAATTCACTGATCTGTGGAGTCCCTGCTTTTGGGGGTACAGCTTTGTGTTAGATCAGGAGGGCTGATCTCCCATACCCCACCCCAAGCACTGATGCATCATTTCTATAGCAACAAGTGTGTCTAAGCAAAAGGCAGGACTGTGTAGTAAAGGGCTCGGCTGCGCCTGGGAGCGCAGGGCTCTGTGCAGGTGTGCAGTGGGACATGGGAGCGGGGTAAGGATGCTGAATGGGGTCTGTATGAATCATAGAATCATAGAATTGTTCAGGTTGGAAAAGACCTTTAAGATCATCAAGTCCAACCATAAACCCAACACTGCCAAGCCCACCGCTAACCCATGTCCCTAAGCACCACACCTACACATCTTTTAAATACCCCCAGGGATGGTGACTCAACCACTTCCCTGGGCAGCCTGGTCCAGTGCTTGACAACCCTTTGGGTGAAGAAATTGTTCCTAATATCCAATCTAAACCTCCCCAGACACAACCTGAGGCCATTTCCTCTTGTCCTATCGCTTGTGACTTGGGAGAAGAGACTGACCCCCACCTCGCTACAACCTCCTTTCAGGTAGGTGTCGAGAGTGATAAGGTCTCCCCTCAGCCTCCTTTTCTCCAGGCTNGCACCCCCAGGTCCTTTTCCGCCAGGCAGCTTTCCAGCCACTCTTCCCCAAGCCTGTAGCGTTGCATGGGGTTGTTGTGACCCAAGTGCAGGACCCGACGCTTAGCCTTGTTGAACCTCATATGATTAACTGGAGCTCTGCTGAAGCCTGCCTGATCTGTGGCTCCTCACCACAAGACAGACATTGAGGGTTGTCAAGCACTGGAACAGGCTGCCCAGGGAGGTGGTTAAGTCACCATCCCTGGGGGTGTTTAAAAGACGTGTAGATGTGGTGCTTGGAGACATGATTTAGTGGTGGACTTCGCAGTGCAACTTTTACAGTTGGGCTTGATAATTTTAAAGGTCTTTTCCAACCTAAATGATTCTGTGATTAATGCATTTTATTTCTGTCCATTGAAGGAAGCTGTAGAGACAATCCCCACGTTTGCAGCCAGGTGCAGGAACATCAGGTTTTTTTGCATTTCTTAAACTTGTTTTGGGCCAGATTCTTTAGTACCAGAACTTCTGCCGAGCTGGGCTGCCATGGTCACTCCTAGCTGAGAGCACAGATCAAGGATCTAAGGGAAGGGCACAAAAAGTCTATTTTTCTCCCCTCTCCTCTAAAGCTTGCTGAAAATGGGCTTACAGAAACAACCTCACAGATCCTTGTTTGACCTGGGAGAGGTCCATTTGATGTGCCCCTGGCTCTCTAGCCATCCGTCTGGAGACACCAGGTTGGAAGGGACAGAGGGTTACTTTGGCAGATGGCAAGAAGGACTTTTGTCCCATTTGTTCCCTCTCCTGCACACAGTATTTTGTAGGATGAAGGACTTTGCTAATTGAGGGGCAAAGCAGGCAGGATAAATAAACACAGGCAATGAGAACTGAGCAGAGGGATTCCAATAGTTCTTGGCAACCAGAGAAATAAAGATGTTCCTTCTCCCTTCATAAACCCCAGATCCTCTCAGGAAAAAGATGTTGCTTAGAGCAAGCACAGTGACTATTACAAATTCACTTTGAAAACTCGAAAGGCGCCATGTGGTGACAATGTCAAAATGAGCATGCCTCGTGCAGAGCAAGCCAACCATGAAAACATGAGGCGTGTTCCAGGCGGAGAAGGCACGGGGCCACAGAAATGATAGGAAGGGTGCCAAGGCATCAGGAACCAAAAGCTCCTGTTAGCAACAGGCTCCAACACTACATGAGGAAGCAACATCGCAGGCACCTTAATATCTTCCAACCTCAGCAGGCAGCATCCTTGTTAGAAAGACCATTCCTCCTCTGACTTTGAGGCTGTGAGATGACAGTCAAAACTGGAAGATTGTCTTGCCAAAGGCTGCTCTTCAACTTGTGTTGGGTGCCTGCTGAATTAGACATTTCCTTGTAAGAGATCAAATAAAAAACCCATCTCATTGACTTCTAGCATTGATCAGCTTTCAAAGGAGAAGCCGTTTAAAGAGCCATTTTTTACAGGAAGAGCCCATATTAAATCATTAAGAAAGAAAATCAGCGCTGGAAGGGATGCAGCAGTATTGGGTACTGACTTTTTCTGCCCTCAGTGTGACACTGCTAGGCTCAGCCATTTGTCAGTCTGCAGCCTGATAGTGAGGCTCCAATCTTTCTCCCCTGTTTTAATGGTTCCTGTTTTGTTAACTACCACCTAAGATGAATCTGAGGATACATGTGACACAACCCTGACTGCATGATTGGACTGTACAATCCCTGGGCTGCATATTGCTTTATCCCTCTATAGTAGCCTTCTTTCTATAGAGAGGTTTCCTAATCTATTACTACCTTCCCAGTTAGGCAGTTCCCTTTTATCTAGACTGCCTCACCTCAAATTCATTTCCTATGAAAGCCATTGAGATGAGTGGTGTCTTGCAATAATATCCCCATAACAAATAGTAAAAGAGAGTGCAGGGCTTACAATGGATGTTCATGTCAAGCTCACACTGCCTACAGGACTCATTTTGCTGTTAATGTAGAGGTTTATGGTTCCATTAACTCTAAAGGGAGTCACAGAATTAAATGTTCCACAGCTTCTTGGAAATTCACTCCTGGAAGCGTCTCACACTCCTTCATCTGGCTGGCACTATAAAGGCATGGCATCAACATAGCGGGAACTTTCTCTGTAGGAGCTTATGAACTGTTCCAGGCAGAAGTAACACAACCCAGTATAAGGACCAGTATGTAAGGATCAGTATATAGGCACAGAACATAGGCTGGATGAAGGTCTCAGTTCTTTCCCCAGCATGGCAAGGATATGGGCTCAAACCCAACCCAAGTCAGGAGAAGCTGATAACTATTGCCACTGGAGGGATACTTGGGGACTCGCGTGGCGTTAGCAGATCATCTGCATTCGTTTCCTCATGTGAGGGTTTTTTGTTTTTCCCCCTTTGGTGCTGCCATTGAACTCCACCAAGAAAAAAGAGGCAGAGGAGAGAGAGAGAGAGAAGAGAAAGACCTGCCCCGTCCTGGTAACATCTCAGGGACCTAGGAACTGATGCTCTTGCAGCTCTGCATAAAGGACTTCAGTTTCTGGCCACTGCTCTGGCATCTTCCCCAAACCCTCTCTTGAAACAGGTAACTAAAACATGGAAGAGCTTGTTTTTTTCCTGGGAGACCTTAACCAAGTGCATGGTAAGAATATGTGAGGCAAGGTCAGGAGAAAACACACAGCAGAACAAAGAGCTATTTCTGTTTTCTAAATCATATTGCAATGGCACGAGATCCTTTGAGAGAGGTTGCCAGAGGCCATTACGCAGCTTATGTGGCATTGTACTTAACGCATGTGACCTGCTTGCAGCTTTTGTGTTACTCCCACTTGCTGGTGCTGAGGGTCATCTCATATGATGCACAAACACGTTAAAAAATACCTTGATGTGGAACAGTGGAGGCTTAAACTTTTTATGAGAAATGCTTGTTGCCTCTGAAGTTTCAGGCAGACTTGTCCATTGTCATGTCACTGCCATAAAATAAAGTGGCAAAGGAGAAATTCTATTATACATTAAATGCCCCGGTGAAAGCAATATTTATTGACCTGTGTTTTGGGACACTAAAATGCATGAAAAAGAGAAGATTTACAGAGTTTGCTATGCCGGCCTTTCCTTACAGACACTCATTAAAGATCTTTCCCTCCCAGGGCATGATTCTCCTGCCATCTCTCAAATCTTTCATTCCTTCTCCTTTTCACATCCAAGAATATATGTCTCTAACCCCCTACAAACCTTAAGATCCTCCAGCTTTCAGGGCTTTTATTCCCACAGATTTGTGGACTTTGACATCAAAGAGCTGCAGTCCAGATCAAGGAGACCCGATCCCGCAGTGCCAGACCTCCCCCTGCCCTTTAGTCACTGGTCCTGTGCCATCTCCCAGGGTGAAGGACTTCTGCACAGATGACAATTCACAGCTCTCTGTTACTTGATCTTTTGGTAAGTTCATGCCTCAATAACCCGTCTCTAACCCAATGGGGCTGTTGCTGTTTTATTGCCCAACAGTTCTGCTATGTACGAGATTCAGAGGAAATGTTGCAGGTTATTGCTGGCCTTGAGATTTGAAATTAAAATAACATACAATGAGGTATAAGGCAGGCTGCAATGTAAACGTGATTCTCATCTTGCTGTTCCTCCCATAATTTTAGATATGTTTGACCCAGCCTTAGGACATGTAGATAGAGCAGACAACCTCCCCAAATCATCCCATCCAGTCCTGTTTTTCTATTATTCCTTTAGCACATCCAGAATAAAATGCCTCATGCCTGTAGCGTTCCCATATTGGGGCTTGATTAGCATTTGTATGTACCTAATATACGGATTTACCTCTGCTCTTACAGACTCATAGGGGAACTGTCTTGTCTTACTTGGTGTTTCCATGTACTTCATGCCTGGCTGACAGATTTTCTTTTTTTTTCTCAACTAAGTGTTGAATAAAGGATTACATTTGACTAGTCCATGACACCTTCTGAACAGCATTTCCCCACACTCCCTTTGTTCCTTCTGATGCCTTCACTTTGATTTACATAGCAAATGAAAAAGTAATAAATCCCAGCTGCTGTTAGTCTGAGATTTGGCGTTTGAGCGGCATGACAATTACATTACTGGAAATTCTGGTCCCCCCACCTCCCCATTTCAAGCTAGGGGCATTCCCAAAGTATCTCCTACTTTTGTATGGTCAGATCGTACTTTCAAAAATGTATAAAGATCAAGGTTTGCCTTTTAGTCTTTGCTCAACTAATTAGTCTGGCATTATTGAACTACACTCCCCAGGTGTTTGCAAAAACACTAAGAAAATGCAAGTGACTAATCAGGTGACATGACAAAGGCATATGCTGGATTTCACCTGCCAGCATGAGAATAAACAGTGTTGTAGTGGAAGAGGTGCCCTGGCAAAGAAGTGTGGAGTGGGAAGGAGAAACCACCTCCTTTAGAAATCTGTGCAGAGGCTTGTGGGCTTAGCTCATGTGGTTGCACAAGCCTTATAATATTTGTGCCTATTTCACTTCAAGCCCCAGGTCTTGACATCAAGGGAGTATAGAATAATTTCAGTCTTTTTTTTCTTTTTTTTTTTTTTTCTTTTTACATTTTCTTTTAAATAAGCTGATATAGGTTTTAAGGATATTTGAGGCTTCTGTGTAATGACAAGGACCATCTAATGTTATCTGGTCTTGTAGGGGCGAGTGTTTGCTGCTGCTAGATGTGGTGGGCTGCCAGCTCCTGCATTAAATGCAACAGGACAGAGGTGTCAGTCAGAGAAGCTGGTAGCTGGATGGACAAAGTGCATTAAATGCAATGAAGAGTTCGGGGGGGGGGGAGTTTATAAACTTACATATCGGAGAAAAATAATAAAATCAATCTCAATGGGCTTCAAAAATTCAGAGGTGCAACAGAAAGATAACACAACCATTTATTTAAAGAAAGGTGTCCTCTGGGATTTGGAAGCTGATGTAGGAATTCAGGATATTTGAGGCTGCGTTCCCTTAATCAAATAAGGGTAATAGTTTTGGTACAAGAGGGGATGCTAAAACAATCTTGAGTGAAAGCCATGTAAATATACCTGTCGTGTGGCTGCCCAAATGCCCATGCCAGAGAGATTGAGAGACTCTCAGCTAGTGTAAATCAAAGCAGCTGCGTCTAAACCAGACAGTTCAACAGAGCCAAAGCCCGCGGAGCCGAGGGTCTCACCCTGAATGCTTTGCAGTGGGCAGAGAGCACGAGAAGCCTTTCTGCCAAGGAGGAGAGATGGCAAACCAGCTTTGACATGCACCAGCCATGCTGCCGATGGGCAAAGCCACTGAGACAGCACAGAAGTGACAAGTTAAGGGGTTGTTTCCTCACCAGGCCTGAGCGGCTGTCAATAAATTTAATACCGAAGAGAAAAGAAAGAGAAACACTCTGGGGGTTTTTTTTGGTTTTTTTTCCTCTTGTGTTTTTTCTTCACATGTGGAACAGAGGTTGTCATAATTCCCAGTTATAGCACCTGATTTGTATTCAGTTAGAAAGTTTGGCGGATATATTAATTTGGAAGTTTCTTGCAAAGATGATCCAGTATTTACTCTGGTATGACTGAAAAGGCTCCAAACAGAACTATAATCCATAAAATAGGTCTTGAATGACATTATTATAAATTCAAATTATGCCCTGAAATGCCAGGCTACAAAGGAAGACTTAAAGGGAGGCGAAACGTAAGGCTGGTGTTAGTATGCAGCACAGTGGTTTTGTTTGTGACAGAGTAATCGCCGGGATTTTCATGAAATAACCAAATCAAGCAGTTTCTAAAGGGAACGTATTTGCAATGGAGATACCCTGACCCGTGTAACAGCAGCGCAATGACCTGCTGCCCACAGAGAAAGCGAGTAAGTCAAGCTAATGAATCTTGCTATTAAATACCTTCCTATCTCTCATATTTACAGAGTGCTGGGATATATATCGTACATGCGTAATGAACTCCAGCAGACAGCCTTGTGTCTGGCAGCATCACTGGACAGGAGGGGGTTTGGATTTGCTAACGAAGCTGTACAAGCCTGTAGACTGGGGAGATGTGGAGGACTGAGCAGGGACACAGTCTACCCACCAAAGCAAATCCCTGCTCCCAAACACCTCCCGCTGTGACCCTCATGGGGGACTGCGGGCAGGAGTTAGCGAAGAAAGCAGATCTGGGCAAAACCTTCCCTCTCACTGGTGGTTCTCCAGCTTTTTGCAGGCAATTTAATTTGTGCGTTGAGTATGATGGACTGGGAGGACTGGTGTTCAGAGAGTTACTCATGAACGTCTTGATAATATTTGTGTGCCACGTTCAAGTCAGTATGATCTGGTAAATGAAAAACCTTGCCTAGATAATATAGACCGCTAAGGGTCTTCAAACAGGATTCAGGCAACTGAGTTGCCCCCCCCTCCCTCCCCCAATCTCCGTGTAATTTATACTCCAGCCAAAAACTCTGGGAGCAGTTCAGTACCAAGGAAGTCACAGAAAAATGACTTTGTGCCTCCTGAATTTCCCCAGCTTATGTCTAACCCTGAAGGAGGATCAGAAACTGCCTGTCTCTTTCTCTGTCCCAGGCACCTGCCAGCTGCTCAGAGCAAATGTAACACACAGAAAATTAATTTCAGGTATGGTTTAATGAAACAGTTCTGGATGAAGGCATTAGACGTTAGTGTCCCCTCTGCCTCCCAAAAATACCTCCTTGGCACCCCTGGAGTCACAGTCCCAGTCTTGTTCCTTCTTTTGTGTCCCTGAACTGTGCCCTGGCATTGCTTCACAGCCCCTTAGCCATGGCTGGAGGTCATCTCCTCCTCACCAGCAAGACCTAGCAAGGGCTGGAAGAAACAATCTGGAGCAGGTTCCATCACAGTGATCCAAAGGGGAATTTCACACACACACCACCTTCTCGCTCTGTTCTTGTGTTTCTAAAAGAATAAAACACCCAATATGTTTTAAATATACAAATTTTGTTCTTTTTATTCAGCTTTGGAGATGGAATAACTGTTTTAACTTGCAGAAAGGACCCAGAGTAGGAAATCTGACAGGGAGTCAAACCTATAACCAAGGTTTCACAGGTGGAAAATGTCCAGGTACATACCAGCCAGAGTACGAATAGCAGGGCTGCCATTGCTGTGAAAAAGATGAGATACGGAGATATTATCAATGTTGTGTATCCCAGTGATGGAGCCACTCATTGCCTTCCAAGCTTACTTTCGACTGCAGGTGTTTCTCATGCTTTCTTAAGACACGTGTGAGGAAATACTGCACACTGTTTTACTAATCTCTTTTCATGATCAGATTAAGGTCTTCACAGGGTCACTTTCCCTTCCCCAACTCATCCCCACAGTCTCCCTTACCAACAGTGTTTTGACCAGGGAATTACTTGGCAGGTTGCCTTTTGCAGGGCTGTGCTGTAGGATGAGTGGTGTTGCTCAGGATCAACACCTGCAGTTTGCAAGCTTTTCCTTTCCTTTGCAAACCTGACAATCCTCCGCCTGCCTGACGAAAACACACAGGAGTTTGCTGCTTCCTCGGGTAAGCCTGGCACCGCTCGGGCTCGAGCATCTCTCCAGAGGGGACCAGTACAAACCCACAATGGCTGGGCAGCCGGAGCAGTGCCCTCTGCTCCAGCCAGATCCTTTGCTCCAGCCAGGTTCGAATTACTCCCAGGCACTGCAGAAAGCAGGGCAGAGCTGGGGTATTGCAGCCTTGTCCCCTTCTTATAACATCTTGTGTTTAGGGCTGAGGGCAGTGATCCTTCACCTCGTGCAGCACCTTCTCCTCTCTCCCAACTGCTATCGGCCCATCTCCGTAGGTCCTGCCTGTCTCCGTGTCCCCACAGTACCTCCCCACGTGGGCACTGGTGCCAAAAGGTGCATTGGCAATGACAGAGTTCAGTGCTATCTGGATAACTAATTGAAAGCCAAATTCCCCACTGGTGGCAGAGACTAATGTGCCAGTCATTAGGTTTAGGATGGGCTTGGCGATGGAGACAGGAGAAAAGTACAAAGTCAGAGCGAGCTGAGGATTGTAGAAGTCAACGGATGGAAGAGGTGAAATGGCAGGATTGAAGAATATGCAGAGGCCAGAAAGGCCAAAAGATAGGCTGCTGTATCATTCAAGAAACAGCAACCAGTCTGCAAATCCCCAAACTAAGAGGCACCTCGGGCTTCGGGGGAAGTCTCTTCCTCCTGCCTGTCCTTGCCATTGCAACTGTCCGTTCTTCTGCTTTATTGGCCTCCTCCCTTCTGTGTGTGCCGGTGGGGGAGTTTTTGGCTGTGTGGCTGTGGGCTGTGGGTCCGCTGCAGACTGCGCTTGGAACCAACTATCTAACTCCTTCTAGTTAAGCTCGTCCAAGGATCTGCTCTGCCAGCAGCAGGACTGAGCACATCGCCTGGGGCTACCAGAATTCAGCCTGCCAGGCAGGCAGCGGTGGCTGCTCCCTGACGTCAGGTCGCTGTGCATTGCCTATTTGTAGAAAGCCTCCCTCGGCTAACGCGTTGTCTTTCTCTGCATGCATAACTGAAAAAGCAGTCAAATTATATTTCAGCTAGGAAAGAAACAGAACCTCTGGGTGCTCGTTTGTTGGCACTCAAATCCCCCATGTACAGCTTGCTGGCACCGTACCACCGGCAACTCATGGCATTTTGTTTAATAGTAATTTGTGATGAATGTAACCACTATCAAAAAGCACACTGTTGGTTTGCAGGCGAGTGCACCTCTATAAATTTCGTCAGCTACCCTGCGATTGTGTGGGCAAATACACACAAAAATAACCTGAAAAAATAATGTTTAAAAATTCCAGACACCCACCAAGAAGTCCGAAGTGCAGGAGAAGGTAAGGTGAATCCTGCATTCAATGTGTTGCAATGAAGAATCTAAAGATCATCATTAACCAAGAATTGAAAATTCGCTGAGTTTAGCTTTGTTTAGGAATTTGGGTTTCTGAGTCAATGCTGGAGTGTTATTTTAGCAAAACACAATTATTGGATTTGTGGGCTTTAGTTATAGGGGATTTATAAGGGAAAGACACACACCAGCTAACTGGTGTTGTGTCAGCTTGCAGAAACCTTTCTTAATCCTGCGTTACGCTAATGAAGGCAGTTCTTTGGCTTTTGACAAGAAGCATCAAAGTGAAGCCACCGTATAGATTTTGCAGTGTTCATTCTTTTTCTGCATTGCTGTGACCGAGACTGCAATTCCATTGTGTCAGGCACTGCACAAATTCATAACAATAAAATTCCTGTGATCTGAACAAGAAAAGATGGATTTCTCTTGTCTTGTATTGTCACCTACCCCCTAATACGTGCTAATAACCCCTATTAGTAGCTAATACATGCCACTGAAGTGTCAGAGAGGGAGGAGGGTCCCTTGGAAGTTCTCTTGGGTAAGAAGGATCAGAGCTAAGGTGCTCAGGATTTGGACAGAAAGGTCCAGGAAGGGGCAAACCTATAGGACGAAATAATAGTAATAGAGCTGGGAGGGTAAGGGAGAGCAGGGAGAAAAGGGCGTTGAGAAGAGGGTGAGGAAGATGAGAGTTAACTCCGAGAGTGGCATCTTTGGCTGTAAAAGGGAATTCACTTCTCTCAACAGCTGCCAGAATAAAGGATGCTTCTTCCTTCCCCCGGCAGCACCAAGTCGTCATGGCATTTGAGAGATTTCTGTCCATTTTTCCACACAGAAATATATGGTTAACCAGCCCCTAAACAATTCTCTGAGCTGCATGATACAGTCTGGATCAAGCCAGACAATTTGCTCTCTGCATGTTCCCCAAATTCAATTGATGCATTTAATGAAAAGGTGAGAATACACCAAAGAGAAGCTTTGTCTCCTAATTAAACCAAATTAGAATATCAGTGACTGTCGCTGTAGCAGAAAGTGACCCCTCGCCTCTGATGGAGGCACTCTGGGGCTGTACACCTGCAGACAGCCTCCTGCGCCAGCACATAACCTGGCTATGTAGATACTGTCAGCAAAGAGTAAACCTCTCCTCACAGTGGGACCAGTTTCGTATCTGGTGCACTTCTAATTCCCCACACACCAGACTTAGCTCTGCAGCTGAGATGTTAGAGTTCAGCTATTTTTAGTCTGCAAATCCCTCAGGACAGAGCTCTTACCAGATTACCCTTTTAGAGCTCTGCTCAAGTGTCTTCTTTTATTAGTAATAATATAAACTAAACCAGCCACAAACCTGCAGCCTTTGTGTATTTGTAGTGCGTTATTTTGATTTATTCTGCTTTCGATAAGACCACAGCAGTCTCCTCTTTGAGGTGTGGATCAATGAATTTTGGAGGCTTTGCAGAGCAGTTCTCAGGCTGGTTTTGTTCAAACTCAGATCAATGAATTTTTGGCAAAGGCACAGTTCAAGGGGCTGCAATTCCACCAGCCAAATGTTGTGCTGAGGATGGTTTGCTCCAGGAATTTAGCAGGAGATATTTTTTTCGATGCAAGATTTGGAGAACCGGTCTCTCTTGCCACTGGTCACAGAGATAACCAGGCAGAAGATTTGTCTCTTCTCTTTTTGCCTTTGTTTTCCATGAGGACTTTAGGATGATTGTCCTGCTGTGCTCTGTGGGCTACCAACATGACTGCACTGCAAGGCTTGCACTGCCCAGCCCATTTGGAGACCTCCTTAAATGACAATTTAGCTGAGAGGGGGTATGCTCATCCATTGTGCCCTCATATTTAATGAGCTGCAAAAATCCAAGTCCCCGCATTTTTTTTAAAATCACTGAAATCACTGAAGTGACATTAACATAAAAGTGGCATGGGAAAACAGAAAAATCAGAGCAAGATGGCAGCTGATTCAAAGCCAAGCCATGTTCATTTTCTTTACTTGAAATATTTTGCAGGAAAAGTTTGATTCCATTGCAATTAATGTTTTCCATGGGAAGACATAAGTAATCACAAGAAATATAAAAAATGAAAATGTCTGTTACAATTATAATTTGGAAATGAAATTATGCTTCATTCTGACTTTAATGTTGGACTTGTGGGGGTTTGAGAAACTACAATTTTGGTTTCCAATTTTAAGGTTCCCTTATTTCCTCTTTAAAGCAAACCAAAATGAAACATCTCATTTGGTTCCTCCATTGAAGAAGAGAAAAAATAGATAAAAGAACCTGAAAGTGAGGTATACTCATTGAACATGAAATGCTGCACCTGGATTTATGCCAAAGGCCTTGTATTTCCCATGTAACATAGAAAAGAGGCACTTCTAGCACTATCTATGCCATGGTCTTTCAAATCCTGAGGCCAAGTTGGGCGGAGTGAGGAGCTCAGTGCTGCTGGGCATCTCTTCAAGTCATGGTGCTCAGCGAAGCTGGTCTGGGGGATGCCCTAATCTGCCCTTGCTGGGCAAGGGGGACAGCTGGACATTTGCCATTTGAGTTTTCCCTTCTTATTTCAGAGTTTGCGTTGACTCCTTTCCCAGCATGACCTCCAAGGGGAGGCTCATCAAGGATATGTCATGACTTTCTATTCCCAGGCACAGCATGGAGCAGGGCAGGGAGCTCAGCACAGATTCTTTGTTTGTAGCCAAAGACAGTTATTAAAAAACATAGTGAGAGCATCAGTGATGCATCCCATTGCTCGATTTGCAAGCGTTTATATGACAAAGTCACATCAGTCCAAGACTCCTGCATAAAATTATGCCGGTGACCCCACAGGTTCACCCTTTTTGCGATGAGTTTTCTCCTTCCCCAGGGTAGGGAGATGTTGTAACTCACAAATTCAACACTTCGCCACAGATAAGAAGAAGGAAAAGAGTTAAGGTGAGTTTTGACTGCTTATTTTGTGTTTATCCTTGTAATGATTGATATGTTGTGCTTTGAAGAACATTAAGCTGTAACACTTCTCTTAAAAGAAGGTTTTAAGCGGTGGATTTTTAAGAACCTTTATATGCAACTTTATTCCCTTGTTGACTTATTGAAAGGGGTAGAAGACTGCAATGTATCAAGAAGGAGCATCTTCATAATTGCAGTGTGCTTTATGGTGCCATCATGTCACTCTAGGCACCTGCAATCAAAGGAAGCGATACAGGTTTCCCTCCCGTCACTGTGCTGTTGTTACTGCCACGACATGAAAAGCAAAGGGAGATCAAAGGATGTCTTAATGTGCTGGTTGTGTCCCACCTCACATAGCCTCAGGGTTACTCAGGGACTAGATAGCTTTGGAATGAAGTTACACTTGACCTAAGCACAAATTATTAGGGTTAAAAGAAGGTGAAATTCAATGGTTTCTGTTATATGGGACAGCCACACAAATGATTCAGTGATCTCTTCTCAGCTCAAACACTGTAATTCTGTGTGCCTGCTTCTACTGCCTACCTGTGACTCAGCTCGCACTGTATTTATACTCAGGGACAGAGGCCTCTTTTCTTTCATCAGTGACTTCCTCTTCCTTGATTCCTCGACTTTATTTTCTTTAACCATTTCTGAGCTTGATCCCAGGATTTTCTTCTTGCATCTCAGCGAACCCCAGTGATATAAATCAAGACACATTGCCTTTTTTATTTCTTCCTACCTGGGCGCTGTTCACTTGGGGTGTTTGAGTATATCAAATAGTGGCATCACCAGAGGAGATGCTAAGGTGGAAAGACCAAAAGACAGTGTGAGCAGCAGAAGGGGCAGTGATGGCTTCATCAGATGAGAAGGAAAGATGCCAGCACCAGATGACGACAGCTTGTGTGTTTCTTCAGCAACATGACACGAGTGAAGTTGTGTTGTTCTCACTATGATTTTAGTAAGAAAACAGCTTTGGCTGAAGCGGACAAAACAAAACAAAAAAAAAAATAGGAAGAGAGAAAGAGGAAGAAACACCAGAGCTGTCAGTTAGTCAGAACTTATCTTGTGAAGTAACTACAACATTTTCTGGGCTTTCATTTGCAGATCAGGTTTTTTCCTGAGCCGTCTCGCTTCCCTTCCGCTGTTTCTATTGCCATCCAAATGAACTGAACTATTTCCAGCATAAGATAAGTGGCATAGAGCTTTTCTGTTTCACATGCAACAAATTCCCTCTTCAAGGCCATTTTACACTCATAAGAGGCTCCTTGGAGTCCTTTTTTGATATATCCTGTTGTGTCCCCAATAAATCCTAACTAGAGTAGCTCTCCAGAAGCACCTCACATTTTTGCTCAAGGCTTCAGTGCCTCATATTCAAATGTGTTTGCCTGCATTTGCCCAGCACTGAGGATTTGGATACATATTTTTGTGACATTATATCAACAATTGACTTAGGAACATTTCATGTTGGAAGACGTCAACCACTTAATATGAGTACCACTGTACTGCTAGAATTGCTCATGAGCTACGTTAATGGGAGCCGGTCTTTTGAGCAGCTCTGTCTCCCAGCTACTTTGCTGTATGGGTTTGAGTAGCTATAAAAATAAACAAACAACACCCCTGATAAAGCAGCTTAAAAAATTACAGAAGTCCAAAAATCCCTATTTGCACAGCTGAATCAGAGTGGTAAATACTCCCCTCTCCCCAATGGTGCGCACCTGTAAACAAGAAAGGGGAAGCACGACAAAGTGATTCCAGAAAGGTTCCTGAGTCCATCAGCTTAGTGGGGACAGGCAGCACAATTTTTCTGAGGCAGATGGCTGACATTGCTGTTAATACAAATGGGAAGCTGAGAAGAAAGTTGCAGAAGGTCCTAGTTAGCAGCAAGATAATTGCTGTGCAACCTTATGTTTCTCTGTCATTCCTTCACTAAATACAAAGGAATATTAAAAAAAAGAAGAAAAAATGTTGTCTGATGTACGCTCTAATGCCAAAGAGAAGTCTGATGGGATAAAGAGCTGGGATGCAGACTGAGCAGTCACGAGGAGCTTTTGGGGTGGGATGCATTAAGCTGTGGAATAGCCTCCCAGAAGAAAAGGATGAATGCATGCCATCGCTGCAGGCATTACCTTAGGTTGAGCAAAACTTTAGCAAACAACTGGAAATCATCATAAAGCCCCTGTGATTCCGTGCATTAATGAGTTTTATGGTCACATTTAATGACAAATCACACTTTCTAGTGGTCCATGTAAAGGCATTGTGGGTAACTATTATACATAAAAAGACATGCCAGCGGGTAAAAATATCATAATCTTAGCTTTGGTGCAGCATACAACATATTCCCTGTTGGGCTGTGCACATTCAGTGGGCTGTAATGCTCTCAAAACTTCCCAAACTGTTTATTTTTCCTACTTCTGGGAAAAGTTACATGGACTGTAGCACAGGCAGTAGAAGCACATTTCCTTCCCCATAAAAATCAAAGAGAAGTCTAGCAAAAGCAAAGAGGGGAATTAAATAGACTTTCTGACATGCAATGGGCTTGGCAACATGATAGCATCAGGACCAGCTGTGACAACCTCCCTCCTGTCCATTCCCTAGCAAAAAGCATCTCTGAAGGTCAAAATAAGCTGCAGGTTGTCATGCCTAGAGGGTTATTAAATCAGGCCATCAACTTCAGTTTTGTTAGCACTCTAGTCTGAGGGAAAAAAAACCCACCTTGTTGCAAGTTCTCAGCTTTGATCACCTGCAGGCAACAGGCCCAGACTCATCTCATTCTTGTGCTTCTCCATGCAGATAAACAAGATATGCAACACTGCAACGGCAGCAGTTATTGTTGTAAAAGGTATAGATTGCAGAGCATCTAAGGAATTTGGTCCATGTAGCTATAAATATTTCAGACTCAGAAGGAATGCACAACACAGCATAATTTTAGAAACCAACCAAACCAAAAATCCTATATGAAAGTTTAATTAGGGGAACAAATGAATATTTTGGTGTATATCCAAATAGGAATGTCTTCATTATCAGTGTCTTTTGTGCCAGCATCCCTGAGGCCATTACACTGGATAAAATTGATGGGCACTTATTCTTGCTTCAACCCTAGAGTATTCAGCATGTACAAGCTAGTGTTTCAGTTGCTTTTTTGCTATTTCCTTATTAAAGCCTTTGCTTGACACTTATGAAAGTTCTTTGTCTTGCCTGTGTTAAACGAACACTGATTTGGCTGCCACCAGCAAAATTTGCAGTGGTATGAAGATTGCAGACATCACCTAAAACAACCCAGACACTTTCATTCTGATGATAGTGGTACAAGATCTATATTTAGCCATCCCAAGTGTATACAGAAAACTAGAAGTCATTTGAACCTTTGTAGCTACTTGAGCGTTATGAGATTGGGTGGGAATAATAGGGAAACACAGCGTAATCAGCTCGGAAAATGGCTTCCTACCATGCTTTTTTTCTTTCCCTAAAAGAAACTTCAGAAGGCACTACATAAGAAGTAATGGTAATGTGTTTTTCACAATAAAGCAGACTAATAACACACTGGGACGTGTAATATATGAGAGCAATCTGTGTTGTGTAGGAGGTAAGTCTCAAGACAAATCAGCCATCTGAAACCCATGCTACCACTTATATTAACCTGGGATGAGAAGTCCAGGATTCTCTGTGGCCTGATTCTCCCTGGTGCTGAGCACCCACTCACTTTGGCAGAGATGTTCAGCCATTCTCATCATCAGGCCATAGGTCCCTATGTGCTCTGTTGGCTTGTTATGGACCTCAGATTCCATTTCATGAGTTTATGATATGATATTTCTGCACTGGACAGAAAATGTACAAGAGTTTGATGTAGTGAAGTGTCAGGAAAGTGTAAAATAGGGTTTTCCTGTTGTTCCAAACTACAATTTTTCAAAAGAACTTTTCTCCAATAATCACGGATCAACCTGCAAGGTCATGGGTAGGAACTTCAGCAGTGGCTGGATTGCACTGGGGTCGGACTGTACAAGTCAACTAGTGAAAAATGCCACTGACCTGAGGAGTTTGGTGGGATGCACTGGGGATTCTTTAGGAAAGGAGTTTTGTCTGGAACATCTCCAGAGTGGTTCATTCTTCTTATCTCAGCTTTGGATGAATCAACTCCTGAAACTCTGTGCCCCTCTTCTGTAGAGAGGGAGGGTCGGTATGCAGTTTTGATTACAAGCTTGAATTTTAGAGACTAAAAACTAAAATTAATTCCATCACATGAGGAATAGATAAGGTACCAGTCAAGATTCCAACCTTCTCTACTGTTACCAGGAGTTTTCATTGTTTTTTTGCTCAAAAGCTACTGACTCCTTCTGTAGTGTCAAATTCCATGGCCATGGGAGGAAATGGAGGCATCACATACAGGTCCTCTCAAACCCGAGAAATTCACACTCTTCAGACCTTCAGATTTCTGCCATCAGATGACAATCATAAGACGTGTCTGGAATTAAACCCATAAAAATCAGTGAGACACCTTCCGCTCTACTCCATGAGCCTTGAAGCAAGCCCTTGGGAAGAGATTATCAACAGAAAGTGGCAGATCAGCTGTGGAGGCTGAGCATGGGGTGTAGAGCATGGGGTGCGTAAGCAATGTCTTACAATCTACCAGAGATAATGACTGAAAAAATCCTTCAATTATTAAAGGTTTTCAAGCCACTTCATCACGTCTGATGTTGCTGGTGACTGCTTTTGCAAACAACTTTTGGTCTCGTACACAAAGAGCAGACTTTCCGAAAGGATTTCCCCCTGGGAAGAGAGTTGTTCTTGTTACAGGGCTGCTTCAATCTACATCATGTTTTTGACACAGCGTTACATGTTGTATCTCCAGAGTCCCTAGTGAAGTGACTTAAACTGACATCCATCCGCTAATGCAAGAAGGGTGAAAGAGTGAGGACATGCTAATAAACACAGAGAGTCTCCTCAGTGTCCGTGTTTTGTTTTGGCGGAGGGAGTTTTGCACAGCACAGCAGCCCGTGCGGAGGCAGGACACAGGCTGCTGCCATTCACTGCTGTGATGGATGGAACAGCAGGGCTGATTTATGATCACCCGTGTCACACAGACACTTGCCCTTGTCCCTGAGCTATGAAAGGCTGTAAGAATAAAGGAGATAAATGGCAAAGTACTGCAGCTGCAGAAATAATTACCTTCCAGAAATGTAAAAACAAACCAGTTTTTCCCTATCCGTTTTAAACCTAAACGCTTCAGCGCTGGATACCTGCAAGCAGGGGCTGGCTTTTCACGATGCCATTCACAGGGATGATAACACAGGCTATGGTTTTTCACTCTGAATGTCAGATCTACAGACTCTGGTCACTATGTGCCTCTTTGGTTGCTGAAAAAGTCCTCCAAATCTCTTACTGGTGTTAAGATGTTGGTATACAATCAGTGCACTGACACAAATGTTTCTGTGGACTGGATCAATATAGCTATCTCTATGCCGGTAAATAAAATTGGTGACCTGCTTCCTCTTGCCTATTGGGCACTGTCCCTACCCTGTGTTGTTGGCCAGGCTGTGCTGAAGCATGATTTGGGAGAGCACTGTTTGGAGCAGACCAAAGGAAACAGACCTCCGATTAAGGATCGTAGATGATTATAGTCCACAGCTTGACTTTGTGCTTAGGTGCTGTTTTATTTACTGGGACAGGTGTAGCCAACAGTGCAGAGTTATGACAGTCATCCTTCGGTTTGCTTCTCTTACACCATTCATTGGTTGGTTTTGGCTGTTTCCTTTTCTTAAGACCATCATGATTTTTGTTTTAAGCGAGGAAGGCACTCTGTGTCAGTCGTCTTAGTAAGACATAACCTGGGGAAACTGGTGCATTCTCAGCCTTGCACTAAAACAGCAAACTTAATGAGTGGAGCACTCGCCAGCAATTCTGTACTGAGGTCATTACCAAAACCAGAGCTTCATAAGAGCAGATGTTTCATGTCTTAACTGCAGGAAGTGTTCTGGCTCCCAGCTTTCACAGAGCATTTCTGGATGAAAACAAACAGTTTTGGATGGCATCTGTCAGTAATGACACCTGGCTGACCATAAATTCTGTTATCAGGCTTGCAGCTGGTGGCAGTGGGAATACAGGTGGAGCAGGTCCTGCACAGCTTTCATGCCCATAGCTCCACCCCAGTCATTCCTTTATGAGCCGCAGTTCTTTAGCAGCACATGTAAGCTGGGGTGCTTCTGAGTTGAATGCATGGAGCAGTACCCATACACTTTGTCCTGGCAGGAATATAGGGAAGGAAATGGCACTGAATGGAGAACTAGTGGTGGGGAAGAGGCACCACTAGGATGGGAAGTTGTTATCCACAGCTGCTTACACTATAGTCCTCTTCCTTATCCTCCTCCGCCTGAAATTTAATGGAAAACCTGTTCATGTCCTTCAAGAACATCCTCGGGACAGAGTTTGGGGTTCTTGGCTCAGGATTATAAGGGGATGGAGATGCCTCCTCAGCCACTCTTTCTTGGGCATCAGGAAAGTTGCAGAGATTCACATGTAGCCCTCTGCTCAGTCTTTCCCTGGCACTAGCTCTAGGCAGCCTTCTGCCTCGCGTGCAGAGATTTTGCTATTGCCTTTCTCTGGTGCCTGATTTTCTTCACGTGCAGCAGAAGATCATAGGTTTTGTGTTTCACTGCATGAGGCACATGCCTGTGTGCTTTGTGGGATTTGGCTCATAAGTCAGGTTTTCCATGAGTGGTCTCCAGCTTTGTGCTCCCTGATTTCTGGGTGCTTGTCCTGTGACCCTGGGGTAGGCTTGCAGAACTGCTGAGCATTCACAGCTGCGTATGGAGTCCCAGATCCAGAACATGTTAATAATGCTAAGTGGGCTAAAAGTACTGTAATTGGTGTTTCAAAACTGATGCCCACAATTAGTGGAGGCTTTCAACCCTGAGCGCTCTGTGCAGCTGCTCCCAGTCTGTAAAACCACCCCTCCTTTACCTAGAAAATTAAATGGGTAGGGAATACATCTGATTTTGGAACAGAGTTTGAAGAACTCACAATAAATAAGGACTTAGATGGCATACTGAACAATGCTAAAAAGCAAAATATTGATTTTCTTTTATTAAGGGAATGGCCTATATTCTGTGTGCAAGGAATGAGGCAGAGGACCTGAGAATAAAAATGACGTATAATTGTGAAATTAAAGATAGCATCAGAAAGAGCTCCACTTGGAGGCTGAACCTGCATATGCAGCTTTATCCCTTTTCATTCCTTAATTTTAATTGTTGACGTTATATCATTATCAGTTTTCTTTTTTTGTAAATAAGATCCACAGATGCTCACTAAATCAGCATGCACTTAATGTAGACTTTTGTCGTGACCATAGCATTTGTTAAGCTCTTGAAGGCAATGCCTAATGAACATCATCAGCTGAATGATTTCAATTAACAGGAGAAACAGGACCAGTCTTTTGTGGAAGGACATTTTCTTTCTAAAATGCTTTTCTCTTCTACAAAAAGTGGATTGTATAAATGTAGCAAAGGCTCCCATCTCTAGGAGGTATAATTGAGATAGTCAAACCATCCAGCCATTAGTGACACAGACAATTTTTTTCTCTTTAACCTACAAATGCTTTCAGTGTGGAGCAGAGACACCCACTTATAAGGGCAGGTCAAGATATCACTTCCACTAGGCCCTGTAAAAACCCTATTGGAAAGACAAATTCTTGCTTGGCTTTGGCCAGAGTGGGCAAGCTGCGGTGCTGGTCCCCTGGGGAGGTGGCAGGTGCTCATCACCGCAGCCAAAATCAGGTCTGCAGCGTGAACGGTTAAAACATATGGAGACCAAAACCATATGGAGACTCAGATCTTTTCCCAACCCAACAAGGCATCTCAGATACACCTATGGTTCCTACAACCAGCCAGAGAAAACCAGAAAAGGTGTAGTGATGCCAGAAACCACTTCCACACTGAGGAAATTTCATATCAGTGCAAGTACCTGAGCTTTGGGGAAAGGTCTGTGTTTGCATATCTGTACACCTGGTTCTTTTCTACAGTTTCTCCTTATCTCAATATAACATTGCTAATAAAATTTTCAATATAACCTTTCAATTTCTCTTCCTAAACAATATGATATCAGCCTCTGAGGCATTAAGAAGAAAGTGAGTATTAATTAAAACAACTTCCATATGGAAATAAATTCTCCCCATATAATTTTCATAGATTAAATCCATACTGAGGGCAAAGAATGTTATCATCAGCAGGAACATGACATCAGATTGCTACTGATACCAGCCACGTAGAAGAAAAAAACATACGGGTGTGAAAATGAAACTGTTTGGGATTCCTTGGTTGGAACATGAAAAACCAGAGAATCCTGTTTTCTCTTTGGACTTGCTGGAAGTTATGATGCACTGCAGCTTTTAAAGAGAAGAAAAATATGGTACTGATAATTTCCAGAGCAGGATGAGGAAGCACACTGTTCCATCCCTGCTTCATGGGGGTGGGATGTAAACATCTTGCAGGACCAGCAGCCGCCTCCCAGGCTGCACGCTGAAGCACAGGGCAGGTGTAGCTGTCAGGGTGGGGGGTCAGGATGTCCCTGCAGCACACCAGGTCTGAAGATATTCCCCAAGCTCTTCTGATGAGATGACCCTTCCCACGGCACAATCCCCTCCCAGCTTTCCCACAGAGGGTTTGCCTCCCCAGTGCTTCTTGTGCAGGGAAGCTGGAACTTTTTCACATGAAGCAGTGATGTATTAAGAATTGATAGACGAGCCTTACCCCACGCTGGCACATCCCAAAATCTAGCTGCTGGGCTATTAATTTGTGGCAATTTCAGCAGCAGCAGAGCACATTCTTTCCAACCCAAATAACTTGAAAACAAATTGTGCCTTATGTTTGAATGTCAGTAAAGACGTGATCTAAAGGAACAGATGTTGTTGTCTTCAGTGAAATTTCATCTCTGCATACAAATTTATGGAAGACTTGAGTGACTCTGTGGAAATGGCCTCTGCTTAATACATATGCCTTTATAGAGCTTCAGCTTGTATATACCTAGATCATAGAATCATAGAATCATAGAACCATTAAGGTTGGAAAAGACCTCTAAGATCATCAAGTCCAACCATCAACCAACACCACCATGACTCCTAAACCAGGCCCTGGAGTGCCACGTCTACACCTTTTTTGAACGCCTCCAGGGCTGACGACTCCACCACCTCTCTGGGCAGCCTGTTCCAATGCCTAACCACTCTTTCGGTAAAGAAATTCTCCCTGATGTCCAGTCTAAACCTCCCCTGTCGCAACTTGAGGCCATTTCCTCTCGTCCTGTCACTAGTTTGTTGGGAGAAGAGACCGACCCCCACCTCACTACAGCCTCCTTTCAGGTAGTTGTAGAGAGCGAGAAGGTCTCCCCTCAGCCTCCTCTTCTCCAGGCTAAACAACCCCAGTTCCCTCAGCCACTCCTCATCAGACTTGTGCTCTAGACCCTTCACCAGCTTCGCTGCCCTTCTCTGGACACGCTCCAGCACCTCAGTGTCCTTCTTGTACTGAGGGGCCCAAAACTGAACACAGTACTCGAGGTGCGGCCTCACCAGGGCCGAGTACAGGGGCACGATCACTTCCCTACTCCTGCTGGCCACACTATTCCTGATACCAGCCAGGATGCTGTTGGCCTTCTTGGCCANGCACTCAATCCCCTCACCCAGATCATTGACAAAGATGTTGAACAAAACCGGCCCCAGAACCGAGCCCTGGGGAACACCGCCTGTGACTGGCCGTCAACTGGATTTCACTCCATTCACCACCACTCTCTGGGCTCGGCCATCCAGCCAGTTTTTTACCCAGCAAAGAGTATGCCCATCCAAGCTGTGAGCTGCCAGCTTCTCCAGGAGAATGCCATAGGAGACAGTGATGAAGATGAAGCAACCCTTATCAGATACTCTCAATCAATAGGCCTTAGTCTTACTTGTGCGTTAGGTGGGAAGTCTTGCTGACTTACCAAGGCCAAAGACTCGTCTTTCTAGTGAGGGGTTCTTGTCTGGTCACCTACAGAGCTCCTTCTGGCGTAACGTGTCTTGTTCTGTCCTGTGCCACAGAAAACCCATAACCTATCTCTTTGTAGTGAATGGTTAACCAGCATCTTAAGTGAACCCAAGCACAGTGGCATCAAAACAGTGTCAGTGGAAGGATCCTACAATTGTGTTAGATGCACTCAAAAATTTTTTTTCCCCAATGATATGTTCAGCAACAGGACCAAAATACCCCACTGATTTTCTTAGATCTTCTGAGGAAATCAGCATTCACCCCTCACTCTTCTAGACTACTTGTGTAACCTAGCAAATCACCTAGACCCTGCATGCTGATTTCCAGACTGCTGTCACTTCTTAGCTGCTTTGTCTACTTGTAACATCTACCAGCAGGCTGGCCTCTTTCTGTGACTCTGTTAGATCCGAGCACGGCACACTGAAACCCTTCTTTCCCACTGCAGACACCTTTTTGACTCCAATAAACTGGTGTTTGCGGAAAGTGAACTTCCTTGATGTGTCCATTTATTCTGAGACTATCCTACGTGTACTTTTTGCTTTGACAAATCTTCACCTGCTTCCAAGAGGACATTGAAAGGTTAGACAACTTTAATGCAAATACAGTTGCGGATAGCCCAGGTACTGAAAACTACTCACAGTGGCTGAGCTAATTATGGAGAATATAGCTAATAAAGGTAAATAAGTGTTAGCCATGCATTCTTTATAAATATGCACAGCAAGGCAGATGTACAGTCGTCTGGTTTTTACATGGCTGAATGGTAGCTGCCGTTTGATTACAAAGCTGTAGTCAGAAGTGCATCATCTAAATAACTTTGTAATCAGTCCTTTGCCTCAGTTTTGCCTGATTAAAATTACTGCACAAGTATCTATTCTTTCATATTCTCTTTCCCCAAGGGAACTCTTACAGACCACAGCAAAGGGAGATATTTTTAAATGTCCAAGATTTGCTCTCCCAGGTTGCCTCCCCTATGTTTGAACATGTAAGTGCCACTGAATGCAAACTCAGACTGTGGAAGGATGGAGGAAGAAAGAATAAGGCGAGCAGAACTGGTTGGAGCAGAGGCTCCAAGCCCATTGCAAGCCCTTACGCTCTTCGGTGCATTTAGGCATGAAACCCAGCCCTCCTTTGCAGTTCCTAGGGTCCTGATTTGTATATTTGCCTACAGAGTCAGGTCCTCCATGGAGCTCTGGGTCTGTCATACAGAGGCCCCCGAGTGGTATTTCTGCTGGGTGTGACTGTGCAGGAAGCAGATTTTGGAAAGCAAAGATTTTGCCCCACATTTTTCAACCTCTTCTGAATACAGAGAAATTGCTCCCATATTTCTATGTTCTTGATATAGCTGCCTGTCTCTGAAACAGCTAGAAGACTGCTGGAGTTCTGCTTTCCACCTAACAGACGCTTGGCCACAAAGGTCATGTTGTGTGTGTTATGGAAGTGCTCAAGGCCTTCATTTACTGCAATACATCTATGTAAATAAAAGACAACTGCAGAATTACATCCAGATCATAACAATAACAGGGAACTGGCTGCAGAAGAGGCAATCTCCTCAAGGTGTTCAGTGAGTCTGAAAGTGCCTTAGTAATACCTGTAATAAATAACACCAAATCTGGCAATAGTTTTCCCTCTCATTTTAGCATCAAAGTTGTCATTAGAAGCTTTCACACAAAGACAAAAAATACAGCCTAATGTTCTTTGCTTTTCAGAAGTGTTCTTTCGCTACCGCCCTACTGTGTCCAGATAGTGCAGCTCTCCCTCCTTCTGTCAGCTCTCCCAGGTCCTCAACCTGACATTTGATTTAAAATTTTGATGAGAAATTGAGCAGCTGATTTATATTTTTAAAACCAGCAGCAGTGCATCAGCCAGCAGAGAGTTTACAGCTGCAACTTGTCAAAGCCAGCACAACATTTCTGACTGTCTTTGGGTGCCCAGGGATTTTAAAAGAAACCCTGGCGGTTGCTGGCAGCTCAACCTGAAGGTCTCCATTTCAGGAAGAAGGGGAAAACTTGACCCTATAGCTCCTGGGACTGGTCCAGGGCCACCAAATTGGGGGCATTTTCAGTTTGGCATTTCTTGAGGGTCAGGGAAAAGGTTGTCCTTCACTTGCTCCCGGGAGGTTGGCCTTTACCTCCTGCATTTGCTATTAGTGCCTTGTGACAGTCCCACTGTCTGCAGCACTGGGTTGAACCCTGCCTGTGCACAGATGTCCTCCAGATCATCACGAGAGCCCTGGCAGGTCATGCTGCAGAGCAGGAGAGCCGCCACACCGCTGTGTTGCAGTCTTGGACCAGCCATGACAGCCAGAGCCATACTAGATAAGATTTATTTTCTGGCTTCAGCCCAGAGCTATCATCCTTCCCAGTCACATCAGTGGCAATGCCAGACTTGTGTCCATCACCTGACCTGATGTGACTTTGCTTCACATGTCAGATAAAAAGTGAGACGAATGAGTGATAGTGACACCACACTTCCAGGTCCTTCAGCTCTGGCAGAGTGGCTGAAGCTCTATCTTCCAACTTTGCCATCTCAGCAGCTCCAAAAGATTGGGAAAGACCGCTTTCCCTTCCTGAGACTTGCAGGACCCCTCCCAGCAGGAGTTAGATGAGGGTGTAGCCCCTTCACTGGCAGTCAATGGAAAGTAAAGAAGTCCAAGCCCTGTTGGGACTCCTGATGAGTCTGACAGTGGCTGCACAAATCACTTTAGGAGCTATTTGGGAGGTAAGTGGGGACCTGCTCTTCCAAAGCCTTCCCATTTACCTCCCCGAGGCTGCCCTGGCCACGTGGCATTTCCCAGAGCAAGCAGAGCAGCTTTGGCACAGGATGCAGAGGAAAAAGTTTTCCATGGTGGGACAGCTTTGCAAGAGGAAACATTTTCCCAGTACTACTAGGGAGAAAGTAAGTGACTTTGGAACCATGCTGGTTCCAAGCTGGGATGGCTTTGTAGAACGATGGCAGGAGAAAGCCATCTTGGAAGGTTTCAGTAGCCAAGATCTAAGCCTTGCACAACACATGGTTTGTTGGCAATTAGTTTGTGTATGTGTCTGAGCATCTGGCTCCATCCCCCGCAGGTTAGGTAAAAGATCATGATGGCCTGTATGAATTATACAGAGAAGCAGCATTTCCAAAGGTTTTGGTGCTAAGCAGGGTTCCTTGTTGCTGTTTCACATAACATATACTTGCCAATTAGTTGGGCATTATTAACTAAGTCATGACACAAAGCATCTTATTATGGCAGCTCATGTCACCTCCTATTAGTGCTAACCTCAGAAAAATGAAAATTTGTGGGCTGGAAAAAGAGGAGCATTTCAGCTTTTCAGATCTAAGGCATCCACGTGCTGCACTCCCCATCTAATTTTCCTGCTAATTTAGTGGGGCTTATTTAAAAAAACCCGATGAAGCACAGTGTACAAGCCACATAGGCAGCCTCAGGTTGTGCGCCGGTTACACAAGCCATCAGAGCCCATTGCTGTACAGGGGCCACTCGTTCTGACCCAACATTTTTGCCAGGCTAGCTGAGTTTTGCCCAGGGGCCAGACAATATTGTTGTTCTCCATCCAAGCCTGCTCACTGAAGCGCTTCTCTAAATAGAAGTTAAGGTTTCTGTTGCCTGCGTTCTTCCGTCCCTACTCAGGGTTTTACTGTTTCAAGGTCAAGAGAATTCACTATACTGCAGTGCTGCTAATGTATTCGCTATGAGGATAGAGGAGAGGATTTGAATAAAGTGGGAAAAAACACCCCTCCTGGTGTAACACTTTATTAGAACTGAATCTTTACCGAGCTTTCCTTTTTTTCTATTCAAATGAGTGCAAAAGCTAATTAAATGCAGATCTCCTTTTTCAGACATTTTCAGATTCCTCCAAAGACAGAAACGAGACATATAAAAACACAGAGAAATTTAGGAACTGTCACATACGTTGGAAAAGGGATTAAAGTATTGCCAAATCTGACTCAATTGTTCCATGTGGCTCTTGAAATCTGTTTCTCTGAAAGTTGCTGCTGCTTAAACCAAGAGACAGAAAGTGAAACTCAGCTTTGATTTAAAAAACAAGTTTCAAGAAAAGCTTTTCCAGAGAAGAAGCTTGGACATCAGAAATAAGTTTCTGAACTGAGAGTGAAATAAGAACTGGTGGTGTGTTTTTTCAGGAAAAAAAAGAATCTGAAGATAGATCAACTTTGTGATAACTGTTAAAAGTTTTGTTTTAATATTTGAAGACCTAATTTTGAGAAGGGTAACAGCATGATAAATAGATGCTGTTTTTCACACAGCTCGCCTGAGCTAGAATAAGTGAGGGTCTTATAAGGAAGGTAATTTACTTGAGCTATTCAGCTGAGTTTTTCTCTTCCACGTTGTCTGAGAAGGTCTGGGTAATGATCTGAAGTCTGGGTGCTTCTTTTCAGCGAAATCTGCCTTTGAATCTCTAGTGCACCGACAGCTAATGATCCAGCACTCTCAAAGCCCGGCAGGATCACAGCCTTTCAACACAGTTTTTCTACTTGCAGGTTGCCAACACACTTTTGTTTTTTGATCCTACAGCGAGCAAACATTTGCAAGTGCTACAGCCGGTGCGAGGCACGATATCCCGTGCACACCTTCCTCCCGCACTCTCCATGGACTTCGGTTCAGGGTTGCCAAGTAGGCGGTACACTTGGCAGAGAAGATCTCCATCTCAGCCATTGCAGCTCCTCAAACTCTTTTTGGCCTCAGTCCCTGCTCAGTGTGAGCTCACAGACCTCACCTCTTCAGGCCTCTTCTTTCCCTTGCTTATTGGAGGGATTATCTGTGCCGCTCGTCTTGCTCCCTCGCGCGCCTGACCCTGTTGCAGTGATGTCCCCAGACTTCACCTCTCGCACAACTCCCTGCTCCGAGCTGCACGACCCAACATTATTCTTCTAATGGACAAGCCCACCCTGAAGCTTTATATAATGGAAAAAAAAGGCCAAAGGGAATTTTAATAGGCTCCTTTATGCCTTTCATTGTTCTGAAGCAATCTTACTCAAACAGGCTCTTGGAAGAATTTCTGTGAGCTCTAGAGGATCAATTACAATGAAGAGATGATTAAAGAATAGATAAAGGTTTTTAATAAATTATAAACTTCCCGCAGAAGTACTTTAACAAAATGAAGTTATGACGGTGGTGATATGATATTGCCTTATGATCATTTCCCATTCGTGAATAGGAGATTAGATAAAGATTAGTGAAACAATGGAGAAATAGGAAATGTGAAGTTAAGGTTCAAATGCATATGAATACTACAGTGACAATAGGAATCATGTTAAAACCAGAAAATACATAATTTGTATGGCACCCTGCCTTATTCACCAAATATTCTGTAGAGTTTTTGATATTCAAACTTAAGATCACACAGTATGATCCTGTTCTTTGACTGGATAAATGTAAATTTTAAAGTTGGGTTTCTGTGGGAGCTGATATTTATGAATTCAGAATTTGCTTTCCAAATTTGTTGTCTCCAAGAAAACTAATTTCCGTAGAGTCAGTCCTGGCGGGATGATAGGAAAGGTACTCAAAGTGAGTTTACTGGATAAACAGGCAAAAATGAAATTTATGTTACAAGAAGGTTTTCACCCATTCATGTTAGGAATAGCATCAGTCAGAAAACTGCCCCACAAGAATTTTAATGCTTAAAAGAATTGCCTTTTGCAACTCAGAAGGAAAAGTGGAAATGCCCAACTCTAATCCAACAAACCAACAAATCCAAAGCAATTAATGCTGGGGAAAATATTAATATAATATTCAACATTAAGAAAGTCAAAACTTTACAACTTCTGGATTGCTCTCCCCAGTACAACACAAAACATCAGATGCAACAGGACTATAAAATACAGTATGCCAAAATTAGCTGCAACCGTTAATAAATGCCAAAAAAGTAAGATAAAAGGAGTCAGTACAAATGAAAAATTTTAATCTAAATTGTTTTGATCCCTTTTTCCTAGAGAAAATCACTGAACTTGGCCCCCATGAAACATTTCCATTTCAAGAAAACCCGTATTATCTGCCGGAAAAATGTTACACCCATTTTTTCTCTGTGGGTAACGCCAGCATCCGATAACTCACGTTCTTATCATCATCCTGCTGAAAAGCATCTGACCTTGTGCTTAGTGATGCTGATTTTAATGAGACTCTTGAATGAGTAAATTGCTTCTCAAGATGAGCAGGGGGATCAAAATGTCACCCAGTGTCATTTCAATGGAGTAAGTTTTTCAGAGCTGATCCTGGCTGACCTCCAGCTGAATAAACGCCCCTGTGGGAAAAATCACGATTCATATTTATTCGTCTAAAAAAGGCGACGTAGATCTGAGCTATCCTGCAACTTACATCATTTGTTTTCAGGTTGCTTTCAGACTTTCCTCAGGACATGAACATGGGGTGAAAACCAGCAAGGTGTGTCTGAGTAAACTTTGTGCCGTTTCCGTTCCTAGTAACGCTATCAAATTCAATTACATTTCACGCTGATGGCATTTGATTTCTCAGCTGTTCTATAAATTTTTTTTTACAGGAAACAGTGTCTCAGAATGTCATGTGCTAGTAAATCAGCAGAGCTCGATTAAGCCCAGGGAAAGATGCTGATTTACTCTACCTGAGTTTTTCTCCCTGCATATTTATTCTCAATGATCTGGGGATATACAGAGATTGAAAATGGCAAATGACTAATGCAGCTTCGTGAATCTCCATCCATCTGTCCAATCTACCCTGGCTTATAATAACATGTTAGCCATGGGGAAGAAATAATATTTAATGATATTATTTCTCCCATTCATTTGCTAGTTGGCTAATTCGGTCGTACAGAAGTAGTGTAGCATCTCTCTTGGAGAAATTAAATGTAGGCCTTGAACATTGCAGAAGAATGACTACTTGCTGTGACATTCAGTTTATATATACCTATTTCAGGTATTCACAGCAGAGCCCCTCTTACATACAACATGTTATTTATGCCCTCTTGGTTATAAGTGTTAAAGTCACTGGACAGCAAAGTGAAAAGATGATGAATGTAAGGCTTGCAGATTTTATAAAGGAAAAGGAAGCATTTGGATGACCGCTATATAATTCTTGTATGGTTCTTTTTGAAGCAAAACCCCCTCACTTTAATAATAGAGTTCCCTGGCAAAGTGAGTCATATTCTTGAAACTAGATCATGAGCTGCTTTTAATACTCGTGGCATCTTGTTAATTTATGAATATTTTCAAAGGTTCCACATGTTGCTGTTTTGGAGAGGGCCAGTGAGCAGCAACTTAGAGAAATATTTACTTACTAAAAAAAAATTCCTCCTATTACTGGCTAGTGATGTACCAAAATGACCTGTTGGACATCTCGTCTGCAGATTGTCATTTAAAAAATATATGGGAGTGGCTCAGAACTGTTGGGTACTGAGTTGTGACCATGATTGAGCAAACACTGAATTTCAGGCTGGTGGTTATTCCAGCATCTGAAATTGCAAAATAAATTCTTTAGCTGTAATGTGTTGCAGCATGGTGCTGCACATGAACAGAAACATTAATCCATTTTTCATCGTGAGCTACCAGAAAAAGAAACCCTTAAGAATAACATGTGTCAGAAACCTTGAGATATTGCTCAGCTACTCTTTTTGAATGAGGCATATAACCTGTTGCATTAGTTTATAACACCTACCAGTGATTTGTGCACCAAGATCAAAACTGGATGTCATTGTTGGAATTTGCTGCTGTTAGAAGGAATTGTAGTCGTCATGTTTTGTTCTGATGTCAAGTTGTTATTGGAAAGGGCTGAAATACCAATAAATGCGGGTTGCCTAAAAACTATTTGGAGAACTATTAAAGCACTGGCTAACATCTGTTTTTATTCTGAAAAGGAATGGAAAAATACACTTCCATGTTTTTATTAATTTGGTATTTCCTTGTTGAAAAAGTAAGAGTACCTAAAGCAAGGGCTAAATAAACCTGAATTTTCAGGTCTGCAGCTGGTGTGGTTGCAATGATGGAATCAGTACTGATGCGATTTGTGACTGTCACAAGTGTTGTGCTGAAAAGGGATGAACTGCGCACTGCCCCAGCCAGCCATGGTAACTGTGATCGTATTCATCAGATTTTGAAAAAGAAGCAGCATATTTAAGCCAATGCCTGAAACCAATAATTAAGATTCAAGTTTTAGGAGTATTAAATATAGACCAGGAAAAAAAATGACATCTACGCCTCCATGTCCTCAAGACAAACTGATAAAACAGAAGAAGAGAAAGAATAATTAGGAATAAACTTCACATAAATCTGCATGTCATCTGCATAAAAACGGATCTCTTATCTGTATCTTCAGATCATCTCAGTCAAAGGAAGCTTGTGGAGGCTGAATAAAGATGAGCCCAATGAGAAAACCTGTGGGGCATCAGAGGAACCAGACTCTGTGAAATCAGAGCGGATCAGCTACCCTGTGTGAATATGACGGATATAAAGAGAAGGCAAAAAAGCAGAGCTCAGCCAAAAGGTCAGCTGCCTTGTAGGTAGTGGGGTGCTCAGGACCGGGCTGCTTGTGGCTGGATCCTCTGGGTGCTGAGGAGCAGCGCTGATCCTGCACCGTGGTGGGAGGGAGAAGAAAGCTCGCTGAAAGCCAACTGCTGGGCTCACTCCAGCTGTTGAGTAAGGGTATTGCTGCAAAGTCTGCCAGGATCTAGTGGACTGTTTTAAGAAATGGGGCTACAGACCTCATTTTTATTTGGGTTACTGTTGCACCGGTCATCTCAGCACAACTCCTGTTGCAGATGGCGAAGTCTTCTGGGGGGAGTGTTGGACAATGTCACTGGGGCAGATCACACAAGTACAGTTATCTCCTCTGGAAAGTCTTGGCAGAGCCACATCAGATTAAGCCGAGTGCCTTTGTCAGGTGGAGATGTGAGGGGCTAACAGGCTGTCGGTGCACTCCCTCTTTATCCACGGAGAAAGGGCCAGAGTGCCGCGCAGCAGAAGGAGCAGCTTCTTGGGTCTTCTCCAGCTGAACAACAGGAGGGGAGAAGATGGCATCTCACCTGTTCCCATGGTTTGAGAGCACCACTGGCTAGTCACCAGCAACCCCTTTTAGTGAAACACGTGAGCATTAATAATACGCACTTCTTTCAGTTGAGCTTAAATACTGTGGACTCAAATGTCTGCAGCCACAAGAGGCTGATAGATCAGGTTTGTAACAAACCAGATGGTTTCTCTCAGTTTTCTTGTGTAAATGAAGGCCAATACCTATCTTTTACATTTTCCAGAAATGTAGCCTGGTTCGGTTTGCAGATATGAAATGATTGAAAATTCCCCACAGTTCACGACAACGCTTATGTGCTTTCCAAAATTGGGATGTTTCCCTCAGCGTGATTCTGCTCCCAACAGTGTCAGTGGATGACTTGTCATCACAGACACAACACAGCCCTGTATCTGCCATTTCCCTGCAGCTCTGCCTCTGCTCCGTGAGCACGGGGTATTGCTGAGGATGAATGAGCTGCCATGATGGCGGTGGCTGGGCAGACACTGGTGCCCCTGAAGCTTGACAGGATGTAAGGTGCTAAAATTCAGCCTGATCGCTGTCCCAATACTTTGCTACTTCAGGAAACTACAGCACAGAAATTGTGTTATGTGTTGATTGCACTCCACCTTTGAAGGTAATTACCCCTTTTGTGCTAATTACCTTTGTGGGCAGGTTGTTGCAGAACCTCACCACTCTCAGGCCTTCTCACCTTATTGGTGCCACACAGAATAATACTGGGATTTATAAGGGGAAAAACTCCAACTACACACACTGTGGGAACAGGCCGGCAAGAGAAGTGTCAGATTAAGAGATTAGGGTATGATACTTTTTGTTAACTGTTCGTAATTGTTTTGGCACTTGTCCCAAGTCCACTTCTCTGGATATTATACAACCCCTTCGCCGAGTACTCATCATTTCCCAAAGAAAAGTCAGTTCTCGACAACGGGTTTCTCTATAATGCAGATATCTGGTGTTGGGTTGATCTCGGTGGGGAACATCCTCCATTAGTGCTTGTCTTTGAGCTGGAGAAGATGATCTCCCATTTCAGAGTTTTGAACCCAACTGCTTTCTCTGCAACTATTTAAGAAACACTGCTTGACTGTATTTTTTGCCTTTATGCTCTGGAAATGCAGGCATACATCAAAATCCTCACCAATAAGCTTGAAGGGACCCTGCTCTCTCTGTAGCAGCAGTAGGGGACCCTACCATAGGCTCCTTATCATCGCCTACTGTGGGATCTGAGCTGAGCTTAGTGGTTGGACACGACAAAATGAGAAGACGTCCAAGTTGCTGTCCATGGAGAACAAGGAGTAAGGCATAAAAGTGAAACAATGAAGTTGCCCTGGCTATAAATAACTCCTGTCTACATCTCCTTTTCATTCCTGGAAATGATAGTAAGATGATGAGCAGATGTCCTTGCAGGAATCCTTAGGTCAGAAGTGTAAGGAGTTTACCTTCTTTGCAGCTATCTAAGCAAGTATAACTTGAAAATCAGGATTCAGCAAAGTACTTCAGCATGTATATGCATTCCATTGCAGAAAGTCCATGTTTAGGTGCTTTGCTGATTCAGGGGTTAAATTAATTGGTAGTGATTTTATTAACAACACCTTATACATAATTTCTTTCTAAAGAAGAAGAACATCATTAAGTTCTAAATATTGTTTTTGATGAATTCAAACGATTACACCATGCATCAACACCATTCATTAAAATAAATTATTACCTGCCCACGTTTTATTAATGGTGCTAGCTCTGCTGTACTTGTGGACTACGGACAGATTGCTTAGCTGGTGTAAATCAGCAGTACTCCATTGTCGCCAGTGGTAGGAAGTTAATTTAAACCTCTGAGAATCTGGCCCGGTGTGCTGAGACAAGTTCTTAGAAACCTATGGTCCAGGTGGATCACAGCTGGTCTGATTAAAGTACAAGCAAAGTTGGCTGGATGGAATCCAGAATAAGCTGATTACCCAGTAGTGGCCTGAAAACACATAAATCATGTGCTCAAAGTATTGTGCTATGGTTTCTAATAAGCTTATCTCCTAGCTCCAGCAAGCCAGTCTCTTATGGGAAAAACCAATAAATAACTGTAAAATGAAATAGGAATCTCAGAAATTATTACTGTTATATATTTATTAAGTGTGCTGCACTGGCATAAAGGAAAGCACTCTGTGCAAAGGGGCATTATGCACTAAGTCATGCATCATACCCAACAGATAGGCATGGAACACAGCAGACCTAAACTAGCACAGAAATCTAGCGCTGCCCCTCACCCCGCTCCCTTAATTTTTGGACAACAGTATTTTAAAATCTCATCCAGAAAACTTATCAAACTTCATCTTCTAACTACAAGCACTTCAACTTCCTATATTCACTGATACTCCCACAGGAAGTCAGCTAAAGCATTTTCTAATTTGTAGCCTAGTACTTCTTCTGGCCTGTTCAAACACCATTAGTTCTTGTCTCAGCATTTTTCTTTACTTTAAATAGCTCAATTCCCTTCTGTTTGGTTTTGGGTTTTCTTGTTTTTTTGGTTTTGTGGTGTGTCCCCCCTCCCCCCCCTTCTGGATATTTTATTAAAAAATGCATTTCCCTTTCATTTTGTGAGGCCCAACATCCAAATGACTTCAGGATAGATGGATTTTCTCTGAGTGGTCTGGTTCCAGGGAAGACTTTCAAGCACGCTTAGGGTAAGAACCAGTCGGTCTAACAATGTAAATGATATCTGATCTAACTAGCTGTGAATGTTGCGCTAATTAACACAATGGAAGTATCCTGAGCATCCTACCACCCGACAGACTTTGCAATTGGTTGATCACCTCTGCAGTGGCAAAAGTTTGTCATTCTTGACAGTGGGTGACCAGTAATGTTGAGGATTCCCCAGTCTCAACACAGCAATGGACAGGGTCCTCCCTCCATCTACTGGAGTACCTTGCATGACACATCACCTAGACAACATCCAAATTTCAGCAGAGTGGGGTTCTACAGAGAGAGAAGCCTAAGCTTTGGGTGTGGAGTTTAGGGCTACAAACTAGATGCAGAGTGAAAGAAGCAGCAGGGGTGTTTTGGATATTGGGCACTGAATAGATTCAACTAGATGATGTGAGGAGCTGGGAAACCCAGTAGGCAGAGACGGGGTTTGGACAAGGACATGTGCTCCCTAGACCTTGTCTTTGCCATAATATCCTCAAAACTGCATGACCATGAGGCAAATGATTAGATAAGACCTTGGTTTATGATGTTGACCAAAATTATCTTAATTTTTTTCCGTGCTTCACTTACCTATATTGTGCTCTTACTGCTCAGATTTTAATTCCTTTGTGGCTGGGAATATCTCTTTGTTCTGTATATCTCTTTCTGCTGCCTATCACACACAGTCCTGCTCCAATTTTTGCACTTCTGTGTGCTACCATATTAAACAGTACATTCAAATAAAGTATCCTAATAATGTCAAAAAGAGTGAGGAAGGTATCTCATGAAAAAATCAGGATCCTTAGTCAGAACAAGATGGACAGATCTCTGCAACCATCATATGGACAAGGTAGAAGAAAGGCACTGTTGTTAGGGAAACCACTTTCTCCTTAGTGATTAAAATAACATCTGACAGACTGCAGGAATCAAGTCTGTTATGAATATTCATTTTTTTTTCTGCCTTCAGAACAACACCCTACTGAGGACCACAATTATATTGCAAGGTTTTACCTTTTCTCATTTCATAAAAGTATTTGAGAAAGTGGGATAGCTGAGGGGGCAAGAAGAGGGAATGGAACTTTATCTTGGTGAGCTCCGTCCTAATGGGAGCGTTTGCAGAGTGTGAATACTCCCGTTGGGATCTCCTGCTTCCTCCGCAGGCGCACCAGGATTTCATATAAAACACAGATAGAAGTTGCTGCTATGTGCTCTTTTAGTTGCAGTTTCCTATGTTAAATATGCTCACAGCTAACCCATGGGCTGTGTTTCCCAGAAGCCTAAGTCCCAAGGCACCCACACCCACTGAGAGATGTGACCAGTTTATTTTCCTCCACAGGTTCCTAACTCATGTTTCCAGTGGTGATAGTTTTTATAGAATCACAGGATAACTGAGGCTGGAAGGGATCTCTGGGGTTCTCTAGATTAGATCAGGTTGCTCAGGGACTTGTCCAGTCAAGTTTTGAGTATCCCCCCAAATATTTCTCAGCCTCTTCAGGTCCCTCTTCCAGTTTTTGACTACCTTCACAATGAAAAAGAAATAATCCTTATATCTAATGATAATTCCCCAGGTTGCAATTTGTGCTGTTTCTCTCATCCTTCTGCTGTGGTACGTCTGAGAAGAGTCTGGCTCTGTCTCCTCTATGCCCTGACTGTATGGGCTGTCACTTGTCACGTGGAAAGGACAGTCAAGGCACAGGTCTGCACATCAGCCATGGTGGAGTAAGATGTCGTTTAAGTGGCACGATGGGACATGGTTTTAGAAGGTGGTCCCTCATGGATGTGTTCTGGATATGTGCATGCTCTGAGGTGGGCTATTTTGGAGGCTCTTGTGAAAGGAAGTTATTATACATGAAGAGGACAGCACCAGTAGTTTTCCTGAGTGACAAAATTGCCTTAAAAATGGCTATAAATGTTGCATGTGCAGATACGAAGGGTTTGAACCTAAAATGTGCCTGTGGGCTTCAGAGAGGGGTCAGTGCTTATTTTGAATGGGCTCAGAGCATATGGAAATTCTTCTAAAAATGTAAAAAGATGACCTTTGGGTCACACTGCGAAGGTGGAAGAGGAGGAGTAGTTTAATTGACTTGTGCTCCTTCTGCGCTGCCTTGGGATGCAACAAATGTGTGAATGTTCAGCCCAGCCATTAACAATGTTTCTATCTCAGTTCCTCTATTTCTGTGGGCTTAAATTTAAATAAAGACTTCATAATAAAACGTAACAGCTCTATTTTTAAGGCAGGGGAATCCAAGCAATATTTTACTATAGTGCTAGTATGCTGTTTCCAAGTATTACCTCTAAAACCAGGCAGGAGCCTGTGTGGACCTCGGTGTACTTCCTACAGACCACATGCATTGGAAGTTACATCTGTGTTTCTTGTGTGTATTCTTTGGCACACATTTTGCTAAATGTGAAGAGTGAGAGGTGCAGAGATCTGTACATAGGAGAGGCTGACCAAAAAGGGACAGTAGCTGGAGTTGTGAAAGAGAAGAACCATTTGGTCATTCTGACCCAGCTAAAAAGTAGTTGGGAAAAGTCACCTCCTCTCAAATCTTAGTGTATTCACCCTATGACAGTAATTAGACATTTCTTAGCCATCTTCTGAGACTCCTGGCCTTTTATAAATCCTCTTTTGCTGTGGAACAATGTTAGCTTAAATCTTTCTCTAGTCATCTCAAACGCTTGGGTAAAGATGACTTTCTACTCCTTTAAGGTAGGTCATGCTTCAATCGCACATTCTAAATCTCAGTCAATACCTGCTTTTTGTGTTGGGTTGTTTTTGGTTTTTTTAATTACAAAACTAATAAAATTACACTTTTATGTGGATTATGGCTTTTCTTTGCCTGCCTTTACCTTTTTCCTAGTGACATTCAATATTTCAAAATAAAACACCATTTCAATGGTTAGAAAAAGCAGAGACAGGTAGAGTGGAGTTCAGGAAGGAAAGACCTGTAGTAATAAATCTGTGTAACGAATATCAGTCTGTTGTCTGTATCACTCACCAAGGACAAAGGAGTGAGACAGATACTATACTGGAAGCTGCAACCACCCATTAGAATTTGTCACTTGTTGGACTGCAGCACCACGTAAGTGTAGCAGAGCTGTTTAAGTTATGCCTACATTTTTATAAGCTTTGTGCCTGGGGCGACCCGTGGTCAAAAGGCATGTGTGCACATACACGCAAATCTCTTGTCAGATCTCCTGTGCTTTTTATTTTTTGGTTGGTTTAAAACTGGTTATCTTCAGGGAATGGGGGGTAGATGTTGGTAGTTATCTTTCTGAAATGGTTAACGGAAAGCAGAAAAGGAGAAGCGAAATTGCCGCAATACTAATTCTGCCCATACTGCTCAACGTAGGCTTCTCAACTTGTCTCTAAGTGGGACTCCCCATGAGTCACTCCTTTATGAAGACTTGGCTTTGCAAACTAAGCAAGCAGGTTAAGTACTCAAGTTACAGAATTATTATCCAGGCCGTTCCCTGGAGCTTGGAGTGGAGTGGAAAAGCCATAAAGGCTGCATAATAAACCAGCCCAGGAATTCGCAGCAGCTTCACAGGCAGGCACACTGTCATTGCCTTTGCTCCGTGGGGAGCACTAATTGTAGCACTTGCTGCAGTCCCCTTCAGCTTACTGACAGAATGCCAATTTCAGGCAAGAACTAATTTATCAATGGCTGGAGTGGCTAAAGAGAATATATCTCCTGTCATGTTCCAGGCTGCAACTGCAGTGTTTCTAAAGTAGCTTTTGTTGCTCTCACAAATAATGCATGTTAACAGGGTATTTCTGCAACGAGGAAGAAGGTCCTGTAGGCTTCTAGTCTTATTAGATAACAGTTGTTCTACATTAATCTGTTTTAATGAAGTTCCTGACCTTCTTCCTTGGTAGACTGATCAGTAATTTTCCAAATAAATCTTGCCTCGCATCTTAATCCTATTTTGCAAATAATCCCAATAACTCATGTATGAACACTTACAACAAGAGAGACTAATGCACATGGAGACTAATACTCTGGGTAATTACATTGTATGGTTCTTAGGACATTGATTGCCAGTTCTGATTCGTGGGGAAAACAGTACACAAGAAAGATGTGAAGTGGACTATTAAGTCCCACAAAAATTTATGCAGATATCTTCAACAAACCTGTGCAATCGTAAAGTAACCAAACAGTGTTGAAAAAAGGTCTTATTTGTGGTGCGTTGCATAAGTCAAGAGATTTAGTAGGATCTTATAACAAAGTGAGAGTAATTAAATGCCTTAGAATCAGGAATTGGACACTGTAAATGAAAAATGTCTGAAGAGGAACAGTTAATAGGTTATGTCAGTGTGTGTTTCTAGAGAAGTTAATGGGCATGATTAAGTCTACTTTTTATCTCTACCCATAAAGCATATTGGTTCTTACGTACTGAATTCTACACCTGTGCATAGAGAGAAGTGAGAAAGAAGTCATGTCTAGATAGGTAGCATGGGAGAGAAAAGTGGAACAAGGATGTAGGAGGTGCTTTTAAGTTTATGCCTTAAATTAAAGGGGAGAGAACGGGACGCGCAGCAAAGAAGATTGAACACAGTAAGAGCTTACTATGGTGTATGGCTGTGATGGATATACGGTGAGGGGTGCTGAGATCACGGTTATCTCTTCAGGAGTACAGTGCTTTGTGGATACATTTTTCTCTCCCATACCGTCAGGTGAAACCACGCGACTCTACCGTTCGATGCTCTCATTTGCCACCTAGTTACATCCAGCAGTCTTGTTTCCATTTTCTTCCAGGAGTTGTGGCAGCTGCTAAGTAAAATGGCTTTAAAGAAGCCTCCCAATAGCAAAGAAGAAAATATGCCAAGCCAGAGGAACATGAAGTCAGTTATTCTGGGATTTTTCTGAGTACCTTCTTATAGGTTTTCATCAGCTTGAGGCCTCCATTTCTGATTGGGGAAGACAACTAGATACCTGCAGTTACCTTTTTGGGTGTCTTTATCCAAACAATGGTCCTTTTACCCAAGCTTGGACCAACGTTGACAATCCTGTATTTCACTGTTCAAACACTATTTAATTCAGTGAACATGTGACTAACTGCATTTTTTTCTGTTGTTTTTTTGGTTGTTATATTTTTAAAACACAGGGATGTGGCACTTTGATCTGGTCATTGGTAAAATGAACAGCCCTTACTGTTCAGTGTAATGTTTAATATATGAGCAGCTTTCTACACACAGTGTACAGACTGACCTGGTTTTCAGGAATTCCTATTTTGTACAACTGTGATGGTTTTTTGAAGGAGAGGAAGGCCAGATATTGCATTGTGCTTTCCTTGTGCATTATGCTTAGTTAATCACTCCTGTGAAATAGATGAAGAATGAAGCAAAATACAACCTCCTTTTTTCTTTATTACAAGATTTTGTTAACAGCTTATGCCACTTAAGAAGTAGAACTTTATCATAAACAAATAAAAAAATTACTTTCTTTGAACAGTGAGGTGAAATTACTTTCTTTGAGGTGAGCTGTAGCTATTTTTCATGCAGCTGCTTACACATATATGTGTAGCCCTCTCTATTCTCAGTGAGAGACACCAATTAAGTGTTCATTCATTAAAAGGCAAGGGTACGATTCCAGTTTTGAAACCTCAGCTGAACATCCAGTGACAGACATGCTTGTGCCTGCTCCAGCTCTCTTACATTTCTCACCTCTGCTTTACATTTTCCTTCACAGCCCATAGGAGGTTTGGGGAATTTTTAACTTCAGCACGGGTTTGAAAGCAGGCTGGGTAATGTTAGGGGTAATCATGCTAGGTCAAGATGACTGCATGGCTCACCAGCACTGAGAGGAGATAACTGCAGCATGATTCCCACTTTGTCAGTAAGAAAGCATCTTTGTCTTTAAAATACCGTCAGAGATGGTGAGAACCTTCTTACCAGGCATCCATTTAATGTCTCTGCCATGACGCTTCAAAACCAGTGTGAGTGAGATTTTTCCCAAGTGGTTCAGACTGGAAAATATCAGCAAGTTGATTAAAACTCCCCAATGAGGGAAAGGTGGAAAGGGAAACTCTATGTCTAACATTTACATATCATGATTTCTTGAGTTTTATTTAAGAGAAATCTAGATTGCAGGTGTTACTTCAACATGTGTGAGCTAGACTTACTACAGAAGTCATCATGATCTGTTATTTTAATAGTTATGTCTTCTTTATATAGTACATTTCAGTATTTACTTCTCAATAGTTATAAAAGCCTTCAGATACTAACAGGCATCCTTAAGGAATAATTATGCATTTTATGGTAAAATTATGGACCTTCTAATAATTATTTTGGAAATCCTGAAAACTAAATGCTGTAACGAAAGTAGTATTTCAATCTGTTAGGCTCACATAAAATCAATTTTAAAAAGTATCTGTGTCGAGTTTATTAACCAGTCCTTGTGTTGCATACAGTGGGAAACCATTCTGGTAATAGGTTTTTGCTGTCGGGAAAGGAATAGATATTGAAGACTATATTACCATGAAGAGTCAAAGACATATCTTCACTCGGTATAGATCAGCGCAGTGATGCTGACATGGTTTTATACTCCACGAGGATTTGATTCCCAGCTTAAAAATACAATTGTTAGAATAAATATAAAATCCCAGCAGCAGCCCTCTGACATGTGGGACAGGTTTGACTTGGACCATGGGCCCCTGTTTCTATGCTGCTCTCTGCTAGTAAAGGTGCACAGACCAGAGAGTCAATACGTAGCTTGCAGATATTGCACGCCTCAAAGATCCTTTCACTTAGTACGATGAGCTCTAAAAGAAAAGACACATTGATACTGAAAGTTAGACTTAAAGAGTGGGAGGAAGGCAAATAGATCAGCTACTTCTGGAGCTCCAGCTGCGACCAAGGTTGGGTTGGTTGGAAGAGGTGGGTTTAGACCCAGCTGAGCCCTGGCTGACGACTTTCCTGCAGGACTGCTCAGTTGCTTTTCGCGGGGCGGAGCTGGAGCTGAGTCTGTAGCCTGGGAGCTGTGTTTAAAACATCCCCTGTTTTGATAGCATTTTGCAAGGTTCCTCCTGCACCATAGGATTTTGGTGGTATCTCCTGGTCATACCAATAGGCCTTTATCAGGCTTTTTTTTTTTTTTTTAATGAGGCTTTGTGTTTTAGAGAAAAAAATTAATTAATCTTTTCTTACAAGCCTTAATGCAGTTAGAGCAGCTGGAGCAGTCCTGTGCAATTTGGTGCTGCACAGAGAGGAGATCTGGGACATCCTGCCAGGTGAGATTCTGTGGTACAGCTGGCTGTGGTTGCAGGGATTGGCTTTACTGACCCAGGTATCTCCTCTTCACTGATGTTCTTGTTTGAGCAGCTCTCCTTTATTGGGATCCTTGGGTGGTAGAAATGTCCTTTCCTTCAAATAATACGGCTTGTACAGGCCTCTGTTACAGGTGCTACAGCACTGACCCTCTGCTGAAGACCCTCTCCCTGCTTCATCCTGTAGGACAGAGGAATCTCCACCCCAATTACTCCATGCTGCAATGTGAACTTTGCTGCAAAACTGGCTTAAAATGCTTGGTGATAGTCATTGGAGGAGCTCAATTTTTAGAGCACAGATCTGCCTCTGACAAGCTAACTGTCACAGCAGAGAGGAAGGACATTATTTAGTGTGAGAACTTGTAGGCCAGGTATCCTGTAGCTGTCATGAAAAAGAGTTAGCAAAAATTACCTGTGATTGAACTCACTGGCACCACCAAAAGAAAACACTAAGAAGAAGCAATGTTGTGGTATGTAAGAGTCCATAAGCAAAAACGAAGGTGGTAAGAAAAGCTGAGGGAAGTTTTCTTGGAAAGATAAAAAAGATGTGACACACAGTGAGGAACAACAAGCAGCTACTGAAGTAAGTGGTGATGTTACTGTCTGGGATATAGAACCGGAAGATTGTAAGCGATGACCTGAACAATGAATGGGTGAACAAGGGAACACTCTGAGTTTGCAGATACTTCGCAGTTTGAGCACCTGAATCTCCATGGACCATGATGAACCATCTCCATGTTCACAAGACCCCAAGGATGTTTGGCCAACAGGCTGGTGTGGTTTTGCTACCAGTGCTTTCATATTGCTGCTTATTTTTCACAATGGTGTATGTATCCAGCCAAGTTTGTAAGTTAGTGAACAGCTTATTTTGCCTCTAACTGCTCACCTTATCCACCTTTGTCATGTTAGCTACAATTTAATGGCCTGCCCAAGATCAGAAATCAACAATGATCTCTGCAACTAACTCCTTTCCTTTCCCCCTCCAAAGGACCCTAAGTCCACCCAAAACTCACCTGCTATGGACTATTTGATTTTCCTTTGCAAAAGTTGCTCTGTTGCCTTGACTAAACCACATGGCCTCCTGCATCTCCTCAGGAGACCGTACTTCCAGCTGTCAGACCGTGAACCTTAACACAGCCCACCTGCGATGTACGAAATAAGGCTTCGTAGCAGGGAGACAGCTGGTTTGTTGTCAGTACCACTAATGCTCATCACTGTTATTTCACTGCTGCTTTCTGTGTCTCTCATGTCTCATGTAGTGACCTGTCATCTGGTCTCCTCCACCTGTACTGCGAACAGGAGCGAAGGGTGTTCCTTCGCTGTGAGTTTGCCAGGAGTGTAGCACAGAGGTGTTTGCTGTCAGTAATAATAACTGAACATAGTAATACAGGGTTGAAACACACTCAGTTTTTTAGGTCTAATAGTCTTCTCAAAAGCAGAAAATAAAGAATCAAATTGATCTTATTTCTGTTCAAAATCTATGAAATTTGCTTGGTGATATAACAAATGAACAGCAGCACAAGCCCCATATATTTACGTGCATTTCCAAACATACAAAAGCCAGCACTGGTGAGATACATCTGGAGTGCTGGGGCCAGTTCTGGTCTCCCCAGTAGAAGAATGACAGGCACTTAATGGATCACAAAGGGCCATGAAGACGTTGAAGCAGCTGGAGCATCTCTCATATGAGGAGGGGCTGAGAGAGCTGGGACTGTTCAGCCCGGAGAAGAGAAGGCTCAGAGTTCAGGGCTCAGGGGCATTTAGCCATGTGTATAAATTCCTTGTGGGAGGGTGTGAAAAAGGTGGAGCCAGGTTCTTCTCAGTGGTGCCCACTGACAGGAAGAGAGGCAATGGGCACAGACTGAAATACAGGAAATTCCACTGAAACTTTAAAAAAAAAAAGGTTTTAAAGGTGAGGGTGGTCAAACACTGGAGCAGGTTCCCCAGAGAGGCTGTGGAGTCTCCATCCTTGGAGATATTAAAGATGCAGCTGGACACAGCCCCAAGGAACCTGCTTGTGCTGACCCTGCTCTGAGCAAGGCAGTTGGATGGGAGAATCTCCAGAGGTGCCACTAACCTCATCCATTCTGGGATACGGTGAATGGGGGTATGAGGCCACGAAGGAAAAAGGGCTGCTTCACATAAAGGACAAATTTTTCATGAGAATACGTTTGGGTAAACTGGCCATGGCTACTTTGGTCTGATCACTGAGAGAAGAGTTCTACTGCCAGGGCAGAAAATAGAGAACAGAATTCCAAATACATATACAAAACCACATAGTCTGAAGAGGCAACCTGGCCATTTCATGAGGGAGATTGTGTGTCACAGGTTGTAGCCTGGGAATGGAGGCAGTAACCTGGAGCTCTCCTTCCAGTGCCTCGTTCATGCAGCCTGACTCGGCCACAGCCTGCCAGTGCTGAGAGTAATGGGGAAAGTGCCATAATTACATCATTTCAAGCAGTATAAATATGCCTGAGAATAGAGATCTGCTGCAAACAACTCTCTGCTTTTCCCATTATGTCCAGTTTTGTTATCTATGAACATATATATGTCTAAGAGTATCTGGGAATATGTTATAAATGATGGTCCCTACAGACACACTGTACTTATCCTTAAGATAAACACAAAATCCAGAAAATAAGCTAAGGTTTTTGGAAAGGCTGAACTGGCCGCAGAAGAAATTAACATCATTAGTTGTGATTGACTGTTGGAGTCGTTAAGGTCAGGCTTATAGAAAATATAGCCTGACCTCAGGCATCCTCTGGGTCACAGATGCTCACCCTGTAACCTGCACCACATCTGTAACGTCTAGTTGAGCTAGAGCAGGGATTTGGGGAAGAAACCCAGTTAGGCTTTAGAGATGGATTCAAGGTCTCCTTGTAAATAGACTAAATAGATACTGATCCTCTGAAAAAGCAGAGTGCTGTCAAAAAAGAGCAAGTATGGGGAGGTAAAAAAAATGTTTCTGAAGAGCAGCAACAATCACAGTATGGGTTAGACGCACTCTTTGTTTTGAGATCCTTGTTAAAACCGTGACAGCTTAAAGCACTCTACGGAAATGAAACATTGGAGCAAAATGCTGTGGGACTGCTGAGAGAGTGTTTTTACAGCAAATTCCAGAGCTGAAAAGTGGAGGAACACATTGACTGTATGCCCAGGAGAGAAAGCAGAAATGGATATGAACAAACGATTGCAAAACACTATGTTTCTGCAGCTGAGCAAGTGATCATGCAGGTGTTTGGATCGAACGAGCTCTGCCCGGCCGTCGTGGTGGCAGAAGAGTACACAGGGTGGGTAATTACTTCAGCCTGGCTGACAGTGATACATTTATTAAGCTGTGATAAGTCATTGCTTTCACTTGTCCGTCCAGGCCTGAAGTACTTCTATAGTGATAAAGTCCAAAAAGAGATGGTAAAGATTTCTACCTGCAGGAGCAAATTAAATTTCTGCCCCTGTGCTACCAAGACTCTTAGCAGAGCAGATAATTTATGTCAAGAAGGTGACTAGCCTCTTGGCAGAGGTAAGGGAAGCGGAGGAGCCGAGTCTAGGGAAAAATTCAGGGAGGCAAAAGTTTCTCTGTAGAAGAGAAATTGCAGAGAGCCTCTGAGGCTGAAGCAATGCATTCTCATGGAGAAACCTTGAAAAATCTTTCAGCTGGCAGGAAGCAGAGAAACCGGTTGGCAGCCACAGTGATGCCATTTAAAAATTCAGATTCTGGACAGCAACGTGCTTTTCTTGTACAATTTTAGGTTTCCTGTGCCAAGTCTGGTATTTTTCTCCAAACTGATTTTTATTCTCAGCACTGAATTAATATTTCTATTTTGCTTTGCAGTAAGCAGCAGTACCACATTATAAACAGAAAGTCATGCAAATACACTAACCATCACTGGCTGCTCCTGTAGGCTGGTTTTCAGCCAACAATTCTGAAGATAGAGTGTATTAGTGCCTGGATTTTGCCAGTTCACAAGCTACAGTAAATGAATGCCTCATTAGAAAAAAATACATACATATATTTATTTTCTTCTCTTTGAACTCATGGTTTAAGGCTAAGTTCATTTATGGAGCTAAATGAGAATGACAGAAAACAAAATAATGTGGAGATGGCTTATAAGCATGAAATGAAAGTTGGCTTACTTTTATTCTTTCCAGCCCAGCATCTGTTGTGGTTCTCAGGCCAGGGTCTCCATTGGAAAACATTGGAAAACCGTGCAACTACACACGGTTAAAGATAATCTATTTGACAAAGATAAAAAAGGGCAATCCACTGATAAAGAGTATTTTATGTCAGAGGGTAAGAGAGAGGAAAAGCAGTAATAGCATGTGCTCTAATAACACTTTGCAAAAACCTATACTATGAAAAAAGATCCTCGAGAACTTTGTTGCAGGAGGCAGTGATCTGAAAAGTAGGTGGCAGATAATCTGATGGACGAGACTTCTCCGTGCAATGGTCCAGTCCAAATGGATGATGAAATGCTTGGATACAAGTACAGGGAACTACTGAGGAAGAGCAAAGGGTTTCTGTCGCATTGGTACTTAGTGCTGATGCAAGTGTAACGGGGTTTCTGCATTATGGCCTTTATCCACAGCTCCAGGAGAAGGTTAATAGGTTAAACAAAGCTCATACTGGAACCAAACAAACATTGAAAATGTGGGAAAATATGCCCTGGTAGCAACAGACTGCAGGAGCACAATGTGGGTAATTTAGAAAGAGATTAAAAGATGACTTGATCATAACAAGTAAGTACCGACATGGGGAATAGAAATTAAGATAATGGGCTCTTGAGTCTTTCAGGCCCATATGTAACAAGATCTAGTGGCGGGAAGCTGAAATTAGACAAATTAAGAGTAGAAATAAAATACGCGCCTGATGATGAGAGTAAATTAACCAATGGGACCACTGGCTGGGTGTTGGGAAGCATATAAATCCGTATATCACCAGAAATGTGTAAACCAGTGAGGTATTTTTCAAAACAACGTGCTGATTATTTTAGGAAGGTCTTCTGACTAGTATCACACAGATAGTTTGCAGGATAGGAAGGACAATCTCAGGTTGAATAATCTATTAGTTCCTGACTGTCTCTAGTGATTAGGATGTAAAGATATGAGAACAGTTATGGTTCCCTCTGCTCTGGCCTGGTTGGAGCTAGTCTTGCTTATAAACCACGTGAAGGCTTCAGAGGTTTTCCCAAATACTTGTCCTAAGTCTGTTCCTTGTGGCCCCCCCATCACAGGAAGGCAGAAGAGGGGTGGAGTTCTTCACAGGGACTCCTCGCACGCAGGCACCATTCACCTGGGCTGTGTCGAGTACGAGGAGCCAGCGGAGTAAGGTAAGAAAGTAATTGTGCAGCCGTCACTGAAACACAAGGCATTTTAGTCCTGGAGACTGGCAGAGGTTAATTAAAAGTGTGAATTTCAAATGATTCCATTAAACTGGTACAAATCCCATTTTGAACAATCATTTTTCATTCTAAAACCATGGGCTTTAATTTAGTTTAAGTTCAAGTAACCTAAGATGGGAATCGTTTAAACCCGAAGTGCATATATGCCTGTGAAAGTGTACATCACTTCAGTGGTTTGAGCAGCCTAGTGCGAAACAGTATATATCTTAAACCTCATAGTCTTGTGAAAAAGAGAGATGTGTGCAATTAATTTTTTTAACTAGCAGGTCAATTTTCCCCTCCTCCTCCGTCTATCTTTCCTACTTCAATTACATGTACTTCAAGCATATATCAATGCAAGAAGATTTCCCTGTTCTCCATGAGTGGAGTGCTAGTTCTTTCTGTGCTGTAGGTCACTGGAGAAAAGGTAACTATCTAGATAAAAGTGTTTTTCAACAACTTTTGAGATTTCAACATTCCTTTTAAATTGCACTGGACTGTAAGCATTTCACAAGCTATTTTTGTCCAAAAAGTTGTTTCAAGTCCGGAAACTCTGAAGCTTCTGAGTTGCTTAGGCTTCTGTGGTTGAAGAGACCCTGAAGACCCTGAAGAGACCTCAAAAACCTTAGCAAAAGCCTGAAAATGGTAACCCTTCAGAAAATCTTTGGTCTTCCATGGACTTGCATATTTAACATTCAGTTGAATATTAGAGTGTTAAATGGGATTTCTTTGTCTTCAGTTACTCATAGTGTTTACTTGCTCAGTCTCTGCCCTGCAATAATTATTTCTGGAGGGAAGTTGGAGCTGTTTCATTAGTCAAAGAAATGAAAGTCCTCAATCTCTTTTATTTTGGAAACCATAAAACCTGACTTTAAGGGCTTTCTGCTGAGTCAAATTTACACTATGTTCTTGTTGCTCAAACAAAATGTTTCAAGGGTCCTTTTCAGTACAACTGGAGTGGCTTGTTAGGCACAATCCATGCTTAAAATGTCTTGGCTGAAATTGTTTCTAACACTACATTTCCGTGCAGTGGCTCTTCAGCTACTTCATTTAAAGGAAATATTTTGTGTGGGTGCGAGAGCAATGCAAATGGTCTGTTACATGCTGTTTCTTTTCCAACCCAGCTTCAGGAATGGGGCAAGGGGTACATTAGGGCGGCTCCTATGGTTCATCAAAGGCCACCTTTTATTCTAAAGTAGAAATTGAAAGATTTCTCTGTACTTTGAGATGCAAAATTTAAATTTATCACTGGCTTGACGATAGGGAAGCCTATTCCGTCTCATTGGAGAGAGATTGAAAAGGGTGATTTTCATTTTATTACATAGTGGCAGACATTTCATCCGAGAGAGTTGTGCCAGTCCTACGTGCACTCGTTGAACATTGTGTATGACTTCTGATTTGCGGTTTATGAAATAAGCTGTGAGTTATTCTGCAGATTATCTCAGGAATATTGTTTGGAAATGAATGTCACAGAAGGTTGAGTCTTCCTCTAAGTAGCATAGCTGTAGGTAACCATGGGAAATATTTGGAGAATTCAAATGTCACTTCTGAGAAATATGTTCAAAATTGTTGAACCCAATACATAAAAGTTTATTTGATAAACCTTTTTTGCAAAAGTTCATGCATCTTTCCAATACTATGACAAGGGAGAAAGACCTATGGTGCTTTGCATTATTCAGTGCAATGTCATGACAATTAAAACAGGAATTAAGGCAGAAGCAGCATTTATCAGCAGGCTTTGTCGTCCCACAGTCCTGGTTTTATTTGCAGCAAAACCCAGTGATAGTTTAATATAGTTAAATCTCTTGGGAGAAGGCAGATAATCTTGCAGTTCAGGCATTATATTAGCCACAAGGAGACCCGATTTCCGTTCCAAGTTCTGATATCGATGGCCATAGTGGGAGTCAATTGGATTAAGCTGAAGGCACCTAATTGTTGCATCTCAGAAACACTGTACAGAAACATAGACCACATGAGCCATACAACACTTATAAGGCAGCTCTCACATGCCCTGCTCTGCTGAACCTGCTGCTAATGCTCTGCACAGATTTCTCCCAGATATGCAATAAGCACATTGCACTTTTGAGGCTCTGGACTTGCTCTGCACGCTGAGACTGATCCTACAGCATGGGCAGAGGGAACTTCTGGAACTTCCTGGCATGAAGATCTCCTAGCAGACTGCTGGATAACTGCAAATCCTGACAAAGGGAAAGTATCTTTGTTTTTTTCTCTGGGTTTTTTTTTCTTTTTTTTCCTTCTTTTTTTTCTGAATGATTGTTCTGGGCAATAAAAGAAATTTGAAAAGAGACAATCAGCAGGGAAACCCAGATGACTGGCAGCTCTACTAAGGCTATTTACCTTCTTTTAAAACAATTCTCAGGTTTGCAAAGAGAGTTTTTTTTTGTGCAGGAATGGATTCTTGGTTTGCATTTGTGTGGTATGTAATAAATAAAACCTCTGATCCACCTGGAGCCTCCAGGGCCCTTTTGTATTGCCTGAGATCAACAAGTTCATTCAGTAGAATAAATCACAGAAATGTAAGAAGGAAGCTAAAATGACTGGGTACATCAAAGCTCTGCAGGGAGGGAAAATATCCCTTATTCCTGCCCTGCTCCCTGGGCAGACTGTTCATCTCATGTTCTTGCAAATGTTCACCAGAGAAGACTCCTCAGCTCCCTGCTTCATTGGTATTACAGTTAAAGATGTTTTTCTAAAAGCCAAATGAAATCTTGGAGGTGATAATTTAATTTCTTCCTCAACTGGTGGAGAAAAATTGATTGCCCTCACATTTATGACCCATTTTACCTATGTTATCCTCACCATACCCATTCCCTATATCTGTCCACATCCCTCTACCTGTCTGAGCGGTTCATGCGTGCTGGATGGCTAACAACTTCTGTTTCTCTCCTGCAAATTCTTTCCATTTTCTTACATCTTCCTTCCTTGAAGTACAGGGCTCAGAACATGGGGTAGCACCTCAGTATCCTGTATCCCACCTCCAGCGCTCCTGTTAATATGTCCCAGTTAGATTTGCCATTTGACTAGCGTGGTTCACTCACAGAGAGTTGTAGGCTTCTAATACCTGCAAACCTTTCCCAGATATTAAATGCTCCTTTGAAACAGGGAACAAAACCAGACACTGAGATGATGCCAGCAGTGTCACCTACTAAAGATGCAGAGGTTCAGCTGGACAAACCTTCATCTGACCATCCAGTTTTTCAATTTGAATGGAATATTGGCCACATGTATGCAACCAGCTAAATGCAGATCAGCAGCATTTTTGTTGTTATTAATACTGAAGGTCCTCAGAGTTTCTCAGGCCCATCTTCCGTTGAGACAATAAGCTATAGTTGAGTATAAATGCTGTAAGCTGTTAAAGCGTTATGACTGTACACCTGAAACACTGACAAATAAACTAGCATAACTGGCATTTGACTCATTGGGTCACATTTCATTTAACTAAAGAAAATAAATAAGAAGGTATGACAGTTCTGTTCATGCAGAAATAAAATTGTACTGTCTCAGGAAGTGGGTGTTCACACACAGTGCCAGTTTCTGTTGAATGTACGCAAAATATATAAATCAGTTGAGCTGATTTGACATTAATTACAGGTTTACTTTTTCCTACAGTAAACTGCATAGTGAATAAAAAACTCTGAAAGAGGGGAAGTGAAATCCCACTTCCGTTTCCTCTCAAATACGTCAAAATTGAGTCCGTGTTTGCAATCACCGAAATCCTGCCGTATGCAGTAACAGATGGTTGATGATACTGCACTTACATCTCTCACCTGTTCTTTAGTGACGTGGGCTCAAAATCAGCTCTTTGACATATTTGGAACATGGCTTTGGAAAAAACTACTTCTGTTAAGCAGCATATTAAGCTATGCATCAATGGACCTTAATTGCTCTTTGCCCTGAATCTCTAGCTGGAAAAATGGCATCATAACCCTTCCTTTCTCCCAGCTTTATTTAAGATGTGTGCTCCTTTGTGGCAAGGCTTGATGGTGAAGACGGGTTGGGACAGGATCAGATTTACCAAGCTGTTAGGTATCCGTGTGACTGCTGTGCTCTTGTTGTATCTAGTTATGTTTACCATAAACTAAAAAATTGCATTTTACCAGACTCAGGCAATCGTTGTGCTCAAAAGGTCCATAGAAAACACAGCCCTCCTTGAGAAGAAAGAGTAGTACAAAGTTTTCCAGGTTGCTGTGGGACTTGAAAGAATGATGTTTTATTCCATGTTCATCATCTGTGGTCTTCCTGTCCTGCCTGGGACCAGCCTGTGAAAGTCATTTAGGCACCTTTAGGTACCTACAGGTAGGTCTGCATAGGGACAGGACACATGAAGCTTAAATCTTTTTGTTGTCCATTCCCTAGGTCCTAAGTCCTCAATTGCACTTGTAAAGGTGCAATTTATGTAACGTGTAAGGTCCTAAACATCTTGAAGATTTTGGGTCCTGGTCGAATTTTCAAGGCTTCTTAGTTGCCTTGATACTGTTTGATTACGTTTAGTTTCCAAAAACCATCTTGTATCTCTAATTGATCATCTTAGCATATAAATTCCCTTAAAATTGTCCTGTAGATAGTTCTAAAGATACAATATGAATCATCAAGCATGTAAGCATTTTAAATACTGAGAGAGCCTGCTGAAATTTGTCTGAGAATATTTATGGATTCAAGAGGAACAACATCAAAGTCTTCAGCCATTAGCACCTTCCCTCCGCGTGGAGCATAGGAGAGAGGCCAAAAGGCTTTGAAAGATCAAAAAGCATTGCTGTATTTGGAAAGAGGCAGGAAAGGGAAGTGAAACCATGGGTCAGACAATTTGCATTTCTGGAGATATACTGGAAAACTGTAATAAGAGTGGAGAAACGGGAATGAGGATGAATGTTGGAGAAACTGGAATGAATCTGACATCCTCAGTGATGCTGTGCCAGAATGGAAGGTGCTTTGAGAGACACTTTGATTGTAAGTACAAACAATCTGGACAAATAGGAGAACTTTTACATTTTGGAACAAGCAATTACTTACATACAAGCTGGGGACAGCTGGATGAAGAGTCTGCAAAGAATCAGAGGAGGAAACCTCAGACTGCTATGAAAAAAAAATCATCCTGGGGTATGTGTACAAGAATACCGTATAATAAACCCTTCCTTCTGTGCCATTAAGGAGAAGTCTCAGATGTCCAGGTAGGGGCCCCACGAAGCAAGACAGACATGAAATAATGGGAGATAGTCCGGGGAAAAAAACGATAAAAATGACTAGGAATCTAGAAAACATGAAGACTGAAAGAGCTGAGGTTCTTTTGTTTAGAGAACAGAAGGCAGAAGGGATATACACGAGAGCTTAAACGTTTAAAATATTGCTGCAGAGAGGAAATATCCATTTTCCATATCCAATGCCAGAAGTTATGGGTATGAATTGTAGTAAGGGAGAGAGAGATCGGCCAGTAAGGGAGCCTCCAAAAGCCAGCAGCTTAGCACTGGAGTAGGCTGCCAGGGGAGTTGGGAGCATCTCCCTCCATCAGCGGAGGTGTCTGAGCGTGGGTCTGGGTAAGAGCAGCCGTAACAATTTCAGAAGAGCTGCAACAGCCTTCGTGCAAGGAGGTGGACTAGGTGACCTCTATCATGGCTGAAAAATTAGGCCCTTAGTTTCACTGTCACTCATGGGGACAATTCATAGCAAGCCATGCTATTACCTTAAATCTGTCAAAGATTATGAGGAAATCAGATGCTTCAGGAGCAAAGGAAGGGAGGTGTCTAAGCTTCTGAGGTTGATCAGCAGCCTCTTAAAACCATGATTTAAGTGGCATAGTGCTGTTGTGGTATAACTCAGATGCTGCTGTACTGAGTTTCCTGCAGGGAATCGGACCTAATTTTTTTTTGTTCCCCCTAAGCATTATCAAACACAATGTCAGAGACAGTATTTGAGAATCCCACCACAGACCGAGAGTTGTGATCTTTATTTTCCTGGGACAGCATTTGCTATGAGGCCATTAGCCTGTATCCATGTAGCTGTTGAGGAAGCACTGTCAACTCTTACTGCATACAGGCAGCACGGAAGAATCAGTCCTGCAAAAAGCCTGCTCTTGGCAGCCAAGTGTTCCCGTTTCATGGTGGGCGCCACCAGAACTGAGAGAGAGTATTGTTAACTGGACGGGGAGCTTAAACTGAACTCCATCTCAAATAGGAACTTGGGGTGGAAACACATTTTCTGAATTGCTAGAATGGTGAGGCAGTGGCAAAAGCACATTGTCCAAATTTGATTGTCAAATGTTGAGTTTTCTTGAAAAGAAATTATTCATTATTAAAAGTAATCAGAACTGTCCAGCAGCAATTTAGGGTCCAGCAAATAAGACAACCACAAAAGGTAATTTCTTTACTTTGAGACCATGTCTTCAAGGCTTAGGCATGTGAATGCGGCAAATGAGTTGTCATGGCTTAATAAGTTACCAGTGATGAGCTGAGTTGCAGGACATTGATGGGCTGTAGCAAAGTGATGGTTTAGGACAGGGAATAGCTGAGATATCAGCAACTGAGAGAAAGATCCAAGACAAAGACAAAACTTTCACAGCAAGGAGAGGGTTACCTTCTCACCAAAGCATTCCCTTCCATCTCTGTCTTTTTTTCAGAGTGCTGTGTTACTATTCACAGATGCTTTAATACCAATCCCAGCAGACCAGATCCCTTGGACATTATCGATTAAATACAAACTAGAAGTTTGGCCAAGTGCAAAACTGCTTTGTTGTTCAAAAAAATGCAGTCTGTATTTCCTGCCAGATTTCTCTTAGCTTCTGCTTTCAGACATGGATCTTCTCATGCCTTTGTCTGGTGGCCTGGGAAGACCCCACCTGAAAAAAATCTTTTATGCAGGTACTCAGAAAACAGATCAAGTCATCACTTCCACTTCTCTTGGTTAAACTAAACAAAATGAGCTTATTAAGCCTCTTGCTGTTCGGCAAGTTTTCCAGACTTGAAATAAAACTAAATAACTTGCCCTCTTCTACATACTTATCTCTGCCCTGCAAAGCATTGTTTTAAAAGCTAAATACTCTGCAGGCAAGCTGTGCTGTTGTGTTTGGAGATTGCTTATTACAGGTCATATTGTTCTCCTGGAGTGACGAACTTGTTCAGCAAGAACTTCTAGGGGGGGAGGATCTGGAATCTAAAATTAGATGTTGGAAGTAAGGAGGGACTGTTTTCAGCGCATCCTCAATGTGTCTGATTAAGGACTAGGTACTAAAGAGGGATAACGTATCCTTGTACTTAACACAGCAGCTGTCTGGGATTTGGAGATTAAAGAGCAATCTTTACACCTCAGAGGTAATCTGCTGTTTAAATGCTGGATTTGAAAATGGCCCAGGCTATAATGCAAAGGTCTGTATGGAAAAAGAAGAGAAGGCTGTCCATTTGGTATCTGTGGTAGCATAAATTGGAGATTTTCATGGAAGAGGCAACAAACCAGTAATTTCTTCAGCATGATTTCTTATCAGGAAATTGCCCCTTTTTAGGCAAGAGTAATGTTCACTGGTGTGGATTTGCAGCTGCTGGTAATGATGAACACCTATTCATTTATAAAAAATTGTACCATTGTGCCTTCCTGCATTGTTTCCTAATAGCCTTGTTGATTCAGCTCAAGATAGTCATAGAGTAAATATCTTGCTAATGTGGAAAGGATACTGTGTTCATACCATCATGAATTATTGAATACTGATTCTTGATTTAGTTATTGAGGTATTTACTATATGTCTGTTCTGACTAAATAAACAGAGATGTTAGCAAACAGTTCAGTGCAGCAAGAATGATCCAAGATAGCAGCATCTACAAACCCGAAGGAATCCTGACTTTGCATCCGCAATAATGGGCTCTCCGCACCACGATGGGACCATGGGAAGCTCTAAAGTCTGCTCTAGTCTGATCCCCACTGTCACATCGTCCCTTCCATAAAATGATTTAGCTCACCTTCAGTCTCCTAACGAGGACCCAATCCTCAGCACCGCTGTACTAATCGGTACAGATCTTCAGACGTACAGCTGAAAGGAGTTCCAGTTTGCCCCTACATATTCTTGTGGCAGCATTATCCTATAGTTTAAGTTGGTTTGCTGTCCATGTGGTGTATTTCTGTCCCTCCCCAGACATCTACAAAAAGCAGTGAAATCCTCTCTTAGCCTTTCTTTATTAAACCTAACAAGCCCAAACTTCCTCCACCTTCTCTTCTGAGATCACCAGTGCCTGATGCGCTTTATAGTCCTCCTTAGCAATTGTTCTAGTGCCAAATTTTTTTTCTTCAATGAGCCTGTCCAGAACTGCACAGAGATGAGGTCTTACCTAGGCCTGTTTCACTGGCATTGGGGTGATCTTCACTGGAATTAGCTGTCTCCACATATTGTAGGACTGAATTTGCTTTTCTTCCAGCCCTACCACGTTGGTGGCTAGATGTCATTTCCATTCCTGCTAACTGGTGACTGTCAGATGGGACAGATATTCTTCCCTAATCATTGTTCTTGCACAGTGTTCTGCTGTCTCTTCACATGTGTTATTGTATGTCAGCACAACGGTTGCGTTGATTTATTTTTCTCTAGGCCTTAAGGTCATCCAGTTCTTCCTCTTGATATTCCTGCTTTACTCAGAGCTGACAATGCTCCAACAGATTTAATGGGAACACTACTAATTTAGATCATAGAATCATAGATCATAGAGTGGTTTGGGCTGGAAGAGACCTTAAAGATCATCTAGTTCCAGCCCCCCTGCCATGGGCAAGGACATCTTCCACTAGACCAGGTTGCTCAAAGCCCCGTCCAACCTGGCCTCGAACACTTCCAGGGAGGGGTCATCCACAACTTCTCTGGGGAAGCTGTTCCAGTGCCTCACCACCCTCATAGTCAAGAATTTCTTCCTTATATCTAATATAAATGTACTCTCTTTCAGTTTAAAACCATTACCCCTTGTCCTATCACTACACTCCCTGATAAAGAGTCCCTTCCCATCTTTCCTGTAGGCCCCATTTAAGTACTGGAAGGCCGCTATCAGGTCTCCCCAGAGCCTTCTCTTCTCTAGGCTAAACAACCCCAACAACCCCAAGTTCAGTTCCAGCTGTGCCTTGGCTTTCCTGATCCCCTCCCTGCACTCCTGGGCCATATCCCTGTAATGTCCCCAGGATGTGCATCCCTGCCTCCACTGCCTATGTTTTTTGGGTTTGTGTTTTAGTTTGGCTAGAGGTCTTGACTTAGCCAAGCTGGCCTCCTGCCTCCCCTGCCCAACTTCTTGCACGTGGGGATAGAGAGCTCTTGCGCCCTAAGAAGAATGTCTTTAAATACCTCCCAGCTCTTGTTCTCTCCTTTGCCTCTGAGGGCAGTTTCCCAAGGGTTCCCATGCACTAGCACCCTAAACAGCTGAAAGTTTGCCTTTCTGAGGTTTAGGGTCCTGACTCTACTTTTTACCCATGCTGTACCCCTCAAGATTGAGAATTCCAACAGGGCATGACCGCTGCAGCCCAGTCTACCTCCAATCTTGACCCATCTGGTAAGTTCTTCTGCATTAGTGAGCAACAGGTCCAGCAGTGCCTCTCCCCTGGTCGAGCTCTCCATCACCTGGACTAGGAAGTTGTCTTCATTGCACTGCAGTAATTTCCTGGACTGCTTGCAGTTCACTGAGACACTTTTCCAGCAGATGTCCGGGTGGCTGAAGTCCCCTATGAAGACCAGGGCCAGCGTGATGCTTCCTGTTGTTGAAGAAAGAACTCCACATCAAACTCCTCTCCTTGATTGCGTGGCCTGTAGTAGACACCAACCACAAAGTTTCCTTTGTTGGCTTGGTCTCTAATTTTCACCCATAAGCTCTTGACCTGCACATTGCTGTTCTTCAAAGAAAGCTCTGTGCAATCAATCCCATTTTTGGCATAGAAGGCAACTCCCCCACCTCTCCTTCCTTGCCTGTCCCTTCTGAATAGTTTATAGCCGTCAATCACAGCACACCAATCCTGCGATTCATCCCACCAAGGTTCTGTGATAGCAGTCAGGTCGTAGTTTTCCACCTGGGCAGTGTCTACCAGCTCCTCCTGTTTGTTTCCCATGTTGTGTGTATCAGTATAGAGTCACTTCAGCTGGACTATCGGCCACATCTCCTTTTCGGAGGAGTTTGCCCTAATTTCCTTGAGCACTTCACAGGTGTTTCCCCATTGCTTCCTAATGCCTCGGCAGCCCCTGGCTCCTCTCTAGTGCTTAGAACTCCACCCCCTTCTCCCGCTAAACCTAGTTTAAAGCTCTGTTTATAAGTCCAGCCAGCTTGCTGCCCAGGACAACAAGCCCAGCACACCAATATAAATGCTAATATTCCCTGAGGAACTCTTTGAGTAGCCTTGTTATAAAGAAATACATCCTCTTTTAACCCTGTTTCCTTTTTCTAGCCTCTTAGTGTTAACCTAAGTCTCATCTTCTCTTGCATAATTTTGTACCTGGTACTTTACAAAATATTTTTTTTTTTTAGATGACAAAATGGATTCGGCCTATGGCATTTCTTGCCTAAGACTCTAGTCCAGCATGCTTGTAAGTTGTTTAATTTTATCTCGTTTTTCATCATCACCATGTCTTCAACTACTTTTCTGTTAAGAACTTGTTCTAAATCCTTGCATATAACCCAACTTGAATTAATTACTCATTGGTACCCATATCAGTCTCTCCCAGTCTTCTACCTTAACTGGATTTCTAAGCACCTAAATCTAAGTCTTGCATTGCTCTTAAACAATACCATGTTTGATCGTTTAGTTTGATTATATGTTCTAGCTATTTGAGCTATTGACGGCCCATGCCCTAAATGTAGGATCTGATCATCGTCAGGTTCATACCCTAAATAGATGGAGGGCAGTGTTTAGAGTCATGTCAGTCCAGGTTTTCAGGTCAATAAAGGCTCTTCCAGAGCTGTGAGTGCTATTGACTGAACACTTTGGAAATGAATTTTTTCTCCTTCTATCCTTGAACCCCAACTGCCTTTACACCATGTCCTTACTCCGTCTGCAGGTGATAATTTATCCTTTCATGACTTGTTTATAGGGTTTCCCTTGACTTCAGCAGTCCACTTATCTTTGCCTACCTTCCCTCTTGCATTTTTCTGCCTCCCTCCCTGAAACTCAGGTTTCTGAACTGTGGCTCTGGAAAGGTGGGTGATCTGGAGTGAACCCAGGCCCAGAGCTGTCATCCATGTTCAGTGCAAGAGAGAAAATTGCATGTGTTGGATGCAAAGTGCCTCTGTCAGACAGCTATCAGGGCATCCAGAGGGCTAAATCCTGCACCACCTGAGGCTTAGGTTTATCCCAACAAAGCTGTAGGAAATTTCCTGTATCCAGTTGTTGCTCAGCTCATGCCTATAACCTTGATTTCAGTGCTTGCTTTAAAAGGGAGCAGCAGGTCATTCTTTCCTTAGGTATCACAGTTATCACATAACAGTGAGTTATCAGTGTTGCGTTAAAGGCTAAAGTAGCCCAAGTTGTTGTTATAAGTCCGGTCGTGTTCAGTGCACTGAACTATCACGCCTACAGATGCACAAATAACGTGATACAGTCTAGTCATGTTCCATGAACTACCACAGCCACCCTTAAAGAGTTTGGTCGTGTTCAATGAGAACTATCACGGCTAGATTAATGAATAGTGCAATTTATTAAAGCAACAGATACACAAGTTCTTTGGATTGCCGGTGATAAATTCACTGTCTGCAAAGCACGTGCAAATGCTAAGAGTATGAGTAACACTGCCCGGCTACAAACGCGTTAAAAGACGTAAAGTGACTCTATAGAGATTTCTAAGTTTCCCAGGGCACTTGGTGTGACCAAGTGTTCGAGTCTTACCCAAAGGTGTCCCGATGGGGGGGGAAGAGAGGCTCAGCCCATCGACGGATCCCAGAAGTCAGAGTGGTACACGATGATGGTATCTTCCCTAACATCCTCTCTCTCTTACACTATATTTGTACCATTTTTACCTTTCAGGTGGAGCTTGAGTGACTCTAGTCATACATACCTTTGTTATGATTGGTTTCATTGATTATACAACTTTATCAATATTCATATCCCAAAATAATAATTGATCACTTCTACTGATGTCTATTGATTATTCAAATCAAGATGATAAGGGGATATCCAAGCAACATTTCTATAGTTACAAGACTCAAACAAAACTTCTCTGTTCGATTCTTCATTGTTTCATCCAGTTTCTATTAGTTTCCTAATACAAAACAATAATTACCTGGTGAGGGTTCTATAGTTACGAGTTTCAAAATGCACAACATTCTAATATTCTATTTCTACTACTAGTAAGTGAATAGCTTGAATCTTGTTGCCCAGCTACCGCCTAAATGAGAGGCGGGTAGCTCTTGGGATGGAGGTGTGTTTTGGTATTATAATGATATTATAATGGGCAAAGTTCACCAAAAGGACAGCATTTTGTCAAAAAAACATGACAGGCCGTTGGCCCAGGGTAGTAACTATGCAGCTTATCATTGTTCCATGGTACTTTCAAGTTCCTCTAGAATCACAGAGCCTGGCCGCGGTGTCTCCACTCCGCTCCACCCTCCGTGCAGCTCCTCTTAGAGTCGGCACACCAAGTTCCCCTGGTGTAGCTAACATCTAAGGTTACAGGCCTAGGGAACTTCCATGGAATGGATTCCTTGCATGTCAGCCGCACTCCACCCTGGAAGCTTCTTCAATGCTGTACCTTTCTTTAAAATGTGAATATAAGTTTAATTTCTAGGTCACCTCCGGCAATTATTCCACAATCAGTTAGTTATCACAGTTATATACTGCCACACTCATTTCACATGGCAGCTGAGCAGGCAGAGGACTCATCCAGTTTAATGGCCCCAAATTCAAACCCCAGCTCTGCTGGAAGGGATGCAACCCAGAACCCCCGACAGTGGAAGGGACCTCTGCTTCTTCAGACCAATGCTGTTGGTGGGCCATGGTGGGGAGAATAACTCCAAGCTGGAAAGGAGCAGAGGGAATGGAAAGGAAAAGGTGACACCGAATCCTAGAAATTAGAGCTGCTAAGAGCAAGGGCATCCAGTCTCTGCGTTGAGGCCAGCTTGCAAAAATTAGTCCTAGTGCTGTTGCAGATGACAGACAGCCTTGCAGAAAACATAGCGGCAACTCTGACAGGAGGGCTTAGGAACCAGGATCCTGCCCTGCTAGACAGCCCTTTGCACGTTCGACTCTGGAGTCAGACCTTCCTTCCCTTGTTCTTATGTTGCCCCAAAGATAAACTTGTGTCTTTCCTCACAGTGGGCCCAGACCAAAGATGAAAGGCTGCAGCTGCAGGAAAACCCAGAGATGCTGGTGCTTCCCAGCAGGGAGCAAAGAGATGAGGGCTGTGTCCTTCTTGGTCTCGGCAGCCCCCTCTGGTATGTGCACATTTTCGTACCGTGGAGGAAGGAAAAACTTACACAACTGAATTATGCATATCTATTCGTTCCTGCTGGGTGTGTGCTGCTGTTTCTTTAATATTGTGGGTACTCTACTGACCCCAAGGGTAAATGCATATTTTGGCATGTTGTGACACTGACTACGGGCATAGAGGGTATCATAAAACATGGAATGACCTCAAAAGATCATGAAGTAGGTAGCAATTAAAAGGGAAAACCTGCTCATGGTAGAAACTTTGCTGTTAAAACTGTAACAACTAATTTTTTAGAGGCTAGAAGCAAGTACAAGATTTTGCCCAGCATTTTTTTATCCTTCCTGCAGCCAAGCTTTATGGTGCATTACAGTTTTTGATTGGTTAATAGAAAACAAATCAATTTGTGAGCTTTCTTCTTGAAAGCGTAATGTAATCATTCCTATAACAGATCGTTATCTGTGAGGAACAAGATTATTTTGCAAGGGCCATGATGGGTTAAGAGTAATTATTGACTAACAAACATGCCTGAAATCTTGTACTGAGAGGCATGGCTGTCTTTTTCTTTTCAAGAGAATTTAATTTAAGTGATGCTGTTGTGCTGCTAGTGCCAAAAAACAAAGCAGGAGATTCTTGAGAACACTGAACTCTTGGTGACCTCTCCAACGACGATGTTAGCACTTGGCAGTACTTGGTAGGAAAAAGCACACTGAGAACGGTTCACAAGTCTAACCCTTACTGCTAAAGGCAATACTATGTAATATGAATTGCACTCACCTCTGAACCACTCCACTGGATTTCAAAGAAGTTACAGTAGTGTAAAGCAGGAGTAAAGCAATGGCCCATTTGTCCCGTTGCCATTTCCTTGACATTTAGGTGCATTTTCAAACGGAAGATGTAACAATTTTAAATTTCTCATGCTGAACTTGGTCAAAGAAGGCCAAATGCCTTGGCCGCAGCAAGTCTTCTGTGGAAGATTCTGCACCAGATCTGAATGAACGGGGTTGCAACCAACCCCGCAGAAGGTTTTGTGTAATACTTTGTTCACTTGCAAAACTAGGACTGAGGGTACCCAAGCCCAGTTCCTGCTCTCACCGACGGCCACGTCGTACAGTCCTGACTACAAAGCCCTTTTGCATCTGTCCCTGAGATGTTGCTCCATTTGGAGCAGGCGCAAGAAGCACCAGGATCTGGACAAGTGGTGATGTAAAGCACAGCCACAGGTAATAACAGCAAAGTCAGAAGTGGCTTAAGCTGGAAGGGAGAGTTAATGGAGATGGGAGATGGAGAACATAACTCGGCACTTTCCAACAGGGGCAAGAGGCGACTAATGGATTAGAAATCAGATGCAGCCCTACCGTGGATTTACCCAATCTGAAATAAAAAAACCAAGAAAACTCCATTAGTGTAATACATCTTTCACACAGCTGTGACCAAGCTGCAGGCTCTGTGTGTGGAGAGAACAACAATTTTCCCTGCTCTGAGCATTAGTACATTAGTGTCATCTTGGATGAAGAGGGAGAAAATGAGAAATTGAAAGCACAAGGAATCCTGTTTCTCTGAAGGAACAGCCCATGTGACAGAGGTGAATCCTGCAACTCCAACCCTGTGGGGATGCTATTTAAGGACCGCCGATGTGTTTCCCTGGCCCTGTGCTTCCACTATTTGCTGTTGAGGTCCTGATCCAGATCTGAAGGTCTCAGGATTGCTCCCCCTCCAGTGTTGCGAGCAAGGTAAAGAAGCCCTTTTGCTTTTGCTTTATGGGGGGAGCTGAGAAAATGACACACAGAGAAGATTCAGGAAAGCTAAGACTGTCCCTGGCTTTACCCCAGGCTGGCTTCTTGGGTTCAGCATGCTTGATATAGCATGGATTTCCTTGCTGAAATTTGCCTTATTCACACTGAAACCATGCCAACTCAGAATTACACCCGTTGCTGCTGTCTAGCCTTGGAAGCGTGCAACAGCATGGTCCTGGGCGAGCCTGGAGGTGCCTTCACCCTCGCAGTGCTGAGCAGCCCAATCCCTGTGTCATGCCTACGTCCTCCCAGCAGCTGTGAATTAAACATTGTGCACTTAGGTTGCCTGAAGGCTTGGCTCAACTGAATACATTTACACTCAGTGTCCTCTGCTCTCTTCCTGTTCATTTTTAGCTTGTAATATTCTAGTAGTTAAAAAATGCCACCAGGAAGTGGGAGACTTCCTACCTCTGCTCACACCAGAGTCTCCCAGGAGAGCACCAAGTCTGCAGACTATTCTAGAGGAAAGTGGGCTCAGAGCCTCCTCCTGGAGCTGTGCTCCTTTGTAAACTACTTAAGTAGACTATGTGAGAAAAAGGAAAGTGGTCCAGGCTGGGACCGTCTTGCCCAGTGGTTGGAACAGACCTCTTAGTGATGAGGAGATGCTGATGGACAGGACTACAAACCCAGCACCACACATGTGGTCCTGCAGTGCCTAAGTCCCTGTGGGGACATACCCCTCAGCGGCTCTCTGAGCCAGAGCCTCTGAGGCAATGGGTAATTTAAGTATCTTTGAGGGCCTTAAACATTGGGATATGAACACTGCCCACAGTTGTTTTTGCTCTAGACAGCGAGAAGACGTTGCTTTTATCAGGAGCAAGCTACTAAAAACCAGAAACACAGGAAAAAAAGTTGACATGCTACAGAGGAGAGAGAAGAAAGTCAATACCATGAGGTCAGGGACAAATGGAGAAGAAATAAAGAAAATTAGGAACAGTTTCAGAACATTAAATTTGCAAATAAAGGAAAATGCGAGACCAACTATGGTAAAAGCCTGGAGTGGTGAAAACTGGTGTATTTCTGCAGAGATCAATAAACCAGGCGCAGCTACTGAGATTTTGACTGATCAGCTGTGAAAAGTTGCTTTAGTGAATATCCAAGTGGTTCCACCTCCTCAAAACTGCGAGGACCCTGCCCACCATGGGGGTCTATCCCTGTGGTCCCTCCCGGCCACCAGCCTGCATTAGCTCCTCGTCTTCAAGGAGAAGGTAAAGGCTTGTTGAAGCACTCACCCTTAGCAGCACGCTCTGCTCTGTGGCCAGGAGCATGCGTGGGAGGCTTTCTGCAAATTATCTTGATTTTTTTCTTGTTAAAATTCTGGCTCTCTAAAGGCCATGCCTTTCACCTGCTCCAGCACTCATCAGGGAGGATGTGGTGGGGACCAGGAGAGGAGAAGGTTGACCAGACTGAGTAATCAATATATACGTAGGAGTAAAAGGGTCAGCACAGTGCAGCGCCATGTATTTCTTTCCTCTGCTTAATATTTGATCCCTGCAGTTAAGATACACCACTCTCTGATTTAATGCCATGCTGCATGCCACAGGGTGATGCTGCTGACCCAGCGTGACATGAGAAGCCATAAAAGGACACTTTGACGGGATGATTATTTTCAAAAAGGTTTTAAAGTGTGATTACAGAAACTTCAAATTTCAAAAGCTGGGAGCCTATCAAAGATGTTCTCAGTATGTTCATACACATCTATAACTTCAAAGAAAGGTTGAGAGGGCTCACATCCCTTCCTGCTTGAATAGTGGCCAAAATTGCCTAGTTAACTTAAATTACCTCCCGGGAGTGATCACGGCAGGGTTTTCCGCTGTTATCCACTGAGAGGTTCTTAACAAATTCTTACAAAGCTGGACCCAAGTTTCTCTCCCTGCGTGTCCTACAGATGGGTCACATTGTCACTGAGGGATTCTGAGGGAGCTCCTTACACTGCCTGCTTCATCTGGAAGACTGCCCATATTGCTGCCAAAATTAACCCCCTCAGCAAAGCCCAGGGCCTGTGTTAGGAACTGAACAGGCCATGGATCTCCACCTCATCATTATTTATTTGTTAGAGCAAAGGGCCCTTAAGAAATGTATATGGAAAATAGAGTCCTCGTGATGAAGGCAAAAGTTGATCATATTAAAAGAATATACACTTCTCTCTTCTTCATCCCTTCCCTTTTCCATATTCCCTGTTTTTTCATAGAATCATAGAATTGTTTAGGTTGGAAAAGACCTTTAAGATCATCAAGTCCAACCATTAACCTAGCACTGCCAAGTCTACCACTAAACCATGTCCCTAAGCGCCACAGCTACACGTCTTTTAAATACCTCCAGGGATGGTGACTCAACCACTTCCCTGGGCAGCCTGGTCAGTCGCATGGCAACCCTTTTGGTAAAGAAATTTTTCCTAATATCCAGTCTAAACCTCCCCTGACACAACTTGAGACCATTTCCTCTTGTATCCCTTTAACAAGATAAAATAACGATAGAGAGGAAATAAGGAAGAAAATTTAGGCGAAAAAGGGAAGTGGAAAATAGTGTTGATTTAGTCCATAGGTTCTCTTGTAAAAAACATAAAACTTGAAGAAAATTGATGAGTGCATTTTTTATCACTTTCCCGTGAAACGATGATTCTCTTCCAAGCCACTCTGCTTGGGGCCATGGCTGTTGTTGCTACTGTAGAAATCCCTTTTGTCCTTCAAGTTCCTCCAGAAGGTTACTCCTGACATTAAGGACTTCAGAGGTCCTCCAGGTGTTGCCAGCTCTCTCAGCAGTGTGATGGCATCTGAACCATCTTCAACACTCCCTTGCACAGCGAGAAGCACTCTCCCCTCCCTGTGAACTCTTGTACCATGCCATCTCTCCCCTCCAGAACTGCTCATACTTTGCATTTCTGAAATAGAGGATTTTAGCCAGTTTTCCACCATGCCTTTTCTCCTGACTAACCTGATGTGTGTTATTACCATGACGGGGGCAGCACAAATTCCTGGAAAACCTTATCCGTAATTTCTTTTTCTTCTGCTCTCTCTCCTTCCCAGTCTCGCACACCTGCCCACTCTCCCCGATTTGCTCAATCCCTTCCTCTCCTACCTTTCAGGGAAGGCCAGAGAATCAAGTGGGAAATTGCACTGAAGGTAGGACTTCTGAAATCTTGGCAGATATGTCAATAACAATGCAGCTTTTCACAAAGCCTTTCATCCTCCCTGCCAAACTGGTTGCAAAAGTCCCAATTTTTTATTAGTCAGGGTTTTAAAGGACACACATAATACCTTGACCTTCAGTGCATTCGCTTTCTGTGCCTAATCCTGAAAGGATTGCTAGCAGCTTGGACAGGACTCTGCCGGCACAGAGGCATCCCGTCTCTCCAATTAAATGGATGGGATGCTGTTCACTGCTCTGAGACTTTAAGCATAGACAATATTCTTGGCTCTATTTGGTTCAGTTTCTCCCTAGTAAGTTACTGTCTTGACACTAAAAAAACCCACCTCTGACAATCTGGTAGCTGCCAAGGTCTTCCTGGATAACAGAATGGAAAACTGGAATGAAGTTTAAACAATTGGGTTTTTTCCCCTCCTTTTGTCAGTGCTTTGTAATAGCTCTGGTCTATTGATGCAGTGAGCCTAGTCAATAGCTGGAATTTAAGTGTGAAATAAACCTTTTTCAAGTTTACTTGGAGTAAAAAGCTGAGTTTCTGGATTTACCCTAGAAGTTTCAAAGACTAATTAATGCTGGTATATCACCACCATCTGTGGCTGAACCTCAAAGTAACGTGAGAAAAATGCTGTGATGCCCTGTAGGTTATTGAATAGTGGCTGTATGGCCTTGGACCACCCTCATTTCCAGGGCCATAAGAGGAAGACTCTCAGCAGAACCAAACTCACCCTGCTCAAATGAGCCCTATAGAGCAATGCTGATCTGGGCCAGATGAGGGGCTCTTTTAGGGGGCAGAAAAACTTACCAACCAACCAGCCAACTAGCCAGCCGACCAACTCCAGCAGGGCCAAAGAGGATCATTACATTTACTTATCAAGCGTGGTTTGGTCAGCAGGTGGGTGTAAAGAGCCAGAAAATAGACCAAAATTATGCTGCATATTGGCTATGGTAGCAGGAGTGTTTGTATTTTAAAAATAATGATGCTAGTTCAAAGCTGGTCCAGATCCATGTCCCCCTTGCTGTCACCAAAAAATTAGAAATGGCTGAGCTGATAATACGCTTCTGATTGAAGACTGACTGAGAGCAGAGCTTCGCTTTACCCCACACCAGCATTACTGACACTTGTGTTACTGATTTCTTCTACCCTTCTGTGAGAGCAGATAAAACATACAATAATTGCAGTCTACAGGTCTGTAATTGGGAGGACTGAAAGGAGAAATTGGAGCAAATTAAATGAAAAGGTTCATTTTTCTTAGACACAAAAAGAAATAATAAGTACGTGAGTGCCTGTTTTTCATAAAAAGTGATTTACAGCTCTTTTCAGAAAGGATGTGTGTGAGCAAGACACACACATATATAATAGAGACAAATTAAACTCCCCTGAGTCAATGGTGGCTCTGCACAGCATTGCAATACAAAGGAGAAATACCTGGAGACACACTCGATTAGATCCTGTTTGTAGAAGCCATACCACTTGACGTCTCATAGGTTTGAGCACCTAATTCTCTCAAACTCCTTCCAAAATCACAGTCTAAATGAGGGAACAGGGTTTTCTTCACAGCCCGTTTGGCCCAGTGAAACTTTCTGCTCCAGATACCCAGCAGCCAAGCCCGGCACAGACCTGTCTCATCTGCCCCTCGGTGGGTGACACACATTTGCTGTCACACGTGATGCTGCATTGGCCGGTGACATCAGCACCGTATCAGTTGCCAAGGCGATTATTTCAGCGCCTGTCTCTACCTTTATTAAAGGCCAGACCTTCCATTACCTTGCTGACTTTTCGGAGAGAAAAGGTCTTTCTAGACTGCAATGGCAATTCCTTGTATTTCAGCCCATGCCATGCCCAGTTGTTCTGGCCAGATTTGGCGTTGCAGCGGCTGGTTTGCTGCAACAGGCTGCATGAGTGAGCACAAGTCCTTCCCCCCACTCTGCCTTTGTCTGGAGAAAATTCTCCAAACTGCAAATTCTCTTGCAAACTCCTTTCATGGTGCCTGGCTGGCTGGAGAACACCACCAGCACAGCTCACAGCTTGGCTCCTGCATCCCCGGACACAATGGGGGATAGGAGGAGCAGGGGATGGTTGCTTCAGTTGCTCGCTGTGTCACCAAGACTAAGTTTAAGGTTTCCTTAAGCGAGGAGAAAAATGAGGCACAGCAGAAAACAGAGGAAGATCCACCAACCTTCTGCACAATGAGTTTTCTTGTTGCATCCTTTTCCATATTTTCAAGCTTTCAGTGTCTGGGTGTCAGCTGGAGGCTGTGCCAGGATCTGGTAGAGTAAACATGCCTGCCCAAGCTCCCTGATATGGACAAATGCCCAGGAGTCTCTGGGAGAATGGCACTAAAATACCCTGCCATGGATCTTCTGCTTGGTGCTTCCTCATTTCATTGTTTGGATCTTTTTTTTTTTTCATACTCTTTTCATTTACATATATCTTCTTGGAAACCTTATCATGGATCTCTCCATTCTTTATGAAATCTGATTTCTAACTGTGCTATGGTTAGGAATCATTGCAATAACTGTAACAACTGAGTAACAAGGTTTTGGAAATAACCTTTAGTATTTTCAGACTTTAAGAAGTAGAAGCTAGGAAGCCACACGTCAGCTCACGGCTTCTTCCAAGGAGCTCAAATAACACATCTTTTTAGCGTTATTTCTTACTAGCACTTTCACCTATGTTCCCTTAATAGTTCTGAAGATACAGGATGCCTGGTAGGGACATTGAGAATAGCCTACCAAGGGTGTGCAACGTTAATGATGCACAAGGGGGTGGCTCTGTGAGGTGCAAACTCCCCATGGGGCAAAGTGGCTGGTGCAGGAAGATTCAGGTCGTGTTTCCTCACGGGGCACATGCAGCAGCTGCAGAGACCCAGAACGTCCTGTTGGTGTGTTGTCGCTCATGTTGCTAACAATTAAGCATATTTACTCGTTTCTGGCTGTTTCATTTCTAGGCATTCAGCTGTGCAACCACAAGAAAAACAGTAAATCAAAGACACACACACACACAAATCCCTCTTTTTAGATTGTGAATGTGTCGAGTGCTGGGTTTTATCAAGGAGAAAGAACTCTGGGAGTCAGATAGATCAACAGTTCTGAAAGGATCAACAATCCCGTGACACTCGAATGTCTATTGCATGGACTGAAATCCACCATATGAACCTCAGAGAAGATCAGAGCTAGAAGAGTGTCCTATCAACACCTTATACAAGGGATGTAGTGAGGAGAGGAATGGACCAGGGGACCTGAACAGGGTGTTCCACGTGTGGACCAGTGTGAAAGATACCACAAAATTCTTTCACTGAAAAAATCTTGCACAAGGGTTTGTGCAAGGTAATGTCCCTGGGAAGAGGAAGAGATACCATTCAAATTAAAAGAAATAGGATAATGCAGTGCTACCTGAAAAAACATCAAGCCTACCTCCAGGAGGCACAGGAGTCCCCATCAGGGTTTCCTTTGCTTTCACTAGGCTGCACTCCATAATTTTGCCACGAGAGATTACCTGCAGTTTATTTTAACTGGGATGTCAGATCTAGTTTTGGCTTTGCAGTTTTAAAGATTCTTGTCGCTTTGCTCCAAGCAGGCTTTAAAACCACGCACCTAGGGATCTTAAGCAAACAAATAACAGGGTCTTTTCTGCTAGTCATGCTGCCTGCATTACAGACCCATCACATTTAATGTGTCAGGCATTCAGGATCTGCTTTCCTCGTCAACCACATGTACTGCTGGCATAAAAGTCAAGTGTAAGTTGAAGCCAGGATTGTAAGCTATAGATTATAGTTATGAAACAGACTCTGCACTCCCCTTGCTAAATGTTTACCAAACATTCTAGTTCCTCATAATTCAGAATATGGATTTTTCTTCGTAAGCTTTGGGTCATTAATGCAGAAGGAAGGACCAGGTGTACCATGTTAATTGTGTGGCAGAGAGATGCAACAGGGTTTTCTGTCACTTGGAAATACCAAATGGTTCAAGTCAGAGGGAATCATTGACATTTCTGTGCTAAACGGCTACCCAAAAAAGCACACACACAACAAATTCGCATTTGACTGGAAGGATTCATCTCTTCTAGTGTATCTGCCTAAAAGGAGGTGTCCCACCTAAGCTGGACACTCAGCTTTCCTCCATGGCTATTTATCTCTTGTCTCCTAGATACACTTGCCTTCAGGCATGATGAGTTGCCTTTAGGAGATGCCCATCTCCCTCCCTTGACTACCGAAGGAGCCTGGAGCTTAAAATAGGTACTCAACTTTACAATAGCAAAAACTAACAGAGGTAAATTGTGGACCTACTCCCAGGCCAGCAGTCAGTTGCTAGAACTAGAAGGGGACCACTGGTCATGGAGCCCAGGCTCCGGCATCACAGGAGTCCACGTCACACGGAGCTCAGTTTTCAGATAAATTAGCCACCGACTCTGCCCCTTCCTACTCCTCCGTTCACTCATTTTGCGAATGAGCCCAAGTTCCCTTTTGATTCTTTGTTTTCAAAAGTCCTTTGCTTGTATTCAAAATATGCCTAACCAAAAGGGAAATTATTCACTTTGGGATGATGGCAAAGTTTCAATTGTTAAAAAAAATCATAATCAGGGTACAATTATTTTTTTGGCACATTCTTCGCTGTATGCTCAGACTTCCAGGTTTAAAAACCTATTTTTGACAATTTTTTCATATTTGAATAGCTTCAAGTTCTCTAGTTGGGCCTCTGATATCTCAGCCAAAGCCCACTGAATTCCCTGGGAAGGTTTGCATTTGCATTCACTGGCTCTCCGTATGCACTCGTAGGACTGATAGAACCACACAGGCAGTGAACATCTCTCCGAAACCCCCATCATCAATTTCCTTCTTCAGCTCTCCGGATGGGAACCACAGAAACACAACAATTCCTACTGGGTTAATGTTCCCCATGCCCAGAACACTCTTTTTTTTTTTTCAGTCTGCCAAAATGTGGTTAGTTACAGCTTAGTCATTGTCAAGCCTGCCAGTATCATAGTGGAGCCAAATGATCCTCACATTGCAAACCTGCCTGTGTGTTCCAGCAGGAAAACCTGCATTGGGCCAGATGCTATCTGTTTGCTGAGATGCCAAAGTCATCTGAGATGATGTAGGAAATGGTGTGCAGCTGAGAACATCACTGCAGACCAGGGCAGAGGAGTGAGGAGGCTGGTGGAGTCCATCGTGGCCGGGGGTGAGATGCACCACAGAGTCAAGAGATGTCAAGCTGAGAATGAAATGAAGATAAATGAAAGAGTGACTGAAACTTCAGTGAAGACTTCAGTGTGGGAGGGCAGCTGGAACCAGGATATTTTAAAATTTTCTCTTGTAGCTTTGGCTTACTTTTTGTGCTCGGTCTCTTCAGAGTAGAAGACTGTTTTTGACTTCTAGCCAGGAAGACAATAATTCTGCACTATTTTGAAGATTTTCTTAAAAGCCAGGCTCTGTAACAGATCTCAGGCTAAGAGAGCAGCATGATTAAGTGTCCTTTCCCCTATCACTGGACATGGAAGAGCATTTGGAGGACAGAGACCACTGCTGATCTCCATGTGAACACCTGTGGGGGGAGCGTGAGAGTTTGATTATTCGAGAACAAGAAGGAAATTCTATGTTAATTAATTTGGAAGAGTTTCTAATGTGAACAGGTTAAGATTTGCTAAGAAAAATTAGAGTTGATTAAATAAAATCCAATAAGAGGAAATTCAGTGCCAGGAATCTACTAAATTACCAGGGCTCTTTTACCTCTGTACCGTCTTTATTAACCACCTGAAAAAAAAAGTGGAGTAAAGAACTTTCGTTCATTCAATGGGATGAGGACATTGGCAAGTGGCACTTCCCTTTTATAATAATTACCTGTTTCATTTAGCGAATTCAGCCGTCTGACAGTGTGACAGGGTGTTCGTGGCAATAGGTGTTGTTAGCATTCCTGGTTTCGCCAGAGGACACTTTTCTTGTACATAGTAGTTACATGATGGCTCGCTAATTGTTTACTGGCTTTGATCCTTTCTAAAGGCTTATTTCAGTAAATACAGCAGGTTTTTACCTGCTGGCTCTTTTCGCAGGTTGTTAGTGGGATGGTGGGGAGGAAGGGGCAGAGCAGAGGCAGCCAGGAGCACTGCTTGTTTTCTGCGGCTGATGGCACCAAACACAGCAGGCAGGATTAGACCAAAGAAAAACCCATGGGCGGTTTCTCAAACAGGCACTCATCTCGCCACAGAAATTGTAGGTCACCCTTGAATCCTCTCTGCCGGTCGAAAGTTGTGAGTGGTTTAGAGCGGGTTGGATGGGGCTGTAATAAAGATGGGTTATGGAGACATCAGCATATCATCCTTCTCCACAGGTGGCAGGCAGGAGAAGCAGTGTGCAAGCCGCTGCAAAGTCTCCCAAGACCCCCATTTCTGCCGTAGCCCGGACTGGTGTGGGACCCCCAGCCCAAAGCCCTGTCGCTCTTTAAAACTCACCAAAACCGTAGCTGCAACGATTCCAGCTTAGTTTATGGTTTTAGCAGAGGAGCAGGGAGGGCATCAGAGTTTCCTCAGTGCTGCTGCTCTCCTTTCATGCAAATTGTAGTCCAATTTCTCTCTCCCCTTGGCCTGAGTCTAGCTTGGCATCTCAGCCCTTCTACAGTCGAACACATAAAAGCAGCCTTCAGCATTAGGATTTTCGTCAAATAGCCCTATGCCACACTGGCACGCCTGCGAGGTGGGTTAAAGTCAAGTCTCCCCTGATTCAGCTCAGAGTGTGGGGAGGATCCAGCCCGTAACTGACACGTAGATCCTCCTGCGATTTTGCTCTCAGGTAGGAAAAGAAAATGTTAAGATGATGGATGGCTTGATGTTTTTCCATGGTGGCACTTCTGAAAGGTGGTGATTTGCAAGACGCTGCCTTCCCGTGAGGGGGGACATCTGTTTGGCAGCTGGCCTCATCTCCACAGCCACCCGATGACGTGGTTAAAGTGCCATAGTAAGAATATTTACAAACCACATCTGTTTAAAAAGGATAATGTGGCTAGGCTCCATCACCCGGGAAATTCAGAACACAGCTGTATTTTAGAAGTATTTCTCAAAGAATTATAGATGAGGTATTTACTATGATTTAAAAAGAGAAGCTTCATTTAAAAAAAAAAAATACAATTCCATTATTCTCCAGCTGTGCTCGGGATTTTTCCCCTCAGCCTTCCAGCACCAGCGACTTTACTGGCAAGGAGAAGAGTTGTCTGACTTCGCTCCCTTTGGCAAGTTAACTTTGCTCTAGTCCTACTTAGCTTAATGCTTTTGCTGCTCTTTTTATAGCCTCGTTTATTCACACATTCTCAAACATCCTTTTCTTAAGGCCTCCAGACCAAACAGCTCTGTGCTCTGATTGTTCACGTTGCTTGTGTTGTTGCAGATAAGTGCGCTAGCAAATTGCCAATAAATTCTGAATTACAGATTGTTTCTGTTTTCTTTTTTGAATTTCTGCACTACAGAGAGCAGCTGGATATGAATTTTCCTTTCTGAGGCTTTCCTAGCATGAAACACAAGTCAGAATCCATCCACGCTAGAGAATAAAATTGTTTGTTTTGCCTCGGGTGGAAATCAAAAGCAGTATTTGTTAAATCTCGGAGATATTTATAGGGACTAACTTCAAAGCTCCGGATACGCAGAGCAATTAGACAGAAAACTATATGTGTGTTATATGATCACTGCTCTACTATAATATGAAATAAAAAAAAAAATCTCATTTATGTTTGCTAAACAAAAACAAAACCAAAAAGACTTCCAATAAGCATCTCTTTCATCTTCACTGTAGGAAACTTCCAGGTAGCAAAGCACAACGAGTTTCACCGCAGTGCCTCATTAGTACCGAGCTTACAAACACAAAAGGCTGTGAGGAGAAGGAGTAGACAAAACCCATTGCCATTTCACTTTTAAAGTTGCTGCGTGCCTCCTGCTTTCTGAATGAGTTCTGGGAGTCCACTGAAAATCTAGCCTGACAAAGGGATTGGATTTTGCCAGAGGTTTTAATAATCCTAATTCAATAATTTCAACAACGCAAAACGAGCTTCTGATGATCTCTTTAACTACTTAATGATCTTGTTTGTTCAATCTTGCTTAGGACCATGTTAGTTTCATTTTAATTCAATAACCAACATGAACTGAGGTACCACATATAATGATAAATTACTCCTAGACCATGGAATTGATTTCTGATAGATTATCCCGTGCATCGCTCAAGCATTTTCCTGGCCTTGGCATAAGCTGCGTGGGTGGGAAGACAATGGAGCATATGTAACACACACCTGGACATGTTGCGTGAGCAGCAATAACAGAAACCACCTGTGAGCTTTTCAGGGACAATGTGTTTTTGCTATGGCAATACCAAAAAGCAGAGGGAATCCCCCCCTTCTTTTTTTAAATTGCTAAAAAAAATCAACTTGGAGGCCTTTGTGATCACTGTGCAATATTTAACTCTTTCTTTGAGCTCCTTTATCCTCAACCAAACCATGTTATGATGTGGTGGAGCAGTTGGGGGAGGGTAGTCATGCTGGTTGAAAAATGGGGTTTATCTTCCAAGGACTTTTTTTCCCCACAACTTTGTGATTTCTTAACTGTTTTTACGGGGACAAAAGGACAAGAGACATTCTTGTGAAAACGGACACTGGGAAGCGGTTGCTTTCCAAAGCCTCTGTTTTCTCAAACTGACTTAGCCGCCTTATTTTAAGAAGAGCTGATTTCGGTTTTGATTAATTGATTTTTAAAATTCTTTTTTCCTCTTATAAAAAAGAATACCATTTTTTACCTAAATGGAAATGGCTGGTAATCTTCATTTACACCAGATTATCAGTCTTCTGTCAAGACATATGGGAAGCAAGAAGAATAAGAACTGAAAGAATCGTACAACTATACACATTAACTTTTTAGTGCTGAGGTTTTGGTTAGTTCAGAATTTCAGGTGAAGACCCACTTTGAGATAAGAAAAAGCCCCGGTCCCTTGAGACTTCGAGTGTGTAAGAGCAGGCGATGTAGGTAAGTTGTCAGTGCTTCTCAGTTGTCAAATACTGGGAAAACAACAAGAGAAATCAGACATCTGAAATCGTGGTTCCTTTTGCTGCTGCTCAGCTGTGGTGAGGAGAATTTTAATGCAGCGTTTGGGAAATCTAGAATCCCATAAGGAAGGAAAAGAAAAGATGAAGTTACAGTTGTATGGACGGATGAAGTGAAAGCAGTATTTTGTCTGTCTTTGATGTTTTATGTGCATGTAAATCACAATTCCGCTTTTCACACTATATTGCCAGAAATCACAATTATGTCACCATCCCAACTAGAAATGATAATTAAAGACAAATGTGTTTTAATGCTTTTTTTCCTTATGTTTCCTTGAAACGTATGGCACATGAATCATAATCAGGCGCCTATTGCTGTTGGAAGTAGTTATAATTTGTGCACATGGTATGCAGTCGCCACTACAAATATTTATCTGAAAACATGAAACCAAAATAGTGCATGAAAACCATTTAACTAAAACTGCAAGGCATGCTCTTATTCAGCGGTAGAATTATGAAAACAATGGATTTTCCCATTTGCTTGGCTGTTTCACTGTTCAGTATTTTGAGTGTACCAGATTGATTGAAAACTTTTAAAATAATTGAATTAAAATCCCTCTTTAAAATCATCCCAAATTATATATTTAATTATCTGGATTTTCTGAATCCAGACTAATGCTTCCTTCTGACTGAAAGCGAATTTTAATGTTTTTATCACATGAATGGAAAGACAATTTCAAAACAAAAACACTAGAAAAGCAGAAAAATTGAAACATTTAATTTAGTTTGTCAAAACAAAATCTCTCTTTCATGGCGCAGACCTATTTTCAGACTTCATCTGGCATGAGAAATTTGACAAAATGTTACAAATTGGCAAAATAGCATTGCTATCTACATGTATTGCTGAAAAATATTTAATTCTAAAATGATTCCAGCATTAATTATAATTTCCTGGTAAAATTATTTTTCATGAACAGTTTTGCTGACAAGGGTGTCCTGTCTCAGCAGTACTAGGTGCAAAACTTGTGAGCTTGCCGGGACGGTATTTGTCCTGCGAATGCTGGATGTGAGCTGCTTGTACCGTACTTGCCTGCACATGATCTCTGAATTTCTTATCCCAGTTGTACGGCTGCTCGCTGAAGCCACGCGGCTGCACATCTCACGTGCAAAGTGATTTCACACAGGCTTTATATTTATATAAAGTAACATCTGAGGGGACATTCATCCCATCCTGGGGGATGTGCCCATCCCTCTCCACTGACAGCGGGTGCAGAGGGGACAGCCAAGGTGAACATCTTGGGGAAGGAACTTTGAAATTGTGAAATGAGGCAACATGAATCGCATTGTGAATGGTGCCAAGCACGAATCCATGTGGCCCTATGGTTGGAAATCTGTGCACTTGTTTCCATTGAAATGCTTATAAATTTACTTTATTTTCCTCAGTGTATAATTGGATGGGCTTTGTCCCTGTGACACCAGTCAGACTAAAGCACACGTATCCTCGCATGCTGTTAAACTCAGTTTGAAGACTTGGCCAGGGCTGTAATCTAATATATGCAGAGGAGTTTTGCATCTGAATCCATAGGACAAGGGACATTACATTCAAGTTTTCCATCAGATTTAGCCCATTGGATTTTCAGTTCTACTCCTTAAATCCAAATCCCCATTAAAAAAAAGAACAAATGTGGTTTTTTTTAAAATCTAAGATGTGGTTGAAACCTCATGTGCTCATAAGCAGAAACAACAGAAGAAAAGTGGTACCAACAGCTTATGATTTCTGATACCTCTCAACTTTGGCCTAAAGCAAGCAGAGTAGGGGAGCTATACTCAGCTCTCCACCAGCTCTCAGGCTCTGCAAAGGAGAGTCTTTTCCGAAAGAAACTCTTCCTTAAAGTTTTTGCTTTCCTGTTGAAAGAGCAGTCCTAGAAACCCTTTGCTTTTACGCTCTCGGGCAGGTTTTTCATGGGATTTGGCTCTCCCTATGCTGGCTAAAGACATAGATTTCATAACAAACAAAGAAGTCGCAGGGAACACTGCCTGCGTTCCTTTTTTCTTAAAACTTTCCCTTATTGAGAAAGCAAATAGAAAGCAGAAAGGCTATTTCCCTTGAGCAGACTGCAATCATTGTTACAAGCTGCGGCTTTGTGCGAGCCCTGGTAAATAGGCAGGGGTAGGTATCGCTTGCAGGATTGTGGTTCTAATCATTCACTGTGCAACAGATGTAGATACATTTGTCTGGAAAGACAATTTTCACAGAAAATCAACAACCTGCTTTGTGCCGCTGGGATGTCTAAATATAAACATAGTAGCATAGGCTTCACTTAATTTTCTCCGCGCGTGCGTGTGCTTAAAGTGTGCTCATTATAGAAACTGATTACAGAAATAAAGGTCAACATGACCCTCTGGCTTGGAAGAGCAAAGTCACCAGAAAAAGCAAAACACATTCCCGTGGTCGGGGCAGGAGAAATGACGTGTGGCAGGGGTGAATTGCTATATATTTCTCAAGGGAATTGGGGATTACTTTCTACTTTTTTATATTGTCCTGAAGCCAAAATAGCATGTCTCTGCTGCCCTCAGCTCTGCCTGCACTCCCGTTCCTCCAGGAAGGAGTTGCAGGTGCTCCAGACTGGAGAGCAAGTGCTGTCCCGTATGGGCTGCAAATTCATGTAAGCTTTGCGGCTAACACATCCGAGGCAGCAAACCTCTCGCAACGCTGTAAGCTGTCGTGGCCTCAACAGCGTTGAGGCTGCTATGGTTGCTACCTGTCCCAGGGAGGCTCTCAGGAGGTCACCCATGGCACTTCTCTCTGTTTGCCCATATTTTGTTTGCCTTATTTTGCTCCTTCAGGAGCAGCAGGGGTGAGCAGCCCAGCTGGGGTCCTGCTCTGCTCCACCACTGCCACTGGCTGCATCTGCATAAAGTGTGGGCAAGGCTTTAGGGAAGCAGAAGGGTTTTTCTAAGCCTTGCATCCGCTGCTATCGGCAAAGAGGAAAGCCTGTGGAGGTGATGCACCTAGAGAACAAGTAATTATCCTCAACTCCACCTCTACCAGCCCAGTCCTGCTTTATTCCACCTATACCATCTGGGGTTTTTTTAACTTCTTTCTGAGTCAGAACAAATCTTGGACCTTTTCAATTTTCCTTTCCTATAGCACTGCAGAAACGCTGGGGGCCTCAGGGACCAAGTCCAAGGCCTGTTAATACCAACTCAAAAACTGCCAAAGGGCTTTAGATCAGAAACCCTGTTTCCAAGGATTATCTCATTTGGTAGCCAGGCCACCTAGATGAAATCACCCTAGATACAGCCTAGCTGCTCTAACACTTGACCAACTCTGGACTCCTTCACATGCTAAAGAGTAGGTCAAAATTTACATCAAAATCCCCTTTTAAGGTCAGCAAATACACAGAACAATTTAAATGCCTTAAATTCATACAACAGGGCCAGAATCCATGGAAGATTTATGAGCATCATGTGTCTTTGCACAGGGGCCAACCCTCCCACATTATCCCAAAATCAAAGTCAGAGTGTAACCTTTTAGAGTGTTTAATTTGGGCCACAGTGATATAATGGTCAGTGTCATGTTGATGATCAGTGTGGGGTTTATTGCAGTTGTTTTAATTAAAACATCCTTAACAAAAGGGAGTGGAAAATTCCTTCAATTGTTGGGTTTCACCAGATAAGGCTACATATCATATAATTTTCTTTGCTGTTCTCTACTTCCTCTTCTTCCCATTTTCTTCCTCTCTATTACCTCTATAAAGTGTTATTAGAATTGGCTTCTCTTTGCGGTTCTGCTCTGCCAGAATTGTGGAGACAAAAATGACCTTATACTTTCTCTGAAAAGAAGAGGAACATGAGATTAATGCTGCTTTCCTGTGCTCAGTTTATGGAAACAGCATCAGAGTCTCACTATATCAAAGATTATAAAAAACTACTTGCAATACTGAAAAGTGTTGTAAAATACCTTGTATAGCATAATGAAAGGCTCAAAATATCTTATTTTTCAGATGCTGGATTTCGTTTTGTTTTGAGAAATATTCTATTTCCTCTTCTCCGATAACTTAATGAGTGTTGGGTCAGACTTTGAAACCAAAGATTTATCCCAGTGTGAGACCAGCAGAAGAGTAAGATGCACACCTGGATATCTATTCATTACAGCAGTGCAAGTCTGCTCTGCTCTGGATTCACACCTGATTTACGCTGGTGTAGGAATCAAGCTACCACTGTATTTTAGAGAACATACAGATGCATCTCTAGCTGCTGTGGACTGATACAGCTACATGATGCAGTCTGAGTGAAGGTGATTTAGTTCCATGGTCCTCTAAAGTGTGTCTTGAGCGTGCCACATGATTAAGGTCTTAATTCTTTACTTCTTTTTGTATTCGTGTCAGGAGCCAGAGCAACTGTTTCGCCATTCCCAACAATTTGTTTCCATTACATGCTTTAGAAATTATATAGATGGAAATGAGGTGCTCATTTCCATTTGCATAGGCACAGACATTGGTAAGATAAGGGACATGATAATATATAAGGATAGAGTGATGTCTTGTAGAGGTATTTCAGCTATATACCGGTAAACCCCAGAAGAGAATAGCTGGTCTGGAATAGCAAGCCTTTGTTGCACATAGGCTGATGAATACCACAACAATCTCGTGTGGAAAGTTGCATATCACTTGTACGGTTTAGACTAGGTCAAGTTGATATAACCACTGTAGTTCAGCCACGCTGAGTGGTATATATGATAGTATAAAATGTAATGGTGTAGCCCACAGTACATTCAGTCACCTGGGGATTCCCAGCTAAAACAAGCAGGACCCATGAAAACCAGAGTTGACTAGAGAAGCCTTTAGCAAGTGCAAGACTGAGCTGCCATATTTCTTATTCCACATTAGAGACCCCTAGCAAGCCTTCTGTAGGAAGAGTCTTGAACACAGATATATCTACATTTGTTTTGACACCCACGCCACAATCATTTTGGCAGTTGATGTAGGTGGGAGATGCTGAATCCTGTTTCAGAATCAGGAAGGGATCTACCAGGATACAAAAGACTTTTGCTACTGCCTTCCCATTATAGCAGGAGATTAGAGGGAGGAAAGGTGTTCTGTTCCCTTCCTGAACAGTCCGGGTATTTTGTCTGCTCCCAGATCAATCCAGAGGAGCTGCTTCATGTCAGATTTTTGCAGTTGCCCCACAAAGGGTGTGCAGAGTAAGACAGAGGGGAAAAAAACCCAAGCCCCAAAAGGTAGACATCATACCGCTTCAATTTGCGTGTGCGAAGGTAAGTCTTCAAAAAGATTATCATCTGGTCTCTGTAATAGATGGAGAGAGACCCATCCCCTCCTAAGGTGCAGGCCATGCCCTGGAGGTGCCTCTCTGCCCACTGAGAAGCATAGATGGCCACTTGGACAATACAGTTAGCTTAACAGAGCTCCAGTCAGCTGCCTTGACCCACATTGCACATCCCTTCTCCTCACTGGTGGGTGAAAATCCATATGCAGCTGTCATTCCTGTTTATAGTATTTGTGGAGAATCGCTAGCTGCCCTGTGAGGATGATTTTCCACCTGCCTTGTTGATCTCATGCAGAACAAACCAAGTATAATCAGGGCCTAGAATTCAATAAAAAAATATACTGACACTCTGCAAGATGCACTGACTCGGCATTCTGCAGAGATGACCTTTGGAAAGTTAATGCAAGATTGCTTTAGATTGGAAGGTCAGCCTGAAGATTAAACAAAACCAACTTGTGCATGAAAGACTTGGCAATGTAAAAAGATGCTCTCCCTATAAAGACTCAGCTGCAGATTTTGAAATTGGATACATATACAAATGCTGTTGACAATGTGACAGAAAAGCCTGAAAAACATGGTTTCACCTCTGTGATCTTGAAAGACACTGAGCTCAAAATGCTGCGGAGCTGACCCCTCTGCCATCATCCACCTGGTGTGGTCAAGTACCCACAGTTCTGAAGTTTTAATAATGGAACATTCACCTGTCTCAGATACAGAAACTGAAACTATGCCTAGATTTAATGGCATAAATAGCACAGTGCACTAAACTATCCTCAAAACATGATGAGTGCTTTCACTAAGGCGTTTGGTTACGCAAAACTGTCACAGAGCCGCATTATTTTCCCATCAGGAGAGTATGCACAGCCTCATCTGCAGTAACTTTTCTGCTGTGAGCTCATGAAGGAAGGCTAAGCTAGCCCATCCATCTTGCATTTGCTGCAGGCTCATGGGATGCGTGTAGAAAATTATCCCAGCTCAGCTGATGTATGGTGAGCTTTTACCCACAGGTCACTTTGCAAAGGTGAAGAGGCATGGCTTTTCCAGGGGAAAAGAAAAGAAGAAACAACAGCCACAAGAATTTGTGCTAGTCAGTCGAGTAGTCTGAATTACTGTGCAAACTCAGGGTCGTTGTCAGTCATTCACTGGGGTTTGCTGAATGGTGGTGGCTGATCACACCTGAGGTCTTTGCTGGCCTCAGTGGCACAGCAGGACACAGTCCGCCTTCCTCAAGGTAAAAGGAAGACGTTTTGTATCCCACGTGGGGTGTTGAAGACCACATAGGTGGCTAATTAACGGCACTCAGCCAGTGGGAGGCAATGAGCTAAGGAGCCACAACCCAAGACAATTCGGGCTTTCTCCCCTCCCATCCATCTCCCCTGTCATCTGCTTCTGGATATGCTACTTTTCATGGCAGGTTTGCAGCCCTGTGACCACACCAGCTTTCGCCCTTTAGTTACACCTCACCATATAATAACTCCTTGCTGGCACACTGGTTGTCTTCAGGCATTTCCAACCCACCGTGGCACAAAGCTGAAGTTGCACAGAGTGTGGGAAAGGGAGGAAGAGATGCCTGAGTGACCCACACAGTCCACAGCAGAGATACAGAAAATCTGTTGATTCTTGCTGTCGAGGGATCAAACCTTTGTAATTTAAAATTATACATGGAGGTAGTTCTCAGTGCCAAAGGCACTTCTGATGATATTTGGAATGGATTTGTTTGCAAATGGGATGACTAATTTTCATTTATAAATGATGGCTTCTCTTGATACGTTTTGAATTGGACACGGACGTGTCCAATGCTTTTAAGATATTTTGGCAGCTATTGGCCATTGGTCAGTCAATTCAGTGCTGACCCAGCTCTTTCTGAGGATGATGTTAGCAGTTCCTAGTCCTGCAGAGGTCCTGGAGTGCTCATTGCACCGTGCCTGCGAGCCTGCCTCCAAGGGGGCCGGGAAACCACAGGGGCACACAATGAATTCAAACCTGCTAGAGAAGACCCTATGGCAGTGTCTGGATCCCCTCTGACTCACTGTCCTGTAGGACCTTGACAGTGTTTTGGCCACTTATTGAAAGCAACAGAAATTCAGATACTACCAATGAATGTGTCTACCGAATCTGAATGCAGGACCACAGTTTCAGATATTTTTTTAGGCAAGAGACAACAATTACCATAATCTTGTCTGGCATCTTGCATGACTTGGGCAAGTTCTCCTAGTGATTCTTTTAAATTATTAAACCCATGCTAGAACATATCATTTAGAAGGACAAACATTCTCATTTTAGAGTTAGGTAGTTGCACTTCTTTCACCACATTTATCTTGCGAGTTAGACAACCAACATTAAAGCGATCTTCCAGACGAGTGGAATAAGATGGTTCACTTTCTTAGTAAGGTGAGTTGAACTCTGGTAGATGTCATCTCCATCAATTAACTGTAAATGGAGACTAAATAACTAATGTAGACTTGATCTCAGTCTTTCAGAGGACTGAAGTTACATTCATAGACAGAGATTTCTTTTACACGACCCTGACTATCTTTGTTAAGATGGTAGTATGTTCCTGCTAGGGTATTTTCTTGCTTCAAAGACTTTCAGCTCCCAGATGGGACAATTTCAATCCAGCAATCCATTTAATTTTGCCCATCACAAAGCTATGACTGTTTGCACAGCCACAGTCCTACGTCGACCTTTGCTTGAGGGGGGTCCTAGGCCCTGCATCAAGGCCAAAGAGAACATTTTGGAAAATCCATTCATCCCATTTATTTAAAGCTGGTCATTTTTTGGAAAACTTTTTGTTCAGATTTATATTCCATGCATCTGCATTAATTAATGAAACTAATTTTCTCTGGATTAAAAAAGACTCCATACTAGTCAAGTAAAAGCGTTGTACTTAAGGGAGGTCCTTGCTTACTGGCACTAGTCAGGACTTAAACCAACGATCAGTGGGTGAAAAGGCATTTTTTCCCCTTAATGAAAGAGTTCCATTTTATTGAAAAATAGCCTGACTTGTAACAAAAATTGTAGTCTAAAGAAATTTAACTCCACAATAAGGTAAATTATCGAAGTGAGAAATGTGTAGTTTGGAAACCATTAATAGAACAATAATGAAGGTGAATATATTCCGAGTTAATAGGAAAAACACAAAACTCATTTTCTCCACATAAATTATATACATATATTTATTTATAAAGATATACACAGGGTTGTATGTGTGCTTATTTATGACTCCTAAATGATGGAAACTAAACTACACAGATGGGATTTCTGAGAAAACTAGTAATTTTTCACTTAATACATCAATACTGACTTTTGCTGAGTGGCTGTGAATCTTCTCTAGCACAGTATTTCACACTTTTTACTAGTAAACAGAGTTCGTTGTGGCAGCAAACATTGCATTTTCACCATTTTCTTTTATAAGAATGCTTCCCTTTTCACTCCCAGAGAGTGTAACACTCTGTTTTGATGCTCGCCTTTGCATTTTTGTCAAAAATTGAAAGCCACTTTTATCAGCGGGTTGAGATTTTTCTCCCAGGCTTTCACTGTGCAAGCTCGATAAAAAGGGTTTGCAGCTTGCTAAGGAAAACAAACTACCAGTTCCTTTTAACAGAAATGAAAGCGTCTGAGCGATGTGAAGCTGCTGCTTCCACTCTTCAGTTTTGCTTGAAAAGAAAATGTAAAAGCTCTTTGTACTGCACATTGTTAAAAATCCAGGCTGTTTTATGTTTTAAGAAATACCAAATTGTTTAGACTAAAGAGAGAAAAAAACCACGTTTGAAGACTGAAATAGTTATATTAGCACGTAATCTTGTAGAAGTGTTACAACCTCTGGTGTGCTTTTCTCTTTGCCGTTCTGCTCTAAGGAAAGTCTGATTTGATTCAGGCAAAGGGACACCTAATGGGATATCTCTAATAAGAACACTGGAGCATTTTTAGAAATTAATTCCCAGAAACCAAGGAGTAATGGCCACTGTTATAAATTTAGTAAAGTACGATCTGCAGACTGTAAAGAAACATAGTGCATCTGTTTGATAAAAACCCCTCCGGTTTTAGGAACTGCTGATGCCTAAATTATTCCAGTTCAAAGCATGGGGGATACTGATGGAGTTAGCATCCTCTCTAGAGCAAGACCACACTCCTACTGTGAATGTGCTCACCCTCTATGCTGCCGCGAAGAACAAGCTTCCTTCCCACCCTTGAAGCCTGGAGTGCAGCAAAGAAAGGTAAGAACTGGTATGTGATGGAGATAAGAGGAAGTCCCCTGTCGTAACAGTGCGGAGAAAGGCGATAAAGAGAGGTTTGAGGTCAGGGCCAAGGACTTCACTTTGGGGCATCTCAGTACATACAGAGGGAACCACCTCTGATCTGAGAAACTTCCCACCGTTTGCCAAAATACATGGAAAGCTGCCTGCCCCAAAAAGGCTCACCTCTGCGACACCCAAGGGTTATCTACTCCTTGACCACAAGGAACAAGGAAATGTTTGTTTGTGTCTCCTGTGGCAAGCAGGAGATTTGGGCCAGCCAAGACAGAAGGACACTCCTTCCAAAAATATTCATCTTTCTCTAAAGAGAAACTTGCTCATTTTTGCAGCCCAGCTCATCCTTCCAGCCCAGAGTAAAGTTTGAGAGACTTGGAGGAAAGAGGAAAAGAAAGGAACAGGGTTAATATTACTTTTAATGTGTTACTTCCTTAGCCAGTCAAAGACTTGCAGCTTTGCAAAGGTGAGAACTTGAAAAAAAAAAAAAAAAAGATAAAATTTGAGCATTTGAAAGTAGTAATTTAAATGAACAAATCGTGATGATTTGCGATGACAATTCAGTTGAACATGTTCGAAAGGTTACATGCATTGGTCACCTAACGTTTGACTAGGAGGAATTTCTGTGATGGATTTAAGTTTCTAGGCAATTTTCAGAAAAGTCTGATGTTTTAAGGTTCACTCTGAGGCTAGATATCAAAGCTACGTTTCATTCCAGTTGCAATGCAACCTGCTGCAGCTTGACGAGATTTGGATCAGGGTAACAGCAACAGTGTATGAAGAGAAGGAGCACCCTCAGCATGGGCACCCTTTGATCCACCCCCTTTTTTCCTCAGCCTGATTTTTATAACAGTTGGTTCCACAGGAATGATCCTTACCATGAATCCCTCGAAGCTCCAGGCTGGAGTAGTAGCAACTCTCTCATCTGTCCTGCAGTGGTCCATGGCTGTAACTCGGATGCCTGAGTAGAGCATGAGCCTACCCGTGTCCTGCAGCAAAAGCGGGCACATATAGGGCTTTAAAGGAAAACCAACAAAAATGGCACAGACCAACGTCTAGCTGAATGCAAGCAAACAAAACTCAAGCAGACAACTAAACTGGGTTTGGTCAAGAAAAGGAGAAGTGACGAAACTGGCCTGGTGAGGAAAAACAAGAAGCATCTGTAAGCACCAGTAAGGAAAAACAAGAAGCACCTCCTGGTGCTGCTGTCACTGAGACCAATGACAAAAACCTCCCAGAATTCAGGGGAAGTTTTCCTCCCTACAAAAAGCTCCAAACCGATGAGGAGGAGGATGAGCATGCTCAGTAAGAGGGCTTCAAATGCAACATTAGTTCTGTGCCTTGTAGGAAGGAAGAAGACAATTGCAGCAATATTAAAACTGTTAGAAAACTGTCTCAAGCTGTCCTACAAATTATCTCCTGCTGTCTCAGCTCTCCAAGATTCTGAAAGTAGAATAATTTAAGTACAAATACATTGTATACAATCTTTAAAACCACTTCAGATGAACTCAGAAGGGCTGGGAGAAAATATTATTTATCATCCTATAGTGATATAATGAGGTAAACTGCTGATGTCATCAATTCTTTTCTCTTTTAGCTACAAACAGTAGGGTTCTCAGATGCACAGCTTCAGTCAAATGAAATTTAATATAGGCACCATGACACTATTTTAAGTTTATTTGATTCATTTCTTGCCAGATTCCATTTGCTGAGCTTGTTTTTTTTCTGCAGGAGAATCATATTAAAGAGGTAGCGATGGAAGTGGAATATGGAGACAGTGATCTTTAAAATAATTCATGTAGGGAAGCTAACCCTGAATACAGTAAGTCAACCTCCTGCTCAATTTAACAATTATGTGTTAAAGCTGGCTCAAATCAGAACCACTCCTAGGTCAGGGAAGCTTTTTTTGGAAGGTCCATTGTCCCTGAATGGAAAGGATGATAACAACGTAAGGCTAGAAGGGTCCCTTGGGTAATCAAGTGATTCCAAACTTCAACATCACAGTCTCCTGGATTACAAAGTCACCGACCTCTATCACAGATTAAAACTCTAGCACAGAGTGCCTGATTTGCAGACCATGCATATAGGAGGATGCTGACCACTGAATTCTGGCAGTGCTGGATCAGGCCCTAAATAATTTCTGTGTGCGGATTTATTTCTAAGACTTATCCGGGCACTGACATTTTTCATCAAGAATCATCAGCATACAGAAATTGTTGAGAATTCCTTTTGTGGTAGAGGATGCTGTGCCTGTATTCAGCTTATTTTCCTCATTTGCAACACTTCTTCAGGAGAAATCACTTCTTCCACTCAAATCAGCAGGTCCCTAGACTTCTCTGTATAAATCCAACAGCTGGGCGAGGGACTAATCCTGAAACTTCACTGTACGAGTAGTCCAACCTAATAACACCCCGTAAGAGCTGGGATGAAGGCCCAGGTTGCATGTACAAGAATAATAGAGGAGTGCTCCTTTCCTCCGCAGACTGGAACATGATTTAACCCATCTAATTAGAGCTCTTCTGCACTCATAAAGATAAAAGTCAGCTTTCGTTTCTCTGTATTACTTCTTCAGTTTACTTAGTAATTAAAGTCAGTGCACAGCTCAGATCACCTGAGCTCGCCGTCACTTTGAAATCTCTGTGTTTCTGCAGCACTGAAAGAGCAGCAGAGAAATCAAGAGGTAGAGACTCAAGTGATTTGCTGTAAATGCCAACCCCTCCAGCTGACTTGTTGATGTATATGTTAGATATAGCCGCGTGGTGGGTGTGCTGAACTGACTGTTCCAGAATATATTAGAATTGTTAATCAGTGTATTTATCAGATCCTACCCCAGATGCATTTGGAGTTCATCAGTACAATCTGAAATATTCTGCTCTTGAAGACGTCTAGCTCCAGAGCAGTTTAGCAATACGTAAGAAAAATAGAAGAGGAGGGTTATGCTTAAGAGGCAGTGGAAACTAACTCTGGCAGGCTCCCTAGGTATGGAAGAGGAAAGAAAATCCCTACGACTACAGAAAGGGCTACCCCAAACATTGCTGGAATTAATTTGATTAAGACAGTTATCAGGCATCATCAGCAGGTGAGAAAGAAATAAGCAAAAAAGCAAAAGCAGCAAAGATCAGACCAGGCAGGGCCAAGAGCAGGGCAGGAGCAGCAGGAAATAAGTCAGCAATCAGCAAATAATTTAAGTTCCCTCTTCCCTTAACTCTCCATATGAAGGGTCATCACACCATGTGGGACCCATCTCTCAGAGAGAGGCCTCTAATCAAAGAGTGGTAATTAAGGCCAGCTCAGCAAGAAGATCTCAGACCAAGTAGGGAACATCCTTTCCACACGACTACCCACCCTAGGCTTCACCAGGGATTTTATACTCAATGATGCTTGACTGGTCCACTTTAGGCTGTCCTCTAAGGAGAAGTGTGCCTGGGGTCTGGGTCAATGTGACTTTAGCTGGCTTGTGATGGACTGGGTGTTTGGAGAAGGGTAGATTTCCCCTGCTTGGGCCACCAGCAGTTGCTCACCTGGAATGACTCACAAGGGTAGGCAATAGTTTGTTGTATAGAGCTGTGTTGGGGTACTTTGAGAACTCCCAATGGTTGGTGTGAGACAGGACAGGAAGGTGAGAAGTGAAGATTTAAGTGGGAAATAAAATACCTGCTAGGACAGAAGCCTTTTAGCCTGAAATTGTCAAACTCAATGAACGTTCTCATAGTTCCGCAATTTTCATCTCCTGGAGCGTCATCCTCCTCCTCATGCTTTCTTTTTTAATCTCGTTTGCTGTCATTACTTTGACTGATGTAGTCTGGATAACTGCCTGCCCAGGCAAAATTCAAAGCAAATTGGAGTGTCCTGCTTGCTGGATGTAATTGCTGCATGTGTATAGTCACTTAAGTGGGATTTAGTGGGACTAAAGGAAAGTAAAAAAACCAGGCACACCCATTTCTGGGAACAAACCTCAGAAAACTTCATACCTGCTGGATCTTCAAGTTGTTTTGCTTGTCGAGAGACCAGTGCCAGTCTGGAACCAGATTCGGTGTTATGCTAAGACTGAGGTACAGAAAATACAGTAAGGAGCATCCTGAGCTAGCATTTACCAACTGGATGTCAAGAGAAGATGATGGAAATGAAGCTCAAGACCACTGAGAGACTCTCCTGGATGTGATGGGAGTGAAGTACTTGCTGGCTGGCTGCACGCTGCCTTGCGGTGAGTGAAACATTGCCAAGGTCCCATCTCTCTTGCCATATCCTTCTTGGCAATACTGTAGCAGAAACCTCTTAATGAGAGGAAAACCCACTGCTGCTTTTGTATCACCTCTTCTCTAGGCAACAGAAGGTCTGTGCAGTCCTGCCCTGAGTTTAGCTGGGATTTAGCATTAGTCGAGAGCTATTTGGTGGGCACATAATGCAGTGCAGGCTAGCGCTCACCTCGCTGACTGTCCAGGGCAAGGTACTAGATCCTGACCTTCAGTTGTGTGGTAACATCACTGGACTGAAAGGCAAATCCTGGATTAATGAGTGTGGTCCATCTTCAGTGTGTCAAGTGTGACATCAGGACAGCTAGGTCTGCTTCTCCTTCCCACTAGTAGGGGAAACTCTTCCACAAACTCTCTTCCTTACCTGCCAGGAACTTTCTGCTTATTTCAACCTATGTGGAGCCAAAGTCACCTTAAACCCACTTATCTTTGTGCTTTCGTTGCTCACTGGAGCAATTGCCAGTGCCGTGGGAGGGAGAGACAAAAACCAGGCTGTCCCAGTATGGATGTGATTAGAGCACTTTGCCTCCTTGTTTCTGTCATATTGTTGGTGATGATTAACAAGATGCCTCACTTGGCACCAATAATTATGAGACTTCTTTAATTACACAATAGGGAGGGTAACATCCAGTGGAGGAAAAAGCTGGGGAGGAAGAGTGTGCTGTGCTGCAATCACAAAACTGAATGACCCAAGTGGCTTCAAGCAGGGTGTCCCAAGGATGGTACGTATCTGCCCCAGCTCTGAATGGCCAAACCATTGCATCTTTTTCCCTTCAGGTCTCTTAAATGTGTCCCGCAGATGTTTCATGGTAGGTACTAATTTCCCCTTCTGGTCCCCATTTTCTGCTTTCCCCTTTCCATCTTTACTTCCCCCCCATCCCCCCCCCAGTCCAGTAGCGCTTAAGACCTATTGATAAGAAGCTTTAAAAAGATGGTTAAAAATCAACTTTTGCGTAAATGTTTGGCTTTTATTAGAGCTTTAACCTGTGACAGCACAGGAAAACCATGCAGCCTCTTCTGCTTTTCTTTTATCCAAGTGGAGCCTACCATCTTGCCTCTGTGTGCATTGCCTTTCTTCTTCTCTTTTGTGCAGCTCTGCAAAGGTCAGTGTTGACCTGTGGCACAGCTGCAGTTGTGCTTTAATTCTTTCTGCATTCTATATCTGGAGATAATTTTTAAAAGTCTTGAAGCCATTTTGTACACTTAGAGGTGATCTTTGTGGGTCTGATTCAATGCCCACTCATGCTGCATCATTAACCCTTTTAAATGAGGGTAAGGAAATGACATCAGATCACAGGACACTTGGATGAACTGAAAGACAGTTGTACGTTGGACATCACAACTTGATTTGGGCAGACTCCTGATACCAGTGGTTGTATGCAAAAAAGCTGTCAAAAATCTTCTTTGTTTCTAAGTCAATATAAGTAAAAGCAGAAACTGCTTTAGAAATCAAGTTGTTTTCCCTAAAGTATTTCTCTATTTCAATGTACTTAGAAGTCGTGTAAAAGGCACTCGACTGGTGATATTCTCATAAGTTGCACTGTAATTAGTGCATTGACTCCTGCCTCTTGAGAATCGGACCTAAAATGCACATAAAATAGAAAATTTCTACAAAATAAAATATGGGCCCAATAACAGCTTTTCAGAAAATAAATAAGCAACAAAGCTATTGTTTTCTCCCCGACTCTGGCACAACTAATTAAGCATATTTATCTGACTAAATAGTTTGGTGTACTGCTATAAAATGATTCTGCATCACACTGGTGGTAGTTTATTTTTAGCCTCCCTTTGCCTGGCTCTGTTATTTCTGTGCAAGAAGCAGAACATTTGCAAGTATGTTCTTTTGAATTTTTTTTTTTTAGTTTGGGGCAGCCTGGCTTATAGGGGTCTCTTTGCCATATTACATGTTCATTCCCAGTATTTGTCTGATTGCTTAGAATAATGGATATTTATAAGCTTAACAGAGGAGCTTTGATCAGCTTGACATCTTTGTCTTTTGACAGTCCAACAAATTGCTTGCCAGTTTATAGGTAGTTTGCCTGACCAGCAGCCCAGCATTGCAAGAACTGCTTGCTCGTTATACTCAGGGGTTGGGTATAATAAGCAGTATATTGAAGTTTTCTCTACATGCTGATGTTTCCCTTTGCAAATCCAAAGAAACAGAAATACCCCTGGGAGCTGCTGACAGATCTGATTCTAAAATAGACCTGAGCAAACCATTTGCAAGAAAAAAACCCTCAACAATCCAAAGTGCTGAATTTTGACAATTTGCCTGTTAGTGATTTACTGGTGAGCTCTGAGTTTTAAATTTTCATTCAGTGAATGGTCTGTGGTTGGTCTCTGCCCATGGATTGCTTATATGAAGTATTTGCTTTAACGGCATGGTGAGCTCTGTCTTTGGTCAGTAAAGAATGCGTCCTTCAAACACAAGTGACCAAAAACCCAACTTCTGCTCTCCTCATAAATCCCCAAAGCAGCTGAGAAATGGAGAGAAAACACTAAAGCTGTCTTTTAGACTTTTTTCCTTTCTTTTCCCCCTAATGTTTCCTTAATTAAAGCTGATAAATGCCAGTCTAAACCGAAAGATTTGCTGAGAAGCAGGGCTCAAATGGAGACCAAACAGTAGGAGCAGGACAGAGAAGTGGAGTAACCTCTCTTTTTCTAATGAGCTTCTGGGAAAAGGAGACATTGAGCCAGTTTCTTCTGTCTCATGCAATGGGTGTTCAAGCCCTATCTTGGGGGAGCAGAAATATTGTCTCTTGTCAGAATAGATAGCTGAAAGCATTTTAACCCTTCCCTCTGCCTGTTCCTTATTGCATACTTCTATATGTGTGTTTACAAAGCAGGGACTGGTTTTTTGCCTATTTGAAGGAATAAATGTCTGCACAGAATTGTGCATATTAAATGGAGGGTTTATTGACAAGCCCTTTCTAACAACATCTGATCTAGATAGAGCAGCTCCAAGCTTACATACCATGCCACAAAAAAGCAGTACCTTGGAAGCACTGCACCTTTCCCAACAGAAAAGTGAGGCAATTACCCATATGTTCACACAGCCAATGCTCCCTCTCAGTAAGAAGTCTGAACATGCCATTTCTAATGCACCAGGGTGCTTATCAGCCTTTGCATCCTATCAGCTTGAATAATTTCCCATGGGTAGAGAGAATGATGTTTCAGGAAGATGCATCCATGACATCATCTTGCGATGGCACTTACATTGATTAGAACTGAGTTATCTTTCCTGTCTGCAAACTCTATCATGTTAAGAATTTGTTATGACTTCAGGTGCCATTTCAGCCCCTTCATATTTCATTGAAAGGTTACATTCAGGTTACATTAATAGGAGAAAACTTGAGCATCTGTAACTCTACCTAAATTTACTGCCACTTTCTGTCCATGTGACCTGGATTGTCAAGCTGGTTCGAGTACCTATCGAACTACGACTGGCTACTTGGACCTGTACCATTAGATGAGAGCATCTTCTGCATTTTAATTGCAGTAGTACTTCTTTCTCCTTCATCCATACACCAAACTTGGGTTTAGTTTGTGGTGATTCACAGGTCTGGCCATTAAACTAGATTTGTGCAGAACCAGAACTGATGGGAACCCTCTGAGCCTGACCTCCTCTGGAGAGCATTCCTGAGTCTATGAGGTGTTTAGATATATTCTTTGATATCTCCTTGTCTTTTTGAAAGTTTTTTTCATGATGTAGAGATTTCTCATTGTGTGAATCAATCACTTTTGCAAATGTTTAAAATTCCTTAGGATTGTGGTGTGGTTAAATGAATTGAAATGAGCTCATTGAAAATATTTGTGTTAAACGCTACTTTTCATACGGACGGCAGGTCTCTGACTGAGGCGTTGTTTAGCTGAGTCATTTGTAAACAGCAAGTTTAATAACCAGCTCTCAGCAGACTATGGTTTCCCTTGTGTTCAAAGAGATGGGCTGGCTGGTGCTGCCAGGCTGTTGGGTTGCGGTACAAACTGTCCTTCCTGAGCTGTTTTCAGAATCCCCAGATGCATTTTCTTCAAAGTTTCTCATTTTTTTCCTCTTTCAGCACTTGTCCATCCTCCATCATCACAGTCTTATTTTTTCCATTCCAGCCTCCTGTAATAGCCAAGGGAACTTGCTTCAGTCCAGGCCATCTGGATGTTATTCTTTGTATTGAAATATTTGTTGCAAGATCACTTTTCAATTCTCACACTGTTTTCACAGTTTATTTACAGATGCTGATAGATACTGTAGTATCACATGCAGCTTTCTTCTCTTTTGCAGTAACTCTTACTTTGACACAAAATAAGGAGCTACCATGAGACTTTGTGTCCATGGACTGTATGTATACAGTCTTGTAAGTTGTGCGTTGGTGATAATGCACTAAGGACTTACTGGTAAAAGACCTGAAGATTTAGCAGGGTTGTACAGCAGGGAGAGCTCTGTGTTCTGTGTTGGCACACAGGCAGCTGATGGCACTTCTGATATCCAGAGACAGCAGTTTCTAGAAGTCTAGAGAAATCTAATTCAGCATGATTTTAGCTCATTCTTCTCTACAGTATCTCCCTCTTCAACAGTGTTCAACTTCTCAATGAATGTTTTACTTTCCCTTCTCATGCTGCTTCTAACAAGTTTATTGTTCTGGTTGCACTTTGACCAAATATTTCATTTGGTGTCCGTCCTGTACATAAATCAGCCCTTGTCTTGCTACTCGTTTTCAACACAGCAGCAAAAGCCAAAAGCAAACAGGAACTTAATGAGGCTTAATGAAAGGTATTTCCTAAAAGGCAGATATTGCTGTAAGTTAGGAGCGACACTGAGATAGGTCCGGGAGGGGAGCACTGCACAGCAGGCTTCGGGCCAGGCAGCATCTCCACTGTGATTGACCACTTCCCGGTTTTGCTCTCGGGACCAAACTGCTGACCTTGGGCCTCTGAGGTGACTGAATCAGCGGCTCCTCTGGGTCTCTTATCATTGATTTTTGGAAAGCAGCTTTGATTCTTGAAAGTTTTGTTCCAGGTGTGTGGCCGGGCTGCCACATTTGAACTTGAGCTGTGAGCTTGTTGGATAACCTTTAATGAAGAGGAAGGAAAGGCCAGCATTAAGCCCAGCGAAGCAGAGGTCATTTGAACAGCAACAGCAAACAGCTAACATCAGAAATGATCACAGAGGAAATCTGGAGACTTCACTTCATATGGGTGTTCTTTTTTTTTTGTTTCAGTAACGCTGGATGGAAAGCAACTCCCCTCTGTTGTGATTTATATCAGATATGGAATATTGTGATTTTTGCCTAGAGAGACAAGGGACTGTTTGCCTGCAAACCAAACTTTAAGATTAAGATTCAAAGTCTTAAGAAACAACAGTCTACCTTGTGAAATGTCACAAAACATTCCTGGATCATTTACTACGGCTCCTGCTCTCACAGGGGAGACACTAAAGGCCAGTGACATTGAGAAATAAGGACAGCAAAACGCAGACCACCAGAATCAGCAGAACGCCAAGGATAAGCTGGAAGGTGAATGATCCAAATTGCTGTTATGTGCTGAGTTAGACTGCTGAAAGCAACATAATGAGGGACCAACTAGACAAAAGGTCCTGCAGGGAGCAGAAAAAGCAACTGAAAGCTGTTGCTCAGCTGAATGCAGACGAGCTCAGAGAAGCACCCGAAACTGCTATGGGAACACGCTCCTCTCTGAGGACTCCTTGTGAAGGAGTGGGATGTTCCCCAGTGGGCTTGGAGACAAATGGACAAACATTTTCTTCCTGGAATGAAGGGCATCACTGAAAAATAAGAAATATCTTGAGCATAAGAAATGCATTTGGTGACAGGTCATACTTGACTATCTGTAATTCGCCCAGCACAAATCCACTGACCTGCAAAGCTTACCAAATACAGAAAGGAAGCAGAAAGAGAGAAATACTTACACATATGCCTTAGAAATCCATACTGGCCCTTTAGCAAGAGGGCAGCAAATACTGTAGATAAGCAAGGAGCCAAGCAACTATTGAAAGGGAGAGATTGTATAGTACATTAGCTTCCCCATATCAAGAGTAAAGGCTTTCTGGGTTGGACATCCAGAAACACCATCACTGTTCTAGTTGCAGACCATTCATGGTCACAGCACCTTGAAATTTAGGGACTAAGGCTCTAAGAGACATAACTGAAAATGCTAGGCAAGGCATTAGTTATTAGAAGAGCAGAAGATGACTTCCTGAGCGTCTCCTCACAACATATGGGAGAAAAAACAGAGCTGGCACGTGAAGTCTTTGACATGGAACAATTTGCTGCATTCCATGTAGACCATAATGAGTATTTTAAAAATAATTGCAGTTCTGTGCTGGGCTGGGTAAATCTAGGCTGGAGATCCAATGGAGTTGGTGGGGTTGAAGCACATTTATCACTGACTTGAAAGTAAGTATGCGCTTGGGGAGCGATAGCTGTGGTCTTGCTGCATTTGCTTTGTGCAAACAGAATATGGCACTGAGCAGTAATGGGTGTACTCAGAACTGTTAGAGAGCTGCTTCCCCAGAGCTTACAACAGCAGTCAGCCTAACTCACTGAGAATACAAACCTGAAGTGGGAAACATTAACAAAACCTGGAAATTGTGCAGCTACTAGATTCCCCATGGTCAAGAAAAAACGTTCAGGGCTAGACACCGTTATGGTTAAGAAAAGATGAGGAAGCAGTGACAAAACATGCCAGACTCAGACAGAGATGATCTTAATGAACAAAAAAGGGTTGTAAATTATTTTGAACATAATTTGGGAGTAATTAATAAAGGAAGATGCAGGAATTAATGAAGTAACAGTAATGATGGCATTAGTATTAGATAAAAAAAATGATCTTTTGAAAATAGAGTTAGAACAGGAAAAATACCTATCAGTTACAGGCTCACTGTTAGTTAAGCTGGAATTAATGAGGCAGGGAAGTCAGAAATGCAAAGCAGATATTTCTGGTTTATATTGGATGGTATTTGGCTGGCTTCAAAAACGAACGCTTCGACCATACATTGGGATGATTTCGTCAATTTTCACCCACCTACCTGGCAAAAAGAATAGCAGCCCAGAGAAAATGATTTTTCTTTCATGTTATATCTCTTTACAATAGATCCTTTGATGGAGTGCAATCTGTCATTACACTAACTATCTGTTCAAGCGAAATGGCATCTCTGATATGCTGTGTGGCAGAGTGAATGTCCTAATGGGTATAGAGGTACACTTCCACAAAGGCAGTGGTTTCAATAAAAAAAAGGGAAAAAAAAAAAAAAAAAAAAAAAGAAGAAAATAAAGGCTTGAGGGATCAGGCATTCATATAGCATTTCTTTTTAATAGGATATGAGATCCTAACTCCCTTAAACTCCTTCAGAAATCCTATGATTTTATAAGATAGTTTGACTTAGTAAGCCAAAAAAGATTAAATAGTTGCTGATTATGCTGCAGTGGCACAACTAGACGTATGAGATATTGGCTTTGAAGGGTACTGTAGGGAGATAGGTGACCACAAAGGGCGTAATTGTGTGCTATGTCATCTGACGTGAGAGAGGAAAGATTTCGCAGAGATGACAAATGAAATAGAAAAGCTGTAAATAGAGCCTCTGCACTTATGTGTTTTGTAGCTCCTAGGCAAAAGGCACAGACGGATTGGAGAGAAATCACTGGCCAAAGGACTGTCAAAACACTGCAGTTGTGCTACAGCTTAAAAATTGTCATTTTTCATTTACCGATTAAATGTATAATAGTGTCAATTGTCAAACTTGCAGTTGTGACATGCGATTTATTACCTGCAGGAAATCTATTTGAAAATGTGTAACATTTCATATTACGTATTAACCATGTGAAACGCCGTATTGCCTGGCGCAGATTAACCAGCGTTTGGTTTCCATACAGACTCTCAGAGAGAAATCTTGCTCTCTGTGTGTGTTGTTTCAATTATACAGTGCTTTTCTTTTTTTTAGCACTATAGAAATGTGATAATTTGGCTGGAGTGAGTCCAACGGCATTGTAAAGTTAATGAATTTCTTAGCAGATCTTTTTTAAGACTTTGTGTTCAGAAAAAGCCACCAAGCACAAAATTAATTGGGCAGGGTTACAAAATATCCAACTCAGACATTATAGGAGTCAATGAGAGAGGTTGTGTGGAGAAAGGCTTATTGCTTTTATCTCCCTGTATGTCACAGTCATACAGCCAGCGATGATGGTGCTTTATATTGAAAATTAAAGGAGTGCTTCAAAGTCAATTTAGAATGAGAAAGGAAAAACTGTTGTTGCAGGACTAAACTTGGTGGGAAATTCGACTTACCATTTCAGCCCAGCCCCAGGGGATTGCGTCGGGCAGACATCTGTTGACCGGAGCTTTTGCATGTAGGATCATGAAGTGAGCAAAGTGCACACGTGGTCTTCCCAGTCCCTGAGGAGACAGTGGGGGCTTTGCCCCAGGACTGACTCTGCAGCATCTCTGATCCTTCTGCCTGAATTTTACACTGGATTTTGAGTAGGACTTGGCTTATTCTTCCAAATTCTCCTGACATTGAGATGGTTTGTTCACTACCTTTGCATGTTGGGAACAAAAATGCCAATGTGCCAACTGGAGGTTGGGGTATTTCTGAGTACAAAAACCCATCGTATGTGAAGATCCTGGTTGGTACCACCTAACAACAAGCATTATGTTAGAGGCTTAGTCATCTGAGTTATAGCCACCGCTATAGTGAACGGAGTGGCAGAAGACAGAAGCCTCTTCAGCCACAGTCATTCCGACCATCCTTGCTCCTCTCCCTGGACCTGGGAAGAAGCCAGACAGATAAATCAGCTGCTCCAGCATTTCAGCGACGAGCCTGATGAGACAGAATGAGCCTGGATTCCAGCACCCAAATACAACACGCATGTAACTGCACATATGAACCAAACCTAGAGAGTTTCTGAGTGCAGTTTTGGCAGTGTTCTTTACTTCTGGTCCTCTACTCTTCTTAGCCCTGGCCAGGAGCATGCCCTAGGGGTTAGATAGGGAAGAGTGATTATTTTACCACCTTCCCATCTGGCCCCTTGAATGTTTTATGGCAGTCCAAAGGCTCTGCTGGATTATGCTACGGAATAGTGGCCTAAGGGTGCATGTTCATCATACTGTGAACAGAGACACGCCCTCTGGCACAGCCCCGCTGGCCACAGGGAGGTGCATCAGGTGGGATGGGGGAGAGCTGCTCTCTACCAGAAAAAAGCTCTTCCTTCCCAGTAGGCTTCCACTTTCAGCACCTTTTATTTCTCCTGATAGCATGAAAACAGTCCTAAATTTTAGTAGAACTTGGGCCAAGATGTTTACCAAACTCAGTTTGCTTAAAAAAAAAGTAGAATATGTAGTATTTAATATTGTAGTTTTTAATAAAATTTGCATAAGCATAGTGCGTGCCCTAAGGCTCCTTACCAAGGATTCTGTGCATTATCATCATACATATATTAACAACGTGTTTGAACTCTGTAGCAAATTTTAATTTTTCTTTGTCAATATCAATGTTTCCATTGCATACACAGGGTGGAATGAGCTCAGTGTTTTCATTATATTTTTCAATTAACTTTTCTTCCCCTCATCAGTGCTGTTGTGGATTAATTCTTTCTCTCCACTTTTTTTTCAAGAAAAAAAAAATAAATCATCATCTGATATGAAATATTTCAGTTTCTTGGAAGAAAACTGGCAGTGAAAGGGAAAGCTCAATCCAGGTAGCAGTACGTTATCAGGCTAAAGGCTTGATCATTTTAATGATCAGTCAAACAGCAGTGGACCGGTCAACTCTAGGAAGCCAGATAATTCAATGGCTTAAGCAAATTGTAGAAATACGCCACATCTGGCGTCCATAGGGCAGTCCAAAGGAAATAATCTGTGGGCTGGGAGCTTTCTTCCCTCTCCAGGGCAGCAAAGGCATTAGTCCAGTTACCGCAGCATTTCAGAGGAAGGTCCATGTCTCCTGGTATATTGTCACGGGTCCATAAGCACGAGGAGACAAGAACCATGTTGTTAATTATTGGAGGAGTGTAAGGGAAGCTATTTTGCTGCTGGTCGTGTTGGGCAATCTCTCATTCTCCTGCCCAAAGAAGGAAACTCCCTGGAATTCCCCTCCAGAGGCAGGAATGGCTTTGGTGATCCCCTTGAAAGTGTCTCAGGCTCAGATATCCCTCCACCCTGGTGCTGTTTCTGGGGCTCAGTGATCCAGTTATTGACAGCTGGGGCAGGAGGAAGAGATACCCCAGCTCATACCAAAAGGGCGTCCCAGACAAGTCATTTTCCGTTGCTCCTTGTAGAGTAGAGTAACTTTTGTGGAGCTCACCCAAGAGCAAGCTGGTTTGGTTGTTTTATGCTGTCCGTAGATTCAGGTGGGTTGAGCTCAGTTGTCCCACAGGGCGACACCCTCTTCACATCTGCTGGCAGGAGTACCCCTTGGAGAAAGCCCAGTTGTCTGGTCGTAGCCAGTTGTCTCAGCTGGGATTGGGACGGCTGGGCCTGAGCACTGAACAAGCACAAGACAGAAAGCCCCAAAATGTTTAAAGCTCATCAATGACAATGGCAGAACAAAGAGGCAAGGAACCAAGGGATGGATGTTCAGGGAGTTTCTGGGGTGAACAAGTAGGGAGTAGAGACCCCCAAGTCCCTCTATCCCTCTTTTCTCCTTAGGTCCCAGCTGGTACGTCCCCAGCCTGCCATTAAGGTTTCTAGTCCAGGATGTTGTTCAGATTGTGCCTCTGTTTCCCCCCATGCATCTGGCTCCTCTGCATTGGAAAAATAGGCCATGGAGTCAAGAACTGCTCATTTGGAGGGTATTTTTTTGCCTTCACAGGCAATTGTTTATTTAAGGCCACCATTGCCAAGCCTGCCCTGTAGGATATCGGTGCTCAGGATGCCTAGTACGGTCCATGAGGAACCAGTTACTCTATGGTCTTCAGGGCTAAGCACAGTACACATTTAACACAAATGTTGAAGCACAGTAGCTCTGCTCCTTATGGGTAATGCACAACCTTCTCTTGAACATCTGCATTCCTCCTTCCTTCTGCAGTCCTTTGAGACTTTGCTTGAAAGCAAATTGCAGCGAATTCGTGTCCACCCTGCTATGCAAGACATGTTAATATTTATGTGTTGGCATGATGCAGAGAGGAGCGATATTTTGGTCTTTTGGTTTTTTTCAGGTTGGGGGGGTGGAAGAAGATTCATGTTTTTCATTCATGGAACTGTCTTCCTGACAGGGGTCTGCACCTTTCAAAGGAATTATTTGTCGTACACCAACAGTGGACTGTTTGTGTAGAGTTTTCAGGAAAAAATCTGTAGATGAAATACACTGCCATTTAATTTATCCTTCACAGTTGTTTCATGTAAATGAAGAAATGGAAGTCTTTGTGAGCCATCAAAGCTGTGAAATAAATGCACGATTAGCTGCATGAAAGTGCTGAAACCCATTAGCACTCATTTTAGAATAATAATGTACTTCAAGTCTATTTGTTGAAATATAAATACAATTATGTGGAAAGAAATTAATGCACAGTATGAAGTTTCTTTAAGATCTCATAAAATTTTCTGCAGCACAAGATTAAATTAATGAAACCATGTTTTTAGAAGGCAAACAATTAGGATGTCGTATGAAAGTATAGCTAAAATGAAAATAAAGTTATAACATCACCAACTACGAGCATCAAAGCAGATAAACATTTGTAAAAACTGGTCTGAATGATGAAAGCACACAGTCTGCCTTGTCCTGGCCTTCAGCCGCGTTGCCAGCAGGCAGAAGGGCGTGTGGTTTTGGGGGCACAGTTGGAAGTGAACATGCTTCTGGCAAAGAAGAAGTTCAAGTCCTTAGAAGTTTGTCCAAAGTGCAGATCAGACAACCGATTCCTGCTTCTCTCATTTAATATAGATTTGGCTCACAAGTGGAGTGGGCAGTGGTTTCTCATCTGTTCAAAACCATCCTTTTTCACCTTTCCTGTTCCCATCCTCCCCTGACCCCACCATCACAGCTTCTCAGCCCGGTGTTATTAGTGCTATGGTAAAGTCACTCACAGAGCTGGTGCCCAGCAAACCTCCGACAGCGACTGAAGCTGCCCTTGCCAACGTAGGGATGGCTGCACTGGGTCTGCTTGGACGTCCACCTAGACTGGTGGTCTTTGGAGAAGAGTGATCAGGGACATAAGACACAGGGCGAGCGTTGACTGGTCATGCCGCTCGGGGTGTTATCCCACCCTCGGTCCACAGCCGGGCTAGGTGGGAACAAGATCTCCTTTGCATTATATATTGTATAATATATATTATATAATTATATTATATATTGTATCCAGCCTCTGCTGAATACAGTGTGCTGCAGGAGGATCCTGTGGGTGCTTCTCATACTATCAACCCTCCTTTTGAGCTACCAGGAGGAAATAGTTACAAAGGAAATCCCATCTGTGCACGGGAGAACAGACAGGGAAAGGCCACATTAGGGAACTCATTTTACACCATGGGAAAGCCTACTTAACTGACATTAAAATACTTCCAAGGCTATTTTAAAGTTGGTAGCCAGAAGCAAGGCAGTTAACTGTGCTATGGAAAGATGCGCTCCATATTTCCAGTAACGTTCAGTCAGGTCTAGTATAAAATGAGAACATGTCCTCGAAAATGGAGAAATATTTGCCACAGTCCTTAGAGTACTGAGAAAAAAAGATCTTTGAGAGTAAATATATCAGTCTTCAGTCACCCGAACCAATATTCAAGTCACAGAAAAAGTGGAAAAAGAATGTAATCTGTTCAGTGACACGACTAATTGTGCTTCAGCTCTAGGAGCTCATAATCTTACAGACAGCAAGTCCCAGTGCAGGAAGTACCAGTGTTCATCTCTGAGCGTGCAATTAATGTTGTTTAAATCACCAGGGATGCTTACATACTTAAATATATACATGTGCTTTTGCCCTTGTGAGTTGGCAGAGCACTGTCTGACAGTTTGCCAGCTTAGCTGGATATCCCAAGGAAAAAAGAAATGAAGGAAAGTTTAAAAAGTAAAATCGCTGTGTCTCTTTCTTTTCTTCCTAATGCCACGAGAAATCACACAATGTTTAGAAATCACAGCTTTCTCAAATTCTCCATCATTTAGTATTGACTTTCAGATATGAAGAAAAGATCACATAGCAGGGCTGGTCTGCTAATGTTGTAATAATTTTTATTTGAATTACCAACATGAAATGTGGATATAAGAAACTGCTTGTGATAATGACCTAAGTATAGCATTTTGCTTCAATTTTTGTAATGAAATACCCTAGTAATTTTAATAGGAATGTAAAATGATTTTTACGCCGCATAAGAGGTTAATATATTAGTCTTTTGCCTGGTTGCACTAGGTTTTAATCTGTCCTGGGACACAGGTTAAATTATGTCAGGGATCTGTAAAATCGATATTCATCCCACGTAACTGTAGCTGTCTGAAAGACAACGGACTGAAACTTTGAAGCTTAGCCTTGCAAAAGCAGATATTGTAACTCCCTCAACAGTCACAGAAAGAGAGATGGACACTTCCAAGAAATGAAAAATCCTACACTCAAATCTGAAGTGGTTGAATCACCTTCTGGAGACACCGTGGACAGCCCAGATCACCAGCTCAGATCGGATACCAGGATCCAAAGAGCTCGAGTTGGATGAGATGAGCCCCATTCCCAGTGTAGGTTTTGATTAGGTTAAAACTTTGGTGCCTGGCCACTACTAACATGATCCTGCCTAAAATCAAGATTTATGATCCATTGCCTTCAGAAAACTTGTTTTACCCAATTTTTCAGGTGTTATGGGACAAATAGATTCACCTTTCCTATACAGCCCTTAATCTCAAACCTTGAGAAATTTCAGCTTTGAACTTCAGGTGTGTCTTTAGTAACAACCTGATGCAAATTCCAGCTTCTAGTATCTCTGCATTCCCCGACTTGGTGTAGACATTTTCCGGGACCTACAATGGCCATGAAAGCATGCTAAAAATTAAAGGAAACCAATACCTGAATGCCTGAATCGTGATCTAGAGAAAATCCATTACGTCTTTGTAATCGGAAGGCTCCTCTTCAATAGATCGAGTGCTGTAAATGCACAGGAACCCATGAGAACTATTTAGTGAGGAGTTTCTAAAGGTTGCCAAAGGTCAACCAGCTTGGGAAACATGTTAGCCAATGTTATGCATCTCTGCTGGAAAAGGAGATGTTCAGGGACTGGCTGTAGTGTGTCTGACAGATGGCTGTCCCTGCACATACGCCTTCTGTTCACAGACCCACAGCTACTGATTTCAGATCAAACATGGAACCTGAAAGCCTGGTTAGCATCTCAAGGGAACAAAGTCAGGCATTTAATTAAAGGATGCCAGGCCCAGTTCAGAAGGACTTGATGTGTTCAGAAACACAGCGCCCAGAAGACCTTCTGGAGGCCGCCCAAGACGGCACAGCTGTGCACACCGAGAGCTCGGTGCCTACGGCAGCTGGGCCATGTATGCGGTAATATTGAGCGAGGCATCTGTAACTGTGTAAGAGCTTTGCAAACAGCTAATATACGCCTGTGATTTTTTGAGATGACTTGTTTATGGTGCGTGAATCCCTGCACACTGCTTGCTTGTTGTGCAGGAGGAGCCTTGCATTTTCTTTCTTGGGGAGCTTCAAGCGGCTGTTGAGAAAGCAGTTTTATAATGACACTTGGACTGAGCTAGCCTGCGTATATGCCACGTAGAAAAAGGTCTCATGCTGCAAACATGTATCTGCCCTGGCTGCCATTAGCATGCAGTAGCAGTACAACTTGCTCAGGGCTGTTCCCAGAAACAGGTCTTAAAAGCATGACAGTCTAGAAACTGCTATGCAACGATGCTATGGCAGCTGCAAGATCATCAGTATCGCTTACAATACAAGTGTTTTAACACCTCCAGAGTCTCCACCAAAGAGCTCTACTACTTAGTGTTTACATGCACACACACACAGAGACACGCAGAGTAAGTCTGGGCGCTGCAGACCCGGCAAATCCTACTTTGTTATCCTCACTGTACAAAAGTGGTGCAGGTATATAAAGTGACCAGTCTAGGGTTACACATGGCATCTATGACAAAGACGGCAACTAGGAAAAATTATTGCAGAGGAAAGAATTTAAATGGCACCCTTGTTAGTAAAAGCAAGGTAATAAAGGGTCCTCGTATCAAGTAAAAATATAGAGGGCACCTTGAGTGTCTTCTTGCTTCTGTAAGAAGGATATTTTTGGCTGCCAAATACGTTGCTCCTATTGCTAACTTCTTCAACAGAGAACCTTTGATTTGTTTGTTAAATTGAAGACATCCTTCCCAGGCTGTGCATGTCCAAGGAACAAGAGAAACTGCTCCCACATGGCTTCCTCCGGACAGATTTTTCAGCTGATGAAAATGCTTCTGGGAGCAGTGTGCTGGTCCTCCCCTGGGGAATGCCGGTCTCCTGGAGAAGCAGCTGCAGCTGGTTCAGAGAGTCTGCAACAAGGTGCAGCTCATCTCTATTCTTCTGACATTTCCAGGACAGTGCATCGACTTTTCTCCCAAGGCAAAGTGGCTTCTGACACGAGTATTTGCTTAATCAGACTGCCATGCTAGGAACCGATTTTATTTGAAATCCTTTTAATTCCGTTTTGTACGTGTACCCTTAAGTCCTCATGCTGGTTAATAGAGAGTGTTTGGATGCCCCTTGGCAATTTGTTAACGCTCTGTTAATGTCAATTACATCAGACCATAAGTGCAGGGAATAAGGGTGGTTGCTGCAGGATGGAAAGGGACATGGTGGGAGACCGGTTTCCAACTACATCCATGAAATGCAACAAGCTTCTCTTTGCTGAAGGGCAATATATAATGAATGCAGATAAACCAGGTTGACTTTTAATTGCCCAGTCTGCTAACACCAACATGTGTGATGGGAAGGGTTCAGACTCATGTGCAGGCATGCTGTAAATGGCATGGGCCGACACAATTGCTTAATCTCTTTGCATCAAATGACCTGGCAACCTCTGCTGTAATGAGTGATACTAATGAAGATATAAGGGGAGTGCTATGGTTCCCAGTAAATCCCCTTGAAATGATCACAGCTAGAGAAAGCTCCCCTAACAGCAAAATCCAGGAAACTACAAGCATGAGGAAGGAATTTTCTATGACTGATTTTATCAGACGGGCTTGCTCTGACCAGATCCATCCAGAGGCACAACTCTCTGAAGGACCAAAGTAGCCCCAAGATTTGGGCCCACTAAGGTGGCAGGCTGTCAGAATTTCTACCCTAAAATACTGGGCTGTCCACAGAGTCTGTGAGCTGCTCAAGTCCAACGGGTTCTCTAATTTGAGAGGAAAATGTGATATTAGTCAACACATACGTGGTGAGTCACAGCCCCCAGGATTAAAAGGAAACACTGCAACGGCTGCAGAATTGCATGGGGTGCTCTGCGCAAGGGGTGCTGCACTCACACTTTGCAGTGCTTTCTTCAGTCATTTGGCTCTTTTAAGCACTAGTTATGTGTCAAAAAGACAGGAAACATATAAAATGGATGCAACTTCAAACAAACAAGCAGAATCACAGACTTTGTTTCTCCCTCTGATGCCAAAACTGGCAGACCGACGGGATTTGTACTAATGAGCTAATTGGGAAAATTTCCCTTGACTGTTCCATCAAAAGCTTGATGTGCTCTAATCAGCTACTCCTTGACAGCAGATCAGGAAAAACTGCAAGCTTGAACCTGCTGTAGTCTTCTTGGTTTTTGGCTCAGCTGTGGGTGCCTACAGGAGTCAGAGATTTAGATTCAGAGCAGCGGTAAGAGCTCTCATGGCTGAAGGGCTGATATTTCTTCCTGTGCATTACTGCATTGTCATTTTTTTCCCTGGGATCTTTTTTTTTTCTCCTGGATGAATCATCTTTTCCATATGGGTTGTGATGGGAAACCGTTCCTAGCCAAATTTGTCTCGTTCTTCTCAAAACTGCAGCTAGCCTTAATTACCATGGTTACCTGCATCTCTGCACCCTGCCAGGGAGCACCAGTGAATGCAAACCAGCTGAGAATGGGGAAATGATTCTTGTTTCTACTGGCTTATAAAAATATCTCTGCTGTTTTCTTCTTCCCAGGTCTCATTTCCCCATTGACTGTTATTTCTGTTCATCCTGATGAACTCTTGGGTACTCCACTGGGCAGTACTAATACCAAAAGCTCTAGAGACAGCCTGGCCAATAAAACGGAGATCCTGACCTACTCACTTTCCTCTAACAACAGGATTGATTCAAAACACATTAATCATCCAAGTTCCTTTATTCAGAGAACAGCACAGGTAGCAAGAGGTTACTCTGTACTTGTGATCAAGCAGTGCAGCCTGAATCCAAAGAACTTAACTAATTCACTACTCCCTTTAAATATACATAATTCAATCCTTAGAAATGAAAAAACTTTGAAAGCTAAGTTGGGCATTTGTAGTCAGCACATCAGAAAACACGATGCCACAGGTGTCTACTTAAATTTTCATTATTCCTTTAATGGACTACAGATACCTTGCTCAGCTGCCTGTTAAGCCGTTACTTATCAGTTATGCTCCCAAGCACCTGAGCTGCACACACCTAAAATTTAGAAGTTCTGGTTTTCAGGTATGTCTTTGTCTTGCTCTAACATTAGTGATGGAAGAGCCATAAACAGTGCATAGTAGAAGGAGAATCGCTAACCATACAAGAACCTCAGGGCTTGTTTATTTAAGAGCAGCTGCATTTAGACATGGTGGGGAAGTCTAGCCGATGAGAAATAGCATTCCTGTTCATAAATACTACTTCACATAAGGATGAAGACTGAGAATTTTCAGTCAGATTTTTCCTTACAAGGGATAAGGTAAAGGAAATATTTTCTGTGACTCGTTTTCTTAGTTGTTGCAATGAAGGAAAAAATCAGCGCTTCATGGCTATGGGAGGTGACAGCACTGTTCAATGGAGTATGGATCTGATAATCCAAAGCTTTCTTGAGGCTGAGCCAGGATTAAATTTAAGAAAACCAGATTTACTGGTCAGATGGCTAGTAAATCTACAGCTCAGATCGGGACGCAGAGCTTATTAGCAACACCGTACAAGGATAAGTAGGCTGCTTCCAGACCCAAGGAGGACATGTGCAGCAGAACCGATGTGTCAACAGTCACACAACTACTTACAGCCTTTTGTTAGAGCCAGGTGTCCTGTGGATGCACTCCTGGGCTTGTAATCCTACTCTAGCCTGAGAAGAGTCAGTTCTTGCACACTTTATTTTGTGCAAGTCAGTGCTTCTGGTTGGGGGATAGCGTTGATGGAGCCATGTCTGATGTCTGTGCCCCTGTGAGGCCCCTATGCCTTATTCTGCTCCTGTTGCCAGTAATACAGACTTCTATATCAACAAACGTACTGTCATGACTCTCTAGGAGTACTGTAGAGCTGTGGCCCCCGGCAGTTTTGGACCTGTTGGCAGCAACATGTCCAGGAAAAGTTGAAGGATCTGAGGGACATCATGTGTTGGGTACCACTCCCTTACACAGGCAGGGATTCACTGGCGCTCAGGTAGATCCTGGACTTCATAAGCACTGGACACCCCAACAGTTCTATAAACACAATTTTTCAATGCAAACATGCTCAGACTTTTTTAGGAGACTTCCCAGAGGAAATCAAAACAAACCAAAAAAGCCTCCAAAACACTGGGGGGTCGTCCTTCCCCAGGAATGAGTTCTATATTGTTTAATAAAAAAGCTAGACCATAACCCAGGAAAATGGTTCCTGAGTGTATTTCTGGTTGCCAAGAAATTATTATTGCAGATGCAGATGTCTCTGGTCATTCCTAAGAAAATAGATCGGACAAGTGCTAAGTGCTCCAGGGGACCAGGAGGGTTTTTGCTGAATGCCATCCAGCAGAACAAATACTGTCAACCAAGTAAAATTTTCTGACATCAAAGTGCAGGACACATTCATATAATTTTGTCCAAATAAGTGGACTGGCGTGCTCTTTGTGGCAGCATGACTCATGGCAAGCGTCCTGCTCTGGGCCCCATTCACCCACTGTGTTAAAGTTGATAGGGTGGGGTGGTGGGGAGGTGTTGGCCAGAAAACAGCTCCACCAACTGTAGTCATGTTATGTTTGGGTGGTTGGGCTGAGATACACCTGGTTGCTTCCTTGCAGACATCTTACTGGGAGGGTTACTGGCAACTGGGATGGAGCTGGGACATTAAGGCTCCCCAGGTACCGGCCATCGCTACTGCGACAAAGGGCTCCCCAGTCATGCCTGGTAGTGGGAGATGGGCAAGGGACACCACAATGCCTTCTACCAAGGGATGCAGGAATCAGGGTTTCTCTTGCTGTGGATGACCTTTGCCTCACTGTCTATTTAGCCAAAAAAAAAAAGAGCGAGAGAGACGTCTGTGTTTGCTGAGGCAGTGCAAAGAAACTCTGAAGCAGCGAGGTCTCAAAGCTTCAATGTCTAAATCAAACATGTTTCAGCTCACACACCATTTACTGCAAATACAATGCTGGGAATTCAATATTTGCCTTCTGGAACATGAGGTGTTTCACAGGGCCCTTCTGTGGCATGATATTATTCTTGTCCACTGACCGAATGAGTTTGAGGCTGAAGTTTCCCCTGAAAATGCTGGTGATTACTGGAGCAATTTGAAACGATAATTCATTTCATGCTCATTGTTAGAAAAGATATCTTTGCCTGTAAATGTGTTCGGTCAAGAACTGAAAGCAAACAGACAAAAGAGGGACAAGCAGTCAAGGGAAGAAAATGAATAGCTCTTCACAGAGAAACATTCACTTACACTAGACTTAAGGCTCGACAATGGCAAAGGCGTTGTAAGGGGTAACATTCAGATGAGAAAAGAGATGAATAATTTGCAGTGCACCGGGTACACGTTGCTCAGTAGCAGCTGGAGCATCCACAGCTAGAAATTGCACCAGCGACCAGGATTCACAATAGCAAGGGGAAAGCAAGCTCAAGTAGAGCACTCTGCAATTTACTATCACTTTTGCTGCCAAGGAAAATAGAAATATTTACCTCTCCTTTCCACTTTTTTTTTGGTTTGTTTTACGGGACAAATTGTATTTAAAAGATTTCTGAAAGCATCACATCTAGAAGGACCTAGGAAAATGAATTGTGCAGCAGCATATTTTTAAATAGGAGATGAAAATAAATTTGGTTTCATGGCCATGTGTAAAGTTTGTAGATGTGACTTATACCTCATTGCTTTATTTTTAAAGCTTGGAGGGAAGTGAATTAAAGTATTAGCGTTCTTTTCACAGTTTATTGAAAGTAGAGGGACCTATCAAATGTTTTTAAATGTTTTTAAAAGTTTTTAAGCTTCCCTTTTCCTTTGCTGTTGTGGGATATAGGGGGGTTAAGGTGTGTGATTTTTGGTGAGGAAGAATCTAAAGAGAAACTGAGAGTCAGCTGGCTCATATTTCCTTGAATTGTGGCTGTGTTGCATCCCAGGCCACTGAGGAAAGGAAAACTTGGGGTCTCCAGATCCCACCTGGCACCTCCTCCAGGCAAAGCAACTCATGCAGCTCCAGGCAGCATTGACCCACTTCTCTACACGTTGATGGGTCTGTCCTGGAGATGGAGGGGTAAGCTGCCAGCACACTTTCTCTTGGTGGTCTCAGGGCTTGAGGATCACCGCTTGGCCCTACGCAGAGGTGCAAAGCAGAGGAGATTTTCAAAGGAGATGCAAAGAGTTAAATTCAGCTACCAGCCTTGCGTGCCACACTTAGGCTGGCTCTAGATCTCTTGGAGCCAGAAGGGTTGCTGTTTCTTGATAAAGCAAACAGTTTATGATGGATCAGGTGCTCTGTTGTTCATTGGTGATAACAACGGTGATTTGAATGGGGCTTTGTAAGGACTGGATAGTACAGGAGGGAAATGTAGAGTGCTGCAGAGAGGAAGCTTTATTTTCATGGGCAAATGTAGCGACTGCAAGGTTGCCTGGAGAAAACAACTCTATCAGCTAGATGGCTATTTCAGAAGGAGGGACTCCGTCTCTTGCTAACACCCACAGCCAGGATGCCTCTGTGTCAGCCCTGTTTTTCTTACACAGAGAGTCCCAATGCCTCAGGAGGAGCTGGGCACTGCTGACAGCCCACGTTCAGGCTCTGGCCCCACAGTGAAAAAGCTGCACTACAGCACAGGGGCTCCTGCGGAACAGAGAGATAAGACATGGAGGAAGGACTGCCAAATCTACTTTTAATGAATTTTCTATATAAATAAATTATTTAGAAGAAGTATCCAGAGTTAGAGCACAACCAAGGTTTTCCCAGAGATATTAGTCATCCTACTTTGGGGCTATTGGAAATTAGGTGAAAAATTTGACCCTTTTCTTTTCAACTTGCCTACTTCAGTATGGTTAGTCCTACAGCAAACATGTAAAGATGTGAGCAGCTGGGAAGTATTTGAGGGCAAGAGCCTTTGCAGACAGCATAACACAGTGGTCTATCGGCGCTTCTGTCATCCAAGCGCTGAATTCCCAGTAACAGCAACTCCCAGGCACAACTGGGACATGGCACTCTCCCAGTAACAGCAATGGCAGACTTAAACCTGAGTTCTCTTTTTCATTCAGAATACAAGTTTTCAGAATTAATACCGTGTCTTATCCAAATTGTTAAAATGATTGATTCTGTGAATACTCAGAAGATCACAAATACTTTCAGGATTAAAAATCATCTACATTTGTCGGTAGATGTGTCTTTGTAATTCTCCTAGACTATAATAGACATGCAAAATAAGATAAGATTGTCTAAAAGAAACTGCAGTTTCATTCGTAAATCATCTAATTGTGTACTGATGTATGCTATCACATATCCCTACCTAAAAACTAAGAACCAAACATAAAAATAATATTGCTTTATGTATTTCAAGTCAAACACAGCTTAATATTTGATCTTAGAAGCTAAGTTGTCTAATTTGCTATCATAAACCCATAATGTTCAACAGGACATTAAGAAAAGAAATTACTAGAATTCCCAATTTTTTTCCCTTTCTTTTTTTACTACTACACAATTTACTTTTTTTTTTTTTTTTACTGGATACTGGGCATAAAAAAGGAATATATAATATTCCTTTTATTTCAGATATAATTTGGTAAGTACGCATTTTCACAAAAATTAAACAGAACAGGCTATCTACCACCCACAGAAGTTATTTAAATTGCTTTTGCCTACTTCAGTGGCATTGTTTCTATTGTTAGCAATGCTTATCTGCAGACTACCTAAAATATTTGATCCCTCAAGCAAGACGTGATCTCCCTCAAAAGACTTCAGTGACCTTAAAAGTATGATGAATTAAAGGCAGCATAATCAGTCAAGAGGAGATTTAAGGATTTTCTCTTGATGTGTAACTGGAATGAAGATGAAGATGTTGGAGAACATGCTTTTTTCTATGACTTCTCTAAACCATGGTAGGATAAACCAGAGATATAAGAAGTCTCTATTCTCAAAATTCATCAGGGTAGTTTTTTAAAAAAATCTAATATCTGGACTATTCATATGTGATGCTATTTAAAGGGCCTGTTTTCTTGAGCACAAGAAAACATATCCTACTTGCAAAAAGTTACATGTTAAAATTAAGGGAGAACTTATGATTTATGTCCCATTTTATCATTCTCTGTGAAGCTGTAGTTTACTTAATTGCTTACTCGCAGTTGCATCTACATCCAACACATCCTTGCAGAGGCTGCTTCCTCCAAATGGCATTTGGAAGCTTCATTTAAAAAAGGAACACACCAATTACAAAGATATCTCCTGTTTTTCAAATACAGCGTCCTTGTTCTCTAGTGTCTAATTTGACATGTCAGGAGGCAATATTCAGACTCAGGCCAGATAAATGGTTATAGTCCATTTCGTCACCATCAAATTCAGGATGCAGGTGGTTTATATCCTTAGACCAGGGACTAAAATGATTTTATTCCTTATTTCTCCAGTCTTGAATAGTTGGTGGATAACCATGTTTTAGACACAGGAGACCATGAAAAGAAGACACTCTTATATATAGAATCATAGAATCATAGAATCATAGAATCATTAGGTTGGAAAAGACCTCTAAGTTCATCAAGTCCAACCATCAACTAACACCACCATGACTCCTAAACTAGCCCCTGGAGTGCCACGTCTACACCTTTTTTGAACGCCTCCAGGGTAGACGACTCCACCACCTCTCTGGGCAGCCTGTTCCAATGCCTAACCACTCTTTCAGTGAAGAAATTCTTCCTAATGTCCAATCTAAACCTCCCCTGACGCAACTTGAAGCCATTTCCTCTCGTCCTATCGCTAGTTTCTTGGGAGAAGAGTCCAGCACCCGCTTCCCTACAACCTCCCTTCAGGTAGTTGTAGAGAGCGATAAGGTCTCCCCTCAGCCTCCTCTTCTCCAGACTAAACAACCCCAGTTCTCTCAGCCGCTCCTCATAAGACTTGTTTTCTAGTCCCTTCACCAGCCTCGTTGCCCTTCTCTGGACACGCTCCAGCACCTCAGTGTCCTTCTTGTACTGAGGGGCCCAAAACTGAACACAGTACTCGAGGTGCGGCCTCACCAGTGCCGAGTACAGGGGCACGATCACTTCCTTACTCCTGCTGGTCACACTATTCCTGATACAACCCAGGATGCTGTTGGCTTTCTTGGCCACCTGGGCACACTGCCGGCTCATGTTCAGCCGGCTGTCGACCAGCACCCCCAGGTCCTTTTCTGCCGGGCAGCTCTCCAGCCACTCTTCCCCAAGCCTGTAGCGTTGCATGGGGTTGTTGTGACCAAAGTGCAGGACCCGGCACTTGGCCTTGTTGAACCTCATACAGTTGGCCTCGGCCCATCGATCCAGCCTATCCAGATCCCTCTGCAGAGCCTTCCTTCCCTCGAGCAGATCGACACTCCCACCCAGCTTGGTGTCATCTGCAAACTTGCTGAGGGTGCACTCAATCCCCTCATCCAGATCATTGATGAAAACATTGAACAAAACCGGCCCCAGAACCGAGCCCTGGGGAACACCGCTCGTGATATAGCTAATCTGTTTCCTATAAAATACAAAACATACTGAGCAGGACCAAATTTCTACTGGGTTTTGCTTGAGAATAACTGCTGAGCATTAACAGTCTTGAGCTGGGGTCAAAAAATTTCCCTCAAAACTCACAACTTAGCTTCTTTGCCCAAATTCTTTCTCTTTTCCTAGGCATTTCATGTCCTTGTCTATATAATGACCGTTACTAACAATATATTTTTTTATGCTGACTCATGAAGTATTTGAAACCATACGTATTCAAGCTACTTGAAATCCAGCATTCAGTACACGTCACCCCGTCCTCAATTACTGCAGTTAAGGTAGGGTGGGGTAAGTTCATCCACTTTTTCCAATGAAGAAGGAAAATGGTGATATTGTCTAGAAGGATAACCTTGGAAACAAAACAAGGCAAATTTCATCTCAATCTCTCCCTCTCACTGTTAGTCACCACTTAGTTTATTTTAAGATGGGAAAGTTCTGATGAAGTGTTACAATAGGAGGGAAATTACATACAAATGTTTAATTAGAAGCTTCTTTCCACACTAAATGATACTCCTGCAAGAATTTGTGGGACTAATTAGTGTTGCTCTACTCCTTCTTCTAAAAAAAGATCGGGGATGAGCTGACATGAGAGGGAAGTTACCCTTTCAGCATGTCAGGTGAGTGGGCGGTGGGACGGCGAAGGAAAAAGCAGGCAGGGGGTTGAGAAGAGGAGAAGGAGCTGTGGAGGTGGAGGAGAAAACGATCGTGAGACATAGTCTGAAAGGCTGACAGGCAGAAGTCGGGGGTAACATTGAAAATAATTTTTTCAGGTTGCTCCCAGGTGGATAGCTCTGGATTTTTTTTTTTTTTTCCAGAAACTGCGGCACTCCCAGAAAGAAAATTTTTTTATAAACATTTACACTTATGCACTTTTATTGATAATGTCAGCCAACCAGAGTTCAGTGGGCATCTGTTAATGTGAATTCAGTAGAGGGGAAAGAAATCACCGTTCATGATGTCTTGCATGAGGATTTTCAGAGGTTTGCCTGCACGGTAACAACAGTGAGAATGGATTATGAAATGTCAAAACAGCAAGGCAGTGAAATGAAGCTTTTCCTCAACCCTTCCTGCACACCATTTACAGGATGAAAATGTAGAGGTTAAGTACCCAAAACATCAAGGCGCCTTAAAACCAGAGGCTAACTTTAACTTCATTATTAAATATTAAATATCCAACTGAATGTTCTTTGCAAACACACTTTTTATTCCAGCCATCACTTGCTAAATGTACTCAATACATTGAAAATATTCTATCAGAGAGATGAAAAATACTTGATGTAGTTCAGCATCAGGCTGTAATTCCCTGTGCCAAAGCAAAAAGGTATTCATTCTGGTAAGGTTCTGAAGAGTAACAAAAATACAGGAGTGCTAAAGGCCACGTTACTGCCAAGTCAGCATTTTGTTTAAAAGTATCCTTTGGGTTTTTTTCCATTCTTCTGTTTGAACCTTATGGATCAGTCATTTCCTTCCTATGAATTAGTTTTGACCTCCCACTTTTCAGGAATGTATTCTTGCAGAGGATTTATAGGATGCAAGCCACATGGAGGTGAACAAGTTGTGTAACATTGACTGGCTCCGAGTAAGTCTGGCATTACTGTCATCCAAAATATTTTAAAGAAATTTGGTTATATCTTAAGTCCCCTATCTTGCTCATCACCCAAGCACATGCATATACATCCCCAAACATATATTCAGTTAGAGCGCGTACGGCAGAATGTAACTTGCATGTGCTTTGTCAAATACTTGCATGTAAGTTATATGGATTGATGTATATATACCCCACATAAAGATAAGTGGAAGATCATGAGTCTTCTGTGACTATTACCAAAAGATATTTCAGGGCTAATTCAGGTATACTTAGGAAGATTTGTGAGTATTCATGGCTTTGGAGAATAACTCCACAAACTATCTGCTAGTCCTTGCTGTAGCAAGGTCAGACGATGCACTTGCAGGTGAAGGAGTCCTCCTTCAGCTCCAGCTTGGACAATTCTCCGTCGTGCAGTGCTACGCATGGGGTAAACTCCTAAGGTGCTTTGGAGAGACACAAAAATATTGGCCAAGGTGGGCTAGAAAAGAAAGGAAGCTATTGTCAGAATAATATGTGCTGGTGATTCAGATACTATTTGAATTTCTTTCATTTTATCTAGATTGTTCTGAGAAACTTAAGGTTTTTTTTTTTTTTTTTGAGACTGAAGCTTGTTTTCCTATTAATATCATCATGATTGATTAGATTGTGGTGTCTTAGCTGTGCACGGAAACAGCTTCCATAAGCTGATATCATAGACATTACTACCCAATTCTGTTTGAACAATGCAAAGAGGGTTAGGGGATGGTGACCTGCACTGCTCCTTCTGATGGTCCTGCAGATCTCGCGTTCTCTCCATTTTTCTGCAGATAAAGCTGCCAATGTCAAATATAGCAAGTAAACCATTATTTTTGCAAAATATCATTTTACATATCAATCATGGGTATAAATCAAACCATAACCAGGGTTATTTAGCTTTATGCCAGACTCTCATGGCAACATTAAGTGTGCCCAGGAACATTTCCAGGCCCTGACACCAGCTGACGTGGAAAGGGACATATCTTAACAATCATAGCCTCCTTGAGTCATCCTAACCCCTGAGACAGTGGCTGCAGGCTGTGATGGGAAATGATCCCTGGCCAATTCTATCTCCCAATCACAAATTCATTGGGAAATACCCACAAGTGCGTTGGGATATACCAGCTGCAATCAGCCGGATCCGTGCCAGGGACAGCATACCCATTCTGAGCACAGTCAGCCTTAGTGCTCCTCACTCGGGCGATTCCTTCTCTCCCAGATTTTGGGAGTGGACTGTTTCTAGTCATAACAACAGTTTGAGTTTGTCCCCTCAGTGTGTTCCAAAGGTGCTGGCTAGTATGCTCTCTGCTTATACATTTGCCTTCGTCTGGTGAAAATATGTGCTTCCTTCACTCCCTTGGCCAGCTCCTGTAGGACTTGAATTTATGATGTTAAGGCTCCCTGTAACCCCCCCAGGCAGCCTCCCAAATAATTTTTCCATGGAGCAGCACGCTTAGAGTTCAAAATGGTAGCTGTTTTGCAACAAACCTTTATTACCCTTCAGAAGCACTTAAAGCACTCTTTGCCGGTTGCTTTTCTTTTTGACAGTCTTCTTTGACCCTTCATAAAGCATTTCACTGGACTTTTTCCTTTCTACTTCTTTTCTGTTTCCCAGCAGCATCCATAGTGAAAATCCTGGCTTTCAGTTATAAGAGAAAAAGGAAATATATAACATTTCTGGGAGTGCCTACTGCTAGTGAGAATCTGCAGCATGAACTCTCCCTTCAACTTTTTATCACAGGCTTTCAGTTTGTTTAAATCTATCAGTGATAGACTTACTCTCCTAAATCTAAAAGATCTGATTACAAGAGGAGCAAGGCGATGCCAACAAAGCAGCCTTGTTTGCATGCAACAAAATCCTTATTACGCCCGTACAGTGCTGACATACTCTATGTGAGTCTGTGCTGGCTGTGTTTTTTTTTCTCCAGAAGGAAGTCATTAAAGGACTCATGTGGAAATGCCGATCTCTTTATCATACTAACAATTCAAGAGGAGTGAACATTCATATCTTTTCCAGACATCTGAGAGAATAGTTTAGTCTTCTAACTAATATCAGAAAATTATGCACATTTTCAACTTCTTTATTTTGCAAAGATTATTAACTGAAGAAAGTGGTGTGTTTAAGCATTCCCTAAAACTATGCAATTTGCTGTAGAGTAACTCTTTGGAAAGTGCAGATGGAAAACATAACTGGGGAAATCTAAAATTTGACAGATCCAGTAGTTAAAAGTATAAGAACAAACAAATATTATAGAAAGAACTTTTAAACGTGTCTAAGGCTGGATCTACACAGCAGTGTAGCAATTAAAGAGCGCATTTCAAAGCAACTTGTCCAGGTGCTATTTGGTATTTGGGATAGTGTGATCTACCCTGGAAGGGAATTACTATTTCTGTGACTATAGGGTAGGCAAGTCCTGAATGACTTAGAAACCAAAGCCCTGGTGCGGGCATTTCCCTTTCCAAGCAATAAGGATTCTCTGAAGGGTAATTTGTGCTTCCAACACATCCCAACTTTTCACATTGGTCTTTATCAGACTCAAGACCATCAGATGGTTTAATAAAAACCATTACTTTTTCCTACCAACTGGGCATAATTTAAAAGTTGTTATCTTTCCCAATATATGTATTTGAGAACATCAGCCTTAGTATCTCTACAGTCAACCTAGCACTTCTGACACTGCTCCTACTTGCATTTCTGTAGCCTGAATCTGTTTTGGGATTAGTTCAGCTTCTATCATTTGAGAATATTCGAGCTTTGGTGTTGCAGTTTGCCAAGAATACCTAAGCGATTTAGGGGCTTTCATCCTTTTGACTATGATTTTCGCAACGTTGTGCCTGTCCTTCATTTTAACGGGAACACTGAATTGCAGCGATCGGATTTCACTCTAACTGTCCCCAGTTAAATCTTTGCCTTTCCCCTTATTCTACCAGTCAGATATACTGCCAGCTTTATGTTAGTAAACAAACAAACATGTAGTTATATTAAAAATTAGACAATGGTCAGGAATTTCACAGCTATAATTTGGCTTTGCCCCTGCCGCATAAATAATTTTGACTGAAAATAATCTTGTCAGCTATTTTCTACAACTGGTACAAATTACACACAAAGATATAATTACAGAATCTTCTGCTTATCCTTATATCTGACAAAAGGAAATTTAGAGCTCTCAGTATTGGCATCTGAGAAGTTTCACCAAGCAGAACCAAGCTATGGTATATGCAGCATTTCAGCCAGCCAGTTGCTGCAGCTATATTATTTCTGATGAAAATGTAACAGATTGTATAAAAACTTTTTTATGGTCTTTGATTCATTAAACTTTTTCAACATAACACACACCAAAGCCTGGGGAAAAGAAAAGCCAGAGTAAAAAATTTCTGTAGGTTTTTTCCTTCAGGATAAAGAACCTTTTGAAATGCACTAAAAGTTACAGAGCTGAATATTGTGATATGAAATATCCACCTTTTTAATTTTTTCGTTCGAATCTTGTAGTGTTATTACCACTAATTTGGAAGAAAGCGGACATTTTGCATAAATATTTGTCCTTTAATTTTTGTTGGAAGTTTCAATTAAAAATGAAAACTCAGCCCGTACATAGATAATCTAAAAGTGAGAGAGGATTTCAACCAAAGAGGTAGCCAATTCCCTTCCTTTTCTGAAACAAAAGATGACAAAGGTCATCTTTTTATATTTTCAGGATTTTGAAATATGTAAAATATTAATCTACTTTTCTTAAAACTTCAGGCTAATATTGAAAACTTCAGGTATTATACAGAAGGTCAAAATGCATTTTTAAAAAAATTTATACTCGTAATGATGTTTTCAGCAAATGAAATAACCAACATTAAACAAAACTCCCGATGCCTGCTCCTGAATAATATAATCCTCCACTCAGTTTTAAATGATCCTTTCACTGGCAAGATGAGCTGAGATAAAAGTGCGATCTGAAAATGAAGGCATCAGTAGTGCAACTATTATAAACCTTAGTGCAGCATTTACATTTTTTTTATATAGATATGATGACTTGGAAATTTGCAGTTGAAAGGACAATTCAAAAGTAAATACATTTATAATTAGCATGATTTTTTTCTTCACCTCAACCACAGAGAACCTACTTAAAAGCAGTCTTAAAAAAAGAAAAAAGAGGAGAGAGAGACCCTAGATGACACCGATAAAGTTTAAAAGCTCACAGTATTTGTGAAGTGTGTACAACTGGGTAATTGTTGGGGGAAAGTAACTCTTTTGCTGCATTTTGGTAGATTACTTTATTCTAATTAAAATATTCTATTGCCAGCCTCTCTAGCATGAATTTTGATTATAATACAAAATTGTACTTGAAATTAATTACCGTATGTCTCAACTCATCAGAAACTGACTTTTCTGACACTTGGAATGTCAATTCTAATGACAACAGTGCTGAAAGCAGGCATTATCCTTCCCCAGGTTTTCTCCCTTGTCACTCAGAAACTGCTGTAGTGAAATGACCCGGACCACTGCTGAAACCGAGTGTCTTGTTTACCCCAAAATGCCAGGAAAAACTCCTTGCCTTCCATGACAGTGAAGACCCGTGATGGTAGAGTCACTGGTTTTGCAAACACCAGCTCCCAGCGACTCAACCAATGCTCTTTCTAGTGCATTGTGTTTCCAGGTTTGGTGTAAATTCCTCCAAAAGTAGAGCCCATGAATGGCCACCTGAGCTCTTCCAAAACTGTAGTCATCAGGCAACGGCAGCGTGTAAACTGTCTTAAGAAATTCATCAGCAGTGATAACTCCCCAGCAATGATGAGACCACACTCAGTTTATGCAACTTCGCTGCCAGCTGAATAACATAACTCCTTAAAAAAAGGCAGAACCTGAATAAAACAAAAGAAAAACACATTAAAATTGCACAGCTCCTTACAAAATGGAGCCTTAATGTACATTTTTCAGCTTTCAGAGTGAGGAATGGACCTTCCTGGAAGTCTCAGCGTGGTCTGAGGCACAGCACAGGGAAGCGGTAGCCGCAACGTGTCCATGCTGACTACTCTAGCATCCACTTCTGACTGTTGGGTTCTCCAGTATCTTTGTGTCTAATAATTTCATCTGCATTACACCAGCGGCAGCTTCCAGTACTGTTGACTCTGCCGTCTTGGACAGTGGAGCTAAAGCTTCTTATACCATCAGTAAGCACATATTTTCATTGACTTACTTATAGAAGTATTGGCTGGAGAAGTCCTCTGACGGTCCATCCTGCCTGAAGTGAGACTATCACCAAGATCCAACGAAGTCAGCCATGAATTTGTCCGGACTTGTCTTGAAAACCTCCAAGAATGGGGACTGCACAACCTCTCCAGGCTTTTGTTCAGGGCCCTGTAATGAAAAGGTTTTTAATGTGCTAAGTTTCCTCAGCTTGTGCTTCAAGATTATGGGTCCTAGCATCCTAGCTATTTTGGTAGCCCTCCAATGGCTGCTTTCCAGTTTCTCAACATCTTTGAGCTGGGGTGCCCAGAATTGCAATTCCGTCCCCATGAGGACAAACAGGTCCATTTTCTAAGTAGTACCTTACCTGTTGCTTCATAGGGTTACTTGAAAGCACAGGGCACTTCAGCCTCGTGGATACCATCTGTTGGTAGGTTATCATCTCCCCTGCACTAGTGTGAGACTCAGCCCTGCATGCTAGAGCATTTAGTGAATAAAACCCCATCCAGATTCAATTTTTTTTTTTTTTTTATTTCAGTACCTGCACATGGCATTCAGTTCCAGAAAAAGAAGTAGTCACTGGGTTCTAGCAACCTGGGGTAAAATAACTCCTCAGTAGCTTCTGGTATGTGTCTGGACACCTGAAGGGTGACATTTTCTAGAGGCGATTCTGAACAGCACATCCATTTATCTGCTGCGGCCCTTGCTCACGATGCCAAGGCTGAGCCAGATGCATGTTGATTTTTAGCTAGAGTTTATTTAAGGGGAAGTGGGAGGAAAGAAATTAATTATTGGGTCACTGCTGAGTCGTTCTTTGGTTTTGGCTTTGCGCTGGCGTTTTCTCTCTCAAATGACTTTTTGAATTATGTTATTAATGGAAATGTGGGCAGATGGACTTGAAAACGTAACTCCTCACTGACTCAAATGAGAATCTGAAGTAATTAAATATTTTATAGCTTCCTTAAAGCTTTATTCTGCTCTCTTTCAACCACCATAAAGCAGCCCTCTATCTCAGCAGCTGACCTGCCTGTTTCATCTGTCCGGATACTGCCCAGTGCTGCCATCTCACACTCCCCAACATTCTTGTACACGTTCTGCAGCTTAAACACCACCTTGCAAATGTGTGCTCTGGTTTCCCTCTGCCCACACTCAGTGGTGGTTGCTCATGTGCAATTTCTTGGATTTCCTGGTGGCCACGGGCCATCGTGTGCCCGGGCCTGGTGCCAGGAGATGCGGGGTTGGTACCATGGGTGAATGCTCTGGACTCGTACACTTTGAGAGGCAATGAGGGTGGTGCAAAGCCTGGAGCCTGCCCCTGATGTCTCTGAAGTTGGTGGGAGCTTGGCCATGGACTTCAGTGAACACGGCAAAAGGCCCTAGTAGGAAACGGTTCGTCACTTTGGCATCGCTTTTCTCCTCTCACCCCTGCTCTTTACTACCTTCACCACTCCACACTCTGGCCTTGAAGCTGCTCCAGCAGCATCAGCCGTTCTCCCCAAGTATCGCTTTTGGGGAGCTCCCTGGGGTGTCTCCTGGGCCTGATGTCACCTGCACTGCTCAGCTTGTGGCTGGTGCAAGGGGTGACGCCGTGCTCGAGGGCTGCTCTGGATAAGGGTATCCACCCCAGCTCCAGCTGCTGCCAGCTGAGGTGTAGGAGCAGTAGCAATCTTCAGCTATTAAAAAGAAGAAATAATTGTGGCAGTCTGATGTCCTCACTCACAAAGACTAACGCAGGAGCTTGCAGGACTATTTTCATCAGACCATGATGTTTTGTTGAAGCCAGACTGTTTTATGAAGACTATTGATTTCTGTGACTTTTTTGATGGGAAGTCCAGACTGATGTCATATCCATCTAACAGCGGTAGCTCTGTCTTACAAAGTCAACTGAAGTGGTTTATTTTTTTTTTTTAATAGTTCACTTGGAAGGGACCTATAATGATCATCTAGTCCAACTCTTGATCACTTCAGGGCTGACCAAAAGTTAAGGCATATTGTTAAGGGCATTGCTAAGCCAGATGCAGCTTGAGCTGGGGCCCTGACTTGAGGGGAGCAGGAGTGGAAAGACAGGAGAGCAATTACTACTGGGTGACTTGGAGACTTCCTCCCTAGCTGTGAGGGTATAGGTGCATGTGTATGGATGAGGCAAAGGGAAGAGAAGCAGAATCTGACCCTTTGTGCCCATTTCTATCCAATGCTGAACATGACCAAATTTTGAAACCTCAAAACATGATGAAATGAAAATGCCGTCTACCATTAACCGATACGTTAGATCATGCCTGAGGGTACAGAGAAGGAAACTGCAAGCCACAAGATGATAAGCTGCAGCTGTCAGATTGCCGAGTAACATCCACATTGGACTATGCTTGCATACAAAAGAAGTAGATGAAGTACCAGCAGATGGCACTCGGGAATATGCAGCAGTGTCTGTTATGTGGGGTCAATGACATTTTTTTGCAGCGTGTTTAGAACAGGCGCCTCAGCTCTGCGCTCTGCACTGCACAGAGGGAATCACTGCTCTGCTGCCGGGCTCCCCGGGGCGGCGAGTCCTCTGCTGCTGTGGTAAGGGAGCAAACCTGGCTCTTTCTGCTACTTCAGGAAATATCCTGCTTCATTCCTGCCCCGTCATTAAATGTCATCCTAACTGCATGTGGCCTTCTCTTCCCTTGCATGTTCCACCCCCCACAGTCCCATGGCAGCCCTCCGACACAGGGGGCAGCCGCGGAGCTTGTGCCCTGGCCGTGCTGCCTCAGTGGTACTGGTGCTGCTTCCAGCCCCCACCCACGGGTGGAAGCTCACCCAATGTGTACACCTAGGTGGTGGGGTTCTGGGTGATGCTAGCTATAGATCCTTCCTCACACAGCGCACACCCTTGCTTTGCACCAGATCTCAGTAAGATTTAGATTTATGACCCAGTGCAGACAAAGGAAGAAATCAAATCAGGCTGTGCATTAATGCAAGTGATCAAAGCTCCTGGCATTATTGAAGAAAATCAGAATCCTATCAAATCCTCAAAAAAGATTTCCCATTAATTTGCGTTGAGCGATCCTAGCCCCTATCAGCCCATTCTGAACAATTGCTATTTAGGGTTTGAAATTCTGTGAAAGGAGAGGACAGGTATTAGTCTGGCAATCCTGCCAGCCAGGACTGTGTTATCACGTGCATGGTTAATATGAAAGTGTGGCAGTAGAAAGTAAATGGGTGCACAATGCACAGTGGTGATACATTAAATGGGAAAGTTAAATAGATCTGTGTAACACGTAGAATGAATAAAAGCCAGTTTCCCATAGATTGGTGTCTTGTAGTTGACTGCAGTCCCTGATGAAACTTTTTTTGATGGCTGGAGAAGTTCTCACTGGTTTCTGTAGCCTATGAACACAGAGTGCAGCCTTTCTTTTCAGAAGCACATAATGACTGGAAGAGAGATGACACGGGAAAAACCCTAGTCCATCCTCTGTCCAACTGGCCAGCTGGCATGGTGGAGAAGGCAATTTCACCCCGTGCATGGCCATGCAAAGTGTGTGGTCTGTGCAGAAGCAAGCTGGTCCTCCGCTTCTCCCCCACCAGGCTGATGGGGCATGGAGCCGAGCAGTCCAGGTGTCTCAGCAGGGAACCAGCACTGCCAGCATGGATCTTTGTCCAAGGTTGCCTGTAAATAGGTATTTTGGGCAGGTGAGTGAAAAACTAATGGCTGTGGTAGAAACTAGGGCACTTTCTGAAGTGCTGTGCTTTAACTGTGTGATGCCAGTGGGACACCTCCACGTAGGGGTGCTGCTCACCTTCTGGACCCTCTGGGTTGATGCTAAATCTACTGTTTTCTGAGTTTTAATTCTGCTGGCTGCCCAGGGAGTGCGGCACATAACTTCCATTATAAAGATTCATTTCAGTCTCCAGTTCTGTTACTGTTTTAGGGATTTTCCTAAGGTTCTTAAACCCGAGGCACGCACATAAACACACAATTCCTTCTGCGTCCATCTCTGACGTCTGAAAAATTGAAACAGCTCATTTCATTTAGTCAAAATGATAGATATCCCCAGAAGATGATGATCTGTCAAGCGAGAGTGTCTGACAGCGAACAATAAGGTGCAACGGAGGGGTCCTCTCTGAGAGGTCCTCTCTGAGACTAAGCATTGTAAAGTGAACAAATAGAAAAGAGCACTTCTTCCTATACATGATCCTCAAGGTGATGCAGTTTGCCAGAATATTTCTCAAAGAGTCCAAAATGCTGATGGCATTTATGGATGAAACTATTCCAAGTCAAACGCAGACGAGGTGAAATATGTTTCAGAGAAATTATGGAGTTGTTCCTTTTTTTTAAGACTGTACATGTAAAGAGTCCAGCCCTCAGCTGACAGAACTGGAGCTGGCTTAAGCAGAACTGTGCTGATTTCTGACTGCTGAAGTTGTTTTCTTATATGGTATATATACATATTCACCATCGTATCTGATCGTGTTTTCAAGGCACAGTAAATTGTGCATGTTAAAATAAATTACACTGTTAACAATAATGGCAATAGCAATAATAATAATATTAATAATGATGGTGATGATGATGATAATAATAATAATAATAATGGGATGCCTTGGCCGGATCCATTCTTGACTTCCCCCCCCAAAAAAAGAGAGAGTTTTTAAATAAACATAATTTGTCTTCCAGATCTCTTAGAAAAGGGCACATGGCTTTCTAATTTCTAATTTCTGCTGCAGACACTCCAAGCAGGTGGTATGATAGATATGGTCCATGGTAGGCTGATGCCTGTGAAAGCCACTTGGTTCAAGCGGATGGGTCACAGAAGACCTGGTTGCAATGTATTACATTATTAGTTATAAAGACTTTTCTACAAAGATCCAGGTCTCTCTCTGTGAGGCTTTAGAGCTATTGCTTTCTCTTCCATAACCCCTGCTCTGTTCCTCTTCACTTGGCATGCAAAACAGCTCTCTTTAGCTTTCATTGCTCCTCCTGCCTGTCTTTCCTGCTGAGTTCAACCCCATTATTTTTTTCCCCTCTGCTATGCCTTTTTCTGTCATCTCTGCCCCCTCCTCTCTCTATTTCTCAGGTCTTTCATCATGATCTCGGCAGGTAATGCCTCTCCTATTGACTTCAATGGGCAGTAGATGTGCCCTTCCTCCTGCAAAGCCTCTTCTCATGGTAGGGCCACAATTATAGTTTTTGCAACACTGCCACTTATGCAAAGGATGAACTGGTATTTCAGATGACCCATTTTAATGAATAAACATTAAACCCAGAAAATAAAGATTGATTCAAAACTGTCTTGTTGCACCAGTTGTAGGAAAAATCTGATATGCTGAGGTGTCTGTTAATACTGCGTAACTGCAATCCTCTTCCATTAAAAGTCATTGATTAAATGTCTAATTAAGAGCTGCCCAAATATATATGGTGTTTAAATATAGTGGAGGGCTGGGATTTTGACAAACTCGTTAATATAGGTCTTATTTGTGAACAGTTACATTGGCTTTGGTGATGAAAACCAGGTTTACTCTTTTTGCTTTGCACTGTAGTTTCCTGTGGGAAAAAAAGATCAAAATTATCTTTCCTTTTGTATGGTTTTTCATATTTCAAGTGGTTTGGACAGATACCTAATTTGCTTTCAGTATCACACGTTCTCTTTTGACATCAGAGGATACATTTTCTGAGCTTCACAGAAGTTTTACCTGCTCAACTACCATTAAAGTCAATTGGATCATGTGGCTAAAGCAAGGTGTAACAATTGGGAAATGCACTCCAGGGTTAAACTGCTGTACTCGAGCTATTAGATTGAAAGAGTTATCCATCTTCCAAAACACAACCTGCATTGCCACAGCACGGTGTCCCCTATTCATCACCTTCAGACAATTATAGCTGCATTTAGCCCTGGTGTAAATGAAGTTGCCGTATCATTTGAATCATGCAGCTTAAGCCAGGGCTGGATCTGTCCCACACCGAGCTGCTGAGCTTTCAATGCAAAAGAGGCCCAGGGATGGGATGATCAGCACTGGTTTGTGAGAATCACAGGAAAGAGAGGGAAAAGGAGCTATTAAAAAAGAAGTGTTGAGACTCCCATTTTGAAAACTGGATATGGTTGTTGCTCAGTGAGATGCAGACGTTGCACGCAGCTTGGCCGAAGGAAGACTGGAGTTTGTGGTCCTTCCCCACACCTAAGCCTTCAGACCATCCTCTTCATCACAGTGCCTGATGGCATCAAGAGCTTCAAGGCTGAAGCTTTTCACAAAGTCACCACTGCTGCGGGTGACACAGCTGGTCACTTCTGCCCTCTGGGCTGGGCATCAGACAACTTTTAAAGACGTAGGATGAACTTTTGGAGCAGGCAAAAACTCACTGTTAAATATGTTTTTGGAGAAGCTGCTGTGTGAGATGGTTAGATGGTTTTCTTCTTGGATTTTTGTGACTGAAGAAATCATCATGGCAATACACTGCATTTTTATAGAGTGCACTTAATTACACAGCAACGGCAGAGTGGTATTGGCTTACTATCTTCTGAAACCTCCCCCATGAATGATACCTACACAGGCCTCCCAGAGAAGAAGCCACAGGCCTCAAGCAGGTTGCGTCTCACTCTCCTAAAATGAGAGAGGCAGAACTAATCAAGGAATAATCGGTAGTAGGCCACACTAACCAATTAACTAACTCCTAGCAGTTGGTAGAATAACCCTTGCGAGAGAAAGAAGGTAATGAGGCTATCATGTCAACTTTACAGTGTGATCCTATGGTATCTGAAAATATAAAACAGATTTATTCTCATTTTCTGTACATTTTCCAGTCCATTTCCTACCATAAAATCAAATAATGTGCCAATAAATACAGTATTTAAAATTTCATCGCTTAATGTGCTAACATTCAGGCTGGAGATGCCATGGGCAAGCCAAAGAGTAGTGCACTGCCATACCTGGAAGGAACCAAATTATTTTGCTACTCACAGTGATAATTGCTCAGGTGGTGATGAGCGTTGTCCCTGTCTTGACCTGTGCTCTTCCACTCCGTTGTGTTCACATGCAATGTCTTGTTTTTGGTTTAGCTTGAATGTCTCTAAAGGCAAGATCATCCTTTAGTAACTTCTATAATACTGCTTCTCCTTGAAGATGGCAATACCACAGTACAGATATTAGTAATGAGCCAGACACTCCTCCCTTGGGAAAGTCCCTGGTCAGAGGGATGGAGGAAGCAGACCTGGCTAGCAAGTATCTCCGTATCAATAACTCTGGAATATCTAATATGAAATTCAATGTCTTTTCATGCATTTTTCACTGTTTCCCATGGACTTGCTCAGTTGAAATCTCATTGCCAGTTTCAATGATAAGGGCAGGATCTCTCCCAGCACTAAGATGTCTTCTAAACGACCTGTGCAATATTGGTTTTTGGAAACGACTGAAGGCTGCATATGATTTCAAGACAAACACCACTATCATGATTTCCATGAAACCAGTGAGCAATGCTTTAAGTGGGGATATGAACCGAGTGCTGTATGTTAACACATGCAGTGATGCACACCCTGCTCCCACAGACTTGCAGTCTGCATACCTGTTGCAGAAAGCAAGTAGAAAGGGTTGCTGAAAATGGTGCAGGTTTATTAAAAAATGGGTAGCAGAACTGAGACTGGAAGGCAGATTTCCTGATTCACAGTCTGCTGCTCTCTCTGTGATGTCTTATTTCTGCAAGGGAGCCCCTGGATGGGCAAAGGTGCAGTATTCCCACCAGACTGCACACACAAAATCTGACCTGTGGGACCGACAGCTGGCTGTGTTAATTTGCTTGAATCCAGCCACACGCAAAAATGATTGCTCTTCAGCATAAGATAGCATATGCATGGTAGCAACCTTTTGTGAATCAGCTGAATTGCTCTGCTGTTACCTGCTGGACTATAAATGCATAGCAGGAGGGCTGAAAAGCCTCCAAACCTACTCCTCTAAGGAACCACATGTCTGGCACCACAATGAAATGAATGATGGGTCCCCTCCACACACTCCAGTATATGTTTAAGCAGGGTTTGGGGATCAGATCAGCAGTTTCTAGTTGCTGACAGTGAAAAGGAAGGAAAGGAAAAGATTGGCTTGATCTAGTCCAGGTTACACATCCCCCAAACATCAGATTAATTACTTTAGAGGCTTTAATAACGTGGCTTAATCCTGTTCACCTTTAGTTCTACATCTGTTTTTTATTAATAAACAAGAAAATTACAAAAAAGCTTTTTGTCCCCTCCATAATTGCCTTCTCAAAAAAAAAAAATTTGCAGTCAAAATGATTTCAGATTTCTCAACTGCAAGCTACAGATGGTCAGGGTGTAAGATGTAGCTTCACATCATTACAACAACAGATCAATAGATGATTAAAATGCTCGTTTAATTTCAAAGCTATTGTCTCCATTTCCTTCATGTCAGAAAGCTTCTCGCATGTGAAGGTAAGCCTTAGCTGGAGGGTGTGTGCCGAGTCTGATGTGCAGAATGACATATTGATTATAGAGAGGATAATTAGAAGAGCATTTAATGAATCTCGAGAGCCGGAGCTCGAACGCCTTGGATCACAGGTTTTATAAGCCGTGGTCTTGTGACGAAGATTTTTACCACAATTGCCTGTTTTGCTGGTGGTTCAATCCAATTATACTTTAAAAGCATGCAAGAAATATGTCAAAAGTATTTGCCTGACTGCACTGGAATGAGCTCTGTGTTGGGACAGATTCTTTTCTTGCATCTCCGTTCTGGGAAAGGTGTGGATAACTCAAGCGAAACATCACAACTCTGAGGACATGTTGAGATCAACCCCCTGCAGGGCTCGAAGGCTTTATTTTGTAATTTCTTACACAGCCAAGCAATAAATATGCCATAGAAAGGAATGATAATAAAATTAGTTAATTTAATTCTGTATCAGCTTCTCAATAGCAAATTGATTCAAATAATAGATGTTATATGACACAAGTTAAGGAATTTGGCATAGGACAAGAGTAACTTATTTATAAAGAAAAGTTAGTATAATCAAGGTCAGGTCTAATTTGATCTGCAGCTATTATTTTAAACGATGTGCAGGATTAGTATGCATTACTTACATTCCATCTAGAATCAACAGATTTCAATTTATTTAGTGCATTTGTCCATTATAGTGAAGACATCTGGTTTAACTGGATGGGAGACAAATGCTTGAGCTCTTCTCTGTATGAGAAACTGCATGGCATAATGTAATTTTGCTGGCAAACAGAGCAACGTGCCTTATTTCTGAGCCTTACTGCCCCAAGATGCTATCCATGGAACTCATCCTGTCGCTGACAAAACCAGCTCTAGGGACATTGTCCCTCTGCAAAGAGAAAAGAAGGAAAGGAGGGAATGGAGAATTTGTTTGGGTGAAATAAAACAGAATTTTGCATCAAACTACTGGCAACAACTTTTCTCTTAATCAGAGTCAATGCCTGGAGGCTCAGCTGGGTATTTTGTGTTGCACCACAAAAACATGACAGCTCCTGTCTTCCAGCACAAAGTTCTAGAGAAGGAGAAGAGTGTGTGTTGTGTGTTTATTTGTGGAAAACAAATGAAAGAAAATTTAAGCCAAAGATCAGTATGTGTCACATATACGATCATTTAATCTTGTGCTTGCCTCAAATACTGTTTGGAGCAGTGCATTTCATTCACTGGCAGCTCTGCACAGGTGTATCATGATTGACCAGGGATGGAGTCCCTGCTTCTGTGGGATCTGTAGCATTGCTTAAGAGGATGTAAAGGGATTTTCATTGTTAATCTCCACTCCATTAGATTTTTGGTCCAAATTTTGGAAGACCATCCCAAGAGACTGAGACTTTGATTTAACCAGAGGAATAGTCATATTCTTTTCAGTCTGTGCATGAACATTGACACAACCATTAAAAATATCTCTAACCCATTTAGATACTGATAACTTCAAAATGTCCAATAAGAAAGTTCAATTTATGGCTATTATCTTACAGCCTTAGGAAGTCAGAGAGATATATTTATTGCCACTCTTCAACGGCAATACTTGAGAAGTTAAAGAACAATTATGAAACGAGCAATATTGTGTGGTCACTTGCAATACCACAGAAGTGGGCTTGATGACCCCTGAGGTCCCTTTTAGTCCTCTGTTCCTAATCTAACAGCAAATGCAATCTTTTCTTTCTTTTCTAATTTAGAATTGTTTTTCTTGAACAACCTTGCAGGTGCATTGTGAAGACAATGAAGGCAGAGAAGGTTTGTTTGCCATCCAGCTGGCAAGCGTGGATGTCCAGACGTGCCTCTGAAAGCCTTCACTCCTGTGTGGAGGCTTCAGGCGTGTTGCAGTGACTTTCCTCTTTGCCCTGGCTCAGCCATGAAAAGGATCCCACCTGTCTGATCACCTAACCAGTACATTGACTCTTGGAGGCTGTCTCTCTTTTCCGAGGCAAACGGTCTGATGTCTTTGACTGCCAGCCCTTCACAGGCACCAGGCTCACTCTGCACAGCACAAGGATCATTTTGCAGCTGTTTGTTTGCCATCATGCTCTTCAGCTCTTTAGAAATGTAACCCAGTTTAACGGTCTCTGCACCCTGGAAGTGCATTTTAGACACTTTAATATGCTGCTGTCCCTAAAGGGGAGAATTTCACCCCTGGCAGCATGGTCTGCAGGTTCCCCACAGGAGAAGGTGTTGGGAGACTCTGGGTTCATTTTTTAACTGCATTTACTGGACAGCAGCTCCGTATTGAGCCTTCCATGCTCCCAGGTGCTGGTTTAAGAGAAGACTGTGCAAGAGCTCAGACCGTGAGGAATCTTTAGTATAAAACTGGAAACTGGAAGCACCAGAGAAAACAGCTTTGCAGGGAGGGGTAGGGTCTGCAAGTCTCCACCACACTGAAGAGCAGCTGGGGGCTGCAAAGTGGTCCTACATGCCCTGTGTGGGAGCAGGCATGCAAACCTGCATCTTCCAGCAGCTCCTAGCGAAGATGTTGTACAGCTGGCTCTAACGTCTGAAGCACAAAGATCTTACAGAACCTAAAAAAGCACAGCTGGGAGGGTCTGCAACTGCTGGATAAGAGGATCTATCCCTGAAGCTGTATTTCATAGGAGAAGGGTTTTTGCTCTCTTGTGTACTGGAGATGTGTATATGCTTTTCTGTTTAGCAATGGTGATAGAAAGTATTCAGTCTCTTTAAAGGGAAAAATAAAAATTAATAAATTGCCCCATGATTTACAACTGAATCAAATCACTGGTGTATAATTTTCATAGTTTGTGCGCTAAGTACTGTCAGGAAGGGAGAAATTGGCTTTACCACTATCATTAACATCTTATGTAATGAATCAGATGAGGTATCAGGAAATGGTATAATATACTTTATTTATTATCAGCGTAGATGAATAGATTTCTTGGTGTAACTACAGAAATGTTGAGTAGGACTCAGTCACTGTGAGATCTTAATCCTCCAGACTTTGCTGGTCTGTTTGTGCCCAATTGGGCTACTGCAGTTTTTACTGTAACACAAGACAAGACGACAGCCTTGCAAGCTGCCCCCCCTCCTTGTACAAAGTACCTTTTTCCTCTGTGGGGTTTCAGGACACTTTGAAATTTGCCCTGGCCTAAACACTGTCTGAAAGTCAGCCCAGATTGTGGCTTTCCACTAACCAGAAGAAAAAATCCTTACAGGAATTGAGACCATTCCTAAGCAATGTGTATGCTATGCAACATCTTCAAACACTGAATGGCAGGTGCCAATTATTCATTACAAAGGGACCCACATGTGAAATACTGAGAAACCAGCATTGGAGTTGCATTGAAGGGAATTATAACATTTGCTTAGGAGAAGGAAATGCACGGGTAGCCTGGAAGGAATAAGGTCTTTTGTTGCAAGAATTCCCATTGAAAGGAGAGGATTGGAGTTTTTAAGGATCTTTCTCCCTCCGGGCAGCTGTCAAAGCCCATTTGTCTTTGCTGCTGGCATCGTTCAGGCATACACAACTTCATAAAAAACCATCAAGGTCTGAAGTATTTGGCACTGCTGGAAAACGTTTTGAATGGGTTGTGTTGCTTACCTTTGACATCAGTAATGCATTCATTATTATAAACCACACAAATCGTCAACCAAATCATGTTTTATGTCTGTCTAAGAGGTCAAAGCTTTCATCTCACTGCTATGAGCATATTTTTATACTTATGAATAAGAATGTTCATTGCTGAGTTACTTCAAATATCCACCAAACACTGACATATACAGTAAATTAAAACTGATTTATAAAACCACAGAGGTTGCGGTTCATGTCCCATAACTTTGGGTGAAAAAAGTTAAATACCTTTCCCCAGCTAATCATCTGACCTCCCTTGATAATGAGCAGGAGAGTCAGGGACCTCTGGAGAAGGAGTCATCCCGCTCTGCAGGTGAGTTATCCACATTTAGGCAGTGATCTTGGAATAGCACAAATTACTCTGGGACAAAACCCCTCTCCCTGGACTCCCTAAAGAAGATAGATGCAGATGGCACAACTCACATGCACACAACTCTCCCTAAATTTCAATAATGTCTTTTCAAAGCTGCAAATGGCTCAGGCCCCTTGGGACAGTCTTCATCTGTTCACCTCAACGTGTGTCCTCATAAAATCATGCAGCATTTTTCTCCATTTCACTCACAGGATGGACTGCTCTCCACCGGCTGAGCAGATATTCTGTATTTTGTTTCCCCTTGTTTCACAGTGTGTCAGCCAGGCTCGATTTGCTCCACACATTTCAAACCTTGCTCTGAAGTCAGAATTATTAATTTCCTGTAGGCTTTTTCTCTGACACGTCTTGCTACAGTGGCTGAACGGTTCACAAATTCAATCTGGCTATTTTCTTGCCACCTCAGTGAGATGAGAGGCAATTATTAACCCCTGTTTTCAGACAGAGAAGTGAGGCACAATGAGATTACATTTACAGTTATTCACTGATTTTGGATACCCAGGCTAGGACACCTTGGAACTGATATTTCAGGGTGCTTAGCTGGTTTTAGCACTTTTTGTTCAAAGTGCAATTCCCTCCAACTTCAGCTGCAGCTGTGAATACTCGGCATGTTTGCAAACCAATCGCTAGGGTCTCTACTCTGGTACCTGGAAAATGAAGACTGCATAAACAGCGATCACGTGCAGAAAGTGTGGGAGCGGAGCTAATTTGATGAAAAAGCATAGATTCCAAGTCCATTGCAGAAGCTGATTTTAGATACCTGGTGTGAGGAGAGAAAGCTAAACCAGAAAACTAGGTACCTACATCTTCTCTTAAATACCTAAAGTCTCAGCAGCCCTTATTCGCAGCACAGCCAAGAGAAAAAACCTGAGACCAAGGCTGATCTCCTGAACCCCACCTCTCTTTGGGCTTACTCATGAATTCAGCAACTTGCATCTATCTATGCTCCTCATTTGTTGTTTTCTGTCTAAATGTGCCCTGAGATGATATGCCAGCATGTTCAGGAGAGGAGGAGGCAAAGGGTTGCTGAGATTGCAGCAGCCTCGTGTAGAGGGAGAGCCTTCACCGGGAAACACCAGAGACATGTTCGAGCCTGTTGGCAGCCTGATGGGATTTAAATGCATGCTCCCTAACTCCATTTGGTTTTAACAACCAGGCTTACAGACAGCTAGATTTAGATAAATCCAAAACCAGTTAAATACAAATTCTTTAACTGGATTCATCCTTTCAACAGCCTCACAGAAATATTAACGTTAAAGAAAATGCTGTATATTGGCAGAATGTCTGTTCAGAATCCTTTATTAGGAATCAGGGATTACATTTTCTAACAGAAGCCAAATCCTATGCTGTTCCTTTATTTACAGCTGATCTTTCTGGCTTCGAAAACAAGATAAAGCATGGATGTCAAGGATCTCTTATCCAGAAAGCATTACCTTTTCTCTGTGAACATGATATTTTAATCCATAAACTACATAATACGTATGTGCGTTTCAAGCAACAGTAATTGATTAGTAACTTCATGATATGCTTAGTATATGACTTGTCCTATTGATTAATGTTGCAGTAACATTATAACAACACCAGAATCACAATGTTGCTAAAGATAACATTGAAAAAATCACAGTCCAGTGTTGTTAATATCTTATAAATAGAGATGATGCTAGAATAATCTCCATTACCTAATTTGAAAACATTTCATACAAATATATATGTGTTCTGCAAAATTGATTGGCCTGATTAATCTGTTAGAATTTATAATGTAAGCTTTGTTCCTTTAAACTGGTCCAAACTATTTGAATGAGTCTGGGAAATGGGTTTTTCCTGTCATTACTCTTTCCTTCCCCTTTTTTTACGCCGGTCCCCTCACACCATGTGGTGGTGTGGCCTGGCGGTGGAAACATTCTTCCACGAATGGTTGAAAAAAACCCACAAAACCATAAGCAATTCAAAAGAGGTGCTTTACTGTGAAGTGCCAGACAGCCAGGGAAAGGTGGTACTGCCATTTCCGTGCATTCAGGTAGCGAGATGCTTTGATGTTAACTGGGCTAAGCAGCAGAGGTGTGGGTCTGGGAAGGGTCTCAAGGAGCGCAGGTGGAGTTAAAAAATTGGTGCTTTATGGCAGGACTAAAAGAAAGTTTCCTTTAAATGCAATAAATAGGATGGGGCCTCTTGCAGCCACAGGCTGGACTGAGGAGGCCAAGCAATCCCCAGTATTGTCCTCAGCCCACAGAGACCTGCTTGTCTAATAGGTGGTCAGCTCCAGCCAGCAGATGTGGGGCCGGCTGGGAGGCTGGGACCGTGACGACGGCTAGCGTGAAAGCAGTGTTGTGTTTTGGGGCAGCAGCAAAAAGCTCTCAGAAATTCCCCAGAGGATCCCCTGCAGTATCCTTGCAGGGCTGCAAGACCCCACTAGTGCTGCTAATCAGAATAACTACACCGATGTCCACAGGCCACAGGAGCTGCCGGCTTTACTGCGCAAAATAAACCTGTTTCCTTGCTTACGTCACACCCAGGTGAACTTTTTTCCCCAGGAATATTCTGGCAATGAGCCGTCAAGTTTCTCCTGTTCACAGGGAAATGCTCCCCGTTCTTGGGCATTCACCGTGTTCTCAGGTCATGCTGTGGACAGGGTGGGGCAGCCAAATCAGTCCCACGCACTTTTGATGCAATGGGGGTATTACGTGGATTATTGCTTTTAACCGTCCCTTCAGGGGACTTCCCCAAGGTGACTAATTAGAGTCTCCTGGCATGAATTACAGCCAGAGGTCAGATCATGGACTGTCTCAAAGACTCAGAGCTTTCTGTCCTTGCGTAACTACAGGAGAAAAGGGAAAGAAAAGGATTTTTTTTTTTCTGTTTTGAAAGTAAAAACTCATGAACAAAACCCACCACTGATAAATAATCAGTGTTTATTCCAAAGGCGTGAAGAGAGATGGGTTTGTTAATGCTAATTGCTAAGGAAAACTCCCAACACTCTCAGCTTCTTCAGGCATGAATGACGTGAAGGTTGTGCATCAGTCAGGGGTATTTCTCTTCAGGTTTTTCTACAAGTATTATTATTATAACTGATCAAAACAGAAGTCTTTGGAAGGGAAGAGGAAAGTGAGAGTAATGGTGAGGGATCTTTCCATTTCTCTCAGGTCCTGTTGTGTTTCCAAGCCTGTCACCCTCAGATTTACTTGGAGATAAAAAGAAATGCCAAAGAAATGAAGAAACCTGGACAGTAGCTGGGGGCATCTTTCATTTCTTTTTTCATTGTGCTTTCTTTAGTAAAATAAAAATAAGAGAAATGAGTCAGTTTGTATGTATCGAGGAAATCTGCATGAATCCAGATTTAAGTTGTTTGCCCTGGAAAGCCTGGTACCCCACTCGCCCACAACCACAGTCTTCGAGCGGTGTCTGGACAGGAAAAGCATCTTCAGCCTTAAACAAAAACATGCTGATATCCCTCGGGACTCATGGGATTCTCAGCCTAGTCCTTGGGTCGAGCAGCCTGCCTGACAAAATGCACCCCAGCAAAAGCTTACAGAGGAGCCCAACATGAGATTGCTTCTTGTCCTGAAGGAACGATGTTGAATTTCTAAGCTTTGAAACTCTTGGCAAGGGGGATTACCCACTCCTAGAAGTAGCACTCTGAAAGGCTAAGTAGACACTGGGTCAAAGTATGTGTCAAAGAAAATATTCTTTGGGCTTCTGCTGGTCTCTTTTCTAGAAACTTTTCCATTAGCAACCTGGTTTTAGAAGGCTTTAAGAAAATATGAAACTGGGAAGAGTTTTTATCACTCTGTCACCAGGGTGCTTTGTCAAACTTCTCATACAAGCACAGGCAATACATGACTTTCTACATTATTTCCCAGTGAAAAGCAAAATGGCTTTATGGATCTTTTTTTCAGGATGGGTGGAGGAACAGTTGTAGCCACTGACATGTGAAGGTGGGCTGTAAAGACAAGAAGTGGAAATCTGTTCTGAACAGGTTTAAGCAATAAGAGACCCTACAGGGAACCGTCAGGATGGACAGAAACTACTTTCTGACAAGTAGACTCTGGAAAAGACACAGAACAGAAATGGTGACAAAATGCCGAGGATAAATAAATAGGAGAAAAAGATATGAGAGCTCTGTCAAGTCAATGTATCATGGAGAATACATAGGGAATAATTATGCATTGGCATGGAGATGAACTACGGGACAATTTATTCTGTGTTTTGTCTTGGCTCTTACAAACTCTAAATTCAGAGTCTGAGTCCTTGAAATCAGCCAAGGTTTTATAGCACAGTTCCATCAACCAGTGATGCTGCAAGACAGAGATGAGGCTGTTATACTCTGCTATGAACTTTGTGGTCAGGTTACTGGATTAAATTTGAATGGAGAATTAGGAAAGGGTCATGTCTGCTCACTCTGGGCTGTGTTAAATACAAGGTACAATCACATGCAACAGCTTCACATCGGTACCAGCCCTGTACCTACTCGGGGGCAATAACACAATTTCCAGCTCTTATCTAATAAATTATCAGAAGCATCAGCTTCCTTCCAAAAGGCTGGAAGAAGCAGACGTTGGTTTTAGGTTCCCTCAATTCTGCAAATTACTATTTTGGACCCAATTGTTCCTCAACACAGACAGTGGTAATTCTTGATTATTTCAGATTAAATTTCACCAGAATTTCACTGCTCATTACTGTAAAATTTGCCCTCACAGCAACCACAAGCCAAGGAACACCACAAGCAAAAAATTGAGCCATTGTGCCTCTGGGTTGAATATTTTAAGGCATTTGAAGACAGGAGCACTCTGGGAATTTCATATGCACTCAACCTGTCAAAGCTCCCACTAAATACTGTTACGCACATCTCAGTCATGTTAAAAAATGGTGTTCAATAGTGCAGTGATTAATATTGTCAACAATGATGTACACACAGCCAAAGTAATTAACAATTAGGGTTATCCTACACTGGATAGTTGATCTAGGACAACATAACAGGATTTTTTTTTTCCCCATGCTGCTTCAGCTGTCTTCCAGAATCTTAGTTCCCTTTAGAAAGAGTCCATCAAGAACTGAAGCAAAGGCACTTCATTACGTTTCTCCCTGGTGATGGTGTCTGTTCTTTCTAAAAACTGTTTTGCAAGTGATCATTTTATTGAAAAATAAGTATATTTCTGGTTTTGTTGTTATATTTTAATTGAATATAGTGTGTTACAATAGTCCTTCAAGGGATAAACAAGAGGACTTATTTCTACCCCAGTATGGGTACAAACCTGCCCTCAACATGTTCCACCATTCCCATAACATCCTGCTTTCCAGCACAGTAACTGGACCGTTCTGTATAATTTTTTTCCTAATTGCACTGAATAGTGATGACTGCAGTTTGGTTCCTTGGTGAAACCCATTTTTAAGCTCAAATATTGGTTCCAATTCAACTTAATTCTTCTTTAAAGTTGAAAGTGCTTTTTCAAGCGTGAACTATGTTGAGATTTATCATAGCACTGCTGCGCAAAGGCTGATACTTCATGTCTAAGAGTGGATTTGCAGGATGAACTGAGGTTTTCATTCAGGAAGCATATTCCTATCTCAAGCCAGTTTGTTGGGGTTTTCTGGGGTTTTTTCCCCCCATAAAGCACAGCACTGCTTGACTATGCTTTAGGGAAAAGAGTGAAGACTTTCTTCTCTCAGCCTCTCAACTTCACGCATCTACTTGGGACAGGTTCTGCTACTAGAAGGCAGAAAGCGGGACTTATACTCACCTGATTTACCATCTAGATGGTCAGATCAGATGCGATCTTCCTCCAAATACCACCACAAATAACTCTTCTTTCAGCAAATGACATGCTTAACTTTAGACACATGAATTATCCCACCCCTGCTCAGCAAAATCTCATGAGCAGGTGCTCAGATCCTGAAGAAGTTGAGTCTTTGCCTGAATCAAGCATGAGTAGGCATAATAGTGGAACAATCTGGCTTTCAGTATAGGATTATGCAAATTGCAGATTACACGCACAAATGAATTGCCATTCCTTGATTCACAATTAATCACTTCAACCGTTTCTCCATCTGCTTTTGTTCCACTTTTATCGTTCCTTTCATTTCTCTGGTATATCAATCTGCACTTTTCTGCAGGGAAATGGTTGCATTAACTCAGTTTTGTAAATAGAAAGCATCTCTTTTCCACTACAAATTCCAAACTTTTGGAAATGTGAGATCTTACTTCTCAAGGAAAAGCTTCTTCTCTGAGCTTAGCAGATAAATTCCTCTCCTCTCTCTAGGTCAGGGCACTTCCCAAAGGAGGCTGGTGCAGTAGCAGAGGTGATCAAGCAGAGGTACTTCAGCCCAGGCAACAGAAGAGGCTTCATGCCAAATGCAACATGCGATTAGCATTCAAAGTCAGAAAAGCTGGCTGCATCAGAAAAATGCTGTTTAAACCTCAGCACGCACCTGTCAGGCCAACAGTACCACTCCGAGATTTGTGATCTGTAAACTGTCCAGAGAATTAGTTGATCTGTATTTCAAATTGCAGCGCGTTGAAACTCTCTCTCCTCTTTCTCCTTATCTTTGGCTGGCTTCATCTATGTGATATTTCTAATCTGCCTCGAGTTCTTCTTGTGCTTAAGTTCCCTTGGCCCTTGCAGCTGAGGCTCTCAACATTAGCCAGGAAGGTTCAACCTTTACTAAGATGAGTCACTAATAACAATGATGGCAGGAGTGAGAGAAGACTGGGATCTTGGCTGGAAAATGAAGGTCTGGGGATAATAACTGAGTGCAGTTAAGGCTCAAGTGGTTCAGCAGCTGGCTCAGCACACCCATTATGGCAAAGAGGCTGCTGCTATGCTGCAACTAGCACAGTAATTTATCGGTAGGTGCCTGGTATTTGGCGCACATCTTTTCATCTATATGGAATAACTGCGCATTTGTTCAGGGGTTTCTTTCTTAAAGTACGAGTTGCTTTGATTTGTTAAAGTATGGGTTGCTTTCCGTTAGCAAGAGTTGCTTTGAGTTGTTGAAGTATGGGTCTTCCTGGCTGCTATGGGAGGCGTGAGCAGTTTCTTTTGCTTTTGATCAAAGAAAGAGCAGTCACGGTAGCACCAAAACTTCACAGGTAACATTCAAGGGCTTGCACTCACACAGGCAGTGCCAACGAGCACCGTTGCCTACTAGGATTGACACAGGGCACTCGAAGGATTGGTTCACATAGACCACTGGCTCTGCCAGCTCGTCACACTTGCATGCAGTGCAAGTTTTTATCAGAAACAGCTGCATCCTTAATGCTCAGAAATGTCCATCTGAGGTGCTAATTTTTGCCTAAGGCCACATTCCCCAAAATCTGGAGTCATGTGGCACCTGAGATGGGCACCTGTCCTACCACTGGAGCTGTTGGACTGCTGCCAGATGGGTGTCTCTCTATACAGAGGTTTGTGACACCCAAGGCCAGGCATTGCAAAGCAATGTTGGAAAATGAGAAGTAAGGATTGTTTTTTTCTACTTAGGGAAAAGTTAAAAAGCTTCTCTGCTTCCAGATGGTGAATAAGTTTTCAATAAAGCTTTCCATAAGAACTTTCGCCTGCTTTTGAAGAAACAAAGAAATCAATAAATCTTTCTGGCTACTGTCTACATTAATGGTGGGAAAAATTGCACTTATTGGTGTATCAATTACCACAATTAACTGGCTAGTGGCCTGACATTCCCTTCTGCGCTCAGGACATTTGGCTATTGGCTACTTTCACCATTTCTGAAACCTGTGAGGTGGCCTTTCCTATAAAGGGAGGAGTCAGGATTTTACCTGGACGTCCCCTCTGATTCTTTGTGTTACCCCAAGGAACACAGGGTACCCGATGAAGGTCATTACTGTTGTCTTGGCTAGACTTTTGTTATGAAGAGGATAAATATGTGTGGGGTTATCTCTTTCCTCTGAAGTAATCAAACTGGTCAAGAGTGCTGAATATAAAATACAAAATATTCTTCCATATTTTTAAGTGCTTTTGCATTACTACGGCAAGTGCCTCAGAGAGTTATGGTTTAACAGCCTTCCATGATAAAGAAGTGTTCCTATGTCAGACTTGCAGATGTCTAAAGTCTTTGGAATATCTCTTGGTGAGAAGTTGCTGTAGCCCGCTCTCTCCTGCAACCGGGAGGCGGTCAGCCTGTTCCTGTCTCCATGACAACCAGGAATTTAGAAATCGCCTCAGTGCCTGTTTCAGATGATGCTTCATCCTAAACAAGATAGAGACACTGGCAGAAAATGGGCATATCCTGACTCAAGAGGTACGTCAACTGAAGAGACTTAAGCAAGTTGTATTGAAAACTATATTCCTTGAGAGTGCCTTCCAAATAACTTAGACTGGGATGGCTATGACTTGCACTTGGATAGATATCCTTGAAGGGAATTAGGGACTGCAGGTGTGGGATTGCATTGCTATTTTAATACATTGTAATTCCAGACTGGAAAGTTCTGCAGGATCTACAAAATCCAGATTTGCTAGATTTTCCCCATTTTCCCATTCCATAGGCACTCCGCTTTCAGACTCTGATTGCTCATATGTAAATAATACTTCTTAGGTGCCTAAGGTAAAAAAAAAAGATCTTTTCAAGATAATGCTTCCTGCTTTGTTCTGAGCCCTAACAATGTGACAGCTGACCTTCCATGTGGCTGTAGCAATCTTATAGGAGGTCAGGAAACTCAATTGCAGATCTGAGAAGTAAAGTCACAGACTTAGAAGTGAAATCAGATGGATCAAAAATCCCCAAATGATGATATTGATGGCACCCCTTGTCCTGGGGCATTAGATGACTGCAGAATCAAGGAACACCTGGAGTGGTTCCTCCAAACGTGCAAGAGCGATAAGAGGTTGGCGGTGATTCTCAACATGAAATGAATTGTACTGCATGAGAAGCAAAAGAGAATACCGAAAGATAAATGAACTCAAATGCAGGCATGGCTTTGAAATATGAAAATACATTTATTTAAAAGGGGGAATGTTCAAATGAATTAAACATAAAAACCTGCCAATTTATGGAAGAATTAACAAAATGCTTTATATCCTGTCGCCATCTACTGGATTTGAGCTGCAGCAGGAGAGCACAGGAGAACAGATTGCGGAGGTTCTGGGGGCACTCGGGGAAATGCGAGGACAGCTACCGAGCGTGGAAACCCCTAGGCCACCAAACCCAAGGTCATGGTCACGCATGCTGCAGTTTGTCAAAGAGCTGTGAACTGCTTCCCATTCCCACCGTCATCCCAGGACACAAGGAGGTGTCTGCTGCACAAAAAGAAGGTGTGCAGCTGAGTTTCTCTAATGGAGGGCAGCTGTCACCAACGGGGTCTCCCCTTGCCAGGGTCACCCAAGGAGGTCTGGAGGGAGGATGAGTGTTCAAGTCAGAAGCTGGTGGCTCCACACTCATGGCTCCCAGGGGCCCATGGGCATGCTGAGTGGGACATCACTGCTGTCCCCACTGCATGTACTTCTGGAGTTTCTACTTCTAGCAGTGAAACTGAGAAACAGGAATCAAAAGGCTTTTTGGACTAAATAGATTTTTCTCCTTTATTTTTTGAAGTGGAATCTAAAAGCTTTGTGCTTTATTTGCCCCAAAACATAAGAAGAGAAGAAATACAGAGCCATGCTCAGAAAGGAGTTGGTGGTAAGGCATTGGCTTCACCCACAGCCCAGTACTGGAGATCCTGGATGGTTCCTCTCCTGTCTGTCAGAAAGTGACCCCATATTCCCCAGGAAAGCACATGAGCAGTCCTTCTACATGGTATTTGTGTGAGCAGGAATACTCTCATTCAGTCAACATTAAATCCTTCTAATCCATTGAAATAAGCAAACAAGCACTGGAAGTCTCTTCATGGAGCAACATTTAAACCCCCGGCTTGGAGAGTGGCCTTGCTCACATTCTTTGTCCTACTGACCACTTATTAAATATTTCACACAGTCTGAAGCAATCTCAACAGAAGTGACTGTTCGTCTTGAAAAGCCCCTCTAGCTAATCATTAGCTCTCTAATTAGAGCTAAGCTCATTTTCAAATCTGGTCTCTACTTACTATGAGGCAGGGATTTGCACCAAGATCTCCCGGGCTCTGGGGCATCCTAAGGATGTTCTTGCCCACAAAAATTAATCTTTTTTCCCAAATAAATTCTTGTGATAATTTAAGATCAGATAAAAGAAAACAAAACAAAATAAACCCACCCCCCAACAACAACAACAACAAAGATGGATCTCATGCAATTTTAGCTGCTTACAAGCTAGACATCTATTTTAAATTATCATTTACTTTTCCTTTATAGAGAATGGAACAAAACACACTCTGCCCAAAGACGACTCACCCCACCTATTTAAGACATTTATCTTAAACTGGAATAAACTGCCCCATGTGGATGCTGATCTCTTTCTGTTAATTTCAGGAGCTGTTGGTTAAACCAGACCAGAACTGCTGGCAGCCGACATCAGGTTTGGAGAAGCCTACAGAGAATCTTTTTTTTCCAGTTACAGTATTCACTGAAAATATTTCAGAGTGTTATTGTATCCTGATGAAATGTTGATTTTATATGCGTGTAGTTCTAGATGAATGAATAAACTGTTGATTGGTTAAGAACAACAGTGTCCTGGTGTGAGGAAAGGTGATTGAAAGTAGACCTGAAATCAACCTCATCTTCAAATTACTTAACTAGTACTCTATAGACTGAATAAAATGAAATTACTTAAACTGCTTTCTATCTTGATACTGTATCTAAATTGTAGCAAACTGGAACACCTAGTTTTTAGACAAAGTGCCAGCTTTTTAAAATCTAAATAAAACCATGTCTGAATTGTAAAGTTTCCCTTTCTCCATCCGTTCTTCTCTCCAGGGCCAGATTCCCTATTTATGCTCCTTCCTACCTGTTCTAGGCCCTGGGCCAAAGCAAAGCTATGTTTGCTTTAGGTATCCGCTGAATTTTCAGAATAGGGTCAGAAGCATCCTGGGTGCTTGCTCTCTGCAGAGGCAAACCTTGCACTTTGTCGAAATCCACAGAGCTATGTGCACTTATACAGATCTGAATTAATCCTGAGAAAAATTTGGTCTTAATATATACCCATTTACTAAGAATTCACTTTACTGGGAAGCCATCCCTTTTTCCTGAGAATATAGTTTTTTACCACTGATAGGTGAAGGATTATCACTATATTAATTGTCCGTATGTGTGACCAGACCATCTGTCTGGTCATTTCTCTTCTGACGGGTTGGGTCAAATATTCAGTTTATATGGGAATAAGAGGATGAGTACACAGACTCTTTATATTAGCTTGCCCTTCAGATGTGTCTGGGTTGGCTCTTCTATTGCCAGGCCAGCCTGTGGGGCAGGAGGATGCCATACTGCCAAGGCTTTGCTGAAAGACAGTGCTACGATAGCATGGTCTCCTTCTGCCTCCCGAGCATCCCTTCAGGCTGAGAATGACGTTCAGAGATGCAGGTTATTCCAAGTGACAGCACTAGGGGAGATAATCTAAAAATGACAGGTTCATTCTGCCTAAACATATAATTAAGTCCTCAAGGGATCTTCTGATTTTGATTGATTAAAGGCACTGTCACTTTTATGGGTCTCCATCTTAAGGTAGCTATGGAAACATTTGAAAAAAAAAAGGGTCCTGGTGAATGGGTGGGCTCTGTAACTTAATTTTCTGCACAAAGCACAGATTGCCTCGCTTGCAGGGAACTGTCTTTTGCAGGGGATGGTTTGATGTACTCAGGTGTGAGGGATTAAACCCTCATGGATTAAGGGGAGAGCTGGACGCTGATTTGGGGGATCCTGAATCCTTTCACTGCCTCAGCACCAGCCTTGGGTGAGACAGCAGAAGTTTGCCCCTCTGCTGTTCTGCCCTCTCTCAAGGGGACTGCAAGAAAAATTAGCGTAAATATTGCAAAATATTTTGGGTTTTGAGGCACAAGGAAGGTACCATGTACCAGCTGCTTGGCAGTATCTGTCCATGCAGATTTACTGTGACATAGTGTGCCATAGCTTATCCCTGAGTGAAAACACTTATGACATATATGAAAGGGGGAAAATGTGGGACTACATATACCACAGAAAGCCTGGATTAAAGTCACTGACATAGCTTTCTCCTTAATACTCTGTCTGAAATGCTGACCTGCCCCTTTGATGTCTTTTTACCTTGTTAAATATTTGCAAGCCTTTCCCTCCAGGGGCTCAGAGGTCAGGGCCCGTGTCCATGCCCCTGTAATAGCTGTGCCAACAGGACGGGTGAGTAGTATGAGAAAGGTAGACACGAACGTTCTCCTACTATTAAGATATTTCTTGAAAAGGTCATTCAAACACTAACCCTGAAATTATAGCCGTCCCCAGGAGCCATTTATGGAAGAGGAATAAACCCAGAAGACAAGGGATTTCCATCATTTAATATCAGATGTGGTCTCTCTTCTGACCCCAGAATGGCCTAATTATTAAACATCTTTTGTGACCTGAAAGCAAAAAAGTTGATTGAAAAATAGATACTCGAAAAAGGCAAATAGTCACACTAGCATGTATTCGTACAAAATTAAGGTTGTTGAGGTGAGAAGCAGTTTTGCCTTTGTTTTTTTATTTCATCAGAAGAAGGTCCCACAATGATTATCCCATAATCCTCTAAATTATACTGCATAATAGAGCACTGGGAGAATGAAGGCAAGCAGAGCATCTACACTTACCCTGGAAAAGGTTATCGCTCTCACTGTTCTGCCTTTGTGACTATTTTGATATTTGCAATTAGAAACTCAGAACTGATTATGCCCTATGCACCAACTAGTAAATGTCAAGGTCTGATCTGGGAATTGAACATGTGCTTAAGTACTTTAACTTTTTAAAAATTTTCTTTTATACTGGAGCCTAAATCTTTGTTTCTGTAAACAACCACAGCCCTGATCTAACTAAATACTTTAGCTTCTGCCTTCGTTTAAGTACAGAAAGAGTCCCACCAAAGTCCTTTCACGTTAAGCACAGATTGAATCAAGACGTCGATCATTTAATTAATGGTATATCCCACCAGATGTGAATGCTGGAGCGCACAGCATTTGCTTCTGCTTTCAGCCTCTTTGTAAGGCTAACTCCATTGATACTCTCCCATCGATGAGCTTGCCGGTCTACACAAGGCTGCCTCCCTGAAGTCAAGGCTGCTGTCAACATAGCTAGTCCAATTCAGAACAATTGCTCTCAACCTGCATTTAGCTTTGAAAATTATGCTTCTAGTTCAGACATGAAGAAGGCATTGAATGCTTCAAAGCTTCTCTTTTTTCCCTCCTTATCAAAAGTTTTATTAAAAAAACCCAACAACCCAACTTTATTCTTCCCAGTCACCCTGACTTGTTACTAAACATTATCAAGATGAATTCTAGTGGAGGCCACAAATAATTCTTTAATTGTGAAATGTGGAATATGAAAGGAGATTTTGGAAGACCTTCGTGAAATCCAGGGGTGCTCTTCAATATGATATGGCAAGGTCATCAGCAATGGGGGGAACATGGTAGGAATCCATTAATGCGTCACCTGGGATACAATGACACCAGAAAGCAGGCAGAGGTGCAATTTATAACATCATAATCCCAATTGCTGGGCCAGAGCAATCTGTCTCCAGTCTACCAAGGGCTGTAATAAAGTCACCAGAAGCTGCTGGTCTCTCTCTTTGTCCATCCAGGATATCCACACTGAATCTGGGTAAAACAATTGCTTTTCCATGGAGTGGAGGCACTGTGTGAAATCCCCATTCTCTGGTGTTTGCTTGACCAGCTCCATCAGCTTGAGAGTCAGGTAGGTTTGTTTTCCCACTGATCCTTCTGTCTCCAAATTATTGGCTCTGACATTAAAATGGATTTAGTATAGTCTGAAGCCTGAGTTTTCTAAGCCCTTTTTTTTTTCCATGGGGTGGAACTCTCTTGCTGGTAACGAGTCTTTTAGAAGTCCTTACTGTTGTGGTTATGTCAGATCATCTGTTTTAATTTACGTACTGAAAGCCTACTACAAGAATTGTAGTTTTATTAGAGATTCCTTTGCTCTTTTCACTTGTCTCTTCCTCCCTGAATCCCCTCCCTTTTCCCCCTCTACCTGTCTTATTTCACAAATTTTTAAACATTGTTAAATATTGCCTGTTTAGGGCTCTTGCTTGCTGCTACCTCCAGGCACTGTGGCTGCTTTGCGGTGCCTGGCACCCAGGTGGGGTTGTGGCAGGCACTGGGTCACTGATCTATATCTGGTCCCACAGCTGTGGTGGCACCTCACAGACATCTTTTGCTATGAGTCCCTCCCATGGCCTCCCAAGGACTGGGATACGTGTCCCCTGCAACCTGTGCTCTGGGAGGGGTGTTAGACACTTCTTGGGCACACCGTATCCAAGAGCCCAGCAGAAGTGGGGGGCCCCAGCAAGGAACCAGCTGGGTGGCTACTGGCAGTGGATGGAGCATTGTACACAGCCCTTCTCCTTTCTCATGGCAGTCCAGCAGATCACAGAATCATAGAATCATAGAATCATTAAGGTTGGAAAAGACCTCTAAGATCATCAAGTCCAACCATCAACTAACACCACCATGCCTCCTAAACCAGGCCCTGGAGTGTCACGTCTACACCTTTTTTGAACGCCTCCACGGTTGACGACTCCACCACCTCTCTGGGCAGCCTGTTCCAATGCCTAACCACTCTTTCGGTAAAGAAATTCTTCCTGATGTCCAGTCTAAACCTCCCCTGATGCAACTTGAGGCCATTTCCTCTCGTCCTATCACTATTTACCTGGGAGAAGAGTCCAACACCCGCTTCACTACAACCTCCTTTCAGGTAGTTGTAGAGAGCGAGAAGGTCTCCCCTCAGCCTCCTCTTCTCCAAACTAAACAGCCCCAGTTCCCTCAGCTGCTCCTCATAAGACTTGTTTTCTAGACCCTTCACCAGCTTCGTTGCCCTTCTCTGGACACGCTCCAGCACCTCAACGTCTTTCTTGTAGTGAGGGGCCCAAAACTGAACACAGTATTCGAGGTGCAAGATCCCAAGTCCTGGAGGCCTGCTATGCAGCTATTAGGACACTGAGAACAGGGATGGGAGCGGGTGCGATGGGGCAACATGGCATAGGTACTGGGGATGTGTGGGATGTTGGCGAAGGCTGCCAGCAGGAGAAGCATGTGTGTATGCAGAAGAGGAAGGGGAAGGGGGTGCTGACAACCCCATGTCTGTGGCACGAGGGGAGGGAGGATTTGCAGGTATTCCTCACTTGCTATTTAGGGCTTTTTTCACTTGGCTGTGAGCAGTGTGAAATGCTCTGGCAGGACATCCTTGCCCTGATGGAGATGTTTCTTACATATGTGTGCAGGCACATAGATGTTTGTGGGTGTGGGATTTTCGAAGAAAGAGCCACTCTTTGGCCCATTATGTTTCTTTATATTTCCCCTCCTTCCTCCTCACTCTCCTGAACTGGACTGTTTTAGAGTCAAACCTGGTGCTCTGCACCATGCTGCGGCAAGAGGGATATCAAATATTTAATAGAGTTTCAGGTGTTTCTCCCACATTATCAGGCATGAAAAGATGTTCCGTCACTTGAAAAACGCCAGCAGTGTGACATGCCCTTCCTGCTCGAGGTCTCTTCTGGCAAGGGAGTTGCCTCTTATAACAAGGGGCACAAAGCTGCCTGGAAGGATCATATCATATATTAGTTATTTATTAGCTCTCAGAAGATATAAGTTTTAAATAATGTACAAATTTGCCTTGCAGGTCTGATAACATATGCATAGGCTCTCAAAAAGGTATTTAAAAATGTTTTGGATTCCCAACTGTAATTAGCAAACAATTTTTAAATCTTCCTGGCGTGACTTTCATCAGTCAGATGTAGTTGTAAAGAATTAAGACACTTCTCCAGCGAACCAGAATCATAATAAACACTGCACAGATTTGTCTGTTCTCTCCCTGTCCTTGCCACCTCTGTGTAATGCATGGTTCATCTGAAAGGCAAGCATTTTATGCAGAGCTTCAATATGAAGAGGGGATTATGTTGGATGTAAGGACCAGACTGACTCTAATTGCCGGCATTCTTTCTTTCCCCACTTGTCTAAAACAGGTGAAACTACAGTCTGTTGAAATCAGGGGGAAGTCACATTTCCTCACTCAGTCCAGCATTTAATTCCAGGGCAAAGCAACTGAGTTACACAGACGGAAAACTGCAAATAAAAAACAAATAAAAAATATCAAATCATGGTGTCAGCAGAATATGTCTGGAAATACAAGCGTGCAGCAGGAGAGGCTTTTCCGGATTGCTGCATCCTGCTCTACAGTCTGCAAATTCACAACATTGATAAATGGGAAAGAGCCCTACAGAAGGCTTGAATATGTATCTCCAGCTGAAAACTCACGGAGTTAAAGCTGTTTCAGTGAAAAATAGTAAAAGAAATGGGTCCTCTACAAGTGGAACAAAAGGTACTAATGGGCTACTCAATCCAAAAACTGAAGGTGTGAGGCACTCCAGTGGATACAGCTCAGAGCTAGAGAAAATTTCAGGCTAGAAATAAGGCGAACATTGTTAATAATGAAGGCAATTAACCACTGGAGCAGCCCCTCAGAGGATGTTGTGGTTTCTCTGTGGTTGGCAATTTTAAATCAGGACTGGATAATTATTTTGTAAAAGCTGTGCTTTAATTCAAAATGGAATTACTTCAGGGAAGTCCTGCAGCCTGTGTTACACCAAAGCTGAGACTGTACGGTCCCGGTGGCCCCTTTGGCTCTGCATCAGTGACCTGTGGGAAGCTGAAGGCGGAGGTAGGGTGACATCTCACATCTTTCTGTTTGTCCCAGCGCTACACCTTGTGGCTTTATTTAGCAGAGCCAATTCTTCCCCCTGCTCCCACCAAAGAAACATACTCTTGTGCTAAAAATTATTTGACCAACTCCATAATTCTTTTATTTTTCATCACAGTCAGAGCTTCTGTAACAACACAACTTTTATTCTAAAGGAACAGAATTAGACATCTAATGATAGAGAATCACTGCATAACGCTGCATAACTTAATTTAATTTTAGGTCTGGCTTTTCTCCCTGTACATGACAAGAAGAAATCAAAGACTGTTCTGTCAGTCAGATTGTCGTATCTGTAAGAGGATGAGAGCAACATCCTTTCTTAGAAATGTTGAGGGAATAATAGAAAAAAGGATTGAAGGGACCTCAAGAAATCATGTGGCCACTCCGTTTAGACCTTACTGCCTGAGCAGATCCAGGCAGGGGCAAGTACGGCTTTTAGCACCTATGATTCTGGTCTCAAGCTGGAAATAAAATGCATACTGTTCCAACTGGGACATCCAGGAGGTGATGGCAACTGCTAAGTTGGTTATCCTTTAGGTGCTTTCCGTGCAGGAGCCAAGCAGCCGCAGGAGCACTCTTCATTGTATGTAACTCCGTCAGCCCCAGCAAGCTGTTCTGGCAGACAGAGAAATGCTGCAAGAAAAGCTTGGCTAAACTCACTTCCCCGCAGCCAAATGCAAAGGAAACTTTTAGGCCAAAAAATTTCACCCGAGGAATGAGGCATTCTCCCTCACTAGCAAGCCATTTAAAGAAGCTATCTCATTTTGTAAAGTCCAGATCTCCCAGGAACCCCTGATGATCCGCTCTCTTAATTAAATTTGGTGGGTTAAAAGACTAATCAGGAAGCTGCTGGCCTTAGTCCAAAAATGTATGTGGAAAATAACGGGTACGAGGAACGGCAAACACAAAACTTGCCTATGGAGTGTGGCAAGTTCCTACCCAAACGCCTATTTTTGGGATGTGCATTTAAAGCTTCTTTTGGTCCCTCACTTCCCCTCTTGCTCTACTCCAGGAGACAGAAAGCAATGTCAAAGCTTTGCTATAAGTGTCCCTGTAAAGTTATAGTGCCTGTGATGGAGGATGATGCATCACTGTCCTTGTACAGAGGCTGCTTCCAGTCAGACCCTCATGAATCATGGGTGAGACCAGGCCAAGGATCACAGTTTCCTAAACAATGATTTAAATTGATTTTGGTTTCTTAACTCAAGCATACAGTCCAAAAAAGCTCTGTGCTTCTTAAATTCACCTGGGATTCCTGTTTGCATTTGGAAAACTCTCCACCTACAGCCAATCTGCCTTGGTGCATTACCCAAACGGCCCCAGCCTGAGCCTGCAAGAACCAGAAACACAGCTGAATGGCCCAAATCCCATTTTCTGCCACAGTGCAGAAAGGAAAGCAAGATCCATGGGAGAGAAAAAGGAGAGGGAGAAGCCAAAGAGCAGTCAGAGTAATGCTGCAGCTGTAGGTCTAGGGACGGGGACATCTGGACTTTGGATCCTGCCTCATTCAGCATTTCTGAATTTTATGCAATGATTATTTCATGTGATTTATGTAAATGAAGAAGGGTTAGGAACAAGAACTCAGTTTCAGAGTCAGCATCCCTGAGGATGGCTCTTGCTAGCAATCCTCATGCTTTGCATTACTTTTCTAAACTTATTTGTGAGACATTTAAGCCAAACCTGACAATTCCAATCAATAAACAGGTCCAAACATTACTTGTTTGGTGATAATTGTTTGCCTACAACCCCCTTTTCCATTTCATCCGTCCATTTTCTCCAGTTAGCTTGACTGTCTGTACCAGAATTCAACTCTAAATTGATTGCTTATGCTCTTCTTGAAGGAATCCCTATGGGCCATCCATTTTAGTGGATTGGGATTGCACCAGATGTGGATATGATTTGTATTGAATCTGAATTCTACACAAACGAGTGCTAAATTTTCATTTAATTTACAGACCAAATTAGCCTCATTCACTTGGTTGGGTTCTCCATCCTGCCATGACCTTTTTGGACAAATTGGAAGGAAGATGGGAAAAACGAAAGGTCAACATAATTTGAAAAGACCTTACAAAATACAAAGGGCCTGGCAGAATTGTTAGCTTTTGCTATATATCTTTATTCTTCTTTTGGGGTTAGCTTTAGACTCTGTACTTTGTGTTAGAGAGGGATAAGTTTGTGTTTAGGGACAAAGCTGAATGCCAGAGCATGTTCAGAGAATTTCACACATGTACAGAAACAGGTTCTGGTATGCTGCTTTAGCACGTAGCCCTTGGTGATTATATCTAACCATGTGAAGGATGGTGGAAAAGGAGACGTGACAGTTGCAATTGGAAATGGAGCCGTGGAACGTGGGAACGTGGGAACTGTCCCTGCACAGGCTACCTTGACAGAGGCGTTTGGGCAGCATGGCCAGTCCTTGTAGACATCCAAACCACAAGGGCTGACTGGTGTCCATCTAATCTTCATACATCAGCTAGCTGATAACACAAATTGTTGGAAGACTTCAGCACACAGTGAGTTACCAAGCAAATTAGATTTGCCTGGCTTGAAGGTGCGAATTCAAGACTCTGCAGACTCCAGAGAGTGAGATAGCAAAATTAGCTATCTCATGCCAGCATGTTTTCCTCAGCTGGGGATATTTTTGCAAATCACATGCATTTTATACATAAGATAAATTATCTCTGTGACTAGAAAGTGAAATATTAACAAGACATTGCCAATACAGGTGCAGAGGCAAAAAACCATTGGTTTTAATTTGTTACTCCATGATTGACCAAGTCTAGACTTAGAAGGAAAATGAGTCCTAGAGTGGAGGGGTCTCCAATAAGAAATGTAAAAACAGTTTGATAAATGGACATTGGAGATGATGCAATGTCCCAGTGATATGGTGGTAGTGGTCACAAGCCGTGAATCATAAAGACTCTTATAGGGACACCTCCCCAACCAGAATAATGAAAAAGAAAATGTAACTGATACCAGATTTGGCAGAAAAAAATTGTGACTCTTCAGTCGACTCAAGACAAAAAACTTGTGATGGTATCTCTGCACTCTAATCATAGACCGGAATCCCATTTTCTTGGGCAAGTCTTTACCCTAAATTGTTTATAGCACAAGAACAGCTGGTATTTACTAGTGTAAATCCCTCTTCATATTTAAGGCTCACAAATCCTTTCTTCCCCACAAACTCACAACTTTTGTGATAGCAAATACCCCTCTACTTTTGCCTTTTTGCTTTTACATCTTAGGTAATGTATCTCAAGGACTCCTAACATATTAACAAAGTCTGAACAGCTCTTCTAGCAAAACGCACTGGACTCTGTGTTTCCCAAACAACATCTGAGAAAGATAAGATATTGCGATGATTGTAAATCATGTATTTAGGGATTAGCTGCTGAGTGTGGAATCCCCAATTCTCTCCCTATTATGGTAGTGCAAGATAAGGCCCAGATTTTGCACCTCTGCTAATTTCTTTTCACTTACCATACCCATGCAAGAAGAGATAACCTTTATTCTCTTATCAGGTATCAGCTGGTATATCACATAATTGCAATCCTCTCGATTAACTTATACCATAGTAAAAAGAACCAGGGATCATAGACCCATCTAGAAAGGTAAAGACAACATTTCTGAGACCATGTGGCAAGGAGGAGAGGGATTTAAATGGTGGGAATACAATCATTGTGTTAAGGAACGACCAACCTGACTATGATCTGTATGCTGGATCTGTGGTTCATACATGCATTGTTTTACAGTGGAAAGAAAATTGATCCAGCAAACATCATTTTGATCCTGGCTGTGATTTATTGCACTTAGCTGAAGGTTGGGGATTGGAAAGGGCCAATGGAAGGGTCTGAAGGGGGTTGTGGACATCGTCTAAAGGAAAGCTGTGAAGCTTTGAAGAGGCCAGTCCTGGAAATATAAAGGTTAAGAAGGTTGGGACTCCACCAGCTTGTTAGGAGACAATAATGATGTAATCATCCCTGCAGAGAGGACTTCTTATAAAAGCTTCTTCAGCACAACAGCTAATGTGGCCTCATCCTGCGGGGAGATGGGCTCTGCTATGTGAATGTATCATGGATGCTGGGATGGGACGGGGAGATGACTCATTTAAAGGGATTTAAAATCATGTGCCAGCCACAGCAAGAGTGAGTTGATTCCTCAGCAGTGACCCTTGTCAACAGGCTGGCTAGGGGCCAGCAGAGAGGGAAGCTGTCACCAGAAGGAAGCTGTCACCTGCGAAGGAAGCCTTATTGCAGCAGTAATGCTAAGCCAGGAGCTCATAACATTTGACCGCAGAGATAAACAAGGTATGGAAAATGGGGGTGTTTATAAATGGGGGTGTTTATAAAGAGAACTGAGGAATAATTCCAGCAGAGTTAAGGGTTTATACCATGAGGGTGATGTGTACTTTGTACCTGGGGACAGAAGGAAGCCTGGGATGAAGCATGCAAAATGAATACTCACATGCACATGGATGAGAGCAAGATAAGACTATAAAGAACAAATACTAAAGGAGACACTTCACTTTTTAACAGCCCACTCAGCCTTGTGATCTATCCATTTCTTATGGCTGGCATTACCCTATCATGGTAGACTGATGCTCCATATTCTTGGCAAGCGCCACGAGCCAGAAGCTGAAGGTACATTCTGCTTAATGTACTTGACATTATGTTTGGACAATGGGTCACACTGGGCTGCCAGATTTTAAATGCTGAAACTGGTGACGGTCCCAGAAAGATAAATTGATATGTGTACTGAATGAGATGTGGGAGGCCTGCTGTTGAAGTGATATTGTGACTCCACGCACATACAGCAGGCAGATGAATTTAGGTTTGGATCTACAGTGAGTACATAAGTGTCCTTATGTGCACATTCGTCATTTTTCCAGACATCTGGCAGCCAAGGATTGCTGGGCATCTGGAAAAACTTCTAGGCATTGTGATCCAGGAAAAGCCATGCTACCTGTGCATTTCTGTAACATGTGGATTTTGGTCAAATATTCCATAATGCTCATGTTATGCTTGATAAACAGTGGCTCTCGGGCCACAGGATACTAGGGCAAAACCACTTCTCCCATCTTGGATTATGGCACAAAAGAGAAAATGTCTCCTTTGCAGTCAAGGTCAGCTATAACGCAAGGCAGCCTGAGCACCTGCGGGACAGAAACTGGCTTCCCCGTGGGCTGCATAAAAACTTGGGAGCTGTCACAATCTAAGCTGTGGTGAGATTATTAACTCAGACTGGCACATCGATGTCCGCCACAGAGATACCTTTGACTGCAATGAAAACTTGCACTTGGGAGCCTTCAGCGGTGCAAAGTTAAGGTAAAGGCTCATTTTCCCCAGCAGCAATTTTCAGCCTTTTTTTTACTGTGTTGAATGACCGAGAAGCTTCTGATGGAGGCACAGGTCCTTTTAGAAACTGTGCTTGCACAGATTGTGCAGAAACATGTTCATGCTGCCTTCCCTTAACTGTTTTTCCCAAAGCACTCCAGAGCAGGTATTCTTGGAGAAGAGGTTGAAAACCAGTGCTTGAGGTTCAGCAATTTATTACCAACTCTTGCCCCATAAAGGTAACAAAAGCTGGCACAAAAGACACAACAACAGTTGCTAAATGACAAGATGGAGCAACCCACGTGGAGCATGGAGGGAGAAGCACAGATGGCAGAGAAGGGCTTGCAGGAGACTGCGGGAACGCGGTCAGAATGCAAATCCCATTGAAGCATTTCAGTAAATAATTTGCCTAATAAAAAAGCAGTTTAGTTTTAGAGTCCTGGAAGTCTTTTCATGTTACTACCTCACACACTGAACATGAAACCGGGAGAGATTACAGCTGTGTCCTGCAGGGTAAGAATAAACAAAGGATTTAAAAATAAATCCTTATTATAATCTGAGAGATAAAGCCAGCTCTTCTGGAGGAAGAGCCAGGTGGAATAAATAGTTTCTTCATAATTCACGGAGAACCAGGAACATTTGCTGCTTTGTGAATGAAGCAAACGCTGCTCTGTTTCTGCCGTGGGTTTATTGCCTGAAAGCAAGAGAGAAAGAGGGAAAGCAAGAGGGTGGAAGGAAAGGAAGGAAGGGAGGAAGGAAGGAAGGGAGGAAGGGAGGGAGGAAGGAAGGAAGGAAGGAAGGAAGGAAGGAAGGAAGGAAGGAAGGAAGGATGGACGAACGGACAGACTTGCCATGGTGCTCACCACTGCAGAAGCTGCAGTCCCTGTGCTCTGCTTGCTCAGGTTGCTCAGCCTTTTGTGACTCTGACACGGCCCGCAGCATATTAAAAATGGAAAGGAGATGAAGAAAAACTCAAGAAAAAATGATTGGGATGATGAACTTTTCAGAAAATTCACATATAGGCTAATGGAAGGCCTGATTCAACCTTCTCTGCTCACTGGAGGAGCATCAAAACGCATTGCACGGAAATGTGTCACATATTAAAAAAACCGTGGTTTGAAACAGGAATGGGGGGGAAGAAAAATGTTTTGAAGAGGTCAGAACAATCCAGCAAAATTTTTTTTCAAAGGGAGCTCTTAGACTGGCAGTTTTGAAAGGACTTCTCATTTTTCTACTTTTAGAAGAAATTAAAAAGGAAAAATGGGATGGAACAAGCAGTACAAAGTATGTCCATTGACCTGAACTGCAACTGGAGAATGGGATGTTTTGATACATAGTGAGTAAGGAAGGTCTTTGGTTTTTTTCCTCCCTGCTGGTATTTGAATTATGAAACTCCCACAACCTAAAAGTCTGGGCTTAACAGCCATACTCTTCACGCCTTGTAGTTAAAACCAGGGCTCCAGTAAAGACATCAATTAAACACCCATTGGTTTTAACGAGGTCAGATTTCACGTGGTGTTTTCACACAATGCGAATGGATGGGATTGGACTGCACAATTTGGATGTCTCCACAGAAACATGCAAAAGATTGTAAGAAAGGACCGAATTAAAACATATTTTTCTCATGAATTAATCTATCCCATATAGCGGTAACTGTTCTTGAACAACCCTGTTACTATGTGATGAAGGTTTCTTCTTTTTTTTCTGGAGCAGACTCTCAGAATTTTATTTACATTTAAAATTAATTTTCAACTTCTCATAGAGATTTTTTAACGTTAGAAACAACTCATTGAAACAGAATGAAAATTCCACTTGGACAGAAATTTTGTAGCTTGTCAATGAAAAATGAAGCTTTTATTGGTAAAAGCATTTAGTTTGGAAAGAACATTTGGAAAACCGAAGTATAGGACAGAAAATTATGAGACTTTCATAAGCAGAGACATTTTAGTTGTTTTTTTTTTTTTTACATTTTCTTCATTAGAAATTTTATTGTGAAAATCCAAAAGTGCTTTCAGAATTCACTTTCTCGGATTAGAAGCAGCTGCCAAACAGAAATGGAATATAACTGCACGTAGTTGAAAACAAAACCCCGTTTCTTCCTACCCAAATGCATTGCTGAAATTCTCTCATTTTTCCCCTTCCTGTGCCTTCCTTTACAGAGGGCCAAAGACAGCTTCCCTCCCACCCCACATAGCTCTATAGCCTTGGGACAAGGTGCTCACCAAGATCCACAGTGACTGGAGGTGAGTTCTGCAAGACAAGCCACTGTGTAAGATCAGTGTTTTGGGACCCAAAACACTGGGACCCACATAGAAGGGAACCAAGCAAGAGGAAGATATACAATGAATGTCTAAACTGTAGTAAAGATCTCAATCTGAGCTTTTTCTTACTGGGTTTAGCATAATCCAACCACAGAAACCCAGGAGAAGAGGTTCCCTGGATCCCACGTCCCATTGGCGTGGCACCCATCTCTTTCCCAGCGCCGCAGAGGGATTGTGGTCCCCACGGTTTGGGCTTGCTTCCCCCATGGGCTCACAGTCCCAGAAGGCATCTTAGATGTGACTGTGCTCAGCTCCAGGCTCTTGCTTGTGTTTCAGCAGGGAGTGTCAAGCGCTGGCAGAATTGAGGCCAAAAAGTCTCTACCTGGGAAAGACAACAAAGCTTGTTTGCAAGAGCCCTACTGCAGCGGTGTGGCTTTGCGCACATGGCCAGAGGGAATTTATAAACCAGGTTGCCTTATTTATTGGGGTGGCAATGAAACGCCTAAAATTTATAGCCTGACAGACAAGCTGAGGAAAGAGGACACTGTGAGGAAGACAAGATGAAAACTAACCTGAAGGCCTGTCTGCGTGACAAGAGCATCCCACGTCCGTCTGCACTCCTCAAAATGCTTCAGACACTCTTTAAGTGTTAGGGCAGGAGTCGCAGAAAAACGTTTTGCACGTCCTGGCCACTGGTGCCCACCTGTACTGGGAGGAGCATCCCCCGCAGGACACGTGCAGGAAGAGAGCCCTTAGGTACGGACTTACTTAGCAAATTGGTGTGTCTCTAAGTATATAGCAGGGCCATAATGCCACACAGCACAGACCCTCAGACGTCTTTTAATGTCATTTCCCCAGGAAGCCAGAGAAGAGGGGTCTCACAGGTCTGAGAGTAGGCATGATGAAAGAAGAGAAGGTGCTTCCAAATCTTGACATCAGCAATGTCGGTCTGGGCATGCTCCTTGCAGCAGGCTGTTATAATTCAACATGCTCTGCTCTGCTGACATCCAGAGAGCTGTGCCAGTCCATGCTGGTAGGGAATGTGGCCTGAGGGTCTTGATATAAATATATTCATTCTCATGCTATGGATAAGTATTGCAAAGAACATCCAATAATGGTTTTGCAAAGAACATCCAATAATGGTGTTAACGTTCTTCTTACATCTAGGAAGGTGGGTTTTTTAGAAGTTCTCAATACTGTGTTGGCTCCAGAGTCAACTTAAGTTACTCTTAAACTTAAATTACACTTGAAAAATCCACTACAGAATTTAAAAACAGAAATGTTTTGCAAGAACCCAACTGAAAACACGCCTCAACTGCATTAACAAGACTTCTGCAAAGGACTCTGGCTTCTGCTCAGACCAGCATCTGATTGGCAATTCTGCACAAGCAACGACCTCCTTGTCGTCCGATGATATAAATAGAGCATCTTCTCCACAGAATGAATGCTAAATATTTACCTTCCTAAAATAGTGGCTGCATAAAAGGAAAGGCCCAGGCTCAATAGCAAAATGCTCAGCATGGTTCAATGTAAGCAATTCACTGTGATCAGCTGAGAGGTGTAACAAATCCATGGTGCGCTGCGGTGAGCCGCGTTAACATGCATGCAGGAATCCTGCTGGGGCATAATGTGCAAATCCTGGTCTTCACATTTGCAATTAAGTGGAGGAGAAAATACAATAGTTATGGATTACAGTTCAGACTTTTATGGACAGTGACAGCTTTGGCCTGTCACTCAGCTGCTAACAATAACTGCTCTGAGATAGTGACTAGAAAAATAATTGATAAATCTAAGGGCTGAATCTATTAATTCTTGCACTGGACTTACATATTTTTATTCTGTGATGATGAACAGTAAATGCAGCAAATTTGACACTCAGTGAACATTCATGCTTATAACTCATTTAAAAGAGAGAGGAAAGGTGGGAGAGTCCTTACTCTTAAGCTCCACACATGATTTTGTATATTTGCTGTATTTAAAGATGTGTCTTTCTGCACCTGCTCAAAGTTGCTCAGGCTGCCTCTGCCAGAGGTCATCTGCAATTTCAGAGAGGCAGAGTGGGGAGAGAGCAACGTGCATCCTCGCCTCCTGCAGCCTCATGTTGTCTTGTACTCCCCTTCTCTCCCGGCAACACAGCTATCACCCTGTGTCTCGGACCCCTTTGCCTCTGCTCCTCTTTGCTGCAGTTCCTGACCAGCTGCGTTTTTAGGAGGCTTTGCAAATGACTGATCACTGAGTTTGGGGGTCAGGAGAAAATTTTTCCTTTGGGGTCTACAGCCTTTTCATGCTGCTTTTGCATCAGCAGGAGGTCATAATTAAAATAAATCCATTATTTAGTAGTTTGCAGGAACAGTGAGCTCTCACTGCTTACATCTGGTTCACAGGGTTCAGGACTGCATTGGGTACTGGAAGAAGGAGTCAGACCTATGAGATTTTCAAGCAGGAGCCATCGGAGGAGGGGAGAGAAGATTCAGAGGCTGAGCAAACTCCTACGAGTGGGCTGCAGAGAGTCTAGCTGAGGGTTAGGTGGTAAGAGCCTTTTTGCCACTGATTAATCATTTCAACAAAGTGGCATCCTATCATCAGCTACAAGTGGAATGTAAGCTTGGGAGCTGCGCCAAAGCATCCTGGATATATTTCAATTTTAGTTTGTTTCTTTTTTTTTAGTAGAAGGATGCTTCTGAATTAATAACCTAACAGGGTTTTTTTCTACCTTCAGCAGATGCCTAGAACGGAAGAAGACATATGGGAGAGGAGGGAGTGCATGCATGTAAAAGGAAGAGACTGATTTTATCTGATAATTTCTCAAACATCCATTTCTCTTTGTGCAAGTGTTGTAAAGTAATGCATATATTGATTAGCACCAACCCTGGCAAGGCCTTGGTTTGGGAGGATGACAAATAAACAAGACATTTGGATTGCCAAATTATTTTCTGAAACAAAGTGAATTTTCTGTTTCGCTCGTCTTTGCGTGGTGATTCGATGGCACTGAGGTTTTTGTATTAACCAATGGCACGCTCATTTCTTCAAGTATCCACATTTTACCGCATTGTTCCTGTGATGCAATTTCTCTAGTGGCGCAACTATAGATACAGACTCCCAAAGGGGAAGCCTGTATTAACATTTATCTCAGTGACCCATTTTCAGCAGCATGGGAGCTGCAGGGCTGATGTCTCAACAGTGCTCTCCCTCGGATCACTCATAGTCTCTGAAAAATTCCCCTGTAAAATCCCCAAGAAGCCAAAAAGGAATCACGGTTCGCAAAGCTTGCTGTTCATGTAACCGACAGAAACATTTCACTAAAAAACAGTTCGCTCTAAGGAGTTTTCTACAGAGAAGCAGCATCTTTCTCCCAGAAGGATTTTTCTCTTGCAAGGCTTTTACCTAAACACTCACTTCCCACAGGCAATTTATCTTAGGATAGAGACACATCAGAAACACTGTTATATCATTTGTGAGATTTAAGAGTGCTTTTATTTAATTTATTTCATGCACCAGACAACTACTCCACATAGGATAATCTACCAAATTGTACAATGGACTACATATATAGGATATAAGTAAGATATTTTTCCTCTTCTTCATCTGTTTTTTTGGAAGCCAAATTATTTGTAAGAATAAGCTATTTTAAGTTTATAGGTAACAGCATCAGGCCATGACACAGGGCTTGGTGTTCAGGGCAATTTTGTGGTGGGTGTTCCTTTGTCAGTGCCTGTCAGCCTGGGTTCCTCTTCCAAACCGAGTCATGCCCCAAGGCACAAAGCCTACCCTGGCCCTCCCCTTCCTGCTCAGGAGGTCGCTGGGTTTCAGCACATTGTCCCCAGAAGGAGAAGGTGGGATGTCAGAGACCACCTCCTGTGCTGGAAGCCCCTGGCACTTTGCTTCTGTATTCCCAGAGGGGAAAGAGATGTAGAGTTGTAGCTGGCACCAATCAAATGCTCCTCCATCTCTTGTTCTTGAGCGGCAAGAAACAAGCTTTTCAGCAAGGCTCCATGGGTCCCTCCATGCAGCAGCTCTGGAAAACAAGCGTTACTCCACGCAGACAACGTATGGACAAGATCTGCTCTTCACCAGATCTCAGAAGAAAGATCAGGCCCAATTTATACTATTTGTAAAGGATTACATAATGTTGTAAACATAGGATGTGCATTGAATACGTCATATTTATCCAAGTGCCTCTACTACAAAGAAAAGTAAGAACCAACCTCAGAGGTATCCTATCTACTTCTGTTTCCAAAAGTACCAGTTATGTGACTGTTGCAGGGTAAAATGTTGGGGCCGGGAAGAGCTGTGATTACGCGGTACACTCTGCTCTTCCATATTCCCTGCTTGTGTGCTTAGAGATATTTCAAGGTCGCCACATCTACTGATAACTCAATCCTAATTAATTTCACTATTGAGGTAGCAATCTCAGGAGTTTGCTGAGTAAAGAATAGCCAAGATCAATGGTTTTGCGACACACGGTTGTCTACAAAAGAGTCAACTGAAAATGCATTCAACAAAATGGAGCTGGTGCATAACCGAAGTTGGAACTGGAGTCTTTAAAACGCCAGAAGATGAACTGCTTAAACGTGTGCTGACCTTGTTTCTCAACCCATGGCCTCTCCAGTGACTTTGCTGTCCTTTCACCTCTTCTTATGAGAGGAGTCAGCAAAATAGGAAGCACTTTCATCTCCAGACAGTAGCCTGACCAGTAGCAGAACGAAATGATTGTGGCTTTTTGTTACTGTATAATGTTGTCATCATTTGCAGGAAGTCCAAACTGGGGATAGAGGCATATCACGAATGAGTCTGGCATCATATAGATTCAGATTCCATGAGCCTTAACTGTACAAACAGGGACTGAGCAATAAAGAAATACAAGCTCTAAATTCACAGTTTTATATTCTTCATTCCTTGTGCTAGCAGAATTTTTTCAAAAACCCTTTCAGCAGCCCTAGAAGCAAGTGGCTATGATATAGCCCAGTGATGTCCCATCATTCATTCCCAGCCCAGGGGAATATTGGCTTACCTACTAAATATTACACATCACATGCATCAGATGAGACAACAGGTTCATGGTATTAGAGATAAGCAGGACAAATTTTATGAAAATATATCCAGACATATATCTAAATGAATATTATGCATGAACAGGATTCAGCTTAGTCCTTGAGGTCATATTCCAGAGGCATCCTACCAAGGAGGTTTACCTGTAGAAAACCTATGGAAATAGCAAATAGAGAAGAGAAGCGCTTTCCGTGGAAGTTCAACGCGATGTCAAGGGGCTTAGCAGCCACTGAGTCTTTGCAATACTACCTGCAGAGAGTGCACTTTGGCACTGTGCATGCAAACCCTCACAACAACAGCGACTGGATTTGAAGCATTGCAGATACTTGGCCACACTATGTGACAGAGATGACAAATCAGAAATATTCAACCCAGCTCACATGTCTCTTTTGGAGAGCAGAGTTATGCTGAAGGGCTTATAAAGTAGCTAATGACAAGGACTAGTCACAAAAATAACTTTTGTATTATTATTGAAGAAGAAAATGAAATAGAAGTACCTCGTAAAACCGAGAATTTAGGGAGAATTTGGAAGCACAAGTATGGTAAGAAGACTTTGACTGCACTGTAGGTTTGGGGTTTTGTCTTCATCCATTCAGAAGGATGTTGAAAAAGAGCAATGAGCTGGAGCACAAGAGACTTGAATAACTTTGCTGGGCCTTGCTGGCTTTTTTGGGTGATCTTTGCTGTTTCTCCACTGATTGCAGAAGGAGCGTAGACATCTACTTTATACTAGACTGCTACCTGTCAGCTGGCTAAAATCAAATGAGTTGAACCCCTTCCTAGCTCACTAGCCTAATTAATGAGAAGAAGAAATTTTCAGAGCTAAGATAGACGTAGGAGTGGATCTTAGTGACCCACTAAGTTGGAAGAAGCCTTTGATTTATTGCAATAAGGGACATGTCCCTTTCAGCACAATTCGTTCAATCCAGAGAGGATCAAAATTTGAGATAAGTGTCAAAGTCCTCGCAGCTGCGCATTACAGCAGCAGCACCAAGCTCTGGCAATGATCTTGCTAAGATCCTTGCATTTTCAGAGTGCTAAGGGCCAGGTTTTGGTCTTTGCATTGAGGCTCTGCCATGAGCAAACCACCAGTTTGTGATTTTTCACTAAGTGGATGCAGAATCAGACCCTGGTTCTGCTGTGCCACCTGCTAGATATAGATACGGGGTGGGAAAATCTGTTTTTCTGGAGTGAAAAAGAAAGGAGTGCAACAGGGATCATGCAGAGAGATCAGCACCAGGAGTGACTTGTTTACGATTCATTTTCTACCTCCTTTTGCCGGCACCTTCTCCTGCTTCCAGCCCAGCTGGCAATGCCGAGTTCCTTTTTCTTCCCTGCTTGCTGTACATTTGCAGCTGATGATAATCTTTGGCCTGAGTATTTTCCTAGGCCAGCCAGGCCAGGACATGTTGAAGGACAGAAGATTTACAAACCTGCATTAAGCAGCTGCCTTAATCAGCAGACTTTCCTCTCTGTCTGCAAGCCCCACGGAGTGGCCAAGGCGTCCTGGAGCAAGTGCTGCACCGGAGAGCCCAGTGCCGCTGGCTGAAACGGTGGAGAGATTAATGGGACCGCTCAAAATCGCATGCCCTCTCCTTGGGGCCAAGGGAAGAATGAAATTGTGAAAGGGAAGGCAGGATGAAGAAGAGTTGTTGTCATCTCTGAACCTAACCTGCAGTTTCTCCAGAGCTGCAGGAATTTCGGAGGCGAGGAAATCATGGGCATTTCTGGATCCTCTAATGAAAATGTCAGTCATCCAGAGGAAGATACCCAAGAAACCTGGCAATATCCCCGTTGAGATATACTATATGACTGGAGTGTATGTGCCGCAGTTATTTTTAATCTGTCTCCCATCTGAAATACTTTATTGCATTTTTAGAGGCTCTTTTAAAAGCAGAGAAGGCAATGCTGCTAGAGAGTGCTTTTATATTTTAGGTGGTCTTATGCTAAGCAGTAATATATGTTTAGGTTGTTATTTTACCTTGCGTTTTTACCGGGATGATGACAATTTCTGTGTTCTGCTAAATTGCAAACCAGCCTCCCATAATGCCGAAATGCTTGTATTACAAGGGTTAGCTAAACAACGCACAACAGTAGATTTGCAAAGTATATTTTAAATGTTCTCACGGACGGTTCTTTCTTTTGTGCTAGACAGAGGTGTTTAGTTTGTCCTTGGACATTTTTTCTCCACTTTCCAAAGCTGCCAGGTGGCTATGGCAATATTCATGCAGGAAACTTTGCTATCCTTTTATATTTGCTTTAAAATAAGCAGACCAAAAATAGCTTGGCCTATAGAGTCATCTGAGTTAAAAAACAAAAAGTGGCACGTAAATAGGACTATGTGAGCTATATGCTATTTGCTCCATTTTACTTCCTTCAGCACCATAAAAATTAGTACATTTTTTTTTTAAAGTCATGGCTGGGTTCTGACTTTGTATGTCTTTATCAATTAAGTAATTAACTTCTGCTGGACTGGCCTCTCAGACCTCGCTTCCTGCTCAAAACATCGATAGTTGATACTGCGTCTGTACATCTACACTTGCACGTGTAAATCAGACAATTATTAATTCAAATGGTCAAGTGACATTTTTGAGTCCACAAGTAACCTTATTCTTACCAGCAATTGCAAACAGAAAATATGGGGTGTTAAAATACAGACACAAAAATTAATTTGGTCTTTAGGCTGCTGCCTTTTCTACCGTCAGTCCCATAAAGAGCTTGAGAGCAAGATTTATAGGCTTAAATCAGTAAATCTATTAGAAATATTTTTCACCAGAACGTGAGCTGGACAAGCATATTAACTTCAAAATGAGCAGACATCTAATTAAAATATGACCAAATAAACCACAGCATTTCAAACACATTGCTGCTGCTGCTGTTTCTAAAGCATGGGATCCAGAAGCACATTGCTGCTTCACAAGTCTATTTATTTTTGGGCAGGGGTATTTAGGCAAGAAAGCAATCCTTTCATCAGTGCATGGGGGAGGATGCAACTGCATGGGTTGGGAAAAAATGTATGCTCATCCCAGCAGGATTTTTTCCCACACTTCTTTTTCTTTCATATCCAAATGAAAGATGGATGGAAACAGGCAAGATATTTTTCATGGGATCATGGGATATCTGGCAGCCTGGGTCCATCCCTTAGCAAAAGCCTTTCCATTGTCTTCAGTAGGTACTAGATCACATGCATAATTACCTCCAAGGCAAAGCGAAGAAAAAGGAGCTTTGAAATGAGGGGGTTTTTTGCTTTAAGAAAAATGGGAGAGTAGGAGGACCAGGCTGTGAGTATCATTCAAAGAGCATTAAAGAGAGCTGGAGCACGTTGACCTCATACCGAATCGGTGTACAGAGCTCCTCTGGACATCAGCAGGAGGCCGATCTAAAGATCAAGGTCACAGAAGGAGTATCTATCCTGAAGTAAGCCCCAGGAGAGCATTAAATGTATTATTTTTTTTCCTTGAAGGCTGTTTGGAAACCTTTCTAAGAGCAGGCTGGGTTTTGAACTCAGGGCTTATAAAAAGAAGTATAACACTTTGAAATAAAATCTTTTTCTTGTTTGGTTTAAACCTGTTTAGGTTTACTGAGTTATGTTCCTATATACCAACTGAGCCTCTGCCCTGAAACAGGGGTAGCCTGGATTTAGGATGTATTTGCAGTTTTTTTAATTGATAAGCAGTCAGGGGAGAGAGGCATAGTCTCATGTATGGATGTGCCCAAACAGTACTGAAACAGCAATTCACGGACTTTACTTTTTTCTCTTTTACTGAATTTCTTGCAAACAAATCAAAAACTTCTTTAATCACCAGATACTCCTAGAAAGACATAATATGGAGGAACGAGGATGTGCAAAGAAGCTGGGATTCCTCAGAATAATTGTATTTGAAGGATCTCGGTATTTTTACTGTTGTTTAAATTCAGAATTGGAAGAACCTAGAAACGAAATCGCATATTTAGAGGCTCAGAGATAATGTAGTTTCTGGCAGGATTTTGCTATTTGAGGAGATGAACAATTATCCCCGGACTTTTGATAACCAAGTTCAAGTCAATCTTTAACATATAAAGGAGGTGTTTAAATTACACTGGTAAGTCCAAGTAAAGCCCTGGATCCATCTATCAAGGGCTTCAGAAATTCAGTTCCCAGATCTCAGTTTTGCAACTTGGATCTATCTTCTACAGCAGAAATTACAGACAAGATTATTGCTGTAATGCAATGTAATATAGAGCTCTAATACAGTCAGTAGCCAGGTTTTCTATTAGACGTGAGCGAATAAGCAATGATAAATACGCAGTTGCATGATTATTAATAACACCAAATATGAAGACACACTATCAAGGTTTTGATGCAATACCTTGAGAGAATGGATATGATTCTCATGGGAATAATTGTAATGATGGAAATAAAGGGTTTAAAAACCGTGCAGCACTGATTTATTATGGTTATTTTATTTCTTTTACTAATCTCTGCTCCTGTTTTTGCAATTTCTTGTGGTTTTGTATACACAGAATGAAGTACATTGTTAACGGCTGCACTGCCCAACTAATTATGCTTATTTTTGGCACTATACTGCACTTCAATTAAGAACTGTTTGCATTTTCAGGGCATGAAGATGCCAAAAGTTTGTCTTTTTAATTAAAAGTAAAAAGCAAACTAAGCTGTTCTGTTAGGAATGTGAATGAAGCTCTAACGAACAGGAAAGGACAGAGAAGAAGTTTAGACCTGGTGAACTTTAATGTCAGTGGTGCAAAATGCAACTAATTATACAATAACTGATTGTTTGCCATGTACAAGTACCTACAACCTTATTTGCCAAATGGACTGACAAGATAGACTAATCTCTCATTCATCGTAACCGCTGAAATTCTGTATCTCAGCGAGACACAAAGAAAGGCTGCACCTTTGTGATGTCAATCAGCAATGGAAAATTTACATGCTCTTTTCTTAACGGAAAAATTGAATTGCACAGGATATTCACTAGGAGCAAACACTCCTTCTAAGTTGATTGGATGTCCCCAAAACATATTAAAGATGCTGCCATAAGGCCATGCTTGGTGCTTGTTGCACTTAATGAAAAGTTTTGTGCTGGTGTAGTGGCCATTGCAACATGGTTTTGGAGTTAATCTGTGTACTATGATGACTATAACACTTCTCAAAAAAAAAAAATTGGTACTTTTTAAACAGAAAATCTTGCAGGGATGTGAAATAAATGAATCCAAAAGTACATATCACTGACTTACCATAACTTTGGTTTATCCAGTGTGCTGAATGGCCCAGGAAAAAAGGCTATGGGATGCGGTAAACACCTTTTTGAGAAAAATAATCATGGCCAGCACATAGCAACCATTGTCTGTTATTACTCTGTGTCTTACATTCGGGAAATGACATTGAATTATGTCAGCAAACTCATGGGATAGCTCTGCTTACATGCCTCAGCGTTCCTCGGTGAATTTATTCACTCTTCCTCAGTAACGCTTCAGTGTAAGTTATTGTCAGTCATCTTTTTTGGCTGCAGCTAGTTATGCCATTGAGAAACAGCCGGTGATGGAATGCCATCAAGTCTACTAAACAGAGCAAGGAAAAGCAGGGCTTTTTTGAGGAAGGGTTGATTGGTCATATGAATATTAAATACTTGTCTAAGTTTTCACTTGCACATCCAGAGGTATCTATCAAGTTAAATGTCCCTGAGGGGTGTATGTAGCCTCTGGTACCTTCCAGAAACATTTTCCAAAAAATCAGAATGGGAGAATGGGGAAAAATGTAAAAATCCATTATTGTTCCATGCCAGTTTGGGAAATTCTCTTGATATTAAAAAATGTCCAAGGAGTTTCAGCTTTAAGTGTTCCAGCAATAACTTAAGCACAGTAGCTGGACTAAATGTCTTAAAATATAAACCTCTGAGGGCAGCTGAACCTCTGAAGTTAGCTTCCTGTGGACTGAATTCCTGATACTTACCTCTTTCTTCCTCTGCTTCCAGCATTAGCAATGCATTATATTGTGGAAAGTCTCACCATCAGCTCTTTGGTCCACATCCAAGTAGTCACAATGTCAAACTCCAGAGGTTGAAGACGATAGGTAGAATATAACCCGCCAGCCTTGAGGAAGAGAGCATAAGATTTGCATTAAAAACACACTGAGTTTAGGAAGACAATATCTTTATTTCTTGGCTTAGGCCAGCTGTGGTTGAGCCACTGTGGAACAGATGCCTGTGATATCCCAGGACTAATTCCTAAATCACAGCAAGGACCTGTTCTAGGCACAGATGGAAAATTAGAGGGGCTGTGGCAGAAAAGATAATGCATGGATATGTATAGGGTTTGTGTCGCAAGGTTTTGGTAGCAGGGGGGCTACAGGGGGCTTCTGTGAGAAGCTGCTAGAAGTTTCCTCTGTGTCCAATACAGCCAATGCCAGCTGGCTCCAAGATGGACCCACCGCTGGCCAAGGCCGAGCCCATCAGTGACGGTGGTAGCACCTCTGGGATAACATTTAAGAAGGGGGAAAAAAACCTGCTCAATTGCAGCTGGAGAGACGAGTGAAAATATGTGAGAGGAACAACCCTGCAGACACCAAGGTCAAGGAAGAAGGAAGAGGAGGAAATGGGGCTCCAGGCACCGGAACAGAGATTCCCTTGCAGGCTGTGGTGAAGACCACGGTGAGGCAGGCTGTCCCCCTGCAGCCCATGAGGTCCATGGTGGAGCAGATATCCACCTGCAGCCCATGGAGGACCCCACGCCAGAGCAGGTGGATGCCCGAAGGAGGCTGTGACCCCGTGGGAAGCCCGCACCGGAGCAGGCTCGTGGCAGGACCTGTGGACCCGTGGAGAGAGGAGCCCACGCTGGAGCAGGTTTTCTGGCAGGACTTGTGACCCTACAGGGGACCCACGCTGGAGCAGTCTGTTCCTGAAGGACTGCACCCCGTGGAAGGGACCCACGCTGGAGCAGTTCATGAAGAACTGCAGCCCGTGGGAAGGACCCACGCTGGAGAAGTTCATGGAGGACTGTCTCCCGTGGGAGGGACCCCACGCTGGAGCAGGGGAAGAGCGTGAGGAGTCCTCCCCTGAGGAGGAAGGAGCAGCAGAAACAACGTGTGATGAACTGACCGAACCCCCACTCCCCGTCCCCCTGTGCCGCTCGGGGGGAGGAGGTGGAGAATAATCGGGAGTGAAGTTGAGCCCGGGAAGAAGGGAGGGGTGGGGGGAAGGTGTTTTTAAGATGTTTTTATTTCTCATTATCCTACTCTGATTTGATTGTTAATAAATTAAATTAATTTTTCCCCAAGTCAAGTCTGTTTTGCCAGTGACGGTAACTGCTGAGTGATCTCTCCCTGTCCTTATCTCGACCCACAAGTCTTTCATTATATTTTCTCTCCCCTGTCCAGTTGAGGAGGGGAGTGATAGAGCGGCTTTGGTGGGCACCTGGCATCCAGCCAGGGTCAACCCACCACAGGATATAACTAAAGCAAGTTACATGAAATGGGATAAATGAACATGTCCTGGGGGAAAACACAGCTCAAGCAGTAGAGTCAGCAGCCTCACGTTCAGAAATGGGGTCAGGATGCATGAATTTCTGATTCAGAATTAGAGTGATGGTCTATGTATTCTGTAGGAGACAGGCAAAATCCTTCTTGTACCAGTGAATTCTTAGGAATTTTCTCTTTTCCATATCCAGCCACCGTATCCTGGGCTGCATGCAAAGAAGCGCGGCCAGCAGGTCAAGGGAGGTGATTCTCCCCCTCTACTCCGCCCTGGTGAGACCCCACCTGGAGTACTGCGTTCAGCTCTGGGGCCCCCAACACAAGAAGGACAAGGACCTGTTGGAGCGAGTCCAGAGGAGGGCCATGAAGATGATCAGAGAGCTGGAGCACCTCTCCTATGAAGACAGGCTGAGAGAGTTGGGGTTGTTCAGCCTGGAGAGGAGAAGGCTCCGGGGAGACCTTACAGCAGCCTGCCAGTACCTGAAGGGGACCTACAAGAAAGCTGGAGAGGGACTTTTTACAAGGGCATGTAGGGACAGGACAAGGGGTAATGGCTTTAAACGGAAAGAGGGTAGATTTAGATCAGATATAAGGAAGAAATTCTTCACTATGAGGGTGGTGAGGCACTAGAACAGCTTTCCCAGAGAAGTTGTCCCATCCCTGGAAGTGTTCAAGGCCAGGTTGGATGGGGCTTTGAGCAACCTGGTCTAGTGGAAGGTGTCCCTGCCCATGGCAGGGGGGTTGGAACTAGGTGATCTTTAAGGTCCCTTCCAACCCAAACCATTCTATGATTCTGTGATGTGTTAGGCAGAGTTATGTTTTTTTGCATTAACTACATAGAAGTAAAGTCCAAGTAAATAATGGGCAGACTGGAAATTTCACATGAATGCCCTGGATGAGCTTTTAATAGCACTGGTTAGTCACGTGAGAGGATTATACCACTTTATCCTGACTAAATCCCTTAAGTTGTTGAATTCATTGAAGCTTTTTTGTTTACTTCTGCAGTGAAGGCAAAGCTTGTGAAGGATATATGGGGTTGGGAAGAGCCATGTTGTGAAAGGATTTTTTTTGGCAGCCCTTCAAACCAAAAGCAGCTGCCCATGCCTGCAAGCTTCTCCGAACATTGTTCCATGGCTTCAATCTCCAATCTCCAAAGCTGGGTTACTGCTTGCTAAAGATACATGTTCATAGCACAAAACATGAAAATAGCAATGCCAGATCTATGGCCATCTTTCAGAGTCAGAAACCAATGGGTTGAAATGAGAGATATTGGGTAATAAATCCTTACTAAGTGTGAAGGGCAGAAATTATGTATAATACAGTACCACATGGCTTTCTGGATATCGTCCACTAAACTTGTTTCCTCTCTAGTAACTAATTTTTCCCTTTATGCTTTTATGTGGACTCTCCACAATGTAACAGGTTTTCCTGGTACAGCTTATGGAAAAAGATACTGCAGGTCAGAGCACCATGCCAAAACACCATCACTTTGACTCTGTACTGTCATAGTTACAATAACATACTTACACTAGAAATAGGAAGAGCAGAAACTTCAGCCTCTAACATCTTAATATTCACAGTCTTAGAAAACAGAGTCGGAAGGGGCAGGAGCAGATCATCCTACCCTTAATTACATACATTCACTATCTCCTCCCACCACAAACCCTGCTTCCACCTGTGCATTACCTTCTTCTTAGTTTATTATCTTTTAAAACCCATTTCCTACTTTCATTTCCTGGTTGCATCCATTGTTAAGTCCTCAGTCCTCCCCTGAGGTAGCTGACATCCGTCACGATGTACCTTTCTGTAATGTCTCTACTGCTTCTATTTAGGAACTAAAGCCAAATGCAAATACCAAAAGGTTTGCAAACATTTGCTCGGTTTGAGTCCATAAACACTCAGACCAGGCACCCTTTGGATTACTGGGAAGTTCTGAATATTATGAATATCAGCAGAAAAGACAAATATTTCCCCACAGTGGAGATGAAAGGTCCCTGTGGGTGAGCGAGACATTCTGACAACCACAGAAACTTTATCGCGCATCTAGAGTCACCTGCATTCATACACCGGGTATGTCCACACATGTGATTGCAAAAGCTCCTTCTGGGTTAAGGATTTGTTTAAAGCAACATAGGAATGTTATCAAGCAATTGAGGTGGCCACTTACATAGCACCTGTATTGATTTAAAGATTATGAATATAGGAAGTAAGTGCATCCGGTAATCGTCTGTAAGAGGCAAACCGGCAGAATTTTGTTTTCACATATGAATCTGTTAATTCTGAATGAAAGAAAGTAATTTGTGAAACACAAACAAATTCTGGAAAGAAGCATAGTCTTAATTCACTGGAAAAAATGTCTCTTGCGTCTTGGGTCTGGAAGGATTTGACTGAATCACAGCTGCAGTTCAACGCCCTTTCTCTACCAGCAGTCAGCACCAGCAATTGAAGAGGAAGGTACAACAAGTCTGAAAATCAACAGCGCAAAGTCACAAGCCGGTGGGGACACTCCTGTGTCATACCCAGCAGCCAGAAGCTGCCTTCTGTCAAAGCACGAAGTCCTGGTGGTCTAGCAAGCTGTAGGAATTCAATTTATTTTAGGAAAGATGAACTATGCATCAGAAAAATGGTGATTCCTCACAATTCCTGTTATGTCATTCCTGGTATTTACCCACTCCCCCCCAAAAAAAATATTGCATGACAGCAATTGCTCAGGATAAAGGATCGCAGAGGATAAAGGTTTGGGTCCTTCTGTGTTGTTGGTTATCTTGGAAAATCGTTGACTTGGCACTATGTTAAAAAGGGAATAGCGGCACTTCTCTGCAGTGAAGCTCATGAGGATCATTACAATCAAGTGCCCTGGAGAGGGGAATGGGGTGGAAGGAGGGCTTTTGTAGTAAAACCTCCCTTTCTCTTCCAGACACTGGAGAGCAAAAGAGAAGAGTACTTAGAGCAGGGAGGCTCAACCTTGCTAACTGGAAAAGCCAGAAGACACCAGCTTTGTCTGTCAGTTTTAGGACCTTTTCCATATGATTCCCATAGGTGATAAGAGGAACCACCAGCAGCACTTGCATCTATTCTGGGCAGCGAATTCTTGTGCAAGAGGAGGCATACATCACATCTACTTATTTTCCCAGCATTTTTAGATGGTTCAGCAGATTTATAGATTTATCATCTTCATAACACTCTTATACTACTTCCCAAAGCTACAGAAACCAATAGCAACATTTGATGGCCGTGAAATCATATTTATGGGATCCATTAAAAACTCCGTATTGGTAGTTAAATCTGGAACCTGGCATAAGTGATGAGAGTATATTGGAGAAGTCCCTGTGGAGCAGCATATGTGGGCTCATGTTCATAGCATCAGGAGGCATCTGTCACAAATTTCAGCCCTCCTAAGCAGATCTAATCTAGCATTAGTGTTCAGGAAGCAAGGCACATCCAAGAAAGCATATGTGAAGATGGGCTTTTAAATAAGTGTTCGTGTTCCCACTGCATCAGAAGGCTTTGACTTACATATTATGTAGAGAAGGTACTGCAGGAACAGCCTTTCCAAGCTAGAAGGAAATAGCCAGACTGACAGGCAGACAAGGGAGGCTGTCATACAGCACCCAGCAAAGCAGAGGCTCTCAGGCAGGGTTTGAGGACGACGTGCCCTGTGACCATGGCCCATGGACCTGCACTGTCATGGGCAGGACACTTGCTCCTCATGTGCGGCTCCCCAGGGCGTGCAAAGCACTTACAGGCTCCTACAGATCCCACCGACCGCTGTGCAAGCCGAGTTGTCCTTCTAAGGGGGATTTCACAGCAAAACTACCTCCCAGCATCAGTCTACGTGGCATCCACATGGCAAACAAGGGATGTTTTTGATGCCCTGTGTTGGAGGGTAATGAATGTATGCTAATCAGCCTTGCACACCTAATTTTTTGAGGGTGGGTTTGTTTCCAAGCAGTGAGGACTCGGCATGTCTGAGGTCTGAGCACAGACTAAGGACTGTGCACAGGAGGCAGCAGGGACGCAGTCAAGTGTCCACCGTGTTCATGGCAAAGGAGAATCACAGGAGAGAAAAGTGCCATGGAAGGGTGACAGGGATGGCCGTACCACTGCCCTGTGCCCCTGCCCTACAATTGCACATTTCACCTGCTGCAGACCCACAACACAACCTTGTCATTTGTCTGACCGCAGAGGACTTTCTGTAGAAGATGGATTTTGTTGAATCAGATCAAGAACAAAGGGCTGTAAGTATTGATCTGCAGTGGGCTGCAGCAATCATCCTTAAATATGACAAAAGCACATTTTTCCCTTCTAAATCTTCTGTTTTAGCAATGCTTTAGCTAGTTGGAAAACTGATGACACTAACATGAGGGTTCACTACCTTATTTGCTGCTTCCTGGGAGTCAGAGGCCCCCACCAAAGGAATTTAATCTTCCTAAGCACAGACGTGCCCTCCACAATGATCTTTCATTGCCTCTTAGAGGTGATTCTTGGACCACTGCATTCAGAAAATCTTGGCAAGCTGAAGGATGAACCAGTCCTTCAAAATCTTCAGGCCTAAGTTCTTAACTGGGAATGATGCAGGGATGCCTTTTCATCAGAGAACTCCTTGCTGTAGTGAAAGTGCCAAGTAAGGAGATATTCTGACGCCTCCCGCAGAGGCTCACAGCACGTCCTCTCGTGATGGGCTCCCCTCCTCCCCAACGGCACAACGCAAATGGTGCTATGACCTGATTCCTTTCAACATTTTGCTGAGGAGATGCAACAGGAAGAAGTTTCTGTTTTGTTTTAATGATTGCTCTTATGCCCTCTCTCTCTAGCTGGGAAGTTGCTGGCTTTCTAAACTATCCAACCCCAGGCAGCAATTTCCTGAGCAATTAGCTCTGGTAGCAAACATCTTTCTTGATTTCCTGGGGTCAAGTCAGAATAGGCATTTAAAGCACTTGCCAAGTAGTTTTAGTAGCACCAGATACAAAATTGGTCCCCAGTCTGCAGACACCAGGCTAAAGGCTGCTCGTGGCCACCATGCATCTTCACCTTTGGCCACAGGACACCAATGCTGCTACTAGGTAGGCTGCCTGAGGCTTGGTGGACCTAATTCTCACACCACTGTTGCTCTTGGAGGCATCAGCAGCATAAAAGCAGAAAGCATTTCGTCTTGGAGTGTGCTGAAACGCACCCTTCCCAAACTGCACCCTGGAGCAGAGGCACTCGTCTGCAGCCCCAGGCCCCTGCTCAGAGCCATCCTTCTGCAGCACCAGGGATGGGTTTGTGGACTGTTTTGTTCATACGAGGAACATGTGACATGTCGAAAATCAATTGATGGGATCAATCAATCCCCTTGAGCAGGTCCTTTACTCATCCTTGACTAGGTACTTCATTAATTAGAGAGGGGGGAGTTAATGGCACCCACCTCCTCTTCTTTCTGAATCCATTTCTTACCAAAGAGCTGTTTGAAGTGGGTATTCTCTTTATGGAGTTGTATAAACCTACAGGACAAATCCTTCTAACATATTCAAAAGCATTAGCAAGGGACTTAACACCAATACATTTGCTTTCCCCTTATCTGTGTGTTTCTGGTTCCTTTACATTGCTAATATGCTTTTAATTTATTTTCCTTGCTTTGTTTGGCTGCCGCTCATCCTTTTGTTCTCTGACAATAAGGCCGGTTCAAAATCCAAATGCCTGCCTTAGCCTCAGCGAGGTATTGACGTTTTCCTTACCTCTTCAATTATTAACCACGTTGCTGTTGCACTGAATCAAGGTCTCAGACCTTTCATGCGATGCTCTGACAAGAGCCGTCTGCTTAATTCTAGCCTGAAAAGCAGCTTGAGTTGAGATTGGCAGTACCACCCATCCATGCACGAAAGCTGAAGCGTCTGCAGGCTGGAAAAAGCTTTATTACTGTGTATCAGCCTCCAAGCTCAATTTGAGCATCAAAGCTCACACATTTTGTGATATTGCATATTGTCTCTACTAAAATCTCATTATATCTTTGTAGTTACCTCATCCCACTGCGCAATAATGTGTGCTGTTAATGACGCAGCAATGGTAATAAAGTGTCCCTACGATGATTGAAAGCAAAACCAGGTCTCCCCCCAAAAAAGCCCTATAACTAGCACTTACTTTTATGATGGACTGCTCATTCATATTAAACATTTATTGTTTCCTCAATAAAAGTAATCTTAGGTGTATTCAATTATTAATATAAATAAGGCACAAATGTGAAACAGCAGCAATCTCATTTTCTTTTTTGCATTAATCTTCTTTCTTATTCAACCGTCACAAGAGGAGAGGGAAAAAAAAAAAAAAAACATTCAGACTTATGGAAAAACAAACACAGTTGGCATGAGAAAAGCGAAATTCTTATCTATATCTGTGTCAGGAAAAAAAATAAATTAAAACTCCTTGGAAACCCATAATGTTTCCGATTATGTGGTGGAGTATTGTTAGTTTGGCGCCCCTAGCCTGAAAATAACTCATGAAAACTGAGACTGCCACAACTGTTCAGCAAGGACTGCATTGGGGGAACGCAAAATAGGACTGAAATAGCTTTGTATTGTATCTGTATAAATACAAACACAGACACCCACATATATATTTTTATATATATATGGATATATACACATCGTCATACATACATGCCCATATTTGGATGTTAACATAGCATTAGCTTTAGGTTATTATTTCTTAAACAGAGCTCAGGTCTTTAAAAACTAGGTCTTCTATAAATCCATTTGGATCAACATTTACGGGATCACAGCAAGAGTTTTGGGGTTTGTACCTATCAAGTAGCCACAGATTAGCACATCTCCAGGCACCAGCTGAGGGCAGCATCTGTGGTGATCATGGGCACTTCAGCTTGGTTTGGCCCATGGTCATTAGGAAGGAGTTAGGTTCCCATTGCCAGTCGTCTGGCGTATTTGAAATAGGTTTACAGACAGTTGCTCCTGTGAAAGTCTATTTTTCGTTGTGTTTTCTGTCCATGTTATCAGCGACACTCTCGAAAGCAATAGCAACGTGCTCCCACTGCAACATCAACTGAACAAGTTATAAGCTCCGAGTCTTGCACTAGGCAAATTTTCAAGTTTTATTTGAATCTCGTCAGGCTCTTTGCCTAGATTTAGCTGTGATTTGGTAGTTTGGAGGATCTTTTACTCCAGAAATGGCTAGGATAAAATTGTATTACATTTAAGTAGAAAAAGTTATTTGTTCATGATTTGCCCTCTCCATTCTTCCTCCCATTTTGCAGACATATCTTATAGAGGAAAACGCTTGGAGGATAAGAAGGGAAGAATGTCTTCCAGCTCTAATATTTCTGAAGTACTCAACCTGAGAAGAAACCGTGCAACACAAGAAGTGAAGAGTGAGAGGTCATGGACTGTTTATTCTAGTCACCTCAATGCCAGACTATGTTGGCAGCGTATGCAAACCTCCAAAATAAATGAAAAATTGTCCTTGAGTTGGCAACTGAAGCAAGCAAACAGATAAACATGGAAACCCAGTGACTTGCACTGCTTTAGAAATCTTGTAAATCTATCATCTTTTGTTTATGAGGTAAAAAAAAATAATTATGAAACAAGCATGCAGATGATTAAACTTCTGAACAAGAGGGCAGAGAAAAGAATAGATCATTTAAAACCAGGGGCCATCAAAAATTGAAGAAAAATTTGTAAGCTGGTTTGAGATTTCACTGATATTTTGAAATTTGAATCTGCAACCACATTTCTGAAGTTTTTGCTTGTGCGATTCTATTCTACAGCAGTTAGAAAATAGCTTTAAAAGATAGGGGAGTTGGGAAAACTCATTTTTTTCCTGCTTGTTTTAGCTGCTAACCGTCAAATTCTGATGTTGAAGCAATGTTCGCAGCCGTACTTATTTAGCACCTGTGCAAAGAGCCAGAACTAACGTTGTATTTCACTAGCATTACGTCAATTATGGACTAAGATCTTCTGTCTTACTTCCAAATTAGATACCAGTTTATCAGGATTTAGCCATTTGTTTAGTTTTACACATTGTGGATAAACCCATAAGTCAATGGAATTACTTGACAGCCATCAAATACCAATATACAGTTTTGGATGAACCTGGGCCTTATTTACCATTGTAGACCAAAACACAAATAAAGTGAACTCTTCAAAAAAGCTCTGAAACATCATTCTGAGATAAAACCTGGAAACTTTGCTTATCACAACTAAAAAAAAAAATTAGTTGATCAATATATAATAAAAATAGCCCAGCATGTAGGCCAGAGCAAAAAGAGCAGCCCCTGAACCCAGGAGTGCATCAGCATTCAAAAAGGGTAATTCCAAAATTACCCAAACCACTAAAATTCCGCCCCTGTGTGCTCATGCTCTACTAATGGTCAAATGATCAGAAGCACCCAGTTGTGGAAATTATACTACTACGGATCCCCTTATAGCCTGCAGTCACTTCCTCATTGCCAGTAACACATACAGTATATACGGCTGACTATTATAATTCTTATTTTGCTGCTTTTTTATCAGCGTTTGCGTATCATGATATCACCTTAGTTGACAAGTGCATATGTGGTAGACACACAAAAAAGGGAAAAAGAAAACAGCTAAAGAAATGGGAAAGATAAAAATCTATTGAAGTCAAATTGAGTTTTTATATTAGAATCAGCTTAATCAGGTCCACCATCTCTGACTACCAGAGGAGGAAAAAATCTGCTGGAATGAAGAATGCAACTTCAGCTATGCGCACTTGCTTTTTTCAGAATTTAGAAAAAGAAAATCAGATATTAATGATAGCTATTTTGAAAGAGGAAAATGTAGTGTACATCACAACTGTGAATTGTGAATGCATTTGCTATTGCATTGTATGCAAAGGTTCCTTATTCCCAATGAATGGTTTTAGTGTCATGAGGAATACATCTAATCATGCTTGCAAGCTAAAGAATATCTCAAATTTCAAAATAACGTGTTTAGATGCAGAGATGGGCAAAAAGAAGCAGGTCATTTAAAAAGGAAAGTAAGTGATTCAGTTATGAGCAGCAATATTTTTAACAATTTAAAATGATTATCAATGGACTGATTTTTTTTTTGGCTTCAGAGATACGGGACTTAGAGGAGACAATCCAATCGGGAATCACGACGCATTTTGCCCGTGAAATCTACAGTTTGCCTGTGAAATCTGGAGTCACTTCTCAGATTACCCATTGCTTGAAACAAAAGAATGTGTACGGAGAGATGGGCAATCCTCATCTCAAGAGAACTTATTATCCAAAGAGGAGGGAATATTTTGCATTAACCAAGAAATATTGTTCATTTTGAGTATTTGAGTATCGTTCTTGTTGTATAGGCCCCGTACAAGATACACATCTTCTTTATCCCCTGAATTTCACTTTGCAATAGATAATTAATTAAAATACCAATGGAGGGTTGTCTTCTTTTTGTTGGGTTTTTTTTTTTCATCATCGGTCATGGTCTTGGAGTTGAGTATGTTTTGAAGTGGTGGTAAAATTCTTGTAAAAGGAAAATCTATATCAGATTATCAGGATCAATTGGATTACCCTCTCATCAAATGTGTTAGGACACTTGACAAGTCTGAAGGCGCAGCACATACTGAGTGGCTTTGAATGGAATATTCCCTGGGGAGCATATGCTCCGCAGGGTGCAATATTTTGACTGTGAAAAAATTCATAAAGCTTTTCTTTACTCTTCTTATGCCAGAATGTGCTGTTTCCTTTCTTTGCATGAGTCACATATTTGTGAAGCTGTTTATAACAGCTGATGGCTGGATCATGCTGAGTTATGAAATGATTAAAGCAGCCTTGATTCTTTGGACAATGATCAACTTCAGCAAAAACCCACGCAACTCATGGAGCTTGCATTAAATTGCAGCTAAAAAATAAAAAAAGAAGATATTGGAATCAGTATTTTTAAGTATTCTTTGGAATAAAATACTGATCTATTACAATGAAAGAGCAGGTCCGTTTGATTGTGATGTGGTCCTGTATGTTCTCGTTAACACCATCATCAAGTCTTTCAAATCACATACATAAAGCTTGAGAGACCAGTTCAGTGTAATTGAGTTCAAGGCAAAGCCTACAGACTGAAGAGGCTGATTACAGACACAGCAATAGAAGTGTGAAACTATGGAGTATTTGTCTAATGACTTTTTGAGGAATTGCTGGTGAAGCTGTGCTTCAAGGATGGCAGAGGACTGAAGGCAAAATATACATGCCCATTATTGACTGTTTGACTGATAGCTCGGCGCAAAGAAGCAAAGCACATTAAAACAGCTACAAAACTGCACGATACATGTGTTAGGGAAATAACAGAGGAGTGTCTTACACTCTTACACAGTCTTACACTACCAGTTGATGCTAAATTCCCACTGAAGAGTATTGAACCCAGTTTTTAAAGAAAGCTGTAATTTTTCAGAGTTCCTTTGAGATATCCTTGACAAAAAAATCTCAGAAATAATCTTCTGAATTTTCCTGTCTATATTTTAATCTTCAAATATTAAAAAAATTCTCACCTGTCAAATAAAGAGGTATGTTGTTATGATATGCTAAACAGACACTTAAGCCACTAATCTGTGTTTATAGTAACCTCAGCCCCAGACAAGTGTCCTAACAGTTTGTCTTGCTGACTCGACAGGAAGATACAGCCAGTACATCCATCAGGAGGGACCGTGGAGACTAATGTCCTGGTTTAATTAAAAACCAAGCAAATACTTTGGTCAGGGCTGGGGGTAAGGACTGAATAGGAAGGAACCCAGGGAAGAACTCGGCAGAGAAGGTGAGATGTATGAATGATTTTATTTTGTTTCTACTTAAAATACGTGTGCTACTGCACGATAAATTCTTGGGCAAATACAGATTTTATTGACTTTTACCTTTACTGGGGCCAGAGGAAAAGATAGAGGCAACATGGTATGTCCTTTTGCTGTGGAAATAACAGCTGAAAATTTGGGGAATGGTTTGTACCCAGCAATCTTCTCAAGGACACCCACAAGGCAGGAGAAAGCTGTTCCCTGACTGCCCAGGCTGGATGAGGAGTTCAAGGGGTGGGTGTGAAGAAGAATTGCAGCCACTAGCATTCAGCAAGGTCGTTCTGTCCTCTCTGTTCAGAGGTCGGTGGGAAGCGAGCACAGAGTCTGCAACACGTGCTTTGATTCACGTTTTGGGGTCTTTGTTCCCACCAGAAGTCTCCTCACCTGCTTAGTTACCCTATTTTCATTACTAAGGAAAAAGGTTCTATAGGGAACATCAGTGCAGAGACAGGGCTTGGGAAATCTTTGTCCTCTGTCAGATGCAGAGGAAGAGCACAGCCCAACAGCTAGGAAACTAATTTATTTGATTTTGAGTTTAACTCTGAGGAGCAAGACATTTAAACAAACAAACACTTAATGTTTTTGCTGATATAAATTCTGACCCAGAGTTGCACTATTATTGTTTTAATTTGTGCAAGGCAATCTGCTATTTTTGATCATTTCAGTGGAAGGACTTGGGAAGGTGGCAGACCAGACATCCATCTAGACTATGGTTAGTATAAAATAATGCATGCCTCATGAAAGATGTTCTGCTTGCTCATTGTACAAAATACTCACTTTTTTTACACATAAAATAGCTTCTAAAGGTATCAGCTGAGAAAGGACTAACACACAGGACATCGGCTTAATCCCGTTTTGTTCTGGATTATTCAGTTTGCATTTGTGGGTAGGAATCCCAACACAAAACATCAGGAGATGCATGCTGAAGGTACCTTAGAAGGATATCCGGTCCATCGCTCTCTGTCCCTCTCACCTCCAGCAGAATCAGTTCCACCTATGTCCTTCCTTACAGATATATGTTGGACATTTTTCCTGGTAATCGATGACGGAAGTTCTACCACCTCCCCAGGTAATTTTGTAAGAATAATTTCCGTCTTACCACTAGACTGCTTTTCTAATGTTTAGAAATACACGAAGTTTGTCTGGCTGAAGAAGTGGTAAATGATATCCCTTTCTCTGAGGATTTAAGCTGCGTATTACCCCTGGATGGGATTTCCTTCCTAGTGTTTGATTTTAAGAATAACAGCTGTTCTTACATGAAATTCAGCACTAAACGAGCCATCCAGATAATCTACTCAGGGCATCAATCTTAGCCCAAGCATTGCCTTTAACCCTCGCTCAGCTCTTTCCCGGAGGTCACTGGTGGGTGACTGGTCTCCATCCCTCAGATGAAGTCCCTGGACAGGGGGTTTAGTTTGTCCCTAAGGCTCAGGCCCATGAGTTGACCTTCAGGATCTTTCTCTCCTTCTCCGGGGCGGAGCCTCTAGACCTGCTGGGAACCCTCATAAGGTACTTCACAAACATCTTCATTTCAAGTGTATCAGGCATCCTTGCTGTCAGGGATGCTGATGAAGTTTTGCTGGTTTAATCAGTTGAGGATCTGGCACTGATCCTGTAAGATTTGGAACCGAGCCACATTTCTTTGCCTGCCTTTGGGTTTACAGCACACTGGCGGCTCTTCTTGTTACTTTCCTTTCCTGACTGCTGGCAACCCAATGCAACAGGTCCGAATGTGATCAGATTGAATGATTTCAGCCATGTAATATGACTTACTGCTCTAATTCTCCCACAGGCTGGAGATTTGTGTTCTTTTTGGAAAAAGAAGAACCCCATTTTTTTCCAATAAGAAAGTGTGACGGAAGGGCTGTAGTTCTAGCTGAAAACCTATAGGAACTACCAGTGTGAGTTTGCACTGTACAAAGCAAATGCAAAACTCCATCAGGAGAATTTGTAGCTCCAAAGACTTAATATTTTTTCTATCATACAACATACTCTGAGAGATACTCTCCAGCTGACCCATCCCTTGGAACTGGGCTGTATAATCATGATCACACAAGAGCGCACTGATGTATCCTCATTGTCGTCCCCGTGGCTCCTGGTGTCTGTGACTCCTCACACGAATTGGCATCCATAGGAACAGAAATGGATGGTTTTGACTAGAAGCAGTTTTGGAGAATAACCAGCTCTCTAAAGGCTGGCTTCTCACAGCCCGGAGACATGAAGCACCAAGACTGCAAAGCATCTGGGAGTCCTGGTCACTCGCAGTCTACTATAAATAAACTACCTATGTACATATCATCAATCGGAAGTAACTCTGTTTATTTAAGGATTTTTTTAGTGGTAACATCTTAATCCCATTACATGCTTTTTTTTTTCCCCAGTTATGAAGGACTTTTGGTGAAGAACAAGATATTATGGACACTAAAACTAAATGTTAGGTAGGCAAAACCAACCCTTCCAATCAACATTTCTATGATAAATAGGTTTTTTTAGCCCTGTTCTCTCTGCACATATCCTGGACACATGAACAAAAAAAAGGTAAAGTACTTGTGCCACTTGCTAACCCAAGAGGCAGGGAGATGCACAGAGTAGCCAATACAGTTACCCAGAGAGCAGCCAGAGCCCCAGACCCCAAGTTTGAGCCCTGCCCTGGTGCTCCTGGCAGCTGCTCTGCCCTGGGCCATCAATCCCAGGCACATTCATGGCACGTGGCTGCTCTCCAGGGCACAGTCAAGCTTTTCAATGTGGCCTTTGGCTTTGGATCCATTCATGAAATGTTTTATGCTGAGGGTGGTGAAACCCTGGCACAGGTTGCCCAGAGAGGTGGTAGATGCCCCATCCCTGGAAACACTCAAGGTCAGGTTGGACGGGGCTCTGAGCAACCTGGTCTAGTTGAAGATGTCCCTGTTCATGGCAGGGGGTTGGACTAGATGACCTTTAAATGTCCCTTCCAAATCAAACCATTCTATGATTTTATGATTTGATAACAAAAAATAATCTCATTTTTATTATAGTGAATCAGTAATATGGAATAAATGTAAAAGAATCACTCCTGGTGGGCAGCATTTCCTTGGTAAACAACAGTATCAAACTTCCCAAGAACTTCCCCAGCTGATTATCTGATCTCTTACTGCAATGATTCCAGCAGCTGTCAAAATCAAACATAAAGGGGCTTTAAACCACCTTTTTAAAGACTGAAAAGCATTTTCATAGATTTAAGAGTCCTTCAAACCCAATTATCGAATCAAAATGCAGTTGCAGGCACTCTGTCTAACATCTCTTCAGAAGTATAAAAACACCCATGTATAACTAATCACTCATCAGCTCGCATAGTAAATGCTTTCCCAGCATGCGCTTTATGACAGCATGTACGAATTAAAAGTGAAATGCAGTTCTTAGCATTCACCTATAGCCGCAAAGAAGGCTATAATGTTCCCCCAGCTGCAAAGATATGAGCCCACATCCCACGAGCCACGTGGGAAGCTCTCAGCAGATGAAGCCAGGTGGGAGCTTTTCAACATGCCCACCAGCTAAGACCCCCATTAGCAGGTGTAGATATATATATATGAGAAGGCGTATGTATATAAAGAGGTGTATGTATATTTATATATGTATGTGTGCACATGTATATAAATCAGTAGGTAGTTAAGTAAGACCATGATGTGATTAGTAACCATGCCAGGGCGTATTAAGAAAGCTTACAGTTGGTTTTTCAAAGTAAGATTCCCAGCTTGGAGAGCCCAGACATGTCCCACCTCGCAGACTTGGAAACCTGGTTTGAAAGCTTGAGTAAGCTGCAACTAATATCAGTTTTTAATAGCTCGCTTCCCTGCTGTCAGTCCAGCTCCGTGGATTTACACTGTCTGATGCTGCTGTTCCCTAAATGCTTACTCTAGGGAAAAGCTCTAGCATATTTCACATGTTTATTACTGTCATATATTATTGCAAACAGATTCACAGCTGGTGTGAATTGTTGTGGCTCCAAAGTTAACATCCAGGTCTTTTCATAAATGCATATACATGGCATTATACATCACCTCTGTCCTCATGTATACATATTAATATATAGCGCGTAGGAATAACGAATCAAGCACCAAATCCTCAGCTAATATCACTTGGTGTACTTCTCTTAATCCATATCATTAAATATATCTCACCCTACTGCCGTTTTCCTTGTGTTTATACATTAGTGTTGATGGAAGTAAAAATATTGCAGCACATAAAGGGCCAGATGCCTGAAATACAAAGTGTTAGTGGTCCTAGAAGTACACTATGGCATCATTCCCTAAACCATAAAATAATTTGATTAATTTCTCAACAGGCTACTTTTTGGTTTATTTACTTATTTTTGTTACTACATTTATGTCTGTCCTCCAACCTTATGTTGAAGTCAAATAAAAAAGCAATGTCTTATCTTATTCCTGCTCTTAATTACTTGTGCCTGCAAATAATGATTTAGGCTCCCAGCATCATTATTTATTTCATTTCCTTCCTTCGCTTTGCCTCACTCTTAAGTTTTGTCGTTGTTTTGCATTTTTTGTGCCCTTTTTCCCCAGAAGTCAGCAAAACATTTCCTGTAGGATCTTTTCTATTCCTGGACCATCATCATGGCAAGAAAATAAAGTTTTTTATTAAAAAACATGCAACTTACTTTTGCTTACTGACATAACCTACTTCAAAATCAATAAGAATTAAATTCTGCACATAAAAATAGGATTAGAGTTTTACAGGGTTTCTTTAAGGCCACATTTAATTAATAATGCTAGACTGCTTTTTGGGGTGTTTTGGCCATCCCATAAAAATGAAAGAAAAAAAAAGTTTAATGAAGTAATTATTAGAAGAGCAAACAGTATCAGAAGGGACATTTGTTTTGCAGTATAAAGTATTTTTGCCCTAGGAAAGAAATAACATAAGGTTAATTGAGGAGGGAAAAAGAGCTGCTGGGCGATACACAGGCCTGGAAAGGTGAGGAAGAAAGAAACCAGAGTAAGAAGTGATTTAATTCAGTGCAAAGGACTGCATGCAAAATAGGCAAAAGGAGTTGGGTACCAAACATGATCCACATGTTCAGAAATTATGCTGAGAGGGGCTGCTCTAAGGACAGGGTCAGAGCAAGTGAACAAGAGACTTATTTGGAAATTAATGTTTTTTATTTGGGGAGTCACACTTCCCTGGAATGTTTTGTTGTTTTTTTTAAATAGCAATACTTCTAAAAGTGTCTGGAAAAATATGACAGATCCCTCAGCACTTCATGCTTAGGGCCAGGAGGGCATTTACCGTCATGGCAGAGATGAGGAGAGAGAAACCACAGGGCTGTCCAGGATAGAGGATGTTCCTCATTGGCACGGAGGGACCAGAGGAGAGTCTGACTCTTCTCTTTAGGGACAGTGACCTGCAGAAAAAAGGAAGAACAGAAAGAAAAAGAATTGTAACTTTCTCTATAAAACACTGCTTTTAAGGTCTCTCGGTCAACTAATATCCTTTGGAAATATAGAGGATTTGGATCGTTTCCTTAGGCTTTGCTGGATTTTCCTCTCGTTAACACCAGCCCTACCCTGGTCTGGCTCCAGTGACTTCGGCAGAAATACTTCTGATCTTCATAAAAGTCAGGGCCTGTATGTACACGCACGGATTTCCTCCTAAGAAAGAGTTTTTTAGTCAACATGCTACAGAGGCCAGAAATTGAAAATCAAATTGCTTTCTGCACCAGGTAGCGCAGTAGCTGATACTGGGTTTACAGTTTCAAAACGCCTGACAGATTAAAACCATTAGTCTGTGCACTTCCTCCAAGTGATATTGGTTGAATCAAGACCAGACCTCATCCCAGGCTGTTATTAGTGTTGGGTGGACATCTCTTTGTCTAAGGGACAACAACAGAGGAAAATGGGCTTGGATTTTTTTGTTTGGTTGGGTTTTGTTTTGTGGGGTTTTTTTTAATGAAATAAAGGTTTGCAGAGAAATGATGGAGAGGAATTGCATGTCATTCCCACCCCCCATTCTGTTTTAGGCTAGGTGGTGAAATCTAATACTTTTGATTGATGACACCAATAGCAACCATCCCATTACGACACCGTCTCACCCCGTGGCCCTTCATCCCGAGGGATGGTGTACACAGGCATGTTTGGGCCTCACAGCCTTAGGTGTTTGGTAAATAATTTGCTAACTTGCTAGGTTACTAATATTACAGCTACTTTTACTTTGAGCTTGTCTTTGAATATGTCTTTACCATCATATACTCATGCAACAGCGTGATAGGCAGGTTCCTGACATTTCTGCAAACCACTCCAAGCCTGAATATAATAGGAAAGATTAATTTTGGTTTTTCAGATAGCTTAATTTAGAGCACAACAAGCATGACTGCGGCACATCGGTTACAATCTCATCCCATTGGTTACAAGGCCCATAATGTGTCATCTGAGAAAGATGAGGCAAGGTATATTGGCCTTGGCCAGGTTTTCCTTTAATATGCTGTTGCTCCAGGATCCAAGGAAGCTCATGGAGAGCTGAGTGTGCTATTGTGGCATCCTCTGTATTGTATACCTGCAAGTACACAAGGCAGGGACTGGGTTTTTGTATGTGAGATTCTTGTAACTACAGTTCCATTAGAATTTGGCAATTTAATGAATGGGAAAGCCATTTTTCACTAGAAGTATCTGAATGAAAAATATCTAGTCATTGTCTTTGTAATGAAGCTAAATCAATGAGTGGTTTTTCAATTCTAATGTTCCTGGGAAACCCAATACCTTGCCTGAGCGTTACGTAGGGTGAGTACTTTGCTAAAGCAAAGTACTGGTATTTGTCTGTAAGCTGAAACTAAGGGGAGGTGAAAAAGAGTAGATGGCTGCAAAGTTGCCTGAGAGAAATGTAAATTTCTGATTCTCATCTAGAATTTTAAAACATGTTTGTACATGTAGGCTAATCTTAAATGACACGTCAGTTATTCGTGCTCTAAACTAATGTATTTAATGTACCTTCTCCTTCCGGATCTTTTTTTAAAACCTCTCATGGTAAAAGTAATGAGTCCCAGAGTTCAGCTGAAGTCAATGACAAACTGACGAAGACAGAAGATAATCAGTCACTACTTGGAGGTATCCTGTACACTACCAGCATTAGACGTCTTTGCATCAGGGAAGCTATCAAAGCTGCTGTACTTGAATCTGTACAAATACCAACTAGAGCCAGTATATGTCTTGAGGAAATTACAGTCCATGCAGACAAAGCACTAAAGAATCATAGAATCATAGAATCATAGAATCATTAAGGTTGGAAAAGACCTCTAAGATCATCAAGTCCAACCATCAACCAACACCACCATGACTCCTAAACCAGGCCCTGGAGTGCCACGTCTACACCTTTTTTGAACGCCTCCAGGGTTGACGACTCCACCACCTCTCTGGGCAGCCTGTTCCAATGCCTAACCACTCTTTCGGTAGAGAAATTCTTCCTGATGTCCAGTCTAAACCTCCCCTGGCGCAACTTGAGGCCATTTCCTCTCGTCCTATCGCTAGTTTCTTGGGAGAAGAGTCCAACACCCGCTTCACTACAACCTCCTTTCAGGTAGTTGTAGAGAGCGAGAAGGTCTCCCCTCAGCCTCCTTCTCTCCAGGCTGAACAGCCCCAGTTCCCTCAGCCACTCCTCATCAGACTTGTTCTCCAGACCCCTCACCAGCCTCATTGCCCTTCTCTGGACACGCTCCAGCACCTCAGTGTCCTTCTTGTACTGAGGGGCCCAAAACTGGACACAGTACTCGAGGTGCGGCCTCACCAGTGCCGAGTACAGGGGCACGATCACTTCCTTACTCCTGCTGGTCACACTATTCCTGATGCAAGCAAGCTGTGGAAGAACAGAGGCACAGAGTGGTGGATAGAAAACCAAGCAGAGACAGAGGTATGGTTTTGCTTTGCTTTGTCTTAAGACAGGAGAAAGGAAATCTTGTTTGTATGGCCAGGGGAAGCGCCAGAGGAGCCCTTGGAGTTGTACGAGAGGGGATGGGAGGGAGATGCAGTGATGGGGAGGAAGAGGGCAGGAAAATGCGCATGAAAGAATGAGAAGCATTTGAAAAGAAGTGACTGAAGAAAAGAAAACAAAAGGTGAACCTGAGTCTTCCTTTTGTCACTTTTCTCTTAGAAGAAACCAGCAAAATCCTGCACTGAGAAGCAGAGGGAGAAGGTTCCAAGGAGGATGTCACACGTGGCAAAAAGGTAGCAAGGACGATGGCCACCACATCAACCTGGGGAAGGCTGGAGTTGGTTAGCCCACAGGAAGGCAGAACTGGAGGCTGAGGAATAAAGGCCTTGGGAAAGAAGTGAGCCTGGCCACCACCAGTGGCTCTCCCAACACAGGCCAGAACCGAAAGGAAGGCGAGCTGCTAGACATATGGTGGCCATCCAGTCGTATCGCTGTTTCTATGGCAAACAGTCCCCCAGGCTGCCTGTTTTTAAATCTGTGCTGGAAAACTGTTTTCTAAAAGTCCATTTTCTTCCTAGAATATCAGAGCTGCCTCAGATTGGCAAGCATAAATGCAGCGTGGCCCACAGTTTGCTCACCTGTACATCATGGTTCACAGGTTCATGCGCTACAGGACAAAAAAATGCTTTTGGCACATTGCTGCAATGCATGGTTTATATAGCTATCGGATGACTCAACTTCCATTCAGCTGTAATTGATCACAGAGTACTTGAACGCTGCACCTGTCATCAGCTGTGAGTGCACGTGTGTTCTCCATTCATGGGGAAAACGGCATGCCCTTCTTGTTTTTGCACAAAGAGAATATTTTAAATATTCTGAAATACATGGGTATAAACTTGGCATCACTCAGCTGTTGAAACCTGCTATTTTAAAAAGTGTATTTACATATAAAAGATAGTTCTCACATGGGGTTTTCAATTGCCCACCTACTATAAAGCCACTTGTGAAGAAAAGGGAGGGAGTACTTACTACTTTTGGAAAAAATCCATAGTCCTTTTAATCATGATGATTGTCGCTGCTTACTTGCATCGAACTGACACCGAAAGATTTCAGCCCTGTTGGATAGCTGCTGTGCATAAGAACAATGCTTCTCGAGGCAAAGATCTTATATTCCAGGCGCAGTGTTGCTCCATGGTGTAATTACACAGCGGTGCCTTGTGGTTGAGGACTCCCTCTTTGGATCAGCTGAGACCTAAACAAAGCAAGGCTGTCTGCGGGGGTGAAAGCACAAGATGCAGGCATCAAGGAGGCATTTATGAATAAGCGTGCTTCTGTTGACACAAGGAGCGGAGGAGGGCTGGGCAAAGCTGGGAAGGTTCCCAAAGAAGTCAGTGTTCAGGAGAACCTGAATGGAAATCTTCCAGTCTCTAGAGAATGAGGATGAAGGCGGGGGAGGAGAAGTAACCTAATCACATGGTTAAACCACATGGAAGTTGTGAGATATTTCAATAACAAGTGATAATAACAGGCTGCCTAGGGTTGAGTCACCATCCCTGGAGGTATTTAAAAGATGTGTAGACATGGCATTTGGTGACAAGATTTAGTGGTGGACTTGGAAGTGCTAGGTTAATGGTTGGACTCAATGATCTTAAGGGTCTTTTCCAACCTAAATGATTCTATGATTCTATATTTACAGACATAAAGTATCCCTTGGTGAGGATGTGGGCTCCAAATAGCTGAGCAATAGCCTTCAGAGTTCTGCTCAGAATAGAAGGGTTTTAATGAAGTAATGGGAAGAGACATTTGAGAAGACAATATATATTCCACAGGCTTAATGCTATATATATATATAATGCTGCATATGCAGGTGGTGCAAATTCAAGACGTGGTGCTGAGTAAAGGCATGGCACTGGAGCTGCAGTCTGTTGATGCTGGGAGCAGTAGCTGGGTAGGAAATGCTGAAGCAAGATCGGCCATAGTCTTGCTTGTGAGCCAAATGTGATGGCTGGAAAGATCAGAACTGCTTGTGTGTACTGCCTGCAGCCTGAGGGCAAAAGAGTAGGAGTTCATGCTGCTTTTCATGGATGTACACCCAGGTTTTATATACACAGAGAAGTGACTGAAAATCTAGTACAGACAAGCCCCACCTATCCATCCACGTATTTAGCTCTCCAGCCTGGATGCTTCGTGAGAGGAAGGAAAAAGAGAGTTATCCGGTCCTGTCCTCCCGTTCCAAGCATTGGCAGCCCAGGTAGAGGTTTGGGGTTTTTTCTTTTATTCCTTTAAGTTTATGATTCATAGCTAACCCTTAACTATGAACAAGTAGAGAGGATGTTGCAATATGGACAGTCTCTCTAAGGAGGTAGCTGTTTCCTAACTTTTCATAACATGTTGCTTCAGAAATCTCACCTTGAGGAACCGCAAGGAAAGCCTTAGTGCACTCTGGAAATCCACCCAGCTGGTGAAGGCTGAAGTTGAGAGCGACCATCAGCCACCAGACATGGATGTGACAGCTATGCACTGTGCTTTGGTTTTTCTTCTCTTTCTGCATACTTTCCTGAGGCACTCCTCCTTGCTGCCCCAGCTCTCCAGCACACAGAGCCCATGTCTGAGGTCAGTCTTGGAGCCTGCTGAGACACCTTCCCAATGACTCCTCGGCTGGCTAGGGACATCTGCGCTGCTCCAGTGGCAGCACGGCTCACTCACACACTGCAGACTTCTCATTGCTGGCGTTGCAATCAGCAATTACTGAACTAGTTTTTGCAGAGTCACCAGGGAGGTTGTTCATCTGCATGTATTAACTGAAGGGCAATCCAGTATACTGGGGAGTCAGACTTTCCCCAGCAAAGCTGTGTAAATATAACTCCAAAGGATTCATAGACATGCTGGGAAGTTTCCTCTGGGCCAAACAATATTTTGAATTCGTTGATAGCATTTTAATTCTCTCATGATGAAGAACCTCTAAAGGCAACCACATTGGAGAGTGAGAAAGGGTCAAGAGGCAATTAAGAAAGGAAGATCTTGCTTTTCACTGCTAGGAAAAACAGTTAATTAGATGAAACGAGTGGAGAAGAGAGAGAGAGAAGAGCTGAACTGTAATTTGGAAAATTTAAAAAGCTTTCTATCAAATAAATTGATTAGCAGACTAATCATAATCAGGACTCTTGGATTAGCAGTTAATTTGTGGAATCAATTACTAGTATTTTCTAAATCACAGTTTCCTCCAGAGCACAGGGAATTCAGTGCAGTATGTTTTTAGAGATAACAGATGCTGGATTAGGGCTGTGGAATGTTTCCCTGACAATACAACAGCTCTGTTGTACCCTGCTTTCAGGATTTTTATTTTTAGGGTTTTTTTGTGTGTGTGAATGGGTGTTGGCTAAAAGTTGTTTTAATTCTTTTCTTGTTGCCTCTGCACTTTCTCAGTTTTTTTACATTAGAGAACAAATTATTCTCCCAATAACTTTTTAGTGGTCTCGGCTTGGTTTGAGGGTTCACTTAATAATCTCCTCTCTTGAGGTTGAACAGCAATTTCCTGCACTATGAAATAACAACTGAAAACTTAGAGAAAACTTAGTGGGACTTTGCTGTCCTTGTGCTTTAAGGCAGCTGAGGGTGCTGCAAGAGCTGAACACTGGGAACCTGGGACTTCCCACTGACTTCAGCCATCCCTGGGGCTACCCCTGTCCTAGTCACTGTGCCAGACTTCATGGGAAGGTAAAAAATTGTGGTCAGATCCAGGTTCACTCCGTGCAGAATAACTGTGTATTGCTACCTATTAACGGCAGGCATTGTGCTACATAATTACATGAAGTTAAACTAAACCTAAAACTTATTTTGCCAATAATTCTGTGACAGTTTGACAATTGCTGCCACAGCTAAAATGAACTGAAATCATCTCAGGCCGTGACAGATCCAGCCAGTTCTTGAGACCACAGGTTGATGCATCTATACAATATGTGTGGTTGTCACTGTAATGCCAATGGACCATATTTTGGGCTAGAAGTCCACGGGAAAGTTCGTAAACTGCTTATCTGAGGGCTGTGAGTCTTGAACCCCATCTAGCCCTTGTATTTACCATGTCTTCTGACTTCCATTGCTGAAAACACTGATTTAGCAGAAAACTTGCAGAAAAGTGACAGGAAGATGGTTGAGCTCAGCAGTCCCTGTGCTCCCTGGGGTGCCTGTGCCTGCAGCTGCAGTGATCGGTGATGTGCTTAGCAGGGAAAACAGCCAAATTTCCAGCTCCTTAGGTGCCTGATTGGTCAGTGGGTTACCCTAAAAAACCATCAACAGGTACCCCAGCCTGGGCAGCAGGTCCTCCTGCTCACGGGTTTCTGTCTCTGTTTCCAAATGACGAGGGAGGCAGGCACTGATTGGCAATGAGGGCTGGGGGCAAACCCATCTCACACTTCTTTTTAGGGGACAGTTCCACAATGTTGATATTTCTTTAACGCAGACATCAATGAATTGTTAAAATGCTACTAATTTCAATTACAAGCAAGATCCCCTCCCTGGCTCTCCTGCAGAGTATTGGACTGCAGGCAGGTCCATTAATATCCACATCAAGCAACCGAAGGGATGCAATGATTTGGAAGGCCATAAAGATTTCAAAAACTGTAATTTACAAAATTAAAACCAACAATTATCTTACCTTAATTTCAATGGAGCTGAGTGTCTGGTGCTCAGTTCTTAACAGGAACTGAGATTTGGGCTGTCACAGACCCTTTAGAGAGTCCCAACACAAAAGTTTTTCTGATCAGGGTGATAAGAAGCCTTTTGTTCTACTTGCATTACCCCTCTATTATTAAGGGATCTGATCCTCTGAGACTGGTGCTGCTCATTGGTAGAAATCCAAAATGTTAAAAAAATAATTAAACTAAATTGAAAGTATTTTCAGACATATGTAAAACTCAAAATTGCATCATTTAGTAAAAAAATGGAAAGGCAGCACACACAGATGGGTCCAAGTTAAATCCCACTTTGAAACTATTGCTTAATGAATTCCCCAGGATGGCAGTTCTCACAATGCTTCAATCCTGACAAAGAGAACAGACAGCAACAAGATGTTCTAGGAAGCTGCAGACAAACAAAACAATACTAGAGACGGCTGTTTCTCAAAATGCTGTCTCACAACTCTCATTTTATAATTGTCTAGTTCAAATTGCTTTTTCCATCCATGGTGTATAAGGAATTTTACTGTGCAAGCTGTTCAATCTCAGATGCCTTTTTTTCCTAGTGATAAACCACCCCTACTGGAGTGTCCAGTATATAGAAGCCCATTGCAAAATATTTGTTAAAGTAAGATAGATGATGGTTTATCTAGCATCTGTATAATTATTTAGAGAAAACATGTCTTTCTGTCATTTCACATCTGCCGACTCCTGTTACTAACTCTTTCTTACCTCATGAGTGCACTAGAAATGCTTTGAAACTGTTCATTAAAATTGATTTTTCTGTCCAGTTTTATAAACAATGAAAATATATGAATTATCCATCTCTTTTGAGTAGCCGTTTGTTTCCCCCACAGCAATGCCTGTATAGTATGACCTGTGGTAAAAGCAGCACACCGAAATGAAAAACAATGGCAAACTACTGTGTATGACACTGAAAACAAGGGAATGGAAGGCATATATAGAATGTTCAGGAGAGTTATGACATTTATGTATCTGCTTCAAAAATTGTGGTTTATGATTTTACATGGTGAAATTATAGGTGATAAGGCAGATATGATAGAAAAGGTGATATGATACATTTTGGTCTATAACTTCACTGACGTAAGAGGAAGTGTAGGTGCTAATGAAGAGGTGGAATCATTTATAATTAAGCTTGCATGCATGTTTCCATGCACATATGTTTTGTAGGGCTACTGATATCTATAGAAATTCCAACTTCTGAGACAAACTTCCTAAACTGGGTGTTCTGCACATCTTGGGGCGGACGGAAATATTTACTTTAAAATGTTTTGTTGAAAAGGTGGTGCCATTCCTCCCAGATTTATGAGGAGCTGCACTATCGATGTGCTGGGTGGGACAGACTACGTGGAGCACCAGCTGCTTTCTCCTTCCCAAAGGATGCTCTGCCCCCCTTACCACTGAAATCATAGAATCATAGAATCATAGAATCATTAAGGTTGGAAAAGACCTCTAAGATCATCATGTCCAACCATCAACTAACGCCACCATGCCTCCTAAACCAGGCCCTGCAGTGCCACGTCTACACCTTTTTTGAACGTCTCCAGGGTTGACGACTCCACCACCTCTCTGGGCAGCCTGTTCCAATGCTTGACCACTCTTTTGGTAAAGATATTTTTCCTGAAAATGAAATGAGTAAGTACAGGTGGCTTGGGAGCATCTGAGCAAAGACTCCTGCTGATGTAAGTGATTTTGGCTCACTCCATAACCCAGTTTAACAGTGTAATCGACACAGACTCATGCATTACAACTCACTTTAGCCCAGATTATGAATACATCGGGAATTAATTACGCCAACATACTCCTTTAAACTACTCTTAAATTAATGATGCGTTTGACTAGAGATCTTGACAAATCAGGACTGCAGAGAGATTACGAGTCTCATTTCGCTGGGAGAAATGGCTTCACCTGAGCCATGAGGGTCAGCAGTCGGTTGCTAATTGCCCACGTCAACAAGCCAGGTTGTTTACTTAATCTGTGTACAATGTGAGACTGTTATCCTAATTAAGTAGCTGCTGTTTCTCTTTAGATTTATCTTAACGGCTTGTTTAAACCAAAGACAAACAACATGCCATCACACTGTGATGTATTGTTCTCGATAAATGATATGTTATTAATTTAGAAAATGAATGCCAGCTTCTAGCATGGGTTTTTTTTCTGATTTCATAGATGTTACTGCTGCAGAGCCCTCCTGGTCCCACAGCCCCGCTTCCTGCCTGAGAGGCGATCAGCATCCCTCTGGCAGTTTCTCAATGAATCCTAATATTTTTGAGGTGAACCAAGAATATTTTTATATCAGAAATTCTTTATTGATCTAAAGCTGCTGACTGTTACAGCCCAGCACATTTTTTCTAAAAAGTAATTATTCACATAATCAAAAATGTGTCCATTAGAGCTCATTTAAATATGTCTAGTGTCAGCTTCCAAAGAAAAAAACTTGCATTTTTCTCTCATTGAATGAGCCTGCTATAATATCAGATATCTGTGCTCTTAAAACATTGCAAATGGATAAAAATCTGACACTTCCAATGATAATCAAGATGAAAGTATATTGTCTGCTCAATGCCTACTCCTACAGTCTGGGGTGAAAAAAAGGGCATGAAGTGGTAAATATTTGGAAACAGAGTCACCTGGAAGGAAAAAGCAGCTGCGCAGAATAGGCGCAAAGTCTCCTCATTGTAAAAACCTGTCTGTATTTCCAGGGATCTGCACGCTCAGGGACGTGGGGCTGATTGGGGTGGTCAGCATCATGGCCCTTGTTGCTCCCCCCATCCTTGGCCAGTCTCAAGAGCTGCTGTGGTTTAGCAAAGCTGTGGCCAAGCTTCTTGTGCCCCAGCACAGTCCAGCTGGTGCCTGTGTAAGCGTCATACAACCGAGCCAAGGTGAACATCGATGACACCAAACGCCTCTCCAGGCCACTGTGTTTAGCTCCACATCTCCAGGTTCACCAACATCATCGTCCGAAAGAGTTTGGTGTTTGCATGTGAGCTGGACTGGAGCTTGGTACTCATCCAGTCCTGCAGGCTTTCAGTCCATTCATACCCATCCTGCGTTCAGGGCGACCTTTTTTTTCCTACTGGTACTAGTGTATTAAATGAGGGCACACACACATTATTATTAATATTAATGTTTATTACTATATTATATAAATAATAATGATAATAGTGTTAACAGTAGGGATAACAATAAAAATAGCAATAACAATAACAACAAATCTTCAAGAAACATTGAAATGTGACAAATTGACACCTGTAAATTTTACAGCATCTTTCACCTAGCTGGCTGATTCCCAACACTATATTTTTCATAGTGCTAAATTACACGGTGACTTCCTCACTGGTTCTCCCAAAGGGCTCTCTATGTGGCACTTAAATAAAAATCCCCTAACCATTAATGTTTATCCTCCATTACATTGTCTGGACCTGGTCTTTTCTTTTAAATTTCACTTTAGTTGTTGATTCAGTAAGGTGCTCAGCAGTGTTTTGTAACAGTAGGAATGTGAATTCACTGCATAGAAATACACTCTTATCCTTAAAAGAAGCGGTGGAGCAAACCTGGGTTTTTGTTTCAGACCTGTGGGGGAATGTGTAATGTATTCAGCTCCCCGCACTTAAACATCGTTTCTGAATTTTGCCCGAAGCTGAATTGATTCCCAAATAGAATATTCTTCAAAGTTTCCTGTGTCATGTGAGCAGCTCTTTAAATGCACATATTTTAGATATGTGCATTGGTTTCTTGATTACGAAAAAGTGTTATTAAATATGTAAAAAAAAATTATGCAGTATGACTTTAAAGCTAAGAATATTAGATCACAAGAGATTTCTCTAATTGAAATAGTCTTTGTGTGTAGCTGGAGTCTAATTTAAACTCTGCCTAGCCTACTTAAAATGATAACGTACAGATGACATCTGATTTGTATTGCTTTTCAAATACAAGTGATTGTAACATTATTAATTCTTTATTAAATGGCAAATAAACCATTTCCATCCAATGAATATTGCCATCTGTGTGACATGATTACTTGTAGATTTCTATAATGTGATTAATAAATAAAATGCACATGTATGCAAATATGCATACATACACATGCATCCATATACTGTATATACATATCAGGATCAAGGCCAAAATTTAGTGAGATAATTTGACAGATGCTTAGAATTAGGCCTTTGAATTAACACTTGTTTTTATCTGTGTTCCCAGTCCCATCATGGTCCATTTGGCTTTTTTGGAGTCAGCTTGACAACATTCACTTATCTGGGTTCTTTGGCCTCAGCCTGTGTGTACCTTACAGCCCCTACAGGTGAGCCACCTGTCTACATTAAAACAGACAAAAAACAAAATGAGAAAGCCCATCTACCTGGGAAGCTCCACTGCAGAATCGTAATTAAAAAAATTAGTGGCCTCGCAGTAGAGGCATCCTCTGGGGCTTGCAACGTCTAGGCTGGCCCCAGGATGGGATTCAAAGCCCAGAACTGCTGGAAAGCCTTCCTGCTCACTCTGCAGGGAGTCTCACTGGTCTTTGAGCATTGCCGTGGCTCAACAGCACTGGTCAGCAGCAGAGATAGCCGATGTCATTGGTTCAGCCAGGAGAACAAGTACTTAAAATCTTCCAGAAGATTTGATGGATGAGGTTTCCTGTCCTGTTTCTTTACACATATAGGACCAGTTCCTCCATCGGCATAAATCAGAGTAGATCCACTAACTGCAAAGAAGTGACTGATTTACACTAAGACTAAAGATGCCCAAAATGCCTTGGACACATCAACCAAAGAAAAGACATCACTAGGATACAAAGCCACCCACTGACTCCATCCGCTTCCTCTGCCTGCCCATCACCAGCTACTTTATATCCCTGCGTGCACGGGGGTGGTGCCATTTGGTGTCATTTAACAACTACTCATATTAGTAAGATAGATGCTTGGGGTGGGATTCGCTTATGAGAAAAGTGGGTGCTGGCATCCTGAGCTAATTACCAAGGCTCCCTTCACAATCTACAGAGAGAAACAGGCATTTTTGGTGGAGTCCCTTCATCCAAAAGCGTGATGAATTGATGCCAGGGTGCCTCTTTGACTCCTGTGAGCAAGAGGAGAGCTGGCTGTGACTGCCATGGAGATGTGCAGTGGTGGGCAAAGAGTCCTGCTTCAACTGCCTGGGATCCCTCCGCTTAAATCCATGTTGCAACAGCTGTTTCAGCTCCTGAGTAATATATTCTGAAGTGGAGCACAGTTGTCAGATGTTTGGGAATGAATACCTGCTCCTGCTGGTATCAAAAACTGTAAGGCAATGCAGCCTTTGAACCAAAAAAAGGGCAATGTTTTCAGGGAAAAAAAAAAGGATACAAGGATGAGAGCTCCATAAAGATGAGTTATGGTCTCTGGTGACACCCAAAACGGATGAGCAGAGTGATAGCATTGTGCAAACATGAGCATGCAACACACAAAATTGCTGGGATCTGAAATACAGTTCTGTATTTCCACGGCTGAGCACAATGAAGGGAGCCCGGTGACGTTTCTGTTAATAGGAGAGGACTTGTAAGCAGCAATCAAGGAGTTTTGTCAGCTCATTTTCAAAGCAAAAAGCAATTGAAATACATACCCCAAGGGCTCGAACCACATGGTCGGTATTAGTGCATGCAAAGGCTTGCGTGGAATAGTTATATGCAGAGAGGTGTTTTGAAAATGCACCTTTAAGGTCTCCAGGCTTTTCAGCTCATTCTGGAGACAATATGTGGTGACAGTTTTGGTGTAAGAAATACCAATAATGAAATCTTTCTCTGTTTTGATCAAAGGGAGACTATTTCATTTTCATCTTAGACAGACATTGTGCTTTCAAAAGTATCAGAAATTCCAAATCACACTTTAAGACTCAAGATTTAAGGAAAATCTCCAGATGAATCAGCAAAGGACAACCCAGAGTCCCACGATCTTTTGATATTATCTTGTATCACAAAACCGAATAGTTTGCCCCTTTAGTTCAAGAAAGGATCAGAGATATCCCTTTTCTGGCAGATACACATCTAACCTGTGCTCCAAGACCTCCAGCACAGAGATGCCACGACCTCCACCCATCTCTTCCACCACTCTATTACCCTTCACACTGGAAAGTTTTTCCCAATGCCTAGCCCAAATCTTCCTTTCAGCAACCGAAAACTATTTATTCTTGTTAGAGCCTTCTTGGGAATAGAGAAATGCTTACTCCTTTCTTCTTTCCAGCTGTTTTTTTTTTAATCTATTTGAAAATTTCCTCTGAAGACAACAACCACTGGCCACCATCCATCCAACTACTGGGGATGAATTTCTTAATGACTGTTTTAAGGGTTCGTTATCATGCATCCATGTGGTGAGTCATCACATCGTTATTTTGAGGAATCGTAGCTGAGGGCTGAAACCTCCATTGGCACCAGAACAGACTGCTGGAAAGAAGGTTTGCTACTCCAGACTTGATTGCTTCTTGTTAAATATTTCCAAGATATATAGGCTTCTGGAGGTTAACCAGATCACCTGTCAGCTAAAAATAGCAACAATAAAAAGACAGGAGCATTTCACAGCTCTCTTTAACGAAATCAAGCGTTTTTTAATGACTCCCTACTTAAAGCCTCTTAGGAGGCAATCTCATGGGTTTTGCTCTGTTGCTGATCAACCCTTAACAAAACTGTGTTCAACAGCTACTGAGCCAGCACCAGGTTCTGCATTTCTGATCTGGGTGAAGCATTGGTGAACAAAATCTCCCAATTACAGTACCGCAAAAACAGAGGCATGGGTGGTTTAACCAGAAGACAGGGGAGCAGGGGCTCAGCTGACTGTAATGGAGGCATACCAATATTTAATCAGCTTGAGCCCCGGCCCAAGGAGCTCTGGTAATTCTGCATGTTGGAGTTATATGTGCACACGAGTGACCATCACTGTGCCCTCCTCTGCAGACAGATGATTGCCCGGCACATCAGTAAATTGACTTTCATCAGAATAGCAAGGCATGGTGCAACAACTCGCAGAGAGGAGAATTTGGCAATTAGGAGCTCTGCCTGCTCCCAAGCAAGTCTCTCACCACCTCGGATGGCATTTCACTTATCAAGACACAATTTTGCACTCAGTTTTGCAATTCAGGAAATGAAAGGTAGAAATATCTAAATTATCTTTGACTAAATAAGGACATTGGCCAGAAAAAAATAATCCAACATCAAAAGAAAGCAAAAAAAGAAAAAAAATCCCACTACATTTAAAAAAAAAAGCACCTACCAAAAGCAAGTAGATGGAGAATGTTTCCTTTCTTTTGATCTTTTTTTATTCAAAGAGCCCATATTAGGAGCAGCAGTATTTTCTCATAAATGACCCTTATTCACACCTTTGTTACTTCATTCTTAAAAAAAATTCTGAGATCAGATGTGTCCTATATGGTTCAGTTGCCAAGCCTCGTGATCAACTTACAGCTCAGAGAAGCAGAGTAAAAGTGCTTAATGTTGTTTATAAGCATCTGGTTTTTAAGTAAGTGATTTGGGCTCATTTTCCACAGCGGGACTTGCTGTCTCTCAAAGATTCAAGGAACCAGAGTGGTAGATGGGAACTGTAAACATTCAGGAGTTTCCAAAGGTATTCTGGTCGCTACGTAAGTGTGCTAGAAGGAAAATGTAAAAATTGCACTTCTCAGAAACCTCATTTAACATTTTTTGCCATTAGAAGCTTTTGCCAATACACTTCATGAAATATGCAACTTTCACATTGATTAGGATGAAACATGTATCCTTAAAAGCAGCAGCTGTTTAAAGCAGAGCTAAGATTTTCCTGGGATAAGGTTCAGCAGCGATGGGGCGGATTTGCTCCTGACAGCCAATGCGATTGAGATGACCAAATTTAGAGGCTGCTGAGAGTGCCCTCCTGGGCTTCTTGCAATGCAGTGAGAGGGCACAGGGTCTTCCCTGGGCTGAGTGTCCTGCTCCAGGGGCAAGCTCAGGTGTGAGCTGCTAGTCTTGTCCAAGGCGTGTTGCACCAACCACTGCCTCCTCTCCCAGCCTTGCAAGCAACCACAACAGAAACCACTGGATGGTGGTTCTCTGAGGGCCAGGCAGACACCCAGCTCGTCATTCCATAATCTTGCTTTCACAGAGATGAGCAGACTTTGATTTCTTACATCTCTTTGATTTGTTGTAGCTACAAAGGCACGCCTTCCTTTCCTGGCTGTGTGAGTAAATAGGTATTTAACAAAACGCATTGATTCAAAAGGCTCTGCATGCTACTGAGAGTCAGCCAAGCAATCCTGAGTCTTCCCTTCCCATGCTGAATTAGCTCCTCTCCATAGGGAGAACACGGTGCTCAGGCATGTGGGTGCCTATGCCCCACCACTCCCTGCCAGTGCATGATCTGCTACGCAGCCCCTGTGCTCCCATCAAACCCAGCAACAACATCATTACTACAACTAGAAACACTGCAGCTTCAGAAGTTGGCAGAACTTTTGTCTCCCAGGTCTTGTCTTAGGTATGGCCTTCTTATTTGGGCAACAGCCTTGCCATATGGGCCAAGCAGGATCTTCTTACTGATTGTTTTTTTGAGTTCAGTGGCAGCTATGGGGTCAAATACAGAGCCATTCCCAACAGTACTATGTACTGTATGAGTAACCCAGCAGTGCTGTGTTAATAGACACATCAGACCCACAGAAGAGATGTAGGAATCAATGTCACCTCCATTTGCTGACGGGTGGTGAAGGCAGAGGGAAAATAAGTGGCTTTCCAGAGGCCGTGCAGGTGGAAAACCTGTTGCACTTGCTTGGCTCTTTGCATCTCAGTTCAGTGCCGTAGCACAAGCTTGTTCTTCGAGTAAAAACTTGGTTTTCCTTCTTAGCCAATGTAAGGGCAGGATCAACGCGGCATAAGAAATATCCCTTTTACTCATGCTCCATCTGACCATTGCGATAAATTACAGGGACTTGGAAGATACTGAGAAATAAGGTGGTGACAGGGGTGTCAGATGTACAAACTTCCTCTAGTGCTGCCAGGAAAGACCCTGTACGCGCTACCCCCAATTACTCTCCAGGCACTTGAAGACATACGGCACAGATTTCTTCTAAATTTTTTGGAGAGCATACAGAAGAGGAATTTTGGTCTTTGCTTGAATATAAAGATGAGTTTCTAAATATAACCCCTACAAAGATTTTCATTCAGCATTTAGCAGTTAAATCAGGTTTTATGAAGCTCTCTCTTAAATTGGTAAATAAAAGAATTCACAGCTATTTTTATAGGCTTAAAGAATACGGATCAGAGATGTGGGATATGTGCATATCATATTAGCGTGCTTCAGTATTCTTATCTTCCTGCTTTTTAAATATTTAGGCATTGTTTGCTCCTACACTTGCTGTAGGATATTGAATCATCTATTCCACATTAACTTTTATGTAGCAATATTCCTTTAGCACAGAAGGCTTTCATCTACTGAAAAAAAATTATATCAATAACTAAGCTTCTTTTCATAAGTTATATTAAATCAAGGCATTTGGTGATAGCATTAATGATTGTGCATAGCCCAGATTAGGTGAGAATTATAGCAAATCCCGCTATTCATATTGTCAAACGTGAACATTTACTTGCCCTCCTTAAAGGCTCCTTCTTAAAGACAAAGGAAAACAATGATCCCCAAGCCTGTAAACTCTACCTCCATAAAAAAGTTAAAAACTACTTTGCAGCAGGTTTATCATGGACCAAGGGGTCACCTGAAAAGAGCTGACAGGGAGCTCCAAAGCTTCAAATAGTGACACATTGATTTAAGACCTATAAAGAGGAGGGTCTATAGCCTTCCTATCAAATTTGCTTGGTTTTAGACTTGGGTATCATCTTAACTACCCATGTGCATACTGATTGGTTTAGGGCCAGATTTCACATACTTTATTCAAATACCATAGCACCATACTTTGTTTTCAAGGGGATTAGTTACAAAGCAACATATTTTTCAGTGCAGAAAAACACTTTTCTTGGTTAAAAACCCTGAGTTTCTGACTTTTTATATTTTGGGTTTGGTTTGCTTCTTGCTTTTTTGGGGTTATTTGGGGGAGAACTACACATCTAAATTAATAAACAGCAATAATAATAACAACAAAAAAGGTTTACATTTTAAAAAGTGGTGGTTTTCGTGTTGTCCTTGTGGGGCCTGTGATTGCATTAATGCATCATGCTAGTGGCCTCAAAGGGAGCCTTCCACAATGCACGGCTGCTCCTCTCAGAGACGAGCATGCTGCAGCAGGGCTCTCCACTTAAATGTCGCCTATGAGCCGCATACCCCTGATGTAAACACATCTGAATCAAATAATTTGATTCAAGTAGGTGTTGCACTGGGGACACATGGGCCGTCTCCAGTTGCTGCACTCAGGCCCCCATGGACTCACATGCACACAGGCTAGAGGGTCCCTCACCTAGGACAAGGGTTAGGAATTTAACGGGTTGTGATAAGAAGGCAGGACAGACTGCATCGGCCAGACACAGGGCACAGCCAGACCAGCATACTGACCAGCCAACTATTTACATGCAGCTGGCCCATTCTATCCCCTTACGCTTCTATTTTCCATGCTTGTTCCTCCCCAAATCACCTAAATCCATCCCTTCCCCTACCCTTGGTTCCTCCCCTGAATGTCCCATAACCAGTCCTGTGCAATCCCAAAATGCACTTCCCCTGCATCCCTAATGTGTCCCACACTCCTGGGCAGTGACACCTCCGTCCCAAGGATGCTCCAGCACTGACTCCTCCTCATGGGTGTCACCCCTGGCCCATGGGGCTGAGGGTCCCCCTGGGTCAGCCCAGGGAGGGTCTAGATGGGGTGTCTCGTCCTCAGGGCTCATCCTTTATCTGGGTTGCCCTCACCTGCCGTTGTGCTCTGGCGGTCCTCTGGGCTTGTGGAGATGGGCCTGACGGGCTGATGGCTCCTGGCATGGACCTGGGGACAGCTAGCTGGGCAGAGTGTTATCTAGGGTCCCCCCCACTGCTGTCTCTCCCTGCTCCTTTGTGGGTGTGCAGATGACCTTTTCATCATATGACCTAACAAAATATATCTTCCTTCCTAATTTTTTATGACTAGTTGATTTTTTTGTTCTGAATACTGCCTGTCTGTTTGGCACCTAACTTATGGAAGTCAAACCAGCACACAATAAATTACAGGGAAAGACATATTCTGCCCCAAGGTGTTATAGTCTAGGAAATCTACTTTCCTTTACTAGAAAAGGGTCATGAGGAGGTATTAAATTCAGTGTGCCAATTTGACCAAGGAAGGGTAAGCTACGCTAGCAAAGGGTTGCCAGTGTGAGGGGCATGAACATTTTTCTTGGGTGGAACATTTTTCTTGGAGACTTTTCTCTGCTGTAGCATGGCTTGAGCAGCTCTGATCACAGTAGTATAGAACTGTCTAAGCTCAGCCCAGGGGGTTGCTACACAAGCCAGTCAAGCTTGTCTAATTAGCCCTATATATTACATTTCCATCCAGCAAAGAATCCCCCATTGCTGCAGTGCCCATCTTCAAAGCCATCGCTCTTCCACCTGAGCAGTCACTAGCCCTGTGGAGGTCATGCTGTGGGCTTCCCGCTCTAGAGCACAAGGGGCAAACAAGGCTGCTCACCTCTCTGCTGGCCATAGCAGGGAGGGGGACATAATTTCAATGGTGCTAGTGGGTGATGCAAGAGCGGAACAGATCCACTTTGTCCTGGGCACCTGAAGTCTTCATTTGCATCTGGCTGGGGCATATTCTGTCACTGGTGCTGCTGAAAACCATAAAACACATTTAGCTCCTTGACCCTCTCCTGCTGGGCACTCGCTGCAGGTCCCCAGCGGACTGGTTGCTCGCTGTGGTGGCTCACATGGGTGCAGGCTCGTGAGCCTGGTGCAGAGGACTGGGAAGAGCAGGGTGGGTGCAAGGACCCCTTCAAGGACTGCAGAAGGTCCCTTGAAGTCCCAGGTGATGAACCATTGAGATCATAAATTGGTCATATTGCATTTCAAAGGTGTTTCAATTTTGCTCACACTGATGGTGTCACTGGGAAGCTGTTCAAGAGCCTCGCTGCTCCTGATGTTACAAACCTCTTTGTAATCTGCAGCCTGAGTTTATTCACAGCCTGTTTAAGCCATCAGGAAGTCGTGTTTCTTGCTGTGACATTGCAGAGAGTTTGCTATCCACTGTCAACCTGAGACCTTTTAAAGGAAAACAGAGTACTCTGTAAATGACTTCTTCTCACCAGCTATGTCTGCTGGGACATATCGCTGCAGATGCAGTTTGCATCTTTCCATGTTTGATCTCATTTGGGTTTGGATGCCTGTCTGTCTGCCTGTATGTGTTCCTCAATGTCACTTATGCATGGCAAGAACTCCCTGCCTCTTTCAGATCCTCCTGCAGGAGCCGTCTCTGCCCTGAAAACCGGAGTCCTCCCCACCAGGAATCAGTGGGTGCCCTGGGCTGCTGACGCAGACCCCAATGCATCACCTGTGGAATTATGTGGAGACATATATCACAGCTCCCGTGCAGCTGGTGTTTTGAAGACTTCACACATAGCCTCAACATCAGAGGCTGTGGTTAGTCCTGGCTTCACAGTGAGAGTGTCAATGTAGAGATGGAAGCAGTAGTCTGTACAATGAGGTCGTGATACAGAATCATGAAATACTATCAGTATAGCATGGAGATCACAGTCCTTGCTGGGCCACCCAATTTCATTCATACTACAGAAAAGCACTCCCTCCACAGAAGGCCAAATCTATGGAGAATGCACAAATCATCAAACAGAAAAGGAGCACATGATGGTTTTTTTTAAAAGGTAAGAGACCTCAACATGCTTGGCTGAGCTATCAAGAAGCCACCTGGAGTAGCTGATTTCAAACAATAGTATTTTTCCTCTGATATCTCCAGTATTCAGGAAACAGCTCCCTGGCAGTTTCCCTCTTCTCCTTCAGCTCCACTGCAATATTGGTGTTGCAAAAAAGCAGACTTAACCAGTGCTCTGCTCTCCGTGAGCCATCAGGGCAGCTGTGACAGACAAAGCCACCATTAATCCTTACAGCAGCAGTTTTGGGTCCCTGTCCTGGTAGTGCTTCTGTCCGTGCTGGAGTAGGGCTAGCCCCTGTAGTAGGCGTAAGTACTTAATATTTTGCAGGCACTGGAGCCTAGGTCCAATGCCATCTCACTCTTTCTCTGTTATTATCACTCATTTATCGATCCAGATAACCTTCTCCTTGGCAATGACCATGAGGAGCCCACTAAGACTCCTACAATGTGTTTCAGTATAGGTAGTACTGAGCTTCATCTATGGCAACGGAATGAGATAGGCATCCGCTGCTAATGACCTTCATTACATATTAATTCTTCCTATACTTGAAACAGATACAGCATTTAAACCTGTCACTTTCAACTTTGTCACTTCTTGCAACTCATCCAATTCTCTTTCAGCATGAAGATGCTTTCTGTGGCAGTAACAACTGCTTTCCCTTCTTTTTCCTGGCTCCCCACCCCCCATGTTTGGAAATGCAGCTTTAAGATTTTTAACTTCCTATCCTGAATATAGACTTGAAATTATTTAAGAAAGTTAATCAGAAGGGAGACTTTTCCCATTATGGAAAATTTCCTGATCAGAAATTCAAATGAATACGTATTTATTCATTCAGATACTCAGGCATGGAAATCTCTGCACTTTGAGTACAAACACAAAGATGTTTTTATTTTAATCTCACTTGTGCAAATTAACATAGTCATATAGTTTTCAAAATTAAAAACTCAAAGGATTAAACCCAACTGGCAAACATGGCTTGGAAATCATTTTGTGTCCCAAATATTAAGATTACTAAATGTAGATGAAAGAGGCAATTCCAGAAGAAATTTCTGTTCCTTCATGACTAAAGAAGATAAGCTTTAACTATATGTGCATGCAAAAATGTAATATGATTTATTTTCCAACAGGCAAGACTACTGTATATTGCTCTAGGTCACAGAGCAATGTGACTGGAATATAAATAAAACTCCAGGGGCTCACATGCTGATGATGGCTGTAATTATTGATTAATTCTGCTTTAGAAAGCTTGAAAACAAGTCCATCTTGGAATGGACCACAACATAATGCCTCTCTCATTGCATGAACCTAAAATGTACCCCTCATTAGAACTGCCTGAGGTTTTCAGACTTGCTAAGGGATAAATGTCATATCTAGCAGGGGGGAAATGAAATTAATACCTCCAACTTCTTGGAGAGAATTTTAATAAGGATTAAACCTGGCTGTTAAAAAAAAAAAAACCAAACCCATAAGAAGGTTTTCCAACCTGAACACAGATAGGAGGCTCTTGTGGTTTTTAGAGGAAAACAGGCTTCTTTCCCACACTATCTTGTTAAAGTGATTACTATTTCATCCTTGTATATTAATAGCACCTGGAGGCAAGTACCCAGCTGTGTTTAGCACAATGCAGATATCCAGGCAAGGCTGGTCCCTGTCCCATAGACTCTGCAATCCACAGTTAAGATGAGAGACACCTGACTTTTTCAGGTCCTTTTCACTCCAATTCTAACCATTTCACCCTGGTGAAAACTGTCATATGGCAGATTGCATCACCTCCTTTGACTCAATGGATCTATTTCAATTAGGAATCTTGTCCTTTGGCTTTTAGAGAGAATCAGTCAATGTATCCATGCTGGGATATGGCATACCCATATGAACTATGCTACAATGACTGGCAAGGGATGAAAAAGACTGCCTTTCAACTGTTGGCATCAGTAGAAGATGCCTCCTACTAAGAAAACGCCGCTGGATGCATGTATTACCAAGAATAGAGTCTTTATGTTGGTCAGTTTGAAAACACAAGGGGGAGAACTGCAGAAAAAAACCTGGCACTGGTCAGATGGGAGGATATTTCCCATGTCTGCCTTACCTTAGCAAAGGGCTAGACACATGGTGGGGCCATGCACGGCAGGTGACTCAGGTGTCTGAATTGTACGGTAAGACTTTCCTTATGAAGCAGACTACGAAATGCTTGCAGCTTCACACTCCTCCATGGTGCAAACAGGAACTGCTTGCTGTCATACAGGGGACACTTAACATCTCAGAAGAAGGTCTCTGGAGCACATGGGCATCATGCTTGCCTTCCTTTATCACAGGGGACATAATAATGTTGCCAACACATCTCCTGAGAGAGGGTTTCACCACCAGTGCCTAAAATCTACCATTTGACCAGTATTATGTGAGAATCAGCTCTAGGCTCATCACGGTTAGGGGTTTTTGGGCCATGCTTCAGTATCAATTAGCTTTGACATCTCTCATCTTCTCTCATGAAGTTTGGAGAGGTTTACAGGGCTAACTTTCAAATCTCTGACCTGCAGTGACACAGGGCTGAAGAAAATGAGTACTCCATATAGAGACATTATGTGCACACTGAGTTCTTGTTTGCAACCGGAATCACCAGAATTACCTGAAGGATGTGAGTTTGATATGTGGGGATATTTCTGAAACATAAGGTCTGCATATAGGAAGTATCCTGATTCCCATTGGCTTGAGAACTATAAATGTTTCAAAAATTCAGGTTGTTCTTTATTTTCAGTGAGTCAGTGAGTTGACTTGACGAGGATGTTAGCTTGGATGTACAGACAGACCGGCTCGTAGTTTGGGATATCAACTTTAAACCCTCTGCATATGAATGGTCTGCCGTTGTGACCTTGCACACTGTGCTCACCTACCACCACCTTCAGTCCTGTCCCCTCCCAGTCCTCAGACAGCAGCAGTGGTAGGTGGTTTTCCATTAAGGTTGAAAAAACACACCCAACCAATAACTAGCTAATCTTATATTGTATCATGTTATGATTAAATATCTTTCCTTCCAACAGTATTTTAGCAGTAGCTAGACTATTAAAAATTGAGAGGGTTGTGATCTGAATGTGGAGCCAGCCTATCTGATAAGCTTTATAGCTTCTGTGGCTACCTTGCTAGAAATATCTGAGCTAACTATGTTCCTATCACTGCTTATATTAATGTATGCTTAGACTTCCATAAAGCATTTGGTCCCACCTGACCTTCAGCTCAATGACTAGGATGATGCATAGTTGGCACGGCAGTTACTATGTGAATTAAAGCCTTTCTAGCTGTCAGGAAGTTATTGTCTAGCTGGTATCTCTAATATTGCGTCTTAACTATGTTAATATTTGAAACAATAACCAAAAATTCTCACTAATTAAGACTGCAGATGACATTAATTAGGAGAGTAGTAAATTACAAAGAGAACAGGATGCTAATGAGTGGCTATTGCAATGATTGTTAAAGAAGGTAAAAACAAATATTGAATGACTTAATACAGCCTAATAAATTCTTGGACATTGAGGAACAAAGAATGTATGCCGTCCCTTCATGTTGGATATTTGTTGAATTTCTGTGGAAGAGTTGTTCTGTTTATTCCAATAGCTAGGAAATGAATAAGGCAGATTTAGAAATATGGCACAACTTTTAAGCAGTGATGTAATTAATCCTGGAACAATTTCACAAGGGTTTTGTTGGATTCCCCGTCACTGCAAATTTCTAAAATGGGACTACAGCCTTTACTGAATAATACACTGTATTCATATAGGAAATAAGCAAGGAAGACCCAATGGCTGTGTTATTCACGGTCAGACAATTAGAACATTTTCTAGTTTGTGGGTTTTTTCTTTTTTTCAATTGTAGACTGGTGTCAATACTACAGGGATGTACCTTGGGCTATTCCTGTGAGATAAGAATCCATCCACCATGGTGAAGTCCTCACACAGAAGAAACCATTTAAATACCTAGATAGGTTTGGACAAAATACTCTAACTGTGATGTGACTTGTACTCCTTGAACCTTGAATGCCAGAGCAGAATTTGATATAAGCTCTCCTGTGAATATAAACATCCCTTGCTGACCATGTTCAAGTATGGTTAGATTTGGAAAAGAAATTTGTGAAAGCCAGAAAATCACCATGTTGTTCTCCTTAAGTACTAGCTGCAAGAAATAAGAACCAGATGGGATGCACGTAGTACAGTAGAACATGTTCTTCATCTTCTTGACATTGTTAATTCTTTTCTCTGCACACAAGAATGTATGGAAAGCAAAGAAAAACTTCTTAAAGCAAAGGTCCAGAAAAAAACCTCTTGGCTCTTAGCAATATGAATGCAAAGAGAGCTTTAGATTTCTCTCTCATTTCTGTAATCGTCTCAGTTTTCCATCACCACACAGACTTCTCACATTGGTCCCTTCTTGAACATGGATCTCTCCGATTTCTTTTTATTCCATGTTAGAATTAGTTGTTTGAGGAGACTTTTCTTGTTAAGCTTCATATTTTTACCATCTCAGTTACTGACTGCTCCCAAGGTGTTACCTTGATGTATTATTTTAGGTATGAGAGGTCTGCATAGTCACTTAGATCACTGCTAGGCAAGACACTAAGAGGCATATTTTGTAAACAAGTGCAGAAGAAAACATGGATAAATATTTTAAAATATTTACCACATGCTGCTTTGTGTACACGGGATCCAGACACACAAAGTGTGAAATAAACTTGGAAAGACAGTGAGGAGCTAAAAGCGCAATTCAAAGGAGCAGAGTGATCTTAGTCTGTCACTTTTCCCACAGAACATGGCAAAACCAATCATTTTCCCTTGGAATGTGTTTTACAGGAGGAAGCTGCTACAACCAACTGTACCATCTCTACCTTGTACATGATTGATAACCCATGACCTTCAACGTGTCACTCAAGAAAACAATTTCCTGTGAGCGAAACAACGCTGTAGCACACACATTTGTGCTCAGCCTTCATGAATGCTAAAAAATTGACCCATTTTGCCCATGGCAGGAGCAATGCGTTCCTAGTACTGAGCTGCTTCATTTCTTAGTCTCCCAGACGCTCTGCTCTGTGCTTCAGTGTGGCTGGTGAGGCCATCGCACAAGTAGAGGATGGAGCACCCCATCCAGCCATCTGCCAGGATTCATTTCTGCCGGGCCTCATCTTTGCAAGCAGATGCCTGGCCCCGTCTGGTCCCCACGCAACTGCAGTGCCTGCACGCTCGATACTCCGCATATGCCGTTGGCTGACATTTCCTCTCCAGCTCTCTTCAAGGGACAGTGGGAGCATTATGTCTGTCCATCTCCAAAGACATACAATGCAACAGATTGACTCATCAGCATGTAGCACAGCTATCTGAAGGGTAAGTTCCCAGGATCTGTATAAAATCATGGGGTTTGAGGAAATGTCAGCCTTTTATCTGTGTTTTGGAATGAGATGTGAGAACTTACAGGCTGTAAATCCCTGCTTTGCGTAGTCCTGGTTGCCCGTCTCATAGAAGGTGTAATAACCACTTTTTTCTTGAGACTGGGTACATTATGGTGTGTCCATTCAATGGTCGCTGGCTTGACACTGTTGAATGGTGACTGCTGGGGACTGCCAAGTGACCTCAGAGCATCACCGCCCAACTGCCCCCTCCCCTTGTGCTAAACAAAGAGCACCACAGCTACAGCCACCTGAAACAGTTCTTACTGGAGGTGGCTGGTAAAGGCTCCAGGCATGCCTATTTCTAAGCTGTGAGTCCTGCCACAGCTATTATTTGTCTTCAATAACCTGGAAAGCAAATGCTAACGGAGGTCTCAGCAAGACTAAGGCATGAGTGAGTCCAGGCCTCCTTCAGTGTGCTGGAGGTGGCACCGCTGCTGCTTTCTGCAGTCTTATAGCAGAGCCAATTTCCAGGTGTTACTGTGGTGTTGTATGAGGCTCCAGCACACTGTAAGCATTTAGTATTATGCTTACCCTTTCCACATCCAGATTTGTTTCATCTCTTCTTTAGTTGAAGATCTTTTCTTGCATTATCAATGGCATATTCCAATAATACCTGATGAGGAGTGAACACAATGAACTGCTTTTCCCCTTTTTCATAGCTTTTCAGTCTGGCTATTATTAGCTATTATTATTCAGAGTACTCAGAAGTGTGCCTGGATCCACCCAGGGATACAAAGCTCTGAAGAAAATACCACTGAAGTCAAAAGGAAGCATTGTAGTACCAGCACAAGCTTTGGAGGACACTTAACATCTATTCCTAATTTATTAATATTGTTAATGACCTGTTTTTTCCTTTTCCTACCATTTCTTGGTATCTTCTTGCTCTCGTGTTGTACGTCAAGTTCGTAAGAAATACAGGACAAAAGCTGTATTTTTTTAGTGTTCTTAGAGGAATAATAGCAAAACAGGACCATGATCACTAATAATGATAATAGTCATCCTGGTCACCAGGAAGATTTGTAAAGGTTGATTTCCTGTACAACTATTCCAATCAAATATAGATCAAAGATCTTGTATTCCCTGTGACAGCCCTAATGGCAAGAAAAACCAGCCTCATGATTAGTCTGAAGCAGGCTGATACTGATCATGTGTGTCTCCTTCCCCAGCTGGCTGTTCCCAGGGAAGAAATCACAAAATTTCTAACAATATGTAACAATTCTCCTTCTGTTTTCCCAATGTGGTTGTTGACACAAGTCTTCCTACCTGATCTCTAAATTTCACGCAAATGTACAGATATAGATCATCCTTGAGATGCCTACTTCTTTTAAAAAGTGATTGCATTTGGCCAATGGATTCAAAAGCACCACACTGGGTGTTACTGCAAGAATCACAGCGTGGGCAGTGTGAGACGGTGCGTTTTCAATCAAGCCTGACGGGGTTAGACAAAATTCGGTGGGATTTGCATACCTTACTGCCAGAAGTGTCTCTGAAAATCTCAGCCTCTGGAACATATTTTTCACTGCAAACTATTTTCTGACAAAGAAGCAAACCTTCATTAGAAGGGAATCAGGTTGACGATAGTGAAGATTGGCATGGTTATTTCCGGTTACGCATAAAAGAAAATAGGGATTTTAACAGAAATGCCCAAACCCTGTTGTTGTCACGTCCTATATACAACACTTGGAGCTATCCAGGTCTGTTGTCCAGGCAGGACTGGTGAATCCGAGGGGATATGTAAGAAAAAACCCCATATTTAGTAGCAGCAACAAAAGTCCAAAGTCTGAAGCCCTGCTTCCAGCATTTCTTTTGATTTGTGGTTCAGCGCATGCTGTTGTCTTTGTTGCATGAAAAGTTCAGGACACAAATCTTCCTCGTATTGGGTTGGTGGAGAGCGAAGCAAAGGTCCCTCTACAGGGCCACGTGTCCCAGGGGTGCCTGGGCCTTTTGGGGCAAAGAAGGTGCAGTTTCCTCTGTGTGTGGATTTGGTAATCTTCTTTTAAATAAGCACTGAAAATCACAGCAGGATCATAGTTTGATATAGTTTAAGGCATTTTTTTCCCAAGCAAAAGGCTTCAGGAAGCTGCTCCTATTAACAATCGGTCTGCTCTCTGCTCCCTGCAAGGACTAAATAACAGAAATTACAATACATGAAAAACCATGGTAATAAAAAGAAGGGGCTGAAGTGTGCAGTCCTGACATCCATCAGCCACCAGAGCCTGCCTGCCAGCAGCAGTTTGCGTGCCTGCTGCGGTGAGGCTGACCACCCCGCAGAGTCGCAGAGCAGCTCTGTGCTCAAGTCCAGAGCACAAACCTCACCTCCTTCATGCAGGCGGAGGTTTTTTTATTTCCTCATTTATCATTTAGTCTCCGAGAAGAATGCAATCATGGAGTGGCCAAAGCTATTTGCCAATTCAGGCTGAATTCAACAAATAGCTTCAGCCAAGCAAAACATGAACATGAATCCTGGACATGAGAATGCAACTCGGTTTGTCATTTCTAGGATTAACTATTTTGATTATTTGTATGATTTTTGAGCAACCATTTTGGCACAATTCCTTACAGGGTAGGAGAGTTCTTCCCCCTTCATACCCCAATGGCTAATGATGAGAAAAAAATCCATCCATGACAAATTTGAATTTCTCTCTTCAAATTGTTCCCATTTGCCCGGACTAAGGGAGCATTTGAAGGGCTTCACCAGCTGGGTGTACGCTGAGCATCATTCCTCGGTCACGCACGGGGAGGTGGGAAGAGGAACACCTGAGTGCGGCTGGGCAGGGATTAAGACCTTTTCCCAGGAGATCAAAAATTTGTCTTCAAAAGTCCTGCCCTGAAGGTTGGGCTGTGGGTGCCCCTGTTGTTGGGCTTTTACCCTGAGCAAGTTGTACGACCTTTTCTTGTTGCATTTGATGTCTCATGCAAACACAAACACAGGCAGAAGAATGGCAGAGAAGCTGAAGCAAGGGATATTGTTGCCTGTATTCACATATTTGAGTACCTAAGATCTGATCTGATCTTCTCACAGGCTTCTCCCATGTGAGATGCTACCGAGCTGTGCCAGAGGCAGGAAATACCTTCCCTTCATTAAGGCTGTGCCTGCGGGGACCTTTCCTCAATGCCTGGAGGTGACTCTGGGTTTGGGAGCAGCTGCCGTGCTGTGGGCATCCCTGGTGCTCCCCCGGCAGAGGCGGTTGCAGCCGATTCATGGTACTGGTGGCTGTGGGGGTGAGCAGAGGGGCCGGGTACACTTCCCAGAGGCTTGTTCTCTGGCTGGTTGACCTATCCTTCCTCCATGCTGTGTGTAAAATGTCTTTACACAAGCCACTTGTTTCACAGACAAGTCTTGTATGAAGAGTAAAAGACCCTGGAGACCTGTGGTATACATCCAGGCTGCTGGTTTAATTTTCAACTGCCAAGCAGGAGAATAGACAGGTAAATATTTACACACAGCAAAATTCTCTTGCACTGAACTATTCCAGGAATTCAAAGCCCAGGAGAGCACCACTGCCAGCAGAGTCAATGCTCTTTACCCCTTAACCAGAGCATTAAGCTGTAGTTAGCGATCCTCAGCGATCAATGCAAGAGGAAAATGGAGAGGCACGGCGAGCAGGGTTTGCCAAGAGCCTTCTGCTGGGCTTGCCTTCTGCTCAAGCACATCCATCCTCCTTTATGGCCCTGTACATATCTTTATGCCATCACGGTAGAAGGAAATCTCTTATGGAAGCACAGCAGAGAATGTTTCTTTCCCTTTGCACAAGAGCATCTGAAGATATTAATATCACTCAGATTTGTAGTCGACTGAAACTTTGGAGGCATTTGGCTTTGGAGTTTAAATTCTTCCCTGTGTGAAGGACCCAGGCTGGGATCGTTCACCAGCTCTATCTGGTATAAGCCCTTAAATCCGACTTGAATTTGTGCCAGATGAATCTCACAGCTCTCAGCCTGATATGTTCCCAAATGCTATTAACCTGCCCGTGAATAGCGCACTGGCGCTAAGCCCTTCTGCCTCGCTTGTGCTCACAAGTTACTGGGAGTCTCCTGGAAAGTGGAGGGATGTTTTTCTTACCCAAAGCTCCAGCTTTTGGAGTCACATTATTGCCTGAGCCTCTGCTTTTGGACAGAGAAAAGTCTGCGAATGGAAACTGTATTCATCACAAGAGGAAGAAGGCAGATAAAAGGGAATACATGCGTACTCTTTGATAAATCTCTTTAGCTTTACAGCGATCTTACAGCTTTTAGGGGGAGGGAATGCATGCTTCTCAACCATGTGGTGTTTTCTGTAAGAATTAAGAAGTTTCCCCTAATTTTTGGTCATTCGAAACCGGACACTTGATTGCTGATAGGACAGTATTCACCATCATCTCTGGGCAGTGTGAACCCTGGGGGACGCCAGCATCACTGCTGGACGCCAGCCCAGAGGGGATATAAGCAAAAGGGCCCAGCCATGGCCTCAGCTGTAACTCCACCCTGGAAAGGCACAAGGGCCTCTGTTTTAAAGGAGAATTTGCTTTTTCCAATGGGTTAAACCCTCAGGAAGCAGTCAGTAGCTGAATGGAGACACAGGCACACTGAGGCATCACGTGCATTCATCCACCTGCAGAGCACTTTCCTAGGCTGCTCCATAAGGCTGAAGACCTTGCAGATCAGAGCTTTTTGCCATTCAACTGAGCAGAAAGATTTAAGTAAAACAAGAGACCCTTGCCTCAGATACCTTAAGATAATAATTCTCTATGACAAAGTGCTAAATATATTCCATTTGTGTTTTATATTTCCATTAATATGCATGTGAGATTAAGGAAATGTGCTCGCTGGTGAGGAACAGCCTGGTAAATGCATGCTTAAGTAGCGTCCGTGCATGGAAGTGCTACATCAAGGCACAGTTACTTTATCTTCATGTGCAAATGAGGATTTTATATGTATCGATAAAAGTGAAATAAAATTTAGGAAACCTATTCGCATCACTGGTGGAAGAATTTCACTCTGAAAAGCTATGTGCAATGAATCGCTTTGACCCTCTGAGCAGAGCACCAGACCACTGGGACCTTCACTGGAGAGCAGCAGGTTGGAGAAGGCTGCAATCGCAGCTCCGTGAGAGCAGGGCTGCAGGGTCACAGGCTCAGCAACCCACTCATTCCCCTTAAATACTCTCACTTTAGCAGGTATTTGAGCTCAAGAAGGAGCCTACGTGAAACTGATGAAGAAAAAATGAAAACACTTGAAAATGCTATTTTGAGGCTTACAGAACTTGAATAAATGAGCATATTAACTATTCAATTATCTATGGCATTTTGAATATTTTATCATTCAGCCCACTCCTTCCTCTTTGCTATGACAGCATCCCTTTGCAGGAGCTGAGTGATCTTTCGGAAAGATGCTGGAAGTCCTCCTCTCCAGGCTGCATTTCCCAGGCACTTTGATGAATTCCCAGATGCAGTGTCCAGGCAGCAGCTAAACGAAGGTCATTCTTTTCTTTGAGTTGCCTTCACAATTTTATATCTGAGGGTTGCTTTAATGTCTATTTTACTAGTTTCCAATATCTATTGCCTTTTCTTTTTTGTGATCTGTAGGCTGGAAAGAAATATGTGCTGTTCTTAGTTTGTTTTAGTGGTGTGTACAGGTAGGTGAGCTCTGCCAGAGAGTTACCGTGGGTTATGGTCAGTTACAAGTTTCTTTGTGTTCAGTTTTCAGAGAGGTCTTCACCTTTAAAGATCTCCTGATCCTATATTAAAGTGTGTTCCTATCAAGGACAATTCTCAAAAGATTTATGTTATCAAAGCACCACTATCAAGCACAAGATGTGGGATTTGTCTGATCAAAAGCAGATGCTTACATATATGCATATATCATATCAAATATATATGTATCGCACCTTGTCATCTAGATTTCCATTAGAATCAGTAGAATGAGAAATCCCATCACAAAATGCTTCTCATCCCAACGTAGACAGTGGAAGTCGAAGAGCACTTTGAACAGTTTTCTCTCCACTGACTAAAGAGAGAATTGATGCTGACAAGATGACTCTTTGAGGACAACCTTACACTGGATCTAAACATTTCTTTGCAGTATCTTCAGCCACAAGAGGAAATAAAAAAGCTGCCTTCACAAAGAGTTAATTAGCAACCTGTGTTAAAACCATCCCCTCATCAGCTGTTGGCCAAAGCCCAGAGGAGGTGGGGCTCAAGCAGCCACAAAGCCTGTTACATGGCTTTGGAGGAGCCTCTTTTGCAGGCTTGTGGAGATGGGTGCTGTTTCTTCTCAGTAGGAGCAGCTCTTCCTGGTAAGCAGAGCAGCTAAGCTCCAGGGCTGCCCTGAGAAATGTTATAGTCATTCTGGAAGCTTATTTTAGCTGTCTCTAAATTCAGTTTGAAGATGTAAAGGCTGCTGGTGAGATATCATCTATAGGGATTTCTGATGGTGGAAATGAGCTGGATTTCCATTTCTCTGTGGGTCTTTCTGAGGAGTCCCCAGCTGCACTTGCAGCCTGTGCCAGCCCAGATGTCAGGCTGGCAGGGGGGATCAGGCTGGCTGTGGTGCTGGGCATGGGTGACTTGTCACCCTCCTCCACCCATGTTTGTCCTTAGCAAGGAGAACAAAAGCTGGGGAGCATTTATGCTGAACCAACAGCTGTCATGCTCCTCCTCCCTTGGCTCTGATTACCTCCAGAAATTGATAGAACAAACCTAGAGAGGTTGCCGTCCTCCCATGTTTTAAATCTCCTTCCCTTTCACTCATTACTTGAGTTTTTTCCAGTGCTGCTGGTGCTGTCTTTAGTTTGGACTGTGAGACTGGTTGTAAAATTACCTGTAATTGTATTTGGGATCAAACCTCTCTTCTTTTAAGGTAGGCAGCCCAGGGATGCTTAGGGAGGCTCTCTGTTACTCAGCAGAGCTGTTTCACTATTGCATGTGCTCCTGATGCCCCCATTAGCTGTGTGGTGAAGACACCTTAGGAATAGGTGCTGTAGGTGCCCAAAGGGAGCAGGCATCTTCCCCAGCCATGCTTAAAACACAGAGCTTTAATGAGCTGCATGTTCTCCCTTGTTCAAAGTGAGCCCCAATGTCCTTGTTCCACTAACATCTACTTTAATTAGCTCATTCATTTTCCAAGCATTTGCATAGGGGATGATTGAGGAATTAGGATAAGTAATTTTTTATGAATATTGCTCTGAATAGTAAATGCTGTTCCTATTAGAATGGATAGTTAGGAAAACATTTTTATTTCTTATTTTATGCTCGTGCTCTATTTTCAAAAAAAGCAATGAAAAACAATCAGACAAACTAATACTTACTTTCAAAATGGGAAAATACTGTTCAATCCCTAATCAAAGAAGCTGTGATAAAGTTGTTACTGCATCGGCGAGTCAAGTTGTTCAAGTGAAAATAAGATCAAAATTGGGAAATAATATCCCAATTAACTTTTGGTAGGGTGCTTTAATTACCAAAAGCAGGGGCAAGAGTTTTGAGGTATATTGAATTAATTTGTTAGTTAAACTATTATACATCCAGTAAAAGATGAGGACAAAAGGGAACAAATGGTAATTAAAAGTGCAGCACTTTTGTTCCAAGCAAAAGCAACACTGGAGATGGTACAGAAGTCACGTGTATGGGAGATAATCACAGTTCTCAGATACCCTGAGATAAATTCAATTCTCACTTATTGTTTGTTTGTGGTATTGTCATCCCACAGACCTTGGATAGGCATCTTAGATTATCTTCACCTGTAAGGAAATCTGTATTTAAAAACAAGAATTACAGCTGTCATGAACTCCTGAGGCAAAAAAAAAAAAATCCATAACTTGATTCAAATGTGTGTGGGGGGGCAAGTCACTAAAACTGCAAAGAAGCTTTTGTTTCTGAAAGCCGCAGACAAAGAGGATGTATATGAATTGGTATTTTATCTCCCAAGAGCCAGTTCCAAAGATCATTAGTGTGAAAGTAAAGGATAATTGAGGATATCGCTTGACTACAATGATGAACACTAAATACTGACCTTAGAGCAGACATCATAAGGCAGAGCAGTGTGAAGGAAGATGTTAGATCCGGGAGCTGATAATGGGAGAGAGTTTGGATCTCTAGCTGCAATGCATGTGATCTAAGCGGTAGACTGAAGTACTCATGGGTTTTGGATAAACTCTGCGAACCCTATTTGTGGTTGCGTTCTAGTTCATACTGAACAAGGTTTTGCCTTGACTGTAACTTGAAAATGTGAGTTAGTGGATGTTTAATGCTTAGAGGCACTCTGCCTTCTTGGTATGAGGCAGTGGACATAGATCAAATCCAGGCAAGCCCCCCTCCCCAAGCACGGGTGCAAGGAAGCCCGCTGCTGCAGGCACACTGAGCACTGAGTAGCAGCTTGCTTGGTGAAGAGGTGGAAGAAGCTTTCACCTTTGTTGTGGCATTACGCTTTGATCCCAAAATATGATGAATACTATAATGAGTAAACAAGATGTGAATATAGTCTGGTGCAGGGATTTTTCTCCTGGATTAGCAAGAATTTCCTTTTTATAGCACACGGATCTGCCTTGCAGATCCCCAGAATTATGCCCTTTGGGAGCAGCTCCCCAAAAACACTCAAAACCTAGAAAAGATCACACCTGCTTGGAGCAGGCTGGGGGCTCAGACACCATCCTACCTACTAATGAGCCTTGCTTTTTCAACCGAAAGGCAAAAGTCATTAGCTGGGAACAAATGTTTGCTTCTCCCCTCAGTAAGCCTCTGGTGCATGCGTGCTATGACTTCAGAGAGTCGTGAGGGAACAAAAAGGTTTGTTCCACAGTGTTGGAGCTGCAGAGAAGATGACTTCGGACAGTTTCCAAAAGCTCATAGGAAAATGAGCCATGAAAAGGCAATCCTGAGTCTGTGACTGCACTTGGGCACTGCAGCACCCAGGGAAGCAATGCAGACAGCTCTTATGCTGATGCCGTTCAACAAACCTCATGCAGAGTTGCACAGAGCACTGCACTTGAACAACAGGCTGTGGGAGAGTGGTCCTTCATCTGAGGATGAGTCCTGAGCGAAGTAAGCAGCAGAAAAATCTTAAATGCTGAAGTTAGGGTCACTGGTGCCTCCAACTAGTGCTGTTTCTGGTGATTTAAATAATGCAGGAACTCTGCTGACAGTCAAGAACTGCAAAGGAGGAGGGAAAAAAACCCCACCCTAGTGATACGTGTCAAACCTCAGCTTCAAGGCAGGAGTAAGCTGTTATGTCCTATAACGCTGTTAATTCTTTTGTATTCGTTAATCTTTTTCAAATGTTCTTGGAGCTCAACCAGCCTGGAGCACATATTGTAAATCACTGAAATTTATGGTATATAACTCTCAGTATATTTCACTTGTCAGATTTAAATTCTGTTTTGGGAGACAGTCTGAGGATTACCTTCTGTAGAAAGTCTCCCTTACAAAGTACACTGGAAAAAATGCAAATGGGTCCATGTAAAGCACTTGGTATAGATGTGCAAGCAGCCTTGACACGCAGCAAAGGTCCCATCAACCTGTCTATGTCTCGGAGTCATTGCTTGACACCACAGGATCTGGGTTGGGATGGGGTTGAGGAACAGGTCAGACAAACACAGATGTGATGCCAAAGGGGACCTCCTGGAGATTTCTGCAGGATTTGGAAGTTTCTAGGCTCTCTCCAGTGCCTGGCTCTGCTTGCCTGGCACTGGCAAACAGCTGTTCTTCAAACAGGCTCATATACCTTTTCTTTACCGTATTGCTACCCTTTTTGGCCCTAACTCTGAAACTCTCAGTTCTGACTTCAAAATCAAGGGTCACGTCAGCAGAGCTGCCTTTGCAAATGGAGTTCAAAGGCTTGTGGTCCAGCCTGACCTCACCTGCCTGTTGCTCTGGAAAGCTGCAGCATAGAGAGGTGTTGTGGCCAACTTTGCATTCATCTGCCCCTTAAACTTTTAAAGACTACTGTTCCTAAAGTCGACTTCTTTTTAATCAAGGACCCCAGTTCCACTTTTCCTTCTGGACTCAATACTACCATGGCAGCCACTTTGGTCAATGAGTTCCCTTTGGGTCTGAAACTCCACCATGGGGCACCATTGCTTTTGCACTTAGGACTGGAGCTCTAGCGCTTGGTCTTTGTGCCCCAAAACACAGCCCAGTGCATGTAGAAATACTTGCAGGACTGGATCTTCAGATGATAAATGCATTGGAAAGAACAACAGCTACTTGAACAGATCGTGGCACAATCTTAGTGAAAGTTTTAAGAAATAAGCACGATATTAATTCTAAACTCCCTTCGCCATACAGTTTTGGATGGGAAGCAGCGAACAAGAGAAAGCAACATAGTCCTAATACTATCGGAGTAACAAAGGAATACTAAAAATATTCTCAGATGCGATTATCATCGCAGATAATATTAAAGACTGCGAGGCCCAAAGGAAATTACAACACACACTGGAGATTAAGCAAGCCGTCTCCCTGCTGACTGTGCTGTCTACTCTACCGTACTCAGCTATCACTCATTAAACCGTGAAGTATATATTTGTTGCATAGCAAAGGCAGCAGTATTCATAGAAGACTGGCAGAGTGTGCGAGCTGTCACTTTATGCATAACCTTGTTAGTAATGATGTCTATTTAGATTACCTGCTTGGCTAAGCCAAGTCAGGCTGCAAGAGCAGATTAGGTTTCCACCCAGGAATCTGCGAGCCCCACATGGTGACAGAGCCACAGCCTGCCTGGATGCAGCATCTGGGCCTTATTGCGGTGCTGCTCTCAGAAGAGTCAAAATGGGTACAATATCCACATGTAAACCTCTTATTTGTGGCAACTCCGTGAATACCGATGGCCTCGTTTGCTGTATCCGGAGCCTCGGTACGTACGCATCAGTAATCCTGCCTCTGAGGGCATCTAAAGGGACTTCAGCACAGGCCAGGAATCATGCAGTCAAAATGTCATTTCTGTGCAATGTGTCTTTTACACTGATGGGCTAAATTTTTTTAGGTTTAGGCAGGGGCCCATTGGGTGCTTGGCTGTGTAAAGGTGGGAGGGGAAGATGGCTCTTAGATTGCTCTTGAAAATTCACCGGACTGGATGCAGTTCTGCAGACCCCATTAGCACAAAGCAAGGAATCATTGTGCACCACAGGCTGATGCTCAGGTGAAGTGAGCAGCTGGTCCTGAAAGACCAAAGACTAATGCAACCAGAGGATTTACTCCCCAGTCATGGAAACCGCTGGGTTGGGAATGAACAGTTTTTTCAAACTCCAGCAGGTTTATTATGAAATAGTCGTCTTGGCCAGAGAAATGAAGATCAACTTCCAGGAAAATGTGTGGGTCCTCATTTTGAATTCAAATTCTGTTTAACTACAGCGCTAATTACCGTTTAAAGCCAAAGGCTTCTGTTCACATTTGAGAATCTTGCAAGCAGGGTTTTTAAAGTCTTTATGATTCACCTTTAAGTAGCTGGCAGTCATCATCGTCGCATCAAAGTTTAATTTGCTCTGCTCCAGTACAAAGTCCTCACTCCTTGGTTGGCAAGGCTGCTTGGGTTAATTACTGTCTACCAGGAAAAGGCCAAATTAAATGTAAATAGCCAACAGGTCCAACTAAATAATGAAAGATTTGCCTGTTGCATCCCACTCTGGTGTTTGCATCTATTTAATCTTAGTGTATTCATGTATAATGACATCATTTATATTTTCTCTTCTTTAAATGTATTTGCAATGTTTGCATAAGAAACAAGACAGAGGTTTTACTAACTAAGCCCAAATTTGCATTTGCCTCTGTGTAATCCAACACAGCAATCATTTCAGCTGTGGCATCCCTGGAAGGTGTCAGCCTGCAAGGGGTCACCTCTCCCTGGTACATCTGATGTACCAAAGCTACTACCATTTGGTGTCTAAGGACACATGAAGCTGTTCTTGCAGAGTTGGGATGGTGACCCATGGGTCAAGAGGAAAATCAGTCCAGCTGGTAGGTTTGGTCCTTTGTATGTTTCTGCTATTTGTCTTCTATTTGTCAAGCATGGGGACAGATGAACAGTGATACTTTTAAATTTTTTACATCCCTGCAAGTAAGTACCATGCTCTTATCTGCAAAACACTGTACTACTCCTGCCCTCGCCTTTTTTCCTTTGACACAGTCTTTTCTGATTTTATGTGCTTTACCCTGCTTCTAGTACTGAGTTTGGTGTCTCCTGCTCCATGCAAGAAGCTCTGAGAATTGCTGCGGGTCTCTTGATTTTAACTTCCAGTTTCATCATGGCTTCCTAAGTTCAAGAAAGAGGAATCTGAACACCAGTGCAAAAAAATGACAGAGTCAATGTCTGGCACAGTCTTGCCTGAAATATCCTAAGACAAAACTTTGCAAAATAAAAGGTTTACTAATGCAAAGAAAAAGCCTACAGAAAGTTACTCCCCACAACTTTTTACTAAGATGTCAGAAGATGATAAAAGTCAGAAGAACTTTTCAAAGGGCTTCATAATGTGAAAAGAAAAGATGACATTTAATGTAACTGTTACGTTTGAATGTGTTTCATTTATGACCAAACACTAGTCTCCACCTCTCCACAACCACTCTAACTTCTGTATGCTGATGGGACACACTGAGCACCTATAAAATATGCTGTAACATTATAGGCAATTCATTTGGAAAATGACTACAATTCCTTCTTTTGACACAGAATCAGGGAAGCCATATTCCACTCGTTTGGAAAGCACTTAAAAATTAGGATATATCTGTGTATTACTTCATAAGTTAAAAAAAGTAGAGTACCCTGCGCAGAGGTATAATAGAAAACTCTGCTTGATGCTTGTCTGTGGTCCATAATGCAGATACAGGCTGAAGTGTGTAACGATCAGAAGGGTGAACCAGGCAAAGTATCAAAAACTTTTGAGCTTAGCAGCGGTGAAACACACTTGGAATGTGCCTGGCACACCTCATCGCAGAAGGGAAATGCAAAACCTGCGAGAATTCAAGGAAAGGAGGTAAAAAAGGATTCTGGCTGGAAAAGAACAGATTTGGTGAGCAGAGGCTGAAAAGGTGAGAACCGATTACCTGGAAAAACACACACACGGTTTGGGAATATCTGAATTTAGCAGGTAACAAACAGCCTGGAGAAGGTAGCTTGGGAAATTCTGCCTCCCCCATCTCAACACTAGGGCATAAATTCAAAGAAATTAAAAAGAAAAATGTTTTTGTATGCAAAACAGTGATTTCCCCATGGAACTCACCACTTCAGTGAGTCAATGAAATTAAGAACGTGGCAAGACCTAGAATTAGTGGCTAGGATGAATATTAGGAATATCCAGTGTCTGCAATTAGTAATAACAAAAATGCTGTGGAAGAGATGAAAATTCAGGTTTTACCACCCAAAGCGATCCCTAGCTATAAAGGTAAAACCCCATTTGTTTAGTGGATTATTCCTCGTCGGTTTATTTCAGGCTCTAGCATTCCTTGAGGCATCTATTTTAAATTCTTGTCATCAGAAACAGTGCTTCTTTATGTGAACATTGATTCTACTTCTATGAGTTTGAGGTTTTTAAACTTAAAAAGTCCATCTTGACATGAGAAATACCTGCAAAGTAACTCTCAGAATGAGTGAGTTACAGGGAACATTTACTTTTTTATTTCTTTTCATGACTGAAGTGAATCTGCACCTTATATTTATAAGTAATTTTTATTCTTAGCCAAGCCTTATGAAACAAGAAGTTTGCAATTTTACACTCTATGCTTAGGCTACAGTCCACAAATTCAAACCATAACTATATTCAGAACTTCATGGCCAAGTTGGAAGTTTATTTTATCGTAATCTCCTCATGCATTATGTCCACTTCCAGTCACACAGGAGGGCTCGCTTCCAAGCCAAATGGAAACAACACTAAGACTGATTTCCCTCCTAGAAAAGTCCGATTTGACTGATTTAATGTTTTGCCTTTCTCATCAGCTGAGAACCATAAACTTCAGTTCAGCTGTGTCTTGATTTTTCCCACGTTATGTGAAATGAATTTTCGGTAGGCTGGGAAAAAATAATATTAATTTTCAGTATTCTTGTGAAAGATTTCAATTCAGAAGAGACTGTTTGTTTGGGCAGCTTTGGGGAAGGTGATGATAGTATTTATTTTCTTTTTTTTTTTTTTTTTTTTTTTTTCNATGGATTCAAAGCTTCAAATCTTCCATTCCTTGCACTTCCCTCCTCCTTCAGTCATTTGTGTTTTAACAAAAAGGGAAGGGAAACCAAGTAAGAGGAGACAAGGGAAAAACTGAGCTACTTCATGCATCTGAGCTGCATCCCCCAACCAGCGGCCGTTGCCATCGTGGTTTGTTGGGTGCAGGGCGCAGCGGAGCTGGCTGTGCTTCTCGCCCGATTTCTGTGCAGACGTTTCATGCTCCCAGCATGAATGAGCAGCCGGGAGCAGGTGTGGGACATGTCTCCACCCCAGCAAAGTTGTTTGGCGGTGAGGGGGCCCCGTCGGGGCTGAGGGACAGCATCGCGGCGGGGTTTGCAGCGGGAGGATGAGGCACCTTCAGTGCCCAGCACAGTGCTCCTCACTGGCTGGGCACTTTGCCACCCCTGCTCACCATAAATAGAATTTTTACTATAAAATATCTTTCCTCCTTAGTCTGTGCGGAGGAGGGATGGCTGTACGTAATTTCCTTATCTTTCCTAGGTGTGCGGTTCCCAGCTTTATCATGTAATTTTCCCAGCACTGTTTTGAACATTTCCAGATTCTTGCTAATAGTTTTCCTTCAGTTCTTGCTCCCAATTAACCTTTCATACTTCCTTTAATCCAGTAAACTGCACTTTCCACCATTTACATTTTTTATCTTACTAATTGAGTTTTTTCACCTCCATCTTTTGATTTCAAATCTAATTATATTTTTATCGCCAGTGTAAAACCAGTAGGTTATTGATAACTTCTGTTCATTACTAAATTAAACTCTGCCTTATCATTGTTCATTGCTTACCACTCTGATGTGGAAATCAACCTTCGCTCGGCTTTTCAATCCTTTCCACTGTTTCCTGAGGCTTGATTTACTAAATATCTTGTGTTAAATCATTCTGCCCAGCCTTCTTCAATAACAAAATTCAGCTGTTGCTCTGTCCAGGCTTTATTAAAAATCCATGACAAGCAGCAAGAGATTAGCCTATCACTCTGTGAAAGGTTCAAGTGTTCCTGAGCAAAACTGCATGTATATTATGAGGGAATAGAAGAAACCTTTCTTCAGAAACCTTCAAAATTTTAGAGTAAATGCAAAATTTCTGTAGTCCTTGTGGCACAAACATCCCTCAAATACATTCGCATATATGTTATCTGTTGTGTCACAGAGTAAAAAATTTTTAACATATTATATATTCTTGTGCCTACAAAATCTGAGAGCTGTTGCATATTCCTTACCAGCCTGTGCTTTAGATGAACAAACTGGAGCGTGTCCAGAGAAGGGCAACAAAGCTGGTGAAGAGTCTAGAAAACAAGTCTGATGAGGAGCGGCTGAGGGAACTGGGGCTGTTTAGCTTGGAGAAGAGGAGGCTGAGGGGAGACCTTATCGCTCTCTACAACTGCCTGAAAGGAGGTTGTAGTGAAGCGGGTGTTGGACTCTTCTCCCAAGTAAATAGTGATAGGACAATAGGAAATGGCCTCAAGTTGTGTCAGGGGAGGTTTAGATTGGACATCAGGAAGAATTTCTTTACTGAAAGAGTGGTTAGGCATTGGAACAGGCTGCCCAGAGAGGTGGTGGAGTCGTCAACCCTGGAGGCGTTCAAAAAAGGTGTAAACGTGACACTCCAGGGCCTAGTTTAGGAGTCATGGTGGTGTTGGTTGATGGTTGGACTTGATGATCTTAGAGGTCTTTTCCAACCTTAATGATTCTATGATTCTGTGATTCTAACTGAACACTAATTTGCGTCCATGTTGGCAGAGATGACTCTGTAAAACCAAATACTTGGGTGGGTTTTTTTGCTATAAGCCAAAGCTGACCACAAGTTTTTCATATAATGGTAAAATAAATAAACTGACTAGCATGGACTAGCAAATGTCATACATAAGAAAGGGCTCTTTCCAGGGGAGAAGAGAAAAACACGACCATCAGCAGAAACCTGAGACTGGGCACGACTCGCTCGAGACGCACACCAGTATTTGACTCTGTTTAGGTGATCTGAAGACTGTGGATATAGGAAATCCCATCCATGTGTACTGGCTGTCAGTGGATTTTCCCATCCAGATGGATTGATGTAAGGTGATTGCTATCTTCTTCTTTTCTCCTTCCACCCAGATTTCAACAACAGCATTCGCAGGGTTAATTTCCTTCAAAACTAACAGGGCAGGTAATTATTTCACCACACTGTGGAGTAATGTTTTTTCTTAAGGACTGAAATGTTGCCTTTTCTGTGTTCCTGCTTGTAGTCTACCAAGCTTCCAAACCAACAAATCACCATCATCTGATGCTTGCAAATACCAGATTTCGGGAAACCTTTAGTCACCAAGTAATAAACTGAATTGAATTAAATTAAAACTTTCTTGGAAATACAACTCAGGCAATTTCTAATGAGAGCAATATTGCAAAAGCTACACCAGCTGACCTGACAAATCTTTATTCCAAATGATTAACTCATCCCATATTGCATATGGTTAGCTTTTGCTACAAGAGACAAAGCCCCTTGTTCAGAACAAGTGCAAATCGTGTGTGGAAAGCGCTCCAGTGGAAAGTGAGGGTCATCTCACTTCTACAGCACAAAGGAGAATAATCTAAAAAAAATTTAGAGATATTCTGTTACTAATGGTAGAGGGCCATAGAAGTTCATAGAGAGCTCTGAAGGGCAATATAGTACGGAATAAGAAATAAAGTTAGGTATCAGCTGCATAGGAATGAAATTGAACTAGATATTCGTGTTACAAAAGAAGAAAATGACTAATGGGATGATCAGACAAAGAGATCAAAAGCAAGGAGGGCAACTGCCAGAAAATTATTTCCAGCAATTACTGGACAAGACAGGACTGGAGCTTTCTTATGACAGGAGGATAAAGCCAGGGTCTTGCTAATCTTTCAGAGAAGAGTATTTAGAAGATAAGATGGGCCAATGTCAAATTTAGTGTAATTTTGCTGAAATCACTTGAGAAACTCAAGAGACTGATGTAGTCCTATGAGTTCAAAGTTATACAAAGGCTGAAATCCTTTGGAAGGTGACAGTGATCTGGAAACAGGGTATGGAGCTTTACCAGCCGCAACAGCCATTTCACCTTGGTCAATAATTAATCATATTGAGTTTCACAGGTAATTCATATAGTATCTTGGCATAATGTGGTGACACCAGCAAATGTCATCCCTTCTGTAAGATTACAGAAGAAGTTTACAACTCCTTCCCATGCCTCGCATGGCCCCTTTGCCACCAGCTCCAGACATACAGGTATCAAGTTATTATCCTTAGTGAAAGTTTAACCAAGCCCAAACAATGGAATAACCCGCTTTGCTTGTTCCCAGGCAGCACATGGTCTTAGATCCCAGCCTTTCCCTTTCTCCTTTATTCCTTGCAACAAAGTGAGAGTCCTGTTGTCACTTTTTTTTTTTTTTAACATTGGATATTTTCTTTCTTCCTGCTTCCCTGAGGACTGATAGATGCTATGCAAGTGAGATGATACAGCAAATGGAACGAGAGAGTCCCTTGCGCTTTCCAGTGTAAGCTGCATTGCAAAGAGCCAGACTGAGCCTCTTCTCCATCTTCAGAAAACTAAGAAGAAGAGCTGCTGTCCAGATGGACTTGAGGGACCCTATTCTGGGTCTGTTACATGAATCTTTTTTTTTTTTTTTTTTTTGACAGAGCAGTGGACATTAAGGAGTGGAATATACAGCACAATGAAAGTTGATGAGTATTCTCCAGTCTTTGATAAAATATAGTCTAGATCCTCTACTGGAATGAACTCAGGGACAACTCAGACTTCAGGGAAGCTGCACCCATTTGCACCTGCTTAGCTTCTGTGGCTTAAAAACTGCTAAGTCCTTTGCTACCATGAGGCTTATTTTGGGAACAGTCAAGGTGTGTTGCCATTTAAAGGAGCGCCATCATGCATAATTTTCACCTTCTTTAAATTCCCTGATGCTCTGCTATAATAGATGTAAATGCCTGAATACACTTGTGGAATATTCTGTTTTCTTAAGATAATTCAGAGATCATGTACCTAAATGTAATGCGGTTGTATGCAATTTATTATTCCTTGTATTACACATAGACTGCAGGATATGCAATGGTATGGTAAAACCTTTAAATCCTATTCTTCATTGGCTGAAATCAATATTTGGCCCACTAATTTAGTGCAAATTCTGATATTTACTGCCTGCCAGATCAAGTCTTCCATTTGATAATGCCCTGTCCAACAGCAAAGACCAAGGACTGTTTCTCTGCTCCTGAAGCCTGGGCAGAATCCTTTCACTTCATCAATCAGCATATCTCTCTTACCTCAGATGTCCTTTGCCTGTCCAGGGAGCCCTAAACTCTCCCAGAGCTGGAGGGTGTAGGTCGATTAAGCACGGTTTGCTGAGCCTGAAATGAGTGCAGTAATTCAAGCCCTGAGAGCTTCGGGAGCATGTGGTTTTGCACAGGGCTGGAAATGGCTTCCTAACTCTCCTGAAGATGCTCCAGGGAGCAGCTCCTCCCTGCTCGTCCAGGTCTGATCTTCAACATCCCTCTCTACCTTTCATCCCCGATGATGAGAACTGGCAGAGCTGGGAATTACGTGTCAGATCAGGCTGGCAGATTACGTTTAACACCTTTTCCTTTCATACAGATGCATCAGCACCTGTGCACTAGGGAAAGAGAATCTGAACATGGGATGGACATCTGGGAGGCACAAGAAGAACTTGCCCCTCTGCATTATTTTCTGATAACATTTTCCGTTTTATGCACAAGTGTCCATGAACCTCCTGCGGTTTTTCATACGATTTACAGATCACTCCTCTGTGTTTGGTGCGCATGCATGCGTGGAATTTAATAGTATTGGCTTACGGGGTACATGAACCTTCCCTGCCTGCCCTTCCTTCTTGGCCAGGTGGGACACTTTCAAAATTCAACAGACTTAAACCACGTTAGAGGTTCTGCACTGTGCATCACCCAGCATGGGACCTGCTCGGAGAAGACCTGGCTCCCAGCTGGCCTAGGAACTCAGCTTTCCTTTGCATTTAGACCGGGACATTTGGGAAAAGAGGATGCTGGGATGTGCTATTGCTCCACCATGGAGGCAGGACACAGTGGGACCTTGCACGTCATCCTAAAAGCACTCCTGGGTCCTCCACTACTTCTAACTGGGGACAGGTCCCATGAGGAGAGAGGTGTCCCTTAGGACTGCACCTGGAGAGCTGAGAGCAGAGCAAGGCAGTCCTGTGACAAGCCCTGGAGGAGCAATGAGTGGTGTCCTTTGCAGAGCAAACAGAGCTGAGTGGGAGGAAGGAAATATCACCTGATTTATTATAGGGGTGATCAAGCTCAGAGATGAAGGCCATGAGTCAACAGAAAACAAACACAGGCTGCTTTTCCCCAGTGAAACCTCAGGTGCAAAGCATGGTGGAAAGGAGTAAAAAAATGGGATGTAAGCCCTTTATTTTGGTACCTATTTTGGTACCTGCTTTGGTACCTTCTTCTGTTCCAGCTTCCCTAACAGACTCAAGTCTGCATTTCCAGAAATAGAGAGTTTACTGGGCTCATCCTGTCCTTCTTGATTAGGCAATGCAGTTTGCTTCTGTGCTCCTCTTGGGGTAGGATTTTTCAAAATCTTTTTTTTTTTTGGACACCTGCAAAAAAAGCCTACGTGATACTATGGCTACAAGAGGAGGGAAAAAAAGCATTTGCTTTTCAGGCATGCCGTAGAGCGCAGAAAATTTACGATGCTATTGCAAATGAAAGTCAGACTTTGTGACAAATGAGTCATTATCAGCCTGTGAAAACTATCGCTCAGTTTAGTTAGCTAGGGCATTATTAAGCTGAGAAGGACGTGATGGGACATTTACAGGAACAGACAAATGGTTCGCCATCGCACCCACCTGTATTGCTTATGACACGCACTTTGCTCGGTTTGGCAGGGTGCCACACGGTCTGTGTTAATTTTAGCAGCAAGGACACTAAAGAATGCAGACATGGTTAATAATGTATGCTGTTGGGGTCCTCTATTGTCTCTGCTTTTCTTGTCGCAGTCCTCTGTGCGTTCATTGTGAGACGAGGGAGGGAGGAAACCAGTCAAGAAAAAAAAGAAAAAAGAACCCAAAATACCCAGTACTTGTCCTCCTAGAAAGGTACAAGGCCAAATTCCCTGAGTGTGTAAATGAGGAAAGGCCTGCAGAAATCAGTGCTTTTTTTAAAGACAAGTCTGTTGAGAAACTGGCCCCGGTTCCGAGTTTGCCGGTTGCCTGCAGGCATCCCAGTCTTATTTTAGAGATGCTGAGTAGCTCCAGGAGGTCAGGGGGCTGACAGACGTTTCTGTGATGTGTAACTAGAAACTGGAGCAAGACTGAGTTTCCAGCTGTAGTTGTCTGCGGTGCCTGTTAACACCACTTAGCAAAGAGTCTCTGCACCTTCCTACTTCTAATTCACCATTTCTAGTGAAGAGCAACTCCAGGCTGCCGCTGCTCGTGGCCTCACCTGCCCATTTACCTCCCTCCCAAACAGCCACAGCCAGAGACCCCCCTTCCATGCTATATGGAAGCAAGCACTGTGTTTCCTTGTATATATTAAGGATATCCTTTTTGTTGTTTCTTTTTCCCTTTCCCCAAGTTCTGGGTGCTCTTGGCTGCAAGCTCTGCTGGAGAGGACTCGTCCCTCTTCATGTATCTGAAACGAATTTGTCTGCTATCACAAACAAAGCATAATGGAGAAAGCACCAAGACTAATGTAGATCTTAATAAGAGGGATTTAGTTTTTAACATACTTATTATGACTGATTAATTAAATGTCTCATAAATACAGGAAAGACAGCTGCAATTCCAGTTTCTGAGCAAAATAAGTCCACCTACTGTAATAAATCTGTTTTTACAGCTTTATGGATCCTCTAACCTTTGAATTAGCATTGCCTTTTTTGTTACTGTCTTCAGCAATGAATCAATTGTCATGCCATTTTCCAGCAAATGTTATAACCCAGTCATTCACAAACTCCTGTTGCAAATCCGCCTTCCTGCAAACTCCTATTTGTTAATGCAACAACCTTCAGAATCATCCATTTTAAGAATAGCAGAATGGGATCAAATTTTTGAGCATAATGACAATGTCAGTGTAGTTTATGAAACCATAACAATGTAAGAAATGACATCTGGTAAGCCCATCATGCATGTAATGTATGGTTAGCTTCAATGATTCCTCAGAGTTTTGCTCTCTCTGTAATGTATGGGTGGCAGCGTGCCACTCAAAGTAAGGAGAATCACTCAGCTGTCTTGAATATAAAGTGGAGAATATACTATGCCTCAGCGGGCAGGCGGGTGGCACAAGAATGTTGATGCGGACGCCCTGCGGAAATGCCGCTGATAAACAACATTAGAGGAACAACCTTGCAGGTCCGTAAAGGAAGGTCTAGTCTGGGGGGATGCTTTTGCATTTACACTGAAAGATCTTGGTGGCTACCCAGAGGCTGGGCAGTGATGTCCACTCAGTCGAGTAAGATCTCTCGGCTTTAGGTATAAATAAATGCCACGTGGTCTGTGCAACCATCTCATTCTCGTTGGTTTACTTAAGGCTTCCTTTGCATGTAGGAGGAAAGCCCCAGATTAAGTTCTGAGGTGGATGATGGACCAAATGGAGCAGAGCATAGGGCGAAGGTCACTGAGCCATTGCTGCCACTGGCACGTGTTCTCGAGGATGGTTCCAAAAGGAGCAGCATTTCCCACAGCGATGGTGGTCTTTCTAGAAGAAATAGGAATGGGAAAAAAATGCTGGCTTTGCCATAACCCAGCCGTTGGACCCAATCTGCCTCTCCGTGGTAGTTACAGGCACTGACTACTACAAAATATGGATACTTTCCAGTCTTTAATGTATTTATCATCACTCCCCTTTGAGACACGGCAGTGCAGCTGGCAGAAAAAGGAGAGGGATCTTGCATCACTTTAGCATCCAAGATTTTAGCAGCCAGGGATTTAGGCTAAATGACCAACCATGGTTTCACCCACAGATAAAGTGGAGACAAAGGCCCTTTCAGAGGAGGATTCATCCTTCCTCTCTTAGACCTCCTCAGAGGTCTTTGAGACTCTGGCCCTCAAGCATGCCTACTTATGCCCCTAAAAATGCCTGAGTTTGAGACAATGGCACAAAGTCCTACTGAAAGCAGCACAGGAATTGAACCCCAAGCCTTGCATCGCCCATTAATACTCCAGCCAGGTCCTGCATCACTCACATCTGGAGTCATCACAAAGAAACCCTGTCCTAAGTCAGGCTCTTCAGTTTCTGTACAACAGCTCATAAAGTTGGTACCTTTATTTGCACGACCTTTGGTTTGCTCAGCATCGCAACCCTGCTCCAACATGGAGTTAACACCTAAAGCATCAGCAGAAGGAAGACGAGAAAGAGCCACAGCAGCGTGTAGCCCTGGAGACATATTTTCATGGCATGGGGGAATATACAGTTCACTGTGGAGGGGCTTAAAAGGTGGTGATTTCCAGATGTATTTTTAAGGGAATAGTGTAAAGTGGGAGGCAAATGTGATGGGAACTCTGCTTAGACACTTCTGGCAAGAAGCTACAGTGAATGTGAATGTGGCTTAGGTCCTCAGGCAACAATTATATGATATTTTAGAAATACCAAGTACAGTAAACGAAACATGCACACATCTCTTCCCCCTTTCAATGTATGTCCTTTCCTGAAACTAGCCAGATGTCATTGTTTGTGCCTTCCAGGATTACAGTATGAAACTTGCCATAATGGTGGAGTACTTCCAACAGCATAGTGGGGCTTGTTAGCAAATGTAACCTTCAAACATATCAAGATCAATTCCAAATCTCCAGGATTTTAATAAAATTATTATTTTTTTGTTAATGGTGTCACTGGCTCATAACTGAGGAATGCAAATAACTAACAAAATTAAATCCTTTCAGGCATTCCCATGGCTGATTTTTATTCACTTATTTATTTTTAATATATGATGGTGGGAAACCATCCTATATTAAATTATGGGTAGCAAAACACAGCCTAGCTCTCAAAGCAAGGTCTCACTGGTAGAGAGAACTCATTAATGTCATTCAAATAAATTGGTGTGAAATATGATCATCCCAAGCAGTACATTTATTTACACTTGCAAATCAGAAATAATACAGTTAAGATATATGAGGCAACAATTAGGAAATATGTCTGCAGGTATTCAAGGAAATATCATTCAGCTTCTGCTGCAAAAAAATGAATATTTTATTGCCAGTGTATCTGTCTAATTGAATAATGAGGATACTAACGCTCTTTTACAGGTACAGCAGCAATGGAAATTTCAGCTAAATATAGAACTAATTCCCCTGAAGTAGACCTGGTATAATAAGAGGTTTTGTGTCCGCTCCGTACAGAAGCTTTCTTCTACTTTAATTGCAAAGCCCTGGTGATGCCCACAGGGCTGCTCCAGTAGATGCCCTACTCCATACGGGGTGCACCCCGACACAGCATAACTTCCAAAATGTGGTGCTTGAAACGTCCAGCGTGGAGGAGGAGGCAGCGATGGCAGCCAGCGTGGGCAGGACAGGCGGCGACTGGTCTTGCAGCGACTGGTACACGGGCTGTTTTGGAGCCACAAGGTTATTCCCTGCAATTTGCAGAAGATATTTTTAACAAGGGGAGACTGGAAAGAAAGTTGCCTTGGAGAGGACTGGTCTAACCTAGATCTTTTCATGCGTGTGTTACCCTACTCTTTTTTCTACCCTCTCCCCAGGGCGAAGAACAGGGTGGAGCCCAGGGTAGGGCAGATGTCTCCATGCTCCCAGGAAGCACCACCTCCAAAGCCATCACCCACTGAAGCCCAGAGGAGCATTTCAACTAATTTCGTCCTTGAATTGGGGCCATTCAGAGCAAGGGAAGTAAGAGGGTGACAGCTCTGTGCCATCCAAAGAGGCTGAGCACAGTGACTGCTCCTGCTCCAGTCCCACCTTCAGGCTTTGCTTTGGCTTTACAACAGTTCTTCAGCACACAGAGAGTTTGGAGAGAGCAACTGGGACATCTAAGGTTTGCTGAGGCCTCCAGGCCATATAAAAATATACTTCAGCAATGCTCTCGGCTCGCTTCATAAGTAAATGGCTTTGCCCTGCATTTACCTACCAGTGGTAAAGGCTGCTACTGGTGCAGGGTCTTATTCTATTAATGTTATTGCTTAATTATACTGTAAAGCCCCATGGCAATACTTTGAACATCAATAGCTACTGGTGTAGTTTCACAGTACAGTGTAGTGTGAGTCTACTGTGTTAAAAAAAAAAAAAAAAACAACAAACTTTTAGCAAGTTTATAATCAGTACAATACAGTAAAATTTTTTTAGGTTCCTGGAATCAGCTGAAACATCATGATGACGGCTACATCTGGGGGATAAAAAAGTACAACTGTATTAGGAGGTTATGATTACTACACATGTCATTGTCATATCAGTCATTTAGCAGTCATAGCCTAATAAACTGCTGTGAAATTTGTCATTTCAAAGTAAGATTAATGCAGATTCATATAATAAAGTCATCACATCACACAGCTAAGTAATTATGCTCAAGCTTTGTCACTGCAATGAATGTCTGTGTGCCTAAGTATTGAGGGCGACTTTTTTTTGGCTGCTGTTTTCTTATTGATGAATTAGCCAAATAGGCTCTTTAATAACTTTCTCTGGAAAGGTATTTTAATAAGAATCCAGAAAGACAGAGAGGGGAAAAAAATCACCTTATTTGAATAATATAATAACTACTGGATTCTCCACGCTGTTCTTTGGGAACCTGTGGATTCATGGCACTCATTACAGATCAAAGAACTTAATTCATCTGTATATCCTTGTTTGTGCACAGAAATACAGAATAAGTTAGAGAGTCAGCATATGTTAGAGTGAGCAGCAATCTGTTACGGTAGTAATTTCACTGCTTGCTGTACTACAGAGGGTTGTGCTGTAACATGGCTCATTTTAATGGATGTACTTTATTTTGTTCAACGAGTCATGGTAAAAATATTTGGCTAATGTTTTCATTGCCTGCCATCTGTGTGGTCAGCAAGGTTGTCCAACAACATGCGAAATGTCACTGCTTCAAACAAGGGTTTAATTGAAATTTAATCAGACAGATCTTTTCTATTAATTAAATACCAGTTGATTAATGAAATGTATTTTGATATGAAATAACTGTGGCCCAGATTCGGCTGTGCTTGTGCACAGTGAGAGTTGCTCCCTCTTCCCAAGGGCGACTGCTGACTGTGGTAGTGCTCAGCTGGTATGAGCAGCGGTATGGAGACTGACTCTGTCCTCAAAAAGCCATTTAAATGCTGCCAAGCCAAATATCAGAAAATGCCACAATTAAGTTTGCATGCACAGTCCGGATCCAGCCCTTCCGCTGTTTGTGTTGGGATCAGACATGCATTTGTTTTCCCTCTGGCCCCGCTCAGCTTTCGGAGAAATTGTTGCAGTATTTCCTGGCATTGCCGTTGTGCACCTCGCACCGCCACTCGCCCTCTCTCCAAACCTCTGTAGCTTCACAGATTTATCTTTGCCCTTTGAGGCTTTTGTAGAACATCTCCCAGTGGTGTCTTAGGTTTTTAATGCATGTTAAGGGATTTGCAACCCTGCTTCAAGATGAGGGGGTAGTATGCTTTCCCTCTTACAAATTGAAGCGTGAGTCACGTCACAGTGAGGCCATGCAGAAGAGTGCCAACGGATTTTTTTTAATCCTAAATCTGCAATAAGAAAGGACGGTTTTATCAGAATACTGATACACTGTTTAGATCTTTCTTCATAGCCTACTGGTGGTAGGATTTCATATTTAAGCAGACACTAGCTCAGTATTTATTGGCACCCTAACAGTTGCAAGCTTTGTCATGTATTTCAAATCATCTCACAAAGCCATGATGTCACTCAAGTCAATGACCGAAATGTGAATGAATTTGACCAGTAGGTTTCTACTCTAGCTAACGCAGAGCCTTTAATTAGTCTGTGACAACACCACTGAGTTTTGCAATGCCATTTTTAAGAGCCCAGATGATCGATCCATGGTTGGTGGAAGTCCTGTTCTTGCTTTTACTCGGAAATTGCGTGTTGAACACGTTTGCTTTCTTGTGCAAAGCGGGAGATGGTAGGGGAAAGGCAGGGTGGAGAGCCGAGACTTCTCCCACGTGGAGTCAGGATGGGACCGGGAAGTACCTCCAGACATGGGAACCCAGAACTACATGTGGCTTCTACAGTTTCGGTACAGACCAAAGTATTGCCCCCAAATCACAAGTCCTGACACAGGAGCTGACCATTTAAAAAAGGTCTGAAGTCCCACTGCAGACTCACATTTTATTTCATGAACATTGTCAGGGGAAAAAAAATGTGTTCACGAGACGGAAAGACAAAGAATTTTAATAAATAGCACCATTAGGGCAAAAGCAATCATGCTGCATGTTTCTTGGCCACCTCCTGAAAAATGAAAGACAGTCTGATGGAAGAAAGCTGCAGTTCTGATTAGTGTCATTCTCAAAACATCTGAACATTGGGAAATGCACCAGTAACCAGCAGCAATATTCCCAGGGCTGCCCTAAGGTTGACATTGAAAAACAAGGTGCCAGGATGGTGTCATCAATCTAAACAGTAATTTACATTTATCATGAGAAATAAACCCTGGAAACAAATGGCAGCTTGCTACAATAATTCACCCCACTGATATAAACCTAAGGACTACACCTAGCAATCAACTTTTACCAATCAAAGTGCTGTAATCTCTATGAAAGAGAGTGATGTAAAAGAAGCATCAGGCTGTAGCAGTCCTATGGCTTGCTTTGAAATATTCATTGCATATTTTCACTCAAAACTTCCAAAGAAAAATCAAGTCGTTAATAAAGTAATAGTCCATAAGCAATTCTTTAACCTACCAGACCCCTGTAAAATCCAGATCCTAGTACTACCGAAGCACTGTGATCTTGTTGTGCATGCGAGGATGAAAGGCATAATTGATATTTGGGTTCATTTGTTCAAGAGTTCACTAAAACAGCTCAAGTAAGCAATGAATTTTAACACAGTTCTCCAAACCTTACGTGCAGCTGGGAGTAGGCAGCATCCAGCACCGGAACAGGTAGATGTCCGAGAGCACCTGAAAATCTGCAACACAAGACTAAAGTAATGAGCCCCTCTCTGATGTGAATCTCTTTTAACTGTTACTTGCTCATTGACCACTCACATATTACTGACGGTTTAATGGTAATACTGACCCTTAAATCTGCCTTCCTTCTTGCCCTTGGATTTAATTTAGGGCAGTAATTTCAATCTGCAGCTGAAGCCATTATAAATATTCAATTAAAATGATTTTTTCCTTTAAGATTTTTTTTTTCCAAGAACATTGAAATTTTCAGAGTTTTACTTCCTGCATGGAGGTCCCTTTTTTTAAAAGCCCTTATAAGAGACACAGGCTATAAGTTATACTCCAACCTCCTCTGAAGTCATGGAAAAGGGCATCCAGAAGTAATTGCAATTCGTCCTCCCAGCTTAGAGCAAACAGTTTCAGTTGCCCTTATTCTGCTGACAAGGCTTTGTGCTCGGAGGTTGCATTGGTCAGTACTCAATCAGCAGCCCAACACATCAGCTAACAGGAATGCAACATTGCTCCTTGGATCACCAGTGCCACTACTGCCTCTCCCTGGGTGCTAAGGGATCTGCAGACCCTTTGGTGACACTTGGCCAGGGGCTCTCCACATGCTCTTCCGCCTTTGCGTGCATCTTTGAGACAATCACGGCTAAACAAGCAATAAATAGGCATGTTCTTCCAGCAGCCCCGTGTTAGGATGAGAGGGAACCTAGGGTCATTTGGGGTTGGACCAGGGCCAGATCTACCCCAGTATCCTGTTCTTGACCTGGCCAGCAATGACTTTTTAGGGTAAGGTCAGGACAGCATGAGCTTTCCAGCTCCCTGGACCCAGCAGGTTGGTGGCTGGCTGTGCTGGAGGCTGTATCCTGACTGGTGCTGGTAAACGCAGCATCCACACATCTGCCAACCCCTTTCCCAGTCACTAACTTTTTTTGGCCTCCGCCACGTCCTTCAGCTACTAAAAAACTCAGTGTATTATCTCCATAAAGTCAGTGGTGGGAGCCCTGTGGCCAACATCTGATGTCAGGGACCTGCTGAATTATATGAGCTGTAACAAGGAAGGTAAGCAAATGTCCTGACGAGCGTCCAACACGCGGGGCGAGGACAGGCATTGTGGAGGAGTGAGTGGAACATTACCTGTCTTACAGCATAAGGAACACAGACTTTATGTCTTGACCCGGGTCACAGGGAGCTATGGCAGAGCCAGGAATATAAATGCATGTCCTAAATCTCAGTATTGTTCCTTTTCAGAAAATCTTTTTGGTTTACGACATTTAATAAAATAAGTTCTTTTATCACAATGTTTTTGGAGGTCAGCTGCCTCTTCTGATCTTATTTCTCCATGTTTCTAATTAAGTTACTGTGAATCCCATCAGATTTCATAGGGAGGGATCAAGAACCATTGCTTTCATGATCTAGTTAATACCTGTAAATATCAGCTGTCGCCCAATTCCCATGATGAAGTAATAGGTAGAAAGAGGAAGACACCATAAAACACTTTTTACTTAAAGGCAAGAAGCAATAAATGATCTCTATGTCCTTTGAAACCTAAGTGGCTTTTCCTAGGGCTATAACTTTCTTTTTAGGACCCAGCAGATGTACCCACTTTATCAGTTCATAATTTTTTTTTTTTTTTTTTTTTAATGCTAGGGCTTGCGGGGGACGGTGTTTATTTGGTCCTTGGACATCTTCATGCTTGCAGAACAGGTCTGCCTGCTGAGCAAGAAAACCCTGCATGGTGAAAAGGCCCTGAAAGTCTTTCCTGTGTCACCTCCAGGCAAGGAGGTCCAAAGGACATTACGTGGGGCACGACGCTGACTCTGGGCACACCGGAGCTTTGTCCAGCTCTGCGAAATGCCCTTACTGGCCCTACCACTCCAGAACAGCACTGCCTTGCACTGTCTTTTGAGCCAACTGATCCAAAGTTTTTTTATGTAAGGGAGGGCTTTCAACAGAAAGTAACTAAACTAAGATTTTTTGAGACAGAAGGAGAAGACATTTAGGTATAATGACTGAGTTTAGTTTCTCAAGAACTAAGGAAATATCTGAAAATGTGTTTATATGCCGACACTTGCAGATTATCAACTGTCCTGGAATGACCCGATGGGTAAAATTAAAAAGTTGTGTAACCCGGTTCAGATGTAACTAGTTACCCCAACAGGGATGTAACTATTTACACCATCCAAAAATTAGACCTATTGATTTTTTTCAGATGAGTTAGTAATGATAAATTATCTCTGTTACATATCACCCTAATTAATTTCCCCTAATGGTTTACTCATCATTTGTGAGCTGTTTATGAAAGGAACCTGCACTTCTGCATCTTATCTCTTGAGTCATCGCATGGTTCAATCTGAAGGGAAAAAAACCACATGTGACCTGGTCTGTTCAGTGCAGGGAGATGTACAGAAAATGGCAGTGGATAGATAGAAAAGGGAAAGTGCTGCTGCAGCTCATACGCTCAGGTTGTTGCTCCAAGGGCATCAGGACCAGATTTAGAAAACGGAGTGAGGACTTAAGGAATTCAGAGGAGCTTCTTGATTGTTTTCCTGTGTTTTTTTAAACTTTGTTAGTGCATGAAAATGTGAAGTGGACTCAGCACCACTGGAAATGTTCCACCCCCAGTGAAATACAGCAAATACACTACACATAGCGCTGTGTGTAAGTTGGCCTCAATCATCAGGCAGCTGCTGCCTGACTGCACAAAAGCCGCACCTTCAGAGCGCCCTGAGGAGTTTCTTGTCTCCAAGTAATTTGCTGCTTTCACCCTGTGGTGCTGCGTTATCGCACCAGTGTTGCAGCTCCAGAAGATTCCTACCCTGCTGCAATGTCCCTGCTTTCTCTCTTTGGGGAAAAAGCAAAACCGTACCCCCATTCCTTCCCTTGGGGAAAATCCCTGGCCATTAAAGAAGAAAGAAGTCCGTGAGGCTCTGGGCTAAATTAATATCCTGAAACATCATTGGCAAGGTTTTGTATTAAGCTCATTTTCAGAGTTTTACCTTGGTTTTTTGTAAAAATCTTTGCTCCAGATTGCTTTGTGAATCAGAAGTGGTAGATATTTCTGAAAGAAGAGAATTCAGATCCATCGTTGTTTTCAGTGCTGAGCACCAAAATACTACTTTGTAATACTTTTGATGAGTTTGATACTAATAACTACCATTAAGATATCTAAGTGAGAGGACTGACTTTGTCCTTTTCAGCATTAGTAGAGTAGTTACAAAGCACTCCCACCACCCTGATAAATGTTCCTAGTACATAAATGAGTCAGCCTGGACCAGCTGAGGATCATCTTAACAGCAGAAGAGATGGGAATGAATGGGATAACTCAAGCCAGCAGCATCAGGACTCCTTTGCCTTCCTCCCAGGGAGCCTGAGAGGTGTTGGCTTTCGCACTGGTCTTCCTCATGCTACCTGTGGCTATCACTGGGATCTCTAAACTTCAAGGATGATTATGGAGTTGTCTCCTTTCTGGCACAGTTTATGCGTCTCTTTGTTGCCTGCAAATACCTCTGCTTCAGAGCTAATTTCCAGTGCAAAAACATCAGCTACAGGCTTGAGAAAAAAAGTGTGTAGGAAAGATCATCTGACTTCACACCATTTGGCTCGGAGAGGACTCTCCCCTGTACCTCTTGGACCACTTTCAGCAAGCCCCTGTAAATGTTAATGCTTCTGAGAATCTGATCTTTGACCCCAAATGGCTGAAATTGGCCAACACATGTGAGAGTTGAGACAAACTGATTAGAGGCGTCACGAATGCATTAGCCCTATTTCCATAGGAAACCTTAGGAAAAGGAACATTTTGTGCCATTACCCCCTGAAAAAAAAGATAAATTGAAACTTGTGAAGTACATGTTTTCACTAGTTAATCAACTTTTATATCAATAGGCCTCTAACAAAAAAAAAGCAATTAAAGAAGATGTGAAATAAGAACAACCATGCTTGTTAAAAAAATTAAATAAACAAATATTTACAATGCAAAACAGAAAGCACCCTGTACTTCAACTGTAGGGATACCAGCTCGAAATGAAGTACAATCCCATATAATACAAGTAATCCATTTATCTCATTGTGAGGTGCATGTTGTGTTCTGAGTTACACAGTATAAAATGTAACATGAGTTGCAAAAACATGCAGGAATAAGTTGATTGAGGAAAATTATTTGCTCTAATTTTTTCCAGCTTTAAGTGACCCATAAATGCAGTGTAAGAGTCACAGAGCTCTTCTTAAAACAGTTCACCCTTTTGAATAAATGACAAATATTATAAGCATGTCTGCAAAAGGGATTTACAAAATGGCAAGGTCCAGGGCACAAAATATTTCCTCATTTTCTGGTAGAATATTCTGCTGCTTTTGTAACATTGACCAGGAAGCAGAGTAGTACCTTAAATATATGTAAACTGATTAATATATAGGAGCCGAGAGCCGTCCCAGCATGGCAGATGAATAATGTGCATTTCACCAATCTATGATGTCATGCATCAGTCTTGAGACACTGGATGGTATTAAAATCGTTGTACACTTAATGCAAAAGTAAAGAAATCAAAAAGGGACTAAATGCATGCTAAAATGCATTTTGGAAGTCCAATTCAATGAAAGTCACTTTGAGGTCTTGTTGATATGAAATGGTTATATGGGCAGGAAATGAAGGATAACATCAGATGTTCCTTCTTCCCTCACCTGGATAAACCGAGAGCCACTGCTGCCCTGGACTGGTCTTGCTTGTCTGGTACAAATTGCAGCAAAACAGCTAGTTATGGGAGTTAGGCTTGACATGTATGACTACAAAAAGCTTAAGCATATTCTTATTTAGTCTTGCACATAAGGAAGACTATCTGAATTGATTTAATGTGGTACTTTATCTTCCTTTTACACAAAACCTCTTATTTATCCTTGTTCATTAACTTGAGGAACTTTGCAGAAACAGTTGAGAAACGGTGGAGATAAACTTGGAAAGGAGCATTTCTGTAGGAGCCTCTCAACCAAGTGACCTGACGGCTAGACTGATGCTGCCTGAAGGCTGTACCCGTATTCAAACTGTGTTGTTGGGACAATTGCTTTGTATCTATATTGACTGAAATAAAAATAAAAAGCCACAGCCATGGAACAATATTAGTTGATACTGCCTAATCAGCTTGCTTTATGTAATACCTTAAAACCATTAAAAACATTAAGAGATGCCCAGATGAAGGAGCACTAGCCTGACTATGACAGCTGTGGTCCACTTCCACCGAGAAGGCTGTTAGTGACTCTGCACAGCCAGGTGAGGAGGGGACTGTTGCTATTGGGGGAAAATCCAATTTCATATTTCTTGAAGCTTCCTCAAGGTTGACTCCAGTTTGACTGGAGATGTGGGAAGGGCTGCGAGCAACTGATGCGGCAACAGCTGTAGATGTTAGCGTTTTCACTTCTGGACCTGGTCAACTGCATTAAGTCATTGCCACAGAAAGTCGCTGATGCTGAAAATGAAACACAGACTAAATGAGAATAGCCAGCCTGTGAAAATCTGGAGCACCCCACATCTTCATCACTATAAGAACAATATTGCACAGGGGAAGGGAGACCGTTTTTGAAGCAGCCAGAGCTGTGCGGTTATACACCTAGGCACCAGGCAGATGACCCAAAGCTGACGATCATGGCCTCAATATTGACCGCTGCCATAGAGCAGATAGCAGGCTAAGTGTTAATAGTTTGGTTTAACATGGTGATTCTTCTCCACACTCTTCTTAAACGCAAGTTTTTGATGTGGTGTGGCAGCAAAACCGTTACAATCACTCTAGCGTAACTTGGAGCAGGACAGGAACCCTCCCCCTCAACGGGGCTCTGATTTCATGGCACAAAGCATCTGGTTTCCATTGCTGCACAACGTATTACCTGAGAGACGTTAACTCAGTGTAAGAGCAACAGAGAACAAGAATCAAGAGAAAAGCAACAGAAATCAAGATCATGTTGCTGGATGAAAAGAAAAAGGTTGGTATAGCTTAAGTTGCACAGTTTGAATGAAGTTCTCCTGCAGGGAGGGGATAACGGGCTGTGGGTGTCACTTGAGTGTCACCATGAGGGTTATTTCCTTGATGCCTTACGGTAAAACCAGGAGCAATGAGATTAAATGAAGGAAGTATTTAATAAAATACTGGGAAGAAAATCCTTGTAGCAACAAGAATTAACATATTGGTCACCTAGCTTCTGTTACGTTAAGCAATTTGAATGCCATCTGAGTTTGGGTCCGTGTAACATGACTCTCCTATGAGTATTTTTGTTTCAGTTGTGATACAGTTGTATTACTCTAGGGCAGGAGGCATTGCTCTGTACTGGATAGAGCTGCATAGTCCGGAACTGTCAACAGGAGAGTTTCACCTCCTGGAACTTTATCAAGAATCAAATCAAATTAGTTTGTGAGCCACTGATGTGATATGAGATTAGCCAAAGAGCCATTGTCTTTGCAAACTCCCATTGCCTTTCCTGACAGCTCTTCAACTCTTCAGTTTTTATTTATAATCTACATGAAAGAGCAGGGAAAGTGAAGATCTTGCCTGGAAATGCTAGTGGAAATGGAATTGCTTTGCTTAAGCTATATTATCTTTTATTTTAATCTGATAACTTGCTACACATAGCCTCATTCAGTATGTAATCAGCACTTTTATTCATTAAATAAAATTAAAACCCCTTGAGATTAGCTTTTACCTTCTAAATCTAATAGCACGGGCAGACAGAGAAATTATGGGAAACCAAAGATCTTTGGGAAATCACCTGCTAATCATGTCACTGCTCCCTGCAGGTCAGAGTTGTCAGTTCTGGGGACAAAAGCAATCTTTCAGTCTCCATTAGGATGACTCAGTGAGAGGATGGTGCTGCTGGGAAGGTGCCTCTGCAGACAGCAGCCCAGGGGGAAGCGAAGGCTCTCCAAACTGAGGTTTTGGAAAGGAATGTTCTTTGCTTGGTAGTTGGACTCTCAAGTCAGGTTACAGCTGGATGTTCAAAGTCAAGGATGATAGCAGAGTGGAAATAAAAGTTCGACAGCTGCCAAGCACCACAGGTGAACGAATCCACCCACAAAAGTGATTTAAGCACCCAAGTGTTAAAAGATGGTGGAGCTAAAGATGTCAGCTGGACTTTAGAAGAATATCGGAGTTAGGCTTCAAAATGACAAATTCAGGAGAATAAGTTTAAACTAGGCCGTAAAACTGATTTTACCTCCCTATGGGTGCCTGTACCCAGGTGCTTTTACAGTTCTAACTCTAGTTATAGCAAGCAGTGTATTAAAGCTGTGCTGTAACTTTTGATAAACTAGTTATATGCTCACATTATCTGCTGTGGGAGCTCTGAAGCCTCCCCGATGTAAGCAGTGATGATATGTTATTTTCAAGTAGGGAAAGGGCTGTTTACTCCTCTTTTTAAAACTATTAATGAGATTTTAAAAAAAAAATGAACCCCTTAACCACCTCTATTCACAATGTTCATTCTGCCTTATCTTCTATTACGACATCATCATTTATTTAGAGTGATATTTCAAAAACTTGAATAGGTTATTTCTCAAAGGACATTCTGCCCCTCTCATCATCCAGGCTTTTCCTGCCCTGCCTTCCCCTGTACCTTTTGTTGACTTTCTGCTACAGGCTTGGCAAAGGAAAACTGAAGTTCTCACCATTCCCTTAGCAATGGTGTTATCAGAAAAGGCAGATGATGTGTTGCTTTGCACAAGAAATTAAGGGTAAGAGCCGATTAATGCTTACCCAGCAGATATTTAATCTGATTCAGATTTCAGACCAATTTTACAATTATGTTACTCTAGTGAGACTGATGGAGCTGCTTCTGATTTACCCTGAGGTCCATTCCTTTAGTGGAAATGAACTGACTAACAGAAATATGGTCAGATTAAAAAACAGACAATGTGATTTATCAGCTACTTTTTTCATAGACACTGTTTTTGAAATTTCTCATTTGATGTTCCATCTTGTCTAGAATTTCATTTGTGGCCCTCTTCTTGACTGGTCTCTGTATTGACCTAAGGATTTTGCTCCTTGGTACATTAATCAGGCTACATTTCCCTCAGCCTATTTTAGTAGCATTCCTTTCATCTGAACAACTTCTCTTGCTTTGCAAAAAAAGGCCTCATTCTACAAAGTTTTCAGCAAAACCATTAATAGATGTTGCAACTTTCAGCGCTTATTCTTTATGTCCAATTTTGTTATACGAGTCTTTTCATTACAACCTAATGAATGACCTAGTGATAACAGAAGAATCCCCAAGGAAATTTAGAAGCAGCTTGACAGATATTTTGGGAAGCTTACATGATACTGAACACATCATCTTCAGAACTAGTTTAATGCCAGTGTACGGACATGATGCAGTGTGTACTAGCTGAATTTCCATTGTATTTTTGAGTGGGATAATGATGGAAGATGACTGAGGTTTTTGTTCCCAGCGCCTATGAAAAGATTGACAGGATCGTAAGGAAATGAGATGGAAAGGGTGCAGAAGAGGTTGTATTGGCTTATTGCCAGGATGAGAGAGAATATGATACCAGAATGTGTCATGATAGAAAAGAAGCTCCTAGCTTAAATGTAAAGAATTATTATTGAAATTATTATTGAAAAGAGAACTGGTGTTTGGCTCTAAAATTAAAAGCAGAGTCGATAAAATGGCCAACAACATTCTGAAAATTTTAATTGAAAAAGTGGGATAAATTTTTCAAAGAGGAATTTCTCTCCTTGTTTGTCTGTCACTAATTAACACTGCTAAAAGCCCAAAAGAGCCACACAGTTTTGGTGAGAAAAAGTGTTATTATCAATCAGGATGGCTTTCTGGTCTTTGTCTGTAATTTAATGCAACGTTTCCTATAGTAAATTCACATGTTGTGTTTGAGCTGAGGTATCTCTTTAGAGAAATTATTCACTTCTATTAAATAGGATATTAAAAACAAAAGGTTCTTGACCAAGCTATAGGACTTAGATGCTTTAAACACACTTCTAGTTCTCTTCTGACAAGATTTTCACACCTCCTAGAAGCATTTCTTTATGATCTTAATTTTTATTTGGCAACATTTTCCCTCTGATTTCGGTGCAACTACACACTTTAATAGATTAAACACGTGAACACATTTTTGCACAGAGTATGAGCCTTTGTTCCTGTCTGACGAAGAGATTTTGGACTTGATGTTTCTTCTTTACTACAGTATAAACCAGAGACAAATTTCCTGAAAGCAGGAGAGTTGAATCAGTATGAAATTCGTACAAGCTAAAGCACGTCCCCTATGTTCAGAGGACAGACAAACTGAATAAGTGACCTTTCAGGGGTACATGTTCATTATTGCCATGTGTAGATAAACCTTCATCTCATAATAATGAAGGAATGCCCAGACAGTGCTATGATTTTTTCCGTTCTCCTACTGCTATATCAAAGGCTCGGATGTAAAGTAAAAAGCCCTGCCCTGCCTGACAACCCCAAATAACGTTTTGACACAGCCTTTGCCAGGCACCTTCAGTCCCCGCTGCGATTGAGAAGGACATTTCTTTGCTGCTGGCCTTGTTATGTAGCAAACTGTGTCAAGCGCTGGGCATATTCTCCCTGCAAGTGAGCTCAAGTCTTTCACCCTAATACTCTTCCCTGTTTCTCAGTGACCTTTAATCCTGATTTCTAGATTTTATTTCATTTTTTTTCTCATACATTTCCTGCATGAGAACTACTCCTCTGAAGCCGGGGGGCTTTTCTCAATCATATCGTTAACATTTGGCTCTTTCTACTGAGGTTTATTTCCTTCCTTGAGCTGAGATTCAGGAAGATACTGTTTATTTCTTCCAATTTCTGCCTTCCTGAGCAAATCAAGGGCATTTAAGCACGCAAATGATGAAGAGGAAGAGATGTGGGTGTTAAGAACTAGAAACTGGAACTACAAACTGGAGCCCAAGGACCAGGACAGTTTGAACAACAGTGTCCTCCGTGGAGCTGAGAGTCCGCAGAGAGGAGCATGCTGGAAAGGTTTGGCCAGGTGACAACGAAGATGTGGAGACAGGCTCAGGCAGAAGAAATAGTATATCAGTGTGCTTTATTTCACTGATGAAATGAAACTCCTGAGAGACCACACACACACCTCATGCTTGTGCTGATACTAAGGACGGAGAACTGCAAGGACACTATTGATCCCTCTCTGGACAGACTCATCTCATGGGACTTCAGTGACCAGAGATGTGGACTAGGGTGCACTGGGGTTGTCAGTGGCTATACTGTAGAACCCCAACAGCTTCAGACTCCTTTTATCATCCACTGTCTGATAATATAGAGGACTAAAATACTCCAGAAGAGTCACACTCCAGAAATTCCTACTTTTCTCCCCAGAGTGAGGATTGTTTGTGCAGCTGGTTCAGATGCAGATGTCTGTGCTGGAGACAGCTACTGGTGAGTATAATGACTCTTATCTTGATTATAGAAACCATAACATCTTTCCTGAGCACAAGTGGTGTCCGATTTCCTCGGTGCAAATGCTGGCAATCTGTAGACAGTTATGTGCTAGGTGCTGTACAGTTCTGTGAAACAGAAAAAAATTAGACTCTTCTCTGTTTATCTCATTCTCCACTGACATCCTGCCTGCAAATACTCTTAAATGTAGATTTTGTAGCAGTTATTTTAGGGAAGTTCATGTTTCTAATCTCTGAAATCATAGAATCACAGAATGGTTTGGGTTGGAGGGGACCTTCCAAGATCATCTAGTCCAACCCCCCTGCCATGGACAGGGACATCTTTCACTAGATCAGGTTGCTCAAAGCCCCGTCCAACCTGACCTTGAGTACGCCCAATGATAGGACATCCACAGGTTTGGGCAACATGTTCCAGTGTCTCACAACCCTCTTTGTAAAAACTTTCTTCCTTATATCCTATCTAAATCTACCTTATTTCACTTTAAAACTGTTGCCCCTTGTCCTGTCACTACAGGCCTTGGTAAAAAGTCTCCCTTTATATATTGAAAGGCAGCAATAAGGTCTCCCTGGAGCCTTCTCTTCTCCAGGCTGAACAACCTCAACTCTCTGAGCTTTTCTTCATAGGAGAGGTGTTCCAACCCTCTGATCATTTTCATGGCCCACCTCTGGACCTGCTCTAACAGTTCCATGTCCTTCTTGTACTGTAAAAACAATAATTTGTTTTTTAAAATATTGGTCATGCATTTTGCTATGTTCAATTTTCTTTTTCATTAGCCACAACATTCCCCAGTAGCTGAAAACTCCTAACTTGCAACTAGAAATAAGATTCAGGAAAAAGATATATCTAATTTTGGAGAGTACTTCCAAAGCCCCACTACACCACCCTAAAAGTACAAAGGGTTTTCAAGTTCGGGGACATAGCAGGACCCAGAGGAATTAATGACCTTAGGGTAAGCGCAGATAAAGCCCTCTGTGTTGTTAATGTTGTGGGTTTGGGGGTTCTTTTTACTTAAGAACTTTAAAAGTCACCTTGAAAGCTGCCACCGGTAACCTGTTGGCCTTCTCCTCCTCCTAACAATGTTCACAATGTTAATCGAGCCATTTCAATTTTCACTTTGCGTGAGACAGCTTGGCTCATGCTGCTCTGGGTCTGCAGGTCTTTCAAGACCCAGGTGTGAAGAACATTTTCCAAAAATAAAGCAAAAACCAGCACCAATCAACACTCCAAAATGTGTCTTGACAGAATTACATCAGGGAGAAGCAGGAAACTGTTTCCCAGATTGACCATGGTCAAAAAAGCCCTACAACTGCAGAGATGATTTCCCCAAACCAGAGTAGCCCTTGGGAGTTTAGCTTTAAGCCCTTGGTTTTTTGGAGCTGTTTCAGGGCAGTGGATTTGAGCCCAATTCCAAAAGGATCATTAGAAACAACCTCCACCCCATGCTCCAAGCGATGGGTCAGCACTTGACCCCTGATCCAAAGCAGGAAAAAGTTAGGCAGTAGGCTGATACTGATCACGGTGTCTCACGACTCTATTTGCTCAGAGTTTCCTTCTCTGCGCTGTCAGTTTTATGTCTTCATTGTGATTTTGGGACTTGAGCCCTTAAGTCAAACCCACATTCACGTCTGGTGTTGAGGCTTTCGAATTGCATTATGTTTGTCTAAAGAAGCTTGCTGTGAATGAAGTGGGTTGTTTCACTTCTTTATGTCTCTCGTATCCCAGCCAACAAGCTGGTTTATAAAATATTCATAGCGTAAATGATGAGCCAGAAAATCAGCTCACGTTGGCGTTTTCACATCCCAGCCTACAAGTGCCAGGAGGATTCCCGGGTTCATAAATGTTGGGTCTCGGAGGGACCACCAGGATGGGCAGCTCTGATCAGCAGCCAGTGGAGAAATTGCTGCAGTGACTGCTATGGACTGCTCTGCCATGCGTCTGGGGCTGAGCACAGCTCCGGAGAGTTTTCTGGGCTTGGTTTGGAAGCTGTGAAGATTTGGTTACATGCCTTCCAAAATCCTCGTTTTAAAAAAAAAAAAAAAAAAAAAAAAGAAAGAGAAAAAAAAAGAATAGAATAACTAGTACCTTTTCTAGCAGTGTAGCTCTGCCGGCTTTTATTTATAGTCTTTGGATTCAGAGTCCTGAATTAAAGAGCTGCTCAGGAAGAGGAATGTTTTTGCCCTTTCATGGATCCTTTATACACTGCACTCAAGCTAACTCTAACTTTCTTTTTTTTAAGCAAGTGAATGCATTTAGTGTCTCTCTGTAAAGAACACTCTGATGGCAGCTCTGTGCAGACATTTCAATTTATCAATCTCCTTTCAGAGCGCAGATGCCAAAACTGGACCCTCTATTACAGTAATGGTCTCAGTAATGCTATATACAGAGTGAATATTGTTTCCCACATTCCTATTCCCCTAGTCATGCACATGAAGACCATGCTGCCCCTTCTTCTTTCTCCCCTCCTTGCACAGCATATTTGGTTTTATACAAGCAGTGATTCCTATGGCCATTGAAGACAGCGCCTGAGGTGAGAAGGAGGGACTATCATTTGCAGCTATAGAATTTCCCTTCAGCCATCTGGTCTCTGCATTTCACTGCTTTAAAACATTATTTAATAATGGACAGGTTTTCCAGGAAACCCAGATCACTTTCCTGTCTCACGTTGAGAAGGCAGTTGTAGTTCTCTGAAATGGGACGGTTTCCTCTATCCAACCAGATCTTCTTCATAGGAAGGGAAAAAGCCAGCATAGTTACGTAGGAGCTTTAATCTTAAAATATGGTCATTAGGATTTGCAGTGCTACTAGAAGCATATTTGAGTGGTTACGGTTTTTTTTTTTTTTTAAATAATGATTATTCCTGCATCTCCTACAGACACTTCCTGCACAGCTTTCAGGGAAAGCACAGGTCTGGTTTCCACATCTTTCAAAATATTCATTATTTTTGCCCTTTTCAGCATCACCTCATAAAAAGAAATTATAGGAATTAAAATTGGGAAGGTGATGATTTAATTTCTCAAAAGTGACATAATCACTCAAGCTTATGGAAATTGGGTTGTCCAAAACGAAATGGGGAATATAAAATGTGAATGTCAGGTGGTCGGAAGGACGTCATGGTGCCAGCAGGTTTGGCGTAGCCCTGGGAGTTTTCCACTCACAGCACAGCGCCCGCCGAGCCTAAACCAAGCACTGGTGATGGGTATCACATCTCCATCATGATGTGCTGCTGAACCATGTACCTCAAAAAGAGGACTTCAAAAACCATGGCAAAGAAAAGCTGTCTCACCTCCAGGTTCCCCAGGGTGCCCCGGCTGTCCCCCTGGGATATCAAGTGGCTTTTGCACTGCAGGGACAGATCCTCCAAGGGTGAAAATCAGTGTGGGTGTATGTGGCCGTTTGCAAAGGACGTTCACAGCCTTATCTTGTTTTGCCTGTTTCTGAATTGAATTGACTTGATTATTCATGAAACAAAAGCCATTGGTAATGGCTGAGATTTATGCATCACGCATTTTGCTGCCTAATAATAATAATGGCTTAAAAAATTAAAATTGACTTAGCCTGTGAAGGACGTTGTGTTGTCACAGGGATGCTTTTCCTTGCAAAATTCCCACTTTGATGCTGAATGTGAAATCTCATATTAGATGGAAACATATGAGATGCTCACAGCAGCCTCTTTGTCATCCTTGTCAGGAGCGGAGGGCTGAACTCTGGGTTCTCAGAGCTCAGGGCGGTTTGAAATGCGCAGCTCCTTTTCTTCACCAAGTCGTTCAATATTCAAAACTAAGTTTGACAAAAATGTGCCAAGAAATATTATGTCGAGGTGTTTTCAAGGGAAAAAGAAAGGGGGAAAAAAATCCATATTGTGAAATAGCTGGTTACTAGAATGTAAAATACTGCATCATTAAGAGAAGAGCACAGTGTATCTCCCCTGCTTTCTTTTAGGTCCCAATTCATCAGACAATTCCTCTTGAGTAAAGCATGTGCCAAACTTTATGCATGTGCTTATGTGCCTGGCTGAATACAGATGGACTTAATCATGTGTTTGTACGCTTTGCTCAGCGGGTTTCTTAATTAGAGAAGTTGTTGAAAAAAAGTGCCTCGGTGATGGCTTTTCCATTCTTTCCTTAGGAACCAATGTCTTTAAAACCAGTGATATGCAATTGCATCTCAGCATGTTACAAAATATTAATTAAAGCCACACTCATGCAAACAATCCCTCTTTACCAATGAGCCAGAGGGGAAAGAAATCCAGGCACCAGCAAACCATTTGTTTATCTGAGCACAAATTCTATTGTAAAACATCTAAAAACCAGTGGCGTGATCATGAAACAAATGCCACAATAAATTAAATGGCCTATTGCCTTTTTCCTATGGCACCTATCAATGCCAGTTCAGTAAAGTATGCCTGACTTTCCTAGCTGAAACAGCAGGAAAAAACCGCTGTGACTAGCTAATCTCCATTCATGGGGGTAAAAACCATGATGAAAATGCCACTTTGCATCCACTGTGCCTCAGTCAGAAAACACCAAAGGAAACAACCTGATCCTGCAACCTCTCTGCACCTGGTTTTTCTACAGCTTTTAGAAGCTTCAAGTGTACACCAAATTTTGGGCCTTGTGATGTCGCACACTCAGAAACTGCCAATGTGTTAGCTGCAAAGGCAGCAGGTCCAAAGGGATTTGTATGCTTGAGGCCGTAAGGGCCTGGGTGAATATTTTGGTTTTACAAATGATTAAAGATGCCATTCAGCCAAGTGCCCGACGCTAAGCAAAGACATGAATTCATCATCACACGTAAGCATATAATATACTTATTATAGCATTTTTTTAAAAGCAGGTTTACATTTAAGTGCTTCACAGCTTGTTTTCTATTTATGAACAGGGCTTTCTGTGCGTGTGCATACACATGTATATATTTTGATAGCACCCAAACTCAAGCTATGCATGTATTGAAAGTAATGGCTTTACTGACTCAAGCCTGTGCTTAAATTAAGGGAATTTCTCTAAAATTACTCTCTAAATTAAACCTAAAGACTATCATCTTTCTTTGCCCTTGTTACCACTGACAACCCTACAGCTCCCTCTGCAAAAAGAAGAGAAAAGCTAGGTACCACTGAGGGACCCCTGAAGCTCAAAATCAGACCACTTTCCCAGCTAGATGGCAAACAGCAGGACATTTGCTACAAAACAGTGAATGAAAATTACTTCTAAAATCTGAATATAGAGGAAAAAATAATAGAATTTTATTAAACATGTATTTTTAGAACAGCAGCAGGTTAGATTTGATTCAGTTACTGAAAAAATTCCTACTGGCTTTGCCGAGCCTGTATAGATACATAGGCAGGGCCCCTGTTATAGCAACCACAAGGCAAAGAAAGGAAGACAGCATCCATTTTAATAATCTATTGAGCTTTTTTCAGATGAAATTTTTGGAGGCAAGAAATGACTGATCCCATGCATATATGTTGGACAATGTTTGCTGTGCAGGGAGGGAGAGAAGAGAAGAAAAGAAGAGAAGGGAAGGGAAGGGAAGGGAAGGGAAGGGAAGAGTAAATAGGGTCTGGACTACCTTGTAGACAAGGTTGAAGCAGGCACCATTGCTCCTGCCAAGCATCAGAGGAGCACAGACTGAGTTTCCATTCACATCAAGGCCTTTTTTGGGGACACAGCAGCTCTGGGTGAGCCATCCCTCCATGCAGATGGTGAGGCTGCAGCCCTGCCCTTGGCAAGGAGACAGAGCATTTTGAGAGCCCCCTGCATTAGGAGCAAGGACAGCTGGAGCAAAAAGGCTCATTAAGGTCTCAACCTAGATGATAGGAATTCTTTTGCCAATTAAATACAGGGACAGCATTGTTTCATTTCCTTGCAATCATGAATTAACACTGCTGACCCATGTACGCCTGTTCTGTATCGACCATACTGAGCTTCGGTCTCCAAAAAGTCTGAATTTCTTGACTGCTCAGTACCCTTGTCTCCCCCTCACTGCGTGGTGTGGACTCTGGGTCACTGGAGGATTCACAATCAGCAAAAGGTAATACACAGTAAGCTGCTGCAAAACACAATATTTTTGGGGGAATTTTGATATACATTTGGGTTGCTTGAGTGATCTGTGGAATTCAATGGTGTGAGGATAAGAAAGCGAGAAGAACACATTGGAGGCTGGTAAAAACAATTAGGCAAAAGACACAGAAGAATAACATCTGCATTTATCCTTGCTAGGAGAGTCAAAACATTTTTAGTTTTATCCAAAGGAGTGTTTTGGAGATTATCAAAACATTTCATTATTATTGACACATTTTAGCTTTATCAAAATGAGGGAGCTGAAATGATTCATTTCAACTCCTTTCTTTAGAAAATGGTGTCAGAACTGACATGTTCCCACAAAACATTTTGATCTTTACCAAACAATACAGTTTAGCTAGAAAAGCTCTCAGGGGAAAACAGTTTGTCCAACTTTCTCTGAAGTGTAAACTTCTGGGTTTTCCACCCCCGCACCCACCTCCTGGGGTGTTTCTGCCAAACCCACTACAAGAGTTAAGGATCTGGAAGCAGAGGGATGTTGGCTGGATGTCCCGTAAGTACTGCAAAGCACTGTCCAGGTGTACTCCATCTCCTTCTGCCTCCAAAACAGTACAGCTGCATGAAAGCAGCGGGTTGCTTGTGTTAATACCATAGTTGCCTTCTCATCCAGGCTGACCAATGTGGTCATAACACACCGGTGTTGCTCTTGGCACCAGCCCTCCATGGCACCAGCAAGAGCTGTGAGAGTGCGGATCAACATAGTCTCCGGCCTCGAGCTTTCAGCATGTCCTACTGGGTTTCAGTGCTGGAGGTGATGTGGATAATCCCAATGATGATATGGACAATCCCAAATGATAGTTGTTTCTCAGGGAGGCGTGGCCATCCTGATGGCTGTTTTAGATCTAGCAACTGATTTAATGCCCCGGTCACCAGATTTTGCTCACACCTTGATGGTTTCTTGCCATAATAGATGGACTTGCAGTGGTGTTTTTTTTCTAAAGGACCCCCCAGCTAAGCAGGATGAGGGGCCATGGGACAGCGCAGGTCCCTGTGCAGGCACCCACATGCGTGTTCGTGTCACAGAAGTGTTAGGACTGCTCATGGGGATGTGCAGGTGTTTGCACTGCTCCGGGCGTGCAATCACACCCAGCCAGTCCTGAGGTGCCACAACTGCTGCTCTTCTCATTGCAGAAACTGCCAGGTTTCTCCCCAAAGGAAGCTCTTCAACAGGTGAGCAACATTTTGAGGAGCAAAGTGAATTTCCTCCTCAAGGGGGAACTGGTAAGCTGTTTCAGAGAGCAAACCCCAAGGCGGGATCAGCTATGCTCATCTCTGTCCCAGAGAATGTTGGAGGCATCTTTCCCCCAAAAAAGTAGTGCTAAGAGATGCTGGAAGTTAAAAAAAACCAAACAGGCTGCAACACATCCTGCTCCTGTGAGGGATGTTCTCTGTTTTTCTCTATGCTCCCTCTGCTACCACAGCTTGAGAAGGATCCTCTCCTCCTGGATTTGAGCAGCACCCACTTAACTCCTGTGCCACAGCGACACAAGTATAAAAGATGAACAAAAGATGAGTGGGGCCTTGAAACGCAACCTGTTTGTCCCATTCCCATTCCTACCTCTTATTTTTGCTGACTTCTTGGCATCTGGTGGCAGCAAGATGCAATTATTTCCATTTTCTATGAGTGGTACCGGTGGGGACAGGGGAAGGTACATGTAGCAGAAAATAATAAGGCTTCTCCTTTGTTCCCCAAAATAGAGAAGGTCTACCGTGATTCAGTCAAAACCCCTGTGCAATTTCTCTGATGTCAGGCAGAGAAACCCATCATCTGATGAACCTCTTTGCATGCCTGACCTGAATTCCATGTAAAGTGCTGGATGCGCTTTCTTTTAAAGCTGTTCCCTGTAAAACAGGGAGAGAAACAAATTCATTCACAATTTGCCTTCTCTTTAAGGGTATGCATTAAAAAGGTGCTTCCAGACATTGAGAACGTCCATCCTGTGTCAGCGAGAAACAACTGTACATCCCTCAGGACCAAAACACCCCCCCCCCCCCCCCTTTTGCGTCACTTAGGCTATCCTAAGTGACACAACAGCATTATCAGGCATACGCAGCTCTTTAAAAACTTCTGCAGAGCTGCGGTGGAAGTTAAGAATATTTCATTACTATATTTTGGCCAGCTGTTTTCCAGCCTCCCTCTGACCCTGAATTCATAAGAAGATTATCTTTGGAGTCTAGGACAGGTTAGGGAAGAAGAGCCTATTGATATTATGTTCAATTTTATATCCTTGAAATGAGGTTGAAACTAAAGCTGTCCTAGATACTTTGTTTTAAAATAGTCTACGTGTGTCCTGAAGTTAAAAGTAATGTTGTTGGCGAGAGGTGCGGGGAAATTGTCACCATCAGTGTTTTGGGGGGGAAGGAGTGGGTAGGAAATGGGGTTTTACGGCTGTGAGGAGTTCAGCCTTACAAAACCTTTCCTGCTGCTCAGCAAGACAGCCACTGGAGGTGTTAAAGCCTTCTTACGGGGTGCGGGACTCACGCCTGAGCAGGCACCAGCTTGGTCTCCCTGTGACAAGAGCAAGTCAAGTCCAAGTTTTCAGTATGAATCAGGTCGAGCAGCAACTTGAAAATGCGTTTCCCATCTATTGGCAAATGCGTCAGCTGCCAGGCTAATGCCTGTCCTCGCTTCACACCTGGAACTTGTCAAAACTCATATGTTCCTGGAAAAGGCTCTGGTTTTGGCAGATACTATCCACTGAAAAAGGTGCTTTTGAAAACTCCCGTTGAGCCCTATTTATAATCCAAACCTGCTTGCGTGAGGGTTGAGCTCCACTGAGAACACACGGATTCAAATGAAAAATCGCCAGGTTAGCATTTAGGGCTGTAATTTTTTTATCTCTCACAAAGTGCTTCTTCTCCAGTTCTGCAGCTCATTTTTGTCAGGTTCAAAGAGGAAGAGAGCTTTATCATTTAGAAAAGGCCAGAAAAATCTAGGCCTCTTTTTCCTTTGAATGTTAATAACCATATACTTTCTCCCCTACCAATTACAACACAACTGATGTCAATTAGTGCATGTCCATTGACTAAAATCTGTCTCATTATTTGCTGTTTTCAACAAAAAGCATAAGGACGTGCCAAAAGGCTCAGCAGCTGCCTGGCTTTTGCAGCAGCCTGTGTTGCAGAGCCAGTTAGCTCCCAGCACCCCGGGAGACGAGACTTGTGTCAGGAATTATGAGTTACATTTTCCCCCGTTGGAAGAGCAAGGAGAGGGCATGGCCAGTGCATCATTACCGGCATCATGTGTCTAGAAAACGAGCTGGATTCAGAGACCCAACATGCAGAACCTGGGGAGACCCAGGTCTGCCCCGCACCCGAGGGTCTGCCTTGGCCAAGGAGCAGAGCAACGCGGCAGGGAGCAGCAAGACGTGTGAGTGACTGATCAGAGCTGTCCTCACCCACCTGAAATGGTGCTCCAGAGAAGGAGATGAGCATGAGAGAGGAGGAGGAAAAGAATAGCTCTGCATGTCCTTCAGGTTGGAATATTTTAATTTGAGCTCATTATTTCACCAATAAAATTCATGTTAGAGTGAGAAGTTGACTCTGCTAAAAAGTTTGAGACTTAAACCAAGAACTCAGGGGCTCCACACTATGAACAATCAAACCCAAACACAAATGTTTTTTCACTATAAATTTTTAACAAGAAGCATCATTTACATGCTTGTACAGCTAACGCCAAGAACTTTGGGGGAGGTTTTTTCAGTGACTTCAAATTAACCAGTGCCTGGGCCAAAGAAGATGACATTCACAATCAGAGTCTGCCTGGTATCTCACTGGTTGTCTTGATTCCTTCCCCCCGCCCCCAGAAAAATGCCATGGAGAGATCAGTGTGTAGTTTTATGGCCAAGTAGAAGCAATCTATCAGGGAAAATAATCAGGTTCAGAATTAGAAAGTTGTCTGAGGCTACCTATTTCCACAGGAAATGTGAAAGGGCATGCTGAGATTGTGCTTCAATAGGAAAGAAACCAATACTGCCAGGCCAAACTTAATCTTCCATAAAAAAAAAGTCAAATAAAGGCCAACAGTGATCTTCCTCTACTCTTTTCTATAGTAATACCCAATCCCTTTCCTACAATAAACCCAGGCCCCTGTTTTGAAATTAAAGATGACTTGCAGCTGCTGGGACAGCATAGTCAGAGCTAGATGTTTATGTGAGTCATCAAACGGGAGTGGGAATTCTCAGAAAGACTCACCTGACCCATGAGTTGCCTTGAAGACCCAGGTCTAAACCTCTTCACGCCAAATGCATGGACAGTGTTGTGCAGAAAAGCTCATTTCATGGAGGTCCTCGGAGTTCATGCTGCTGGGAGATTAATGGACTGCATGAACACAGCAATGAAGGAATTTGGGGAGCTGATGTTTAATCATTTTTCCCATTCCTGCCTTGGGTATATGACCCAGATCTGGGGAGACTCTTTTTCTTTTGTACCACTAAAGGAAATGTACATGTTTTAAAGCGCATATTTGGGCAGACAATATTTGCAGGACCCAAGGTATTTTGCAAAACAAGGTCCCAATCACCACCAGCAACATTGCCTGCCTGTTTTCAGGAGAACGCTACTCTAACGCCTTGCGAGATAGTATCAACTTTCCTCTTTTTAAACTAATTTCACAAGAAGAATTATGAAAGTCTTTTACTTCTGGGGGAACTGAGATGTAGAGAGATTCAGTGACTGTAAAGTCAGGGAAATGATGGAGTTACATCTCATGTGCAACCTTTATAATGTACAGCTTGGAAAGACTTCACTCATTCTTGTGTTGACCAGGAGCTGTGGGATTCCCTTTCTGTTGTGGGCAAAGCCAGGTCTGAACAGTAAATGATGCTGAACTCCCCTGGCACAAATGCACGAGCCGGTACCCTGTGGGGACTTCTGCCATGCTTCAATATTTGTCTTCATGAAGACATATACCTTGCAACCCGCTCTCCCATGTTTACTTGTCCTAACACCTTGTAGATGTTTCGGGCCACAACAGTGAGTCCTTTAGTGAAAAGTGGAGACAGGAAAGAAAGAGGAAGAAACACCAATTTGGTTTTCAGACGGAATTTTATCCAGTCCTTCTTTAAGGTGAGCCCTTCGTGTGGGGCCTGATGCACTACAAATGCACCTGCCTCCATATTTTTTCAGTAGGTTTTCAAAAACATGGGTATTACTTTAAAATCAAGGCAGTCACAGGCATGAGGTATCCTGAGCATGGCAGATGAGAATCAGATTTGTTGCTTTGTTTTATGTGCTGATTTGAGAGCTGATTTTTTCTGAAAGGGAGGGCAGGTTTGGAAATGGTTATTTCCTCTCCTTGAAGCATCCCTAAAGCGCGACAGAGCAGATGGGGCTGCGAGGTGCATCTTGTACACAGGTATAACTAACAGACAAAAAGCTCCTTATACTCAAGACAACAGAAACGCACTGAATATCCTTGTTACTTGCACACTGGAGCAAATTTGTTGCTGCCCCATGCATGCTGAATTCACATATTCCTTTCCTCCTTGGCCCTGTGGCTTTGCTGTGCTGGTGGCAGGTCACCTCCCCAAGGAGCGAGGTCTCCCACATCCCACCTTGGATGCTCTCAAACAGAAGTGGCAGTGAGCCTGATAGCCAAGAGATTAGTGCATGTGGGAGGTAAAAACCTTCGTGAAGAGCATGCTTGATATATTGAACACTATCCACTCCCTGTTTTGAATAACAATTTGATTATTCATAGCTGCATTGGGAAGAGAAGAATGCTTCTAATCCTGTTTAACCCTCTTTGGTTTTTGAATTATTTTCCTAAGCTTTTAGGATAATGAAAAGGCATTACTGTCATCTGGCACCGTTTCTTTTCTACCACATCGCAGCCTCCCAGCCCCGGTGACCTCTGATGCAGCTGAGCATCCCCCGCGACGCTGGAGACCCCAGGAACCTGCATGGTGGTAGGTGCTGCTTGCACAGGATAAAGAGCCAATCCCTCCCACAACATTGCGTGCTTCAAGCTGTAATTTCCTTGAACTTTGTGACCCTTTGTTAGCTACAATTAAATCCAATTAAAAAAAAGAAAACACAACACCCCCCCAAAAAAAAAAAACCAAAAACAACACTAGAGTTTGGAAGATTCTTCCCCCCGATTTTTCCTAGGATTTGGCATTCACAGTTCTTTGGTCCTTGTGAGCTGCTCTCCTGTGTCTGCTTTGCTTAAGCAGGGTGGGAAAATATGTGTGTGCATGTGTATATGTGTGCGTGTCTAAATAGGCAGGCTTCTCTGGGAATTTTAATTGATGAAATAGCCTGGTCTTTCTCTCCTGGCTGGGGACAACATCTGTGCTTGGCTTGACAGCAGTCAGTGCTTCCCAACCTACATGGGTGTCGTGGGACTGCTTTGCAAAATGCTGGGTTTCAAGCTGGGCTCTTGGTGATTTTTCTTTTGTTTTAGGAAAGGTAAGTGGCTCATCACTGGGATCTGCCACTGCACTGTTTCCTTCTCCCTGAGACCACCCAGTAGCGTTGTGCTTTCCCTCTCCCCCAAGGAAAATTAAAAACCAGTTGAAATCGAACAGGCTGCACCAGCTTTCTTCTAGCTGCCGTGGCTGAGTAAATAATTTACTTTGTCAGCAGGAGACACCATTGTGCCCCCAATCAATAAGGCTGACATAGGCGAGCATCCCTTCTTATTAAATACTCCTCATCTGCTGAATTTGAGTCACAACTCTATTTTACAAACACACATCATATACATGGATACATTAACAGTCAATACCTTTCCCCTGTTGTTTGTTAGGTAGATTGGGAGACACCAGGGAGTTTTAAATTTTATTCCCAGCCAGGGAGGGATTTTAATGTCATTACTCACACTGAGATCTTCTCCGCTCTACAAATAGGCCATTGATTTTAATGGGGCAACTTGTAGCATGAGGCATTATTTAGTGTGATTAAGAGTATTATAATTTGATGACTTCTGTTCGTTACCATTATGGGATGTGCAGGTAGCGACAGGATAACTGGTCGTTGGTTTCCCACTGAAACGAAGAAAACGTGTGTGATATGAGAAGTGCAATCTGTTCTCCAGCTCTGGGAGGTGTAACTGAAATGAAGGGGAAGATGGTGAGGATGGCATTTGCCTGTATTGTATGGCTGTTTCTGACTGTGGGTCAGCATTTTCAGTTTCCAGAGTTTTGGAAATTTCTGTTCTTCTTCCATATTTCTCTCTCCTGTAGGAAATTTCAAACAAAATGGACCAAGTTTGCTCATTCCGGGTTCAGCCATATTCCCCAGGGCTTTGGGACTCTTGGGGTACAATAAATCTCTCCCAGCTCTAAATGACCGAAATGAGCAGGTCCCCAGGGGTCCCTTGGTAGGGACCTCTCATGCAGCCATGCCCATCAGCTGGAGGCTGCGAGGAGCCCTGTCACCCTGAAAGCCCCTTCCTACCCCAGGCACCACGGAGTGGAGGGGAATTGGTGTCCCCCGTCCTGGATGGAGAGCGATCTCTTGCCCAGGGATGTCACACATCACGTGTTTGGGCTCTTCTTCAAGTCGCCCAAGCGCAGGGGACTGACAGAGACACTCGGACCTCCTCTTTTGCCCCCACTGCTCCCACCACCATGGTGTCTCCAGCACATCTGGGGACATCAGGAAACCCATATTCTATTTTGGTAGGATAGAAATAATTTTTTTGGTCAGTTTTTTTTCATCCACAGCATCATCATTCCCTGCACCAAGGAAAGCCGGCAGCATGGGTGAGCAGGGAAACGTACACATACCATTTTCAATGGCAGTTTTTGATGCAATTGCCCCGTGCTTACGGGTCAAAACCCATGGAGAAGATTAGTGTTGTGGCAGCAGGTGGCCTATTTCATTAGAAGAAGATTTTCTCCTAATAGGGAGAATGGACAAATCTATCTTTCTACATAAATCTGAGAGATTTACACAGTACCTTGACAAGTTCAATTCATTTGTCTATGTCTTAATCAACTGTTCAAAATACAGGAATTGAGGGCAATATCTATGGGCAACTTCATCTGTTTTTTCTCAAAGTGAGTTCTATTTTGAAATGTTTTCCCTGCTCCTCCTGCCTTTTATTGCCTTTTTACTGGCTAAGGTTTCTGATTTCGGTGAGAGCACCCACAGTGAATATTTTTACAGAAAGAACTAAGATGAGTCATTTATTCCATCCATACAAATGATGGTGAAAAAAATGGAACTTTCAGGGACTAATTACATAGAGATTTTTAAATCAAGGCTTCCAAATAGTATATAATAACTCATGTGGCTGCTAATATGACAAAAAAATCTGCTAGATAAAGAACAAAATAGAAGGACTGGGAATATTTAGGATAGTTTAATGATGAATTAAGGAATTATCATTGTTCTTCCTGGGGATTTTAATTTGAAGCAAAGAACATTAAATGCCCCTGTTTCTTGCCTCATTTAACACTACCAGGGGTAGTCTGCTCACTTGTTTTCTGGACATGTTCCCTGCAGTACAACCTATCATGTTAATTGTATTCTCACATTTTTATTACATTCCTTCCCCCTTCCCCCAGGACAAAAAAATGTCTCCTTTGGAGAGATCAGATGTTCTCCCCTGAGACACGTTCTCCCCAGCAGAGCTCTCACTGCAGAATGGCCCTCACCTGGCTACTGGGCTCCCCCAGGGCAGCCTCCCCAAAGACAACACAACGGGAAAAAATTATCACCAGTGAAAACTGTTTCCCTGACACCAGCAGCCAGTGCTACCTATGTGTGTATAGAGGCATACATGTTATAACTTGGTTTATTGTCCATAATTAAAGCAGGGGAGGGCCAGCCTAGCACATGCACCCATCCTCTCTGGGCAGCAGTATTTGCAGCAGCTGCTGGGTCAGGCATTGCAGATGCCTGGTTTCATCTCATCCCTGTTACCAGCCCAGTGTGTCTACCCTGGTGTCGCGCTGATGGGACGGCATTTTGGCACCTGCGGGACCGGCTCCTTGCACGCTGGCACACATCCACCGCCCCGTGCCCAGACAGCACCTGAAGCACTGTGAGACAAAGGGGCCATTCCCATGCAGTCACTAATAAGCAGTAAAGTCCGGTGGTGTCCTTCATGCCTCCCCAGGTTTGCTATCGGATTTAGAAGGTGTTGCTAATTTTACTACTAGCCTATACATCAGCCTGTGTTCTCTCAAACACTTCTTGATGGGCTTGGCTTGAATTTCTAATCCATAATGAAGTCTGGAGCTCAGCTAATTAAACATGAGCTGTGGTTTCATTTCAAATCTGTGCACAGGTTGTCCTCAGATGAACCACAATGAAGGCCCAGATTCAACACAACACTCAAACACATGCCTTGAAAGACCAAACTCGATGTGCATAAACATGCCCACAGAGGCCGTAGCTCTGCAGGGCAGAAGGACCGATCATTGCGAGCATCAGCTATTTATGCAACAGGATTTCTGATGGGCCAACATTATTTGGTCTGATCCTACAAGATTTGCTGGGATTTTCAAGGTTCTTCCTTGAATAAAAGGCAGCAAGAACAAAACATCTCCTCAAAGCCGCCTTGCATCCTGGCTGCTTCTTGCAAGTGAAGAGGGGCATTTCACTTACTAATTAAGGAGATAAGAGCATGCCCTTTCTCTCCTCTGAGGAAGCAGGCTCTGTGCGGGTTGCAAGGGGGTTGGCAGCTTGCTGGAGGTCACACGGTGGGTGTGGACCAGTGCACAGCTTTGAAGTGTTGGGTTGACGGTTGGACTTGATGATCTTAGAGGTCTTTTCCAACCTTTATGATTCTATGATTCTATGAATTCCTGCACGGCAATCCCTTGCTCGCTGCCCTCCTCTCTGGGTGGAAGAGACCATTGCTGTTGGGTGTTTCACCTCCCAGGACCCCCAATGGAGGGATGTGGTTGCTGGTGCCAGGGCAACTGTGGACCCTCTCCTCAGAGCCACTGTTTGTGCCGCCAGGGCTGTTGCAAAGCTCTTGCAACGAACCCAACCCAAGCAGGCAATTGCATCTCAGTGCAATTATAAAGAAATACAGTGCTTTCAGGCTTAGAGAAAGAGGTTGCGGGCATTAGTAGTGCAAAGTGAAAAGTGTTGTTCTCTTACTTGCTCTTCTCATTTCTGAAGCTTCAATCTGACTTGATTTATTCTGGCTACCTTGTGGCTCTTCTACGTTTAGAGAAACAGACTCCTTTTTAAAGTACTGTTCTAAAAGACGTTTTCATCTTTCTTGTCTAGATTGAATTGATATCACAGCTTGTTTGCCCCTGACTTCGGTAAACAAACAAATGCATTCTTCTGTTGTTAAATATTAAAAGAGTACCAAGTACAAAACAGATGATTAATGACTTGGATGCTTCCACCTGGCAAACCAAATTACTGAGAATATTGGACAGCACAAACTTCATAATAAATTGATTATTCCATCCCTGCTTAAATGTAGGATAGAAGGAAAACAAAACCAGATGACTGGTGAATGAACCATTCATGCATGGACTCACACCCTGAAACTTCTCTTAGATCATTTTATTGACCTGCTTGTAAAGCCCTGAATATTCCATTAGTGCCAAACATTGGAGGTGGGAATGGTCGGGGCGTAGTCGAGCCCCAATGCAGGCAGGTCCTGCAACAGATTGGATGAGCCTCTTTCCTTCATGAAGCCAGGAACGAAATTTCCCTTTATTTCAGCAAGACTAGTACTTGATTTTGACTCTTCCTCTGCAAGCACCTAATTGGATCCCTTGTCACACACTAGCCCCTGTTGTGCATGGGTAAATCCCTTATTTTAACTGATAACAAAACTCTATTCCTTGTTAAAGATGGGGGATAGTCTTTTTACAAACTGTTTTTCTGAAGGGCTAATGAAAGACCACCGGCACACTTTGCAAACATAGCTCACATTCAGTTTTATTTTGCCATTTTGGAATAGACCTGAGACCTTTCTGAACCAAAGTGAACCATGCCAGCCTCTGAGTGGGCACACGTTCAGCCTGACGTACATTTAGTTCTGTATGAGCTTTTGCTATTTTTGCTATTTGTATTTGCTATTTTGCTATAAGGCCAAGGGCAAGGTCCTGCACATGGGTCGGGGCAATCCCAAGCACAAATACAGGCTGGGCAGAGAATGGATTGAGAGCAGCCCTGAGGAGAAGGCCTTGGGGGGGTTGGTTGATGAGAACCTCGACATGACCCAGCAATGTGCGCTTGCAGCCCAGAAAGCCAACCGTGTCCTGGGCTGCATCAAAAGCAGCATGACCAGCAGGTCGAGGGAGGTGATTCTGCCCCTCTACTCACTCTCGTGAGACCCCACCTGCAGTACTGTGTCCAGCTCTGGGGTCCTCAGCACAGGACAGACATGGACCTGTTGGAGCAGGTCCAGAGGAGGGCCACAAAAATGGCCAGAGGGCTGGAGCACCTCTCCTATGGTGACTACTTAAAGGGGGCTCATAAGAAAGACGGGGACAGACTTTTTAGTAGGGCCTGTTGCGATAGGACAAGGAGTAATAGTTTTAAACTAAAAGAGGGCAGATTTAGATCAGATATAAGGAAGAAATTCTTCACTATGAGGGTGGTGAGGCACTGGAACAGGTTGCCCAGAGAAGTTGTGGATGCCCCATCCCCGGAACCGTTCAAGGCCAGGTTGGACGGGGCTTTGAGCAACCTGGTCTAGTGGAAAGTGTCCCTGCCCATGGCAGGGGGGTTGGAACTAGATGGTCTTTAAAGGTCCCTTCCAACCCAAACCATTCTATGATTCTATGATTCTAAATGCTGAACGCTGAGATGACACGTACCAGGGGAATACCAGGTTTCCCCCCTCCCCCCCCATCTGATTTGCAAAACCTCCAGAAATCTTTTTTTTTTTTTTTCATTTCAAAATAAAATGACTCAGAAAGAAATTTCAGAATGACTCTTTTTAATGTGCTGCTCAGCATCCTGCCCACACAGATGGACTCTTCTCCCTGGCAAAAAAAAAAAAAAGGGCTTCTCATCGCTGTTTGACTTCTGTTCACCAGCTACAAAAAGGGCTGGAGAGGACAAACGTCATCCCTGTTCACATCTGATGGTGGGACTGTGGGATTGGGGCAGTTCCAGGCACTGCACGCATAAATTCAGGTGTAACGGGTGAGAAATGGTTGTGTTGCTTTTCCAGTGTTGCTCCTGAGACTCCCTTCCCCAAGTACCTGGTACCCTCAGTGTCTGGTGTGATCACTGTATGACCAAGGGGTTTTTCCAGAGACACAGCACCTCTGGCTGTTTTCTTCCTCTAAGAGGCAGCTTTGAAATAGTAAGAGATGCAGAGAAGTGGTGAATACCAATTTACAGGTTCTTATCTTTTAAACAGATGAGTCATTTATATATTTTGGTAATTAATTCATCCACATTAACAGCAGGCTTAGCTGCCTGTAACCAGCCTACCCCTAGCAAGGGAGATCTAACGGGGTTACAAGGCACTTAAAGATGAAGCTCTGAATGAGAGAAGGAGAAAAACAAACATCTTCTGTTCTGTTTAAAGGAAAGATTATTCAGAAAAAGAAAAAAAAAAACCTGTGAAAGGCTTTAAAAAAATACTCTTTCTCTTTTCCTCCCTTCAAAAATGAAGTTTTTATTGCTTTTTGTGGTCAAGCCTAAGGCAGGTTTTGCTATTTGAAAACAAACTGTGATCAGCCTCCAGCAAATACAACTTGCAATCTCTGGTTTCTTCAAGCCAGCTATGATTTTTTGCCTTTGTAAATATTTATTTCTCCTAACCAAGCAAGAAATCCAGTAGGATTCATTTGATTAACCACACATTTCTGTACAACCCACTGCAGAAAGTCAAGGAGAATTTGTAACCAGACACAGGACGGAAAAGGGGCTCAGATCGCTCAGAGGAGTGAGGCTGGTGGGATTTTATCCTGTGTCTCACCTTGCTTTGTCCTATGTGGGTACCTTTTTAAATCCTTAGGCGAGTGAAGCTCCTGTCCCTTTGGGACTGTAAGTGACATTTCATATTTATCGTATGTGCAGGAGGCTGCTCTGTGTCGTTCCAAAAAGCTTTCTCCAGCTAGGGAATGAGGTTTGACTCCACTGTCACAATAAATGTTTGCCAGCTCCCCGGTGCTAAGGAGCACAGCCAGGCAAGTCTCTTGGAGAGCATTAAAGTACCAGACAAGAGCAAGTGGAGGACGCAGTCAGGACAGTGGGAAAGGATGTGCTTCTAAATGTGGTTTGTTAAATCCATCACTCCAAAGCAACAATAAATGTGGAATTTCAATGGGGTAGATGAGGCTATAGGCTTACTCCATGCAGTTTTTCATGGTTAGGACCCTGTGGACCCCAGGACAGCACCCAGATGTGTCAGGTCTAGCAAGCACACGTCTGTGCATGAGGGCTTCCACCAAGCACAGAGCTGGACCTTTTTCTCCATTTGTGGGTCTGCAGGCTGTGCACACAGGCCGTGTTCAGAGAAACTCTGATTTCCACCAGCACTGGATCAGGCCCCAGTGCAATTCCAGCGAAACCTGTAAGCAGCAGCCAGTCCCTCCCATGGGCACCCACGTGAACGCAGAGGAGGGGCAGGTGGTCCCAGTGTGCCCGGAGCCAGCAGTGGAGAGTCATCTCCGACAGTTAGAGGTCAGGTTGTGCCAAGAAAATCTGTTCTCTCTCCTGTTCTTTGCAGATTCATAAGAGTTCCTGCTCATAACAGCTGGTTGCCTTGAAAAGCCAGTTAAGTGGTGTGTCAGCTGCAACCACACAATCCTGCCAGGCATGCTGGCTTGACCGGTGACCTTGGCTACATCTGAGCCTGACAGCACACTGCCCATTCAGGCCTGACATCCATGCACTGCGCTTGAGTTTCGCAAAGTACCACCGTTATCCTGCCTTACCTTTCCAGAAGGCAGATGAATAAGAAGGTGGAGAGAGCTCATATCTCCTACGGTAGACCAAAATGCCTTTTTCTTGGTGCGTAGACCTTGCCATACCAAGGAGCAACTCTGGAGAGAGGCAAAAGGCACAGCCCGCTTCCCCAAACACATGAGCCAGCTTGGATATGGTTTGCAAATAGTTCAAAAGGAGGAAGTGTAATCCAGTGGTGAGCTTCTGCCTTACTTCTTCTTGTCCCTGATTCCTAGGAGCCCACTGAGTGCTATAGAGATGCCCACGCCAGTGGGGACCCACGCTGACTCCATCCGTCAATTAGCATCTCACACCACGCTCTCCTAGTTTGACTTCTGAGGTTATCCCAGTCAGGTTGTGTTACAGGCAGATCAGCTCAAACTTACCAAAATAACTTCTCGTTTGCCAGTTCAGGGCAATTACTTTGCCACTTGGGCAAAATGATGCCCCAGTTTTGTGTTGCATTGAAACAGCTCCTTAGGCAGGCTTGGTTGAATGGTTCTGGCCAGCTGTTTTAAGACCAAAATGAAACCTTCCTTAAAGAAGGTAGGTCCTACATAAAGTCTCAAAAATTTGTTCTTTTAAGATCTTCAGACTCTCCTAGAAGCTCAGCTGAATGTCAAACCAAAACAGGAAATATTAAGAACAAGAAATGTGCAGCATGCTCTGTAAGTCAACAAGATTGCTGCACCTTAGCACTTCTGCACAGCAGGTCTTGCTCATCTGCTCTGCTCTTTCCTCAAAGACATACTTTGCACTTTGCACATCCTCCATTAGCCGAGCAAGCACGATCTTTGTTATAGCACCTCTGACACCCTCCGTTCTGCTTCAGCTACTCCCGGTGCTATGTTTGTTCCACCACTTGCTTCATTAATGATTTTATGCCAATTACTATGGCACACCATACTCCTGGTGACTGTTTCTCATCGCTTTCTATTCACAGTGGCTGTAGGCTCGTGAAACATGGTGTCTGTGGACCTGCTGGAGGTGAGGCACAGCGAGGGGAGAGCAGGGGACTGAAGCAGGCCGTTTCACTCTGTAAATCAAAATCTAATAAAAATGGACAAAATCTCTAATTGCATTTTGCACAGGCTTTTTTTTTTCATGACCACAGTCAATATTATGACAATAAAGTTGATCCCAGAATAAACCTGGATTATCACATGTTTGGTTTGTTTGATAAATGAATCATCAACCCATTGATAATCCCAGCAGTACACTTAGATTTGTGCAGTACTGCAAACAAAATGGGAAGTTCAATGTTTATTTGGATAAATGCCCATTAATTTTCTTTACTTTTCTTCTCCTTCAAAGACTTCTCCAGCCAACTCTTACAAAATCAAAGCACTTTCCTCTTTCTTTCCTTCATACACAGTTCAATGCATTTGCTAATATATGGCTGCTAGAGCTGAGTTAATTTTAAACAGAAAGCCCTGTAATGATGTAGGTCATTCGGTCACCCACAAAGATCATCTCTACTGGCTCAGCTACATCTTGTACATGCTGATGAGAGCTCCAGATCACATACTGGCTGAGATCCTCTGGCACCACACAGCTCTCAGACAGCAAAGGGGCCCCACTCTCTGGCTTCGTTAGTAATTAAAAGCAGTGTATGTGTTTGAGGCTAGGAGCGAGGCACTCCACCCTGGACCAAGCTGCCATTATGGCTTGGTGCAACACCACACAAAAGGCACCTGACTTGGTGCAAGGCAAGAGCCAGACACCCAGGGCAGGGGCTTTTTAGGTGGGGATGGAGGTGCAGGGAGGCTCAGGCAGGGTGGCCGGAGGGAATTGCGATTGCCGGTGCTGCAGGCGGCAGACAGGTGCACGAAGGCTTGCTCGGTCTCTGCAAGGGAAACCAGGACAGCCACCGCCACGTTTGAAACTGATCCTCATTTCTGATGCAGAGAGGCTGAGCCATTGCCCTGTCTATCACTGCTAAATCAAATGTAGCTAATTCTCCTGCAGCAGCAAAACTTGGAGAGGAAAAAACCCCAGTGGTCTCATTTACGGTTGCAACCAGATTGCAAAGGTTGAGGGAGAATTTGGGGGCCCTACATGTTCTGTTCCCCCTTGTCACGTGCCAAGCTGTAACCTTGCGACAAACACTATCTGCCTGAAACAGAAACACAGATGATTGCTGTGAAATTCTTTGAAGGGAAGAAGAGTTAAGATAATTATATTTTTTTTTGCAGTCTTTCAACAGTTCCTCTGTAATCACGGGAATTGCTTAACCACACACCGACTTGCTTTGCAAATGTATAGCTGCTATCTGACACCCCTGAGAGCTGTTACGGCAGCGTTCAAGGGGGCAGGCAAAACATTGCAAGCTGGTGGCTGAGCTCGGCTCCCTGATGTGGGGATGCTGAGCCACTACAATGCCGAAGCCAGCAGGAGGGAGACAGGGAGAGAGCCTAGATCCAGCTGTGCTCACTGTCGCTGCAAAGGTTCCCCTTGCAGGCCCTGGGGCAGCGCCGTCCACCCGCTGTGACAGAAGGGCGTGCGGACCAAAGATGTGTCCCCTACATCGCCTGTCATCCCACGGGTCAAGAGCCAGAAGTCCCTCCTGCCATCCATCACCACGACCCTGTGATGGCACCGGCAAAGCTTGGGAAGGCTCCCCTGAAGAAAAGCAAGGGAGTAAATAGCCTCAGGAAGGTAAAGCACTGAAGTACCCACCGCACTGAAAGGTTTTACCTCTACCAAGAAGCACAAGCGTTTCTCAGTAGCTTCTGCAGTAGTTGTAATAGTTTCTGAAATACTTTCTGCAGTAGTCCGAATAGTTTGTGCAATAGTGGCAGCAGCACATCAGGGCAGGGGAGGAGCTGGGAGAAGCATCTCCTTTGCACTCACACCCCGACTGGAGAAGCGCAGGCAGGCTTGCTGTGTAGTCTCCCCGCTCAACCACGGGGATGATGCCACAGAGACTCCTCAGTCCCATAATGGTCCCAGAGCACCAAGCTTCAGCTTGGCTGGGCTCTGCCATCCTGCCTCAAAACCGCCAGCTAATCTTCGTGCTCTGGTACAACCTTTACACTGGCCCCTGCCTCACCCTGCAGATGGTCCCCTGGAAGTGAGTAGGACAACCTGGATTTCCAGGGGAAGCTGAAGGGTTGTCTCCTCTCCGATGTTACACAACACATGGATACGTGTCCGGAGGAGCGTACAGGCGTCGGGAGGATGACTGACTGCCCCATCACGATAGAGGGCTGTCCTGCCACCAGATGACTCCTATGAGGCATGCACCATTTCCACCTTTTAATTTTGTTTCTTAAGCAATTGCCCATTTGGAGGCGAATATTTCAATCTGCGTCTTTTTGTAATGGAATTGAATTTGCAGTTTGATGGTGGCTATAGATCAATACATACTTTCCCTGAAAGCAGCAAGAGTTTGCCTGTGAAAGGTAACGAGATTAGTTAAGAAGTTAAATTCCATTACATCTGGAATTGTGGCAAATCGTTTGTGCCATGGTCTCTTGATTAGCCTTATTACTCAAACTGCCACAACCCATAGCCAAGTTCTCTTTGCAATGTCTATTAAGGCAGGTCTTCCTCCAGCGGCACAGTGCAACTGTCCTCCCTCTCAGCCCTGCCTTGAAGAAGCCTGCCAAGAAGTTGGTGCAACCCTGGCACAGGTTGCCCAGAGAGGTGGTAGATGCCCCGTCCCTGGAAACATTTAAGGTCAGGTTGGACGGGGCTCTGAGCAACCTGGTCTGGTTGAAGATGTCCCTGCTCATGGCAGGGGGTTGGACTGGACGGCCTCTAAAGGTCCCTTCCAACAAAAACTATTCTATGATTCTATGATTCTATGATTCTAAGATGCCACTCCTCTTTGTGAGCAGAGGGAACACGCTCTCCACGCCCTGCCCTGCAGAACATGATGTTCTTCTAGATGGGTTCAGACCAGTTTGTGGTCCACATGGAGTTTCTTCTGCCAGTGGCAGTGAATAGGCCCAAGGTTGCTTTACTAGCTCTAATGCCAGATTTTGTTTGAACTGAGCTTGTTCTTTCAAACATTTCTCCTAACATTAAGAAATAAAGCAGATAAAAAGGGTAAAGGGGATGCCAGGCTGACCCCATCGCTCCTAAAGTCAACACAAGTAATTCCATCAGCTTCCTTGGGCTCTCCAGGTTTCCCAGAAGTTATGCTGAAATATCTTTTAAGTGATTTAGGAACCTATATCCTTCTGTTCAGTAGCTGACAGTGAGGCACCTACATCTCACTAGGTTTGGTGGTACTTTAGAGGTGTCTGTGCTCCCTTTGGAGAATGTGGTATGGACTTTGTTTAAGCACGTTCCCTTACGTGGCAACTTCTCCGTGGCTCTTTGCTTGTTGTCTCTCTCTGTTTTCTCTGCTGTTTCCCAATAGCAGTTTGCTTTGCTCTTTTCAGCCAACAAAATCATGTGCCGCGCAACACACAGCTGGCAGGGAGGCCGGTCACCCCACTGCGGCTCCCTAGCAGCCAGCTCATCTTATCCGTGATCACCAGCAGCTCTGACCCACGGATTTGTCCTGCCACGGAAAGGTAGAGCCACTTCTGGCTTACAGCCCATGGTGAGCAGCTTTCTCCATTATAAACCACTCAGGGGGGCATGTAAGCGAGCTGGCAGGGCAAGGAGGCAGCGTGATGGATAACCGAGCAGCGGTAAGATCACACCATTAGTGATCTCAGGCTCTTTTGACATGGTGAGCTGACATCTCCGTAAATACTGCTCGGGCTGGTGCCCAGGGCTCTGTGTTTCCCACACACAGGAACCAGACCTACAAGTACTTTTAGACTAAAGTCATTGCATGCATGTGGGTTTGCTGGAGCCAAAGAGCCCTTGAGTTCTGCCCAAAATTTCAGAGGTCAGTAAGTGGAAGCTCTGAGAGAAGTCAAGTTAAAAAAGAAAAAAAGAAAAAAAACCAACTCAAATTGTTCAAGAGCTGCTTCTGTTCCATAGCTGTGACATGTACCTGGTACACGGGATGCTGAATAATACAAATCCTTATCTTGCAGAGGAGCAAAACCAAAAGGAGGTGGTTTTGGGGACTGATGTTGCCAGGTTGCTCTGGAGCCTGCAATGAGATTCGGCTTCTCAGGATGGCTGGCAATCCCCTGTTCCAGGCACTCAGGCTAATTTTCTGAGGTCTCTGGTTCGCTGCTTAAATTAGCAGGTTTAGGAAACAGCACAAACCCAGAAATCTGGCCCAGGGGGCAGTTTTTATTTCATTCTGTTCTGAAAAATGAAGTCTATGTTTTTTCCCCCATACTGAGTATTTGAGGCTGTGTTGCTCTGATGTTAGTATAAAATAATTGTAAACCTGTTTCCCGTTACACTGATAGTATTGAAACAAAGCGCTTCTCTGCTGCTGAACCAAACGTTTTCTCCCTCATAGAAAAGCCTGGCAGTTGATGCAATCCCACATTCGGTTTAGTTTTTGAGGGCTCAGAAGAGGAGGGTCAATGTTCAGGGAGAGACGTGGGACCACGTCTGGCTGAGCTGAGCCAGGCGGTGCGATAACGGATAAATAGCATCCATCAGAGCAAGGAGAGCCCCCCATGACTTTTTGCAAGCTTTCCACAAATTATGGACACAAAACTCATGCTAAAGCTCATGACGTCTTCAGTTATTGAAAATAACCCGAAAAAAGCCAAAACCACACTGGACAAATCCCCAGCCACTGTTTAAACCTGTCTTCAGGCATCTGTGTAACAACCTGCTTTTGACAGGCGCCATCAGTGACATTCCCCACCAACTTCAGAGCGGGCTGGAGCTGTTCAGTGGCTTTAATATTCAGGTATTTAATGAGATGCCCAATTAAGCTGAACCATAGCCATTTGTGCTGCCATTTATTACAGAAACCCAAGAGAGTTAAGTGACTGACTCATTAGGATTTCGACATATAGATCCTTAGTGTTTTTAAAAAATAAAAAAAGGAGAAAACTTCTTTACACTGTTCTGATGGAGAACAGAGGATTAAAAAGGGTAGAACAGAAAGGTTGAGTGTAGTGCAGCATTTCATGCAGAGCAAAGGAGGTGAGGCAAGGACTGTTTCACAGGCGAGGACATGCAAGACGTGTGAAAATTTTGGCCTCTGCAATTTGCATCTCCCCAGACAGAGCCAGCTGCCATTTCAAGTTTCAAAGAAAAATTAACAGGATCAAAACTCGCTTCGCTAAATCTCAGCTGGTTCAGAAATGTTCCCACGAACTTGAAAACAAGCTGGCACCACAGGGGCTCGTGCTGTGCAATGGAAGCTTTGCATAGCTATAGCAAATGTAGTGTTGAGTCAGAAATATGGTGGCTTTGCCCTTTTTTTGTGGGGTAGCAATGAACGCTGAGCACGGTGGGACTGCACGGTCCTTTCTGCCCAGTGCAATTTCACATAAGTTAGCAAACAAAGTACAAGTTGTCTGGCCAATATACATTATATATCTATCTATATCTATATTCTGGCTGCTCTCTCATGCCAAAATGTGCCCCGAGCAGCGGGAGCGGAGGACTGCCCCCGGCTTTGCTCACTGGCACTGTGCCTCTGCTCCCACAGCATTTGGGATGTTTAGGGCACGACACGCTGTGCAGATGAAGGTCTTCGCTCTCACCTGCATAAATCAAAGCTGCTACTTGGCGCTTGGACCAAAATAACTTCACTGACAGGAGAATGTGATTTGAACAATTTTGAGAAAGACTACCAGCCGGACTGCCTTGGTGGATTGCTTTCAGGTGTGCAAGGTACCAGACCTGGGTATGCCACTTGCATCTGTTTTGTGGTTGTCTAGGTATTCAGGTTTTTATTTCACATGTTGATATTTCCTAGTTTGTTTTTTTTTTCCTCTGTTCTGTTGCAAAGCTGAGAACTTCTAGTGGTTTTATCTTTTTTTTTAGGTGAAGTGATAAAAATTTTCTGTAAAATCACCTGTCTGGGTTTAGAGAAAGTTATTTCAAATGCAGCAGCGGCTAAGGAAGCAAAATAATGTTCCATGACATTTCTGATGAACAGGGACCGTACTGATGTGCCACGTGTACCCTGCCAGGTTCACTGCCGAGTCTATGAAAACAAATGCTGATTGGGGCACTGCAGTAGGAAGACCAACAAGAAATGTTGACTTGACTTCAACCCTCCAACCAAAGCTAAAAACCCTGCAAACTGTGAAAGTTAACTGCAAATTCTGCCGTGCAGGTCTATATCACAGCGTACTTTCAACTGTGCTTTCATGGGTGTCGTGTGAGCACCACCAATTTCATGTGTGATTGGTTTTTGGAAATGTGTTGAACAGAATCCATTTTCAGAGCTCATTTATTCATGATGAGGTTCATGTCACAAAACGCCAATAATCTGTTTTGAATTATAAAGGCTAAATCTCCCAGTACGCTTGTTATTCCAGGTAGAACAGACCTAGTGAGAGCATCTTGCTGAGCTTTTTCCCTCCCAGACATTGTTTTCCTCCCTCCTAACCCAGTAAATCATCTGTCGTGATCTTAAACCACTTCCTGGGCTTAGAGTTATAATCTTTTATTGAGTGAAACACTGCTAACGGTTCTTAGCACAGTAATAAATATGTGCTTTCTGGATTGGCTCTAATTTATTGCAGAAAGTATAAACCTCAGGTCACCAACAAAATCTCAAATCTGTGTGCAGTTATTGGGTTTTTTATGTTAATACTCAAAAATATTAATATGGGCAGGGTATTGTGGGGACAGAAATGACTTCTGTTCAAGTACAAGTAAAGAGATATTTTTAAAATGTATAATATAATACAATTAAGTTATTACTATTTAAATATAATTTGAAGTCCAGCTGTGTGCATTCAGGCTATTATGTTGCCAGTGCCCATAGCTGGCTCCTCTGCAGAAGGTTGCTCAGAACGATGCAATCCCGCTCACTTCCCCACAGTTGTTTGACACTATATCTTAAATAATCTAAATGCTTAAATACGCTAAGTCTAAATTAAATAATCAGATTAAAAGAATCTAACTATTTATACCTGTTCTATTTATACTAATAAGACTTTAAAAAAAAGTTCAAAACCCCCCTAACTATGGAAAAAGCGAGAGGGCCATCTCAGCACATACATGCAATGTTTCCTACCCTCCTGCCCTCCATCGTTAAGCAAAAGCAGTGGCAGTAAAATTCATCATTATATATATTTCAAAAAGTTTGATTAGGAGAGTGAGAAAAGCTCAGGAAGTTATTTACAACTATATATGTGCTACGTGCATGGTACTACTATTTCAGGCTTTTTGATTTCTTAGCATCAGCTCCAAACATCAGTTCATCCAAAGTCATTTCCATCTGCAAAGACCAAATTGAGAAGTTCCCCAAAGCGCTATATTTGCGTGCATCCACAGCTTCAGAACTGTAACATTGCCCCAGGATCTCTACAATCTCTGCAAATGATGCAGAAGAATTTCCAGAGGTCCCTAAGCAAGGTCAGATCTCCCCAGGCGGCAATGTGGGGACGGTTTTATCAGACCAATGGGCCAGATGCCTCTGGGGAAGGAAGGAAGAAACCCCTTGGGGGATAGTGATGGAATAAGTGCCCCACATGTGTTTTTTCCTTTTTTTTTTTTTTTGTTTGTTTTTTTCCAGATCTCTTCATTCCTTTCAGGCTGTCTCATAAAGACACCGTGCAGCCCCACCTGCAAAGTGTTCCTGACATGGACGATGTGGCTGCTGGAGAAGGTCTCCTGCTGCTGCAATCTCTCGCAGCTGGCAGGAGTGAGTGATGTGGCATTATTTCCCCATCTTCTGGAAAATAAGATTTACCTCTGGGCAGAAGCACAGATCTGAGTTCTGTCTTCCCAGGGCATTTCATAAGGCATCAGACAATGTTAAATCTCAGGGCTATTTAAGCAAATACCAGAGTAATAATTGCTGGCAATTCCCTGACAGCTTGCAGCAAGCTTCCCGTGAAGTTCTGCAGTAAAGCAAACATCTGACGCACAGAAAACATGACAAAAACACTGTATTTATGATGCCATATTTTTCTCTTTCTTGCTCTTACTTAAATGTAATGAATAAATGGATTTAAATAAGTTTTCCAGTATAACACTGGATGTTATAAGCTAGATGTCTCAGCTTATTTAAGTATTTATTTTAGCATGAACCTGCTGTACAGGTGAGGTTGCCTGCTCCGGCCAGGAACGGGGAAAAAAGATGTCTCAGCCTTTTCCAAACCTTATTAACAAATAGTCTGAGATGTTTCCAGCTGGTGACATGTCTGCGGATTGGAAAATTCTACTGCTCATGAGAATAAAATGCAGCATAGAGTGAGGGCTGGGGCTGTCTGCAATCAACCAGAGAAATGCATTGTGTTGCAGAGGAAAATGTGGCAATAAATCTCATAATAAAATATTTTCAAGAGCACCCAACAGGCAGCCTTGTCCCCCCAAATCCTCCTGCCCTGTGGCCGGGAGAGCGGCCGGGCTCTGGCTGCACCACCTGCTTGCTCCAGCTGTAGCAGGACTAAAATTAGCTCTGCAATAAACCCTGATCCATCCGGGAATTTAAATGTCATTCACTAAGTGCTCTGATCCTTGTGCATGCCTGAGCTCTCTGTCTAGCGGGGATTCAGTTGTTTAGGTAAAACTGGCTGTATCCACCTGTGTGGCAATATTTACTTACAAATGTCACTAACAACTTGTTAAGAGTTTTTAGTCATGTATATGGGAAATGCCAGCAGCCTCCTGAAGTCTCTAGTGCACACCTCAAGAATAAAATCTACAATCAACTGAAACCGACGGAATATGAAAAGCTAGCAGAAAGCAGCATCACCCTTCTCTGAAGGCCACAAAAGAGTTTGCATCATCCTCCTTACCAGGAAGACCCAAAATGTGTCCTGTAGATGAACTTCAGTCCACGAAGCTTGCACATTCACACCCCAAGTGTTCAAACAGAAGCAGCCTGGAGCGAACGGGAGCCCTGGCAAGGCAGGGAGCTCCCCAAGAGCTGTTACACACAACAATACATGAAAACATCTCTTTTCTCCATAAAGACATGCTTGTGGGGACATGAAAAGTAATTATGGCATTATTATTCTCTAATTAGCGGGACATCAACTAACATTGCTGTCAGAAAGGACATCGGAAGCATGGATATAAAGGTGTATGCTCAGCACTGCTGCTACTGTAGAAAAGGTCTTCTTTAAAAAAAAAAAGAATCTGAAACTGAGAATCCAAAGGAGAAGGAACACATCCATTTGACAGATGAGACCCATGGCATCCCAGAAAAGAGATACCCACAATTATGATTTTAGTGGATGCAAAGTTGTTTCACATAGCTGAGATTTAAAAGAAGCCCTGAAAAGGCATGCCAGATCTGGAGGCCTCTCTGGAGATGCTCTGCTCTGCTCCACTGCAAGACTGGGATTTTCCCTTCCAAAAGAGAAAGCTTTCTGAAACCTGGGTCGTGCCCTGCATTGTCCTCGGACTGCCCCTGGCCATGCAGGACACGCTCCCCAGTGCAGCTCCCCACCAGTGCAGGTACATGGCCCCGTGCTCTGGACTCTGGCATGGACCCAGCTCTGTCTGGGCTTTGCATTTCCAGCCCCTTTCCTCACTTTTTCAGTGCAAACTGAGTATTGGGGGCTTTGCATGGAGCAGCAACGTCTACTATTCAGTCTTCACGTGGGGTTTTCCTTCCTATCACACCTCACAAGACAACAGGGAGGCTGGCTGTACTGCAGCTTCCAGCTCTAGGGTTAGATTTCTATGCAGGAAAAGGGGAAAAAGAAAAATACTGATGGCATAGTAAATTACCTTTCTATGTTTAAAGTAATGGTGCTGTCTTCCCTTCTGTGTTATAAATCATAATTTCTCTTCCAATCTGACCATACTTCGTGTGTTTCATATCATCACAGGTACCCACTGGACTACAAGTCTGTGGGACCTGTGGTTTGTGAGACATCACCCTCTTCCTGCAGAGACATCCCGTTGTGTCTAACCAGCGCAGGTGGAAGACTGAGCCATCTGGTGCTTAGACCAAGCACACGTACACGCTTCCTGTCCTCCACCAGTTTTAGGGTTCACTGCATCACATCCTAATTTGGAAACCACGATGAAGACACCTCCGAGGCTGCACAGGCCATTATAATGTGAAACCACTGATGAAACTCCCTGTAGATAGTTTCCTCTGCAAAGGACGTCAGTCGTAGAGCAGTGGAGCCCATGCATCTTCCAGCAGTACATGGAGCAAGTGGATGCTATTGAAGCCCTGGTGATGTAACCCACGGCTCAAGTGAAATGCATTTTTGGTTGATCAGGGTATGTCTGAAGGGAAGCATTGCTCATTGATTTCTCCAGGGGGGAGCTGGCAATTTTAAACCTCTTTTTTGTTCTTTTTGAAGTGTCAGACAACATTTTTGGCCAGTCCCAAGGTGTAACCAGGGCAGGAAAAGTTTTATTAAATGTCCCCTTTATTTCTTGTAGCTTGGCTCCAAAATCCCCAGCTAGCAACTTATTTCTAAAGCACAACAATGATCTGCTGCTTTCAAGCCATGCCGGGGAGATGAACGTATGAATGTATCATTGCTGCCGTAACAGTTGGACTCTATCAGCTGCCTAAGGAAAGACAAAGGGGCCATCTCAGGGTTTGAGAAGTACATATATTTCCTCTCATTATGAATTGTATCAGAGTGCACCAGGAGGCTTTACAATGCAGAAAATCACTTCTGTACTTTTTTCATTCTGAAGAGAAAAGCTCCAGCCTCACAGCTGCCTTGTTGGGAGGGTGTGACTGGGCACGGGAGATGTGTCCCGCCAAGCCCTCCAAACTGAGAAAAGCAGAGGGATGCTTTTGTTACTATTTGTTTTCTTCTGAGTCACCAGGATAGCAATTTAACTGAGCTTCCCCAGAAGGGGTTAAAGATGTACCTTGTATTTGACCAGGCAAGCTCGGATGGAGGCAGGCACTCTTTCTGCTTTCACATTACCTTTTTCTTTTTCAAACTTTATTTATTATTATTGTTCCAGCCCCCAGACCTGCAAAAATCCACAGAATGAGATTTCAATATGCAATTCTAAAACTGCCTGGCAGCCAGAGCCGGCACGAGCTCATCATGCCATGTGAAGTGAAGGAGAGGTGCTGTCACAGCACCCAGAACAAAAACCACTCAGCGATGGAAAATAATTCCACCAGTGCAAAGCTGGTGACTGCTTTCAATCGCAGCTTGCAACATGCGGCGTCCCAATCTCTCTCAGCTGCAGCACAACAGAAATGTGTATTGCAATCTCCTCCTAGGAATAAAAATATCCTGCATTATAATCTGTTCATCCTCACTTTTCATCCCTCGATTTAGGAAAGCAAAATAAAGCAAACACATTTTAAACAAATGAACAAAATTACTCACCCAGTAACCTGAGTTTAATCTGGAAAATTACTATTCTGGGATCTGAAACAGAATTAAGGCAAAACACAGGAACCTTTAGACAAGAGGACTTTAAAAAGCCATCTCTTAGAAGCAGGACTGCAGACTGGGATCCAGCTGCCAGCAGGACAGAGAGAAACAGGTCCATTGGTATGTACAGGCTTTTTATAATCACATTCTGAGTACCAGGTGAAACAAAAACAGAAGCAAAGGTTATAAAAAACCCCAGGAAAGCAGGTGCACAAGGTAAACCGTCAGCTGGGACAGCTGCTTTGGGATAACCATCAGCAGTGGAAACTTGCACCATCTTCAGACATCTGCTCTATTGCACACTTTTTGGTTCCAGACCAAGGGCTGAAGCCACCCTTCTCAATATTTGAGTTGCTTATTGATATTTTAAATGCTCCTAAAAAAACAAGTAATGAAATTTAACCCTGACCTTTCTTTATTTTTTGGTGATCCTAACATCTTAGAGAAGAAAAGAAAGAAAAAAGCCAGGCATGCACATTTGCATGTGCAATTATGCCCCCTAATTTGCTGCTGTAATTATGATGAGAGCACATTAAAATCATGTAATTGCATGCGTAATGGATAATTAGGCATGTGTGTGGATACAATCTGATAGCTTGCACATTTAACTGTGGCAGTAGTGTAAATATTTTGCACAAAAGTTTTCACAGGCTTAACTAGCTTTGCTAGTACAAGCGTCCTTGGTGTCCTACATGACACCACTGTATAGACAGCAGCTATTGCATAGATATTCTTTCACAAGGAAATGAAGTGCTACATTTTCCCCATGCAAAAGCCTACCCCTGTGGAAGGAAGGCCAATCATTTTGTCTTTTCTTGGAAATAGTGCGGCTAAAGTGAATTATGGTGGATTTGTTCATTCAGCTGTGGGCAGTGCAGGGCGATTTCTGACTGTTGTCATCACATGCGGGTAAGTGCTAGCAAATACCAACAATAAAAGGTTATTTACCAGCATGAAACATGATTTGTAGAGCCTGTTTCTCCTGTTTATTTATTCTGGAGGATTATCAAGTCCGCATTATCTGTTGTTTATCTGTAATTGGGCCAAAGCAAGGTTTGCTTCATTCATGTTCTTGTTCCACCCATTTTTCAAAGTGTCACCTTAATCTTTGGTAATTATTGAGTACTTCACAGATCAAGTCAGTTTTGAAACCCATTAAAAATCCAATTAATGCAAAACTTGAGACTTCCTCTCTTGCTGTGGGACTGCCTCAAGCCCTAGTTCTGCTTGCATGTGAAGTGTTTTTGCCTTTGACTTAATGTACTGCAAGGATCGCTTGTTTATGGAATGGCTTGTCAGCTCCTGCTGCATAGCTGTGATACTAATTGGTTGCTTGAATTTCATAAGCTTTCTAAGCAAAGATGTGGGATGTTCTAGTTCAGCCAAGTCTGATAAACTTTTAACTTAGTTCACAACTATCTGCTTCTGCCTCTGGCAGTCACACTGCCGAGCAAGGTCTCCCGTGGCCATACGCTCCGACCTGGATCACTCTCTTTGCCCACAGAAAACTGTGGTCCCAGTGAAATTCATCTTCCACTTCAACTCCGTCATGGCTGGATGACATCTATCTATCCAAAGGCCCCAGACACTCTTTCTCACAGCACTAAGCATAGCAAGTGCAGAGCTTACTGACCAACCCATGACTTTGGTGTTCATGAGCTGAGAGCTGGCTCCTCTTTGCAATTGCTTTCCCTACCTCTCTGACCTGTCCAGGAGCAGCAAGCTCACCTTATCCCCTCTCCAGCTCTCTGTCCAACCTTCACTCCTTTCTTGGCCACCACCTTGAAACACAAATATTCTGTTGTCCCTGCCTCTCCAGAAAGTTTTGCCCTTGCTCTGGCCAAAACTCTGAGGCTCGTAGCCAGTTTATTTCCAGGAGACCACAATCAGCAGGGTTCAAAATAAAGAGTTGGTCCCTCCTAGCACTTGGGACAAGCCCGTCCAACTCCTGCTCCCCAACTGAAGGGGAGTTTTGAAGGGGAATTTGGCTTATCGCCTGTTCAGTCTGACCCTGCTCGGAGAAGGGTGCGGATGGCTTTTCTCTGCAGTGAAGGTAACACCGCCTCTCACGCACTTGGTAGACATTACAGGGAGCTTCTTCACAGCCAGACTGAGCAACGACCACAGTCTTAGCTGCGACTGAGCTGCCTTTACTCGTCAGAGTAAGGCAATAAATGGCTTTGGGAAGTCTTAGTCTCTTCTGCAGCCAGGTTGAGGGCAAAGACAATTAGCCCTCAGAGAATGACTTAACCTGAACCTGCTCATTAGCTTTGTCATTGTCATGAACAGAGCAGGTCACAGCACTATTGTTAGGATAGGCTGACCCCCGCTCACTGCCCCACGAGCTCCCAGGGAGCAGATGAGTTGGTTACTGCATGCTGAGATGTGGCACAATAGCTTGTCTCAATTCTCTCATCAAACTTCGCAGAGTGCAAAGATTTCAAGGGAAATAAAACATATGAATCCAAACAGAAGACACAGTGAAAAGACAGAATTATAAAGGTTGTAGAAACAGCTGTTTAATCACTTGGTATTGCTGTGATTTTTTGTAATGCCAACTATAGCAACTAATTTTGTCATTACACTTCTCATCATCACTTTAAATAACCTACTTTATAGAACAACGGGATTAATTAATCCCATTAGTTCAGATTTGCTGGAAGACCTTAATGAATTGTCATCTAGGATTTATGTCCTCCTCATCCTAAGAGCCAGTGCAAGGATTGGGAATACGGGAAATTTCTTCAGCGGGCACTTGGTGTCCCCTCTTTCCTGACAGTAGATGGCTTTTCTGTGAAAATGACAGCTCTGCTCTTGGTAAGGGGGTCTCAGTCCCTGCACTCATGTCCCAGGGTGGCATGACCCCTTGGGCCACCCTGGTGGTGAACGGTACCAATTTGTGTCAGGAGAGATTCAGTGGTAGTGAGAAACCATGAGAAGGCTTTGAGAGAGGACCGTCTGGTCCATGAGACGGGAGAAGAAATGACAGAAGTGAGCAGGGAGGAGCACGGGAGGACCATTAGGGGTTCCTCCGACCTCCAAAAATATGTGGCATCACTTTACTGCTGGAAGCACAACAGTAACAGTCTGTGATGACAACCTCTCTGAGATGAGATTACCGAAACAGGTCTGCATCTCCAACATCTGCCAGCAGCCTTACCTGACGGGAGTCTGATCTTGCATGCGGCAGCGCGCGACCTTCCGCCGTGGCAGGTTGCAGCCCAGTCGCTGCGTTCCGTCGGACTTCCCTGCCGGCCAGCTACGGGGTGTGCTACTTCATGGCACCTGGATCCAGAGTGAATGACTCACAAAACTGCAGCAAAAAGAGGAGTGAAGGCCCTTAGGGATGGAACGGGCAGATGGGAAAAAGCGTCAGGAAAAACTCTGAGCATCTGGCTGTGGCTTTACATCTGTCATGGGAGGTTTGTTACCTTTCAGAGAGACATGTCTTAAACAGTTTTCCATAGGACTCATCAGCTCCCTTTCAGTTAACACAACAATTGGTGCCTCGGTCCTGGCACTTCACATTTATCTTGTGACGTTTCCTCGTGCTTGAGCAGCGCTGGAGCGAGCCGCATCGCAGAGGTTTCACATATTGGGGCACCATCTAAAGGGCAGCCGTTGTTCACATAAATATTCCAAAGGAATCTGTATTTACACAGTGGAGGAAGAGGAAAACACAGCCTCCTTGCAGAACTTGCTGGACTTGGCACACTTGTTTAAGCAAAGCTTCTTTTACCAGTATTGAATTAAAGCGTCTCTTTAGCAGCCTCAGCGAAGGGGTTTCTTTCCTCGTGCTCTGTGACTGGCATTACGTTGTATTTAACATTTGCATTTTCTTGTTTAGATTCATACCTCTGAATGACCCCAGCCCATGGAGGGGAACATTGCAGTTACCCTCAGGTGAAGGCGAGCAAATTAGTGCGAAGGGAGAAGTGAGAAGCTTTCAGGGGAAATAGCTAGACCTCCCAGGTTGGATTATCACTTTACCTGGGATCAGACATTGTCAATTTGTCAAGAACTAGAAAGTTAACAATAGTGAATTGATCCCTCAGAGGATTAGTTTAATCCCACTGTGATAATCAATATAATAAGCACTTATTAGCTTTCTATTCAAGCTGATGTCTCTCTCCAGAAGAGCACACAAATCTCAAATAGCAAGGGAGCCTGCTGATCTCCACCACCGGCAGCAGGGGCTGGGAGAGGAGGAGGAGAGCGGGACAAGGCGAGGAAGGGAGCTCAGCAGGAGCACACAGAAGGACTCATTCTGTTCCGCAACCCTGACCTGCCCCAAAAAATGGTTTTATTTCAGGAAAGTCACACATAGACACCGCCCCCCACCCAAAAGCAAGTCAGAAAGAATATATTTCTAGCAGAAATGTAATTTTTAAAAAATTGCTGCCTTTGTTAGCATAGACGATATTGTCTTGGGTCACGTCCATGTGTTTGGTGTCACAGCAAACTTACTGAACTGGCTCGTGCTCACAGGCCATCTGCTGAGGTCCTAATCTGTAAAAATCCTTTACTCATTTCATCCCATTTCCTCCTCTTTAGCTTTTCCCAGGGCTTTAGTCCCGCAGCTGTAAATAAACTTTCCACCAATGTCCCTACCCAAAGAGGCACTGGAAGGCTGGCAAGGAAGATTTCTTTCCTTATTCTCGGCACTCAGCAATATCAGCCCATATTCAGTCTTGGACCACACCTTGGGGTTGGGTTGCAGTAGATTTGTAAGGAGGTTTGGATACATGGGCTCAGAAAACGCATCTTCCTTCTTTCCCTATCATCAGCTTCACCTGAACAGCTTTAAAAAACGATGCAATTTCAAAGGAAAGCCACGCATGTTCTTTTTTGTGATGCAAAAGGATAAAGCCCTGGAATACAAAATCGGAAATGCAGTTACACTGAGAAAGTGTAGAAATGAGTGAATGTAGACTTAAACTATTCTGACATCAGCCTAGCTTTTAAAAGTCACTTAATGTCCTCCTGGGGCAGTCTCTTAATCACAGTAGGCTAATGGGCAGTTCAGAAATAGGTGCCATCTCAGATGTTGCCTTTCAGAAGAGTCCTAGTTTTCAGGTCCTCCCTGACCCATGGTTTATACCAGAAGGATGCATCAGAGCAGCACTTGGGAACCAGCATTCATTCCAGTGAACTAATTAATTTAATCAGAGCTCTCACCTTCTTTTCACCTTACTTACTAATTTCAGTGAAACATATTGCTTCTTTCAGAGGTTTGTGAGAATATAAATAAAACATTGCTTTAGACTGTTTACGCCTGTCTTGCCTTTTGAAATGCACTAGTCCAGTGATACGTTGATTTTTCTCACTAGACTCATTCCTCATCTGGAGAGTTAATTGAATTGCCATTTTATCTGATTTCATCCTTCCCAGAAAGCATGCCTTGCACTGTTACAATTTTCATGGCTTCATTACAACTTACATGTTTATGAGTGTGGAAAGTATTAGCAGCTCCTTTTTTTATACCCACACTATTCAGGCTATGAAGAGGAGTTTACATTCTTTGCTGCAGAGCAATGATACTGGCGACTGCCAGCACCTAGAGTGTCTCCCCTCCTTATTGTCCCAATTGCTTGTTGTATCATAATTTAAATAGGCTGGGAAACTCTACAGACAGCTCCTGTCTAACATTATCTCCTTGTAGAGTACCAAGCTCAGAATCACCTCAGGGCACCAATGTAGAGTAGATAATAAATGCCAATAAACCCCAGTCTGCTCCCAGATCAGGACCCCTGTGGCTCTGTCGAGGCAGGACTGCCCTTTCCCTGTACATTATTCAAAGCAGCACTCATGCTTAGTACAGCAGTGTCTATGGACCAAACAAGTACTGCTCTTTGCAGGACCAAGCCATTGCAGACAGGTACCAAGAAGTGGGTTTTGTAGAGCTCCAGGGTTCTTCTGACTCTGTGTACATGAAACATCCATCATGACAGAGGGAAGTGCTATAAGGGTTTGTTTGGTTCAGCAAAGCCGAAGGAGGATGAGAAAGTTCTTAACTTAGGAGCTGGGAGATGAAAAATGGAAGTGGAAGATTCAAGCTTAATGTATGGAAAAGATTTTCCAAGGCTCTTAGATAGACCTGCTTTCATAAGAAAGGCAGTGGAGATCACATTTTTTGGGATGCTCTCAGTCACGGTGTACTGAGCTTATAAAGATTTACTCTGCAAATGATTAATGCAACTGAACAATCCATTTGGAAACCAAAGGGAGTAATATCACTCCATTGTGTGTAAGTGGTTGTTGAAAACCAGACCTTAGTCCTGTTGACATGATCCAGGAAATCAGAGTGGAGATAGGGCATGGACATACTCTAAAAAGATAGGGAGAGATTAGGGAGAGGGTGATGCTCTCTGCCCAGCCTGATTAGGACACATCGCTGAATCCAGGTACCGCTGGGCTCTGGAAGGGACTGAATGATGCTGACAGAGCAACCTGAACATCTTTCTAACTTTCTTATTTTCCTTTGACTACAATAATTCTCACAGAGCATAAGTACAAGTGTGTCAGAAAACAGACTATTTCAGCTGATTTCCAGGATGAAGAGTTGCTCAGCTACCATGGTGTTGTATCCCAAAGGTGTAGAGGGAATGAAACAGGTTGCAATCAATCAGTCCAAAATACTTCACCTGGAAAAGGCATATAAATTGGCGTTATCAGCAACAGTGCTATATTCTTTAGTGTGGGGCTCAAGATCTTTTTCATTTGTCCTGGCAAGTTAAAAAGAGCTTTAGAACAAAATTATGTTGGGGGCCTGCTCCCAAAAAAATGGTTTTGAGGCATTCAAAAGTCTGGAAAGATAGACCTGAACATAAGCAGGGCTTTTAACTGGGTATCAAGTGGTCGGGCCATACCCAGCAGTGGTGTGCTCTGAGACAGATGGAATGGATAAAGGCTGAAAGGCAGACTGCAGCCCTACTCTATGTAATTTTTCCAGGTCCCTCCCAGTCTATGATGCTCCGATAAGTTGAAAGCAGTAAGTATGCAGCACAGCTCAAAGATAAAGAAAGTCTCACTAGCCATACCTACATATAGGATCACTTACGAGTGCCTAAAGCAGTTGTGAACATTACCATGAGAAATATCACTCACGCTGGGTAATGTGTGAGTCTGGTTGCTATAAGGATATGCCGTCCTATCACAGTGCATCTTGGAACAGATCCCTCAACCTTCTTCACTGTATTACTTGAGCATTTTGGTGTTACTACCTGCAGTCGCCGTGCCGTGCAGGGCACAGCCCTCCTCATGCTGCCCTGCGTGGCCAGGGATGCAGCCGGGCTGTCCCAGCTGCTGCCTGCACACTGGAGGCAGGCAGGAGACAGGCAGAGTGAAGCATCGTTTCATTGTGCCAGCTTCATGGATGGTGTTCTTTCAAGCACTGTAGAGTTACACGCCTGCCCTTCATAATAAAATCCACCTCTGGCTGCACAAAACCTCCTCCCACGGCAAAAGCGAGGCTGAACCAATCCCCCGTGTGCAGGATTCGTGGAGAGCTCAGTGAGGCGGTGGCATCCTGCTGCTCCCCCCGGATGGGTGGGTTGCAGTGCTCCTGCCTGCCCGGTGCCCTGGCTGCCAGGGTTCAGCCCATTTCCCTGCATTTGGCTTCTGTCCTCTGTTTACATGTTGGTGGCTCTTTGTTACTCAGGTGTCAAGAGAGCTTGTTGCCGCTGGAATACACCAATCTAGTCTTCCCACTAACAAACAAACACCACCACGGCTCCAGCTGAGAGACTGCCTACCTTCTGCTTTGAACACCAAAAAGAATGAAGGTCAAATCCCGATCCCCATGTACTACAGACCTTGAAATGCTCACTGCTTTCCTGCAGGCTATGCAAACCTTTGATCCTGTGGTCACCCAGAGACTCATTTGGCCCCAGCGCAAGCTGTGAGAGCCTCCGTACTGCTCCAGGCAGAAGCAGCTGGAAGGGTCCTGGGTGGCTGCACTGGCACCGGGACAGCGGGAGTGCAGCGTGCCCGTGAATGGCTCTTTACAGCTCCTGGCAAGACTTTCTCGTGCTTCCCACCTGAAGATGGCTTGGAATAGCATGCAGGGAGAGCAAGTGCCCCACCTGGGATTGGTAGGACATAAATGCAATTTTCAGTTGCCTCTAAGTGGGCTGTTGATCTCTTTTTCCATTATTTACAGCTTCATGTCAGTCCCAGGCAGTTGGTGGGCTCCTCTAACCTATCTGCATCACCAGCGAAAGGCAATTTTGAGGAGGACTAAGGAAGAAAGCTTCCAGGAAGCTTGAACTGGACATACCCTCAGCCTCTGTCACCACATTTATATGGGATTTCCCGGGAGCTGTGAAGCGTGCCTTGTGTTGCATATTGGCAGCTACAGGTGGCCCGCTCCTGGAAAGTCAAGACTTTACCAGGCTTGTACCGCTCCTTGTGCAGGAGGTCCCAGGGCATCCCAGGCATGTTAGCCGTGCCACACACGCACTTGGGTGTGCATCTGCATATGCAGGGTGAAGATATTCACTCACTCTGACGCAGCTGCAGCTACAGGATAATCAGAAAATGAGGACAAATACCTAGAGCTCTCCATGGCATTTGCACAAGATTTCTGGCAGGAAAAAGAGGTCACACCTTGGAAAACCCGCTCGCATGGCTGTCTTAGCTGCAACTATATTGCTGCAGCTGCAGGGGTCGCCAGCATGATGCAGAGGGAATTACACGGCCCCTAACATTGTCTCATTGTGTGTGGCTGAAAAATTCATTGGTGTTCATTACTGGTCCTCTCCCCCTCTTCTCTCTTCCCCCAGCCCTCAGTTTCTGAATGAGGTTACCCTTACTCAGCCCTTTACTCCATGCCCATCACAAAGGGCAGTCCAAGTACTCGGGAGCTGTGAACTAAAGCTATATCTTTCACAAGACACATTTACATCTGATGCTCAAAGCGACACAATCCAGAGGCAGGCTCTAATCCCCATCCATTATTCTGCATTTTCACAGTTGTTCCTCAAAGGGAAGCAGTTTATTACAGAATCGGCACTGTACTTGCATACGTATGGTTGTGAGACCTGGGGAGCTGCGGGTCAGCCAAGCACCATTGCTCGGCAGAAGCAGCTGCTCTGTCCATCTGAATCTGAAGGAAGAGCTGAGACCGAGGCATGTAGCCCTGTCCTGGCAGGCTGTTGCATCACATCATCTTGTAGCTCTTTCCATCTCCAACATCCACAGGTCTTCAAAGGTGGAGATTTCTCCTGGTGCTCAACAGAAGAGGAATGCACGTGCCTCAAGGGAATGGATATGTTTTGCCTTCACTGCAAAAAAAGCTTTTTCTGCTAATATAATGGAAACAGATGTTTTTGTCATAGGACCATGGGAACGCCATCCATTAGAAGCTCTCAATGAACACCCATGCCCAATGCACAGCCAATGGTGATGCCAAGATCTGCAACCATGGTATTTTCTCATAGGCCAGACACTGATTTGTTATGTTCAGTAAGCAATACAAAATGAACATAAGCTGTTTGAAACCCCCCTGCAGACATCCTTTCAAACTGGAGTGAGTCCTTGCACAGCAGCCTCCATGGTTGCAGTGAAGCGGGTGTTGGACTCTTCTCCCTAGAAACTAGTGATAGGACGAGAGGGAATGGCCTCAAGTTGCATCAGGGGAGGCTTAGACTGGACATCAGGAAGAATTTCTTTACCGAAAGAGTGGTCAGGCATTGGAACAGGCTGCCCAGAGAGGTGGTGGAGTTGTCAGCCCTGGAGGCGTTCAAAAAAGGTGTAGACGTGGCACTCCAGGGCCTGGTTTAGGAGGCATGGTGGTGTTAGTTGATGGTTGGACTTGATGATCTTAGAGATCTTTTCCAACCTTAATGATTCTATGATTCTATGAAGCCCAATCTCTCTCAGCTCCTGGGCTGGTGCAGCACGGCATCATGTCGAGGCAGTGCTTGGCACCTTCCCGAGCTGGCACAAGTGGTGCTCCGGGTGAGAAGGATGTGTGCCCCAAGTGCAAGGACTTCTCAGAAAACCCTCTGGAGAATGACCTGCCATGGCAATGACTTATTGATTTTTAAGGTCAGTAGAAACTGCTCTGATCAGCCGGTCTTGCCTATTATCTATATCAAATGTATCTGTTACCATGTGCTTGCACTACTCAAATCCTAACCTGTGGTTCAGCAGTATGAGGTCTTTAAGGGGCGGCACCTAAATGCCAAGTAAAAATTGTAAAACTTTATGATTTACCATGATTCTAGGAAAACTGTTCCAACAGCTGATTCCCTCTTAAAAAAAGAGCAACGTCTGTGCCCTGTTTCTACTCTGAATTTCTTTGTCAAGCTTCAGCTTCCAGCTGTTGATGGGTGTTTTTTCCCCTACCTTTTTTTGCAGAATTTAAAGCGACTCTCACAATAATCTTTCCTTGTAGGAATCTCTGGACTGTGTTCAAGTCAACTCTTAACCTTTCTTTTGTTAAGCTGAACAGACTGAGCCACTCTGGACTCTCACTGCAAGGCTAGCTGCAATGAAGCATTAGGACATGATTATTTTGAAGCTTTCTGTAAATAAGTGTCTCCCTTGGGATTAAGGAGTGGGCATGAGGCAGGCAGAGGGTCTAAAGTGGCACCTTTCTGGCTCAGCCCTAATTTCTGCAGTGAGTGATCAGGCATACTGCCAGCATTTAAAGCACCGTCTGTTTAAGGAAAATAACATTAATGGAGGAGGTGTTCACCACAGGAATGACATGATTACTTGACTGCTGTTAATGAGGGCTGAGGAGCAAACTGCAGCCAGATACTGGATGAAAATGTTGCTGCTCCCTGAAGCCGAGACAGGGAGCTCTGAGATCAAGTTCAAATAGCTCACAGAGAGTCTCCCCTCTGCAGCAAGAAAACATCAGAGCCAGAAAGCTTTAGGACACTGCCAGAAAGCCATGGGCTTCAATCCTACCTAAAGCACATCAAAGACCATCAACGCCTTTAGTTGACTTCAGACGCTCAGCCACAGGACACACAACATACCTGTCTGGGGACCAGGCTGTGCTCTAGGTCTGCTTTTCCCATATCGGGATGAGAATAAAGCCATTGAGCGCACAGAGGGACCACCCCTGTGCCCACAGCTTAGAGCAAGGGATGGATCTGCCATCAGTGGAGAAATTCTAGGTTTTGCCCCAGGGATTTGGAAGATGAAGGACTTGGGCTAAAGCAGACTTTATATTATAGTATATTATATTAGACATATAGAAGAAAGTTTTTATGATGAGGGTGGTGCAACCCTGGCACAGGTTGCCCAGAGAGGTGGTAGATGCCCCATCCCTGGAAACATTCAAGGTCAGGCTGGACGGGGCTCTGAGCAACCTGGTCTAGTTGAAGACGTCCCTGCTCATGGCAGGGGGCTTGGACTAGATGGCCTTTAAATGTCCGTTCCAACCCAAGCCATTCTACGATTCCATGATTTTGTAACATCACAGAATAAATAAGAAGGCGTGTGAAAGACAAATAGTGCGACACTTTGCAATACCAGAGTCAATCTTATAAAACGTCTTAGTATGAGGTTGTATGTGGAAGACAAACAATTTTAAAGAAACATCTTCAGTTACTATTACTTAATCTGAAATCAATACATTGCTTACATGAAATAGAATTAAAGACTACTTTACAGTTGTCTGATTTCATTCCTCAATAATAAAAATTGATCCACCTTTCTTTGAAAGTATGGGAAAAAAACCAGCACAACTTACTTTTCAGCAACACTTGTGTAAAACCTTTACCTGAAATATCACAAAATATCTATTAATAGTAATTAATTCTACTAAAATACATCGTCCTCTAAGGCACTGTAATGCACATTAGCAGGCAGCTCCTGCCCTTGGGATTTCACTTTTCAAAAACGATGAGGGAGAACATTAGCTGAACATGAGCATCCTCTCTACTGCCTCACTGAGAAACTGAGGCATGGATTCAGGGCATGGCCATGCTCATTCAGGAAATCCGTGGTAGAGTAAAACTCAACCCCAGACCCACAGTGATTTCCAGCAAGGTGAGGACTATCCTAATAGCTGTTAAGGCTGGTGGAAAAACTGTATTCCTGAGGCTAGTTAAAACTTCTCAATTTAAATGACAGTAAATGAGTGCCTGTCTCTTGGATAAGCCATTTGTTGGATAAGAATCCTGAAAAAGCTCATGAACTTTATTCTGGACTTTCAATGTCAGTAAATATCTCAAGGCTGCTCTCTGGGTAAGTCAATGGGAAATGTAAATGCAACATCACAAAGATAATTCTGAATCAGACCATCCACATGGGGAGATTAATGAGCTTAGTCTTCATGCTTTGGGCTACTCTTCCTGCTTTGGGTTTCTACACCTCTGCTTTCTTGAGTGTTCCTCTGCAGAGAAGCTGACACTGAGCTTTGCTACACATGCTGGGCAGTGGGCAGCAGGATGGAGGATCTGAAATCTTGATTAGGCAAATTGCTGGGTGTTCCACTAATGTTACTCTCACATGGCAGTGCTTGAGTTCTCCACAGCTCTCACTTGCTGATAAGAAAACACTGAAAACATAGAATCATAGAATCATTAAGGTTGGAAAGACCTCTAAGATCATCAAGTCCAACCATCAACTAACACCACCATGCCTCCTAAACCAGGCCCTGGAGTGCCACGTCTACACCTTTTTTGAACGCCTCCAGGGATGATGACTCCACCACCTCTCTGGGCAGCCTGTTCCAATGCCTAACCACTCTTTCGGTAAAGAAATTCTTCCTGATGTCCAGTCTAAGCCTCCCCTGATGCAACTTGAGGCCATTCCCTCTCATCCTATCGCTAGTTTCTTGGGAGAAGAGTCCAACACCCGCTTCACTACAACCTCCTTTCAGGTAGTTGTAGAGAGCGAGAAGGTCTCCCCTCAGCCTCCTCTTCTCCAGGCTNCGGCTCATGTTCAGCCGGCTGTCGACCAGCACCCCCAGGTCCTTTTCTGCCGGGCAGCTTTCCAGCCACTCTTCCCCAGCCTGTAGCGTTGCACGGGGTTGTTGTGACCCAAGTGCAGGACCCGGCACTTGGCCTTGTTAAACCTCATACAGTTGGCCTCGGCCCATCGATCCAGCCTGTCCAGATCCCTCTGCAGGGCCTTCCTTCCCTCGAGCAGATCGACACTCCCGCCCAGCTTGGTGTCATCTGCAAACTTGCTGAGGGTGCGCTCAATCCCCTCACCCAGATCATTGATAAAGATACACTTATAAAACACACTTTGAATAGGAAAAAGTGGCAATTTAGATTCTTGCTCTTTCTGCTCTTTGCAGGCTATGCCATAGAGGCAACTAAACAGTCAAGGCTGTGACTGAAAGTGGCACAGTAGATGTGCATCCTGAAAAGCAGCGAGTCCAGCTACTTCTGTGCTTGAGTTGTGCTATAATTGATGGGTAAGTGTGAAACATGTACACGTTTAGCTGGGAAGGGGCAGAGGGGTGTGCTTACGACACGGCGTCGGAGGTGATTGAAGCAGGCAGAAGAGCCTTGTTCAATTAGAAGTGGTACCTCTGACTTGGCCTATACCAGGGACAGAGAAGGCACCACAAAGCACAGCTCTGCGGCGGGGAGACATGCCCCCGGCTGACAGCACGTGCAAAACGGCTGGAGCCAGGGGCAGGCTCAGCACTTAGGTGAAGTAACTAATTAAGCAGTGATGAACAGCATGACAGACCTGTGAGGAAGGGAAGATAACCAGTGTGGAAATATCTGATAAATGGGAGGAAACGTGACCATGAAAGATCTACCCTGGTGCCACCAGCAGCGCTTGACAGCGATGCCAGGGAAGGTGGCAGAGCCCCGAGGACAAAGTCAGCACCATCCACCCAGAGCCACCAGACACGGACCCGGTGTGCCGAGACCAGACCACGCAGCTGTGGTATGAGACGTGCCTTTAGTCCCTGCGGTGGAGAACTCACAACCTCCAGCAGAAAGTAACATAAATACGTTGGATCGATTTCCTTGAACTAGCATAAATCTATGAAGTCAGAAAAGCCACACTGATTTACTTCCTGTGAGGAAATGGCCAATAAAGATGATGTTTAATCACTGTCTCTCTCCTTCCACGACACATGAATCATTCTCTGTTGCCCTCACACTGCACCCAACAGCTTGGGCTTGTCCACAGCCCCTTGCAGGAGCCCAGACACGAGGAAGAGAAATGTCAGCATTGCCCCCATTGCTGCTGATCTGCTCCAGAGGGCGACTTCCCTCGGGATGGGTCTCATTTTACACTGTAATTTGGCTTTAACCTCCCACCCATACTCATTGCTTTCCCTTTTCTGCTGTCTTAACACCTTTCTAACCCAAAGCCAGGAGCCCCCAAGGCCAGCTGCAGCGTGGCTGAGAGAGGGGCTGTCAGCCAAGGATCAGGTTCATATAATGGGAAAAACAGAGTGAGATGCTGGACCCTCGGAGGAGTCCAATTGCTGGAGCCCCCACGGGTGTCTCCTTCTTCTCCCATGTCTCCATCCATGCAGGGAGGCTCTCAGCTGAGCCCGATCACTGAGGAGGGGGCTGCAGGGGCCCTCCAAGGGCTTTGCATTCCCCCGATGGCCTCATTTTTGAGCCTGTGTCCATTGCTCACATTGGGCTTGGGGCAGACGAGCTCCTGCTTCAGCTGCCAGCACAACTCCATGAGTCCTCCTCAGGGGTGTTTGCACCCAGTTAGGCCATTTTCAAGACTCCCAATGTTTGCCTAAAAGAGAACAGAGCCTGTCATCTGAAAGAGCATTCGAACAAGTCTCTTCTTGATTTGGTCTGGTTGTGTCTGATGGGGAGTTTGGATGGGCAGCTATGGCCATCACCCCTGGGACTGAGAACTCCGTGCGGAAAAGGAAAGGAAAAAAGTCAGCACAGGACCCTGAGATCCCACAGAAACCTTACTCCATGTCTGTTCTCCTTTTTTGTATCAAACACAAAAGCAATCTTCCCTTTCAAAAACAGTCCTCTGTCTCCTAGACTGTTTAGCTGTTTGGCGTCACACTCCGACTCTGGAGTTTCCTTGTGCACAACCTTGACTTCACCCGGTTGAACATATGTTACTAAACTGAGCTAATTAACCCCAAATAAACTCTTATTGAAAACAAAGCTGTTCCTAGTTTTCAGAGGAGGCTACCAAGTCAAGGAGCAGATTATACCTGTGTTGAAACAGCAGACAAGTTTTGAACAAGTTTCTTTTTACAAAGTGACACCTTAAACCACCCAGTGGAAAGGGGCACACCAGAACACCACTGAGTTTTGACAACATAAATGAGAGATAAAATGCATTAGTTTAGCAATCCTCCAGGGCCATACCTTCTTATGCCACCAAACAGTCATGTTCAATCAAGAGTCCATAGTCTCGGCCCACTTTTTGTAATATCTTCATGAACTAAGGCACTTCATGTAGTGTGGTGCGCTGTGTTTTCACATACACTATACCCCTAGCTATAGCTTTGACCAACTACATGGCAGTAATAAATACAGAGCTGTGTCTTACCTGTATTTCACACTAGGATAGCTAACGCTCCTCGGTGCCCGATAGTGAAGGCTTGTCTCTTTTGGGCTGTGCAAAAATGCCTCTGGGAAGAGGTACAAAAGCTAAAAATTGCGTTGTCTTCACTAGAATCTTAACTGGGGTAAAGTCAAGAGCACTATATTCATAGTAAAGACAAGTCCTTCATCATCTGCTTGTAGCGTGGTACTTACAACATCAAGAGGCAACAGCATTGGAAATTGGTGCAATCAGTTCCCAGAACACAAGCCTTAACACAGTAAAGGGGAATAACAATAACACAAAAATAAATTGCTACAGTTACAGCTGTTTTATTTCTCTCATATTGGTAGGAATTTAATATCCCACTAGAGCTATTTAGTTGTTTGTTTTAAAGTTAACTTTGTCCTTTAGGAAAGAAATTGTGAAGAAACTGTGTGGATTTGTTGAATATCAGAGAAACATAAATCTTCCCTACTTAAGCAGACAGTCAATGGTCCCTGCTTCTCCTGCAACCAGCACAGAGGCTGTCTTGAGGAGCGTTACTCATGCCGTCTCATGTACTATACTTAAATGAAGGAAAAAACCAAACCCTCCTGTGGGAAAGCTGTCCCAAGTGCAATGCTGTTGTCCAGTGTACAAAGCAAGAACCAGATACTGGGATGCTGCTACTCCTACTTGCAGGATGAGGAGCTCCGAGTTGTGGTGGAACAGAGCTGTCCCATCTGAGCACCCCAGGTACCCCACGTACCTGTTGGTGAGAGGCTCTGCAGGACACACATCACCCTGGGAACAGCAGCTATGTTCTCAGACCAAAGGTCCAGCTAATCCAGTGTCCTGGCCCTCATGGTGGCCAAAAGGGCATGTCTGGGGAAGAGTGTAAACACAGGGAAAATACATGTTAACCTTGCCTGGGTACTCCATCCTCCAGCCATTTGCAACTCAGGAACTGAACAAGAGGTAGTGTCTGTGTAGCTAGTGACTCTCAGTGAATTTCTGCTCCATCAGTTAGACCGGTCTCCCCCCGAAGCTGGGTAGTCTCCTTCTGGAGCTCCAAACACTGGCAGAAATCCATTTCTCTTATTGGCTTTTCCAGAAAACCTGTCTCTCCTTGGTAGACCTCCAGCATGAGCCAAAGGAGGTTGGACTCTGTGCTTCGGACAAGCACATTTAAGGGAAAAAATAATGTAAATTTTATCATATGAAGGAAATCAGCATTATGGAAAAAATACCCAGTGGAATACAGTCTGAGTGGCTCTCACCCACAGGTGCCCTTTATTTTCACATGAGCTCAGGGTATTGATCCTTACAACAAATTCTTCCTGCCATTTGGGACTGCATTAGGTGGTGCTTGACCAAACTGCCCCTGCTGCCTCAAAAAGATAAAGGTCTTGAGAGGTTGGCAGGCCTGATGGGAAAGCATTGGACAAAGACTTGGGCTCTGATGCTGGCTGTGCTTGTGGGCAAGTCACTTCACTTCTGTGCCTTTCTTTCCCTTCCTCGCCTTTGTTCATCTTGCGTGTCCTGAAAGTGAGCACTCACGGCAGGGTAGCCTCTCGCTAAGGACTTGCCCTCGGATCATCTCTGCCCCATATTTGTGGGTTTAGAGGAGTCTGTGCACCTCAAGGCCCTCTGTTCCCACCTTCCCTCCACTTTGCTCATTCCCAAATGCCGTGAGAAGAAAATGATGCCGTGCTGTGGTACCGCTTCACAGATCCCAACGCCGATTCGGGTCTGTCTTTAGCTTTGCAGAAATACTTTCAAGAACAAGTAGCCAGAACCTCAACAGCTACACATCACTGCCGTAAGCAACATTTCTAAAACGAGAGACCATGTTCTGCCAAGCACCAACCTGAAAAGATGCCACTGAGCACCCGCCACAGTGCCAGGTAGCCTGGAGAGGACTGCAACCACTGGGCAGCCGAGGAGGAGATCAGCACTAATAGGAATGTGGTGTCACATTCGCACCCAGCATTTATGACCTCGTTGCCACTGACTAGATACAATTTTGGTGTCTACGCTGAAAACCTCATGGACGTCAGGACCACATGAGACCTGGAAAACCTGCTCGTAATGAGACTCGAGGTGGGTCTGTTTAGAGAAGGTGTAGAGGTGACTTGCTCATCATTTACAAGTACCTACATGTGACACATTTTCTGATGAGAGAGGGCTCTTTCATCCAGCAGGAAAAGGAATAATTAAGGACAATATTTAGCACCTGGACCTGGAAAAATTCAGACTTGAAATGAGGTGAAATTTTAAACAAGAAGAATAATTAGCCACTCAAACAATTTATTTAGTGGCTCTGACACCACTTAAAGGCCTTAAATCAAGTTCGAATATGATTGTGAGAGCTCTGGCGTTAGCAGAAGCTGCAGGCTTGATGCAGGCATTTTGGGCAAGGGGCTCTGACATGGGAGGGAGATAACCCACATCATAAACCAGCTCAGTTCAAGCTGAAGGTTTTCAAGTAGTGACTTCTCTGATACCCCAAATGGCACATTTTTAGCAACTTTAAACGAGATGAAGTTTTACACAAGAGAATAAATATTTTAAAGCAAAGACCTGCAATGCATCTAAGGAGCTTGAGTTTTGAAAGAAAAAAACTTGAGTATTTTTCTGGGGTTTCGACTCTTCAGCAATACCCAAGATCAGAGCAACATCTTTGTTGAAAAGTTCAGCTTCTGGTTAAATGTCATTATATTGGCAAATTTCCTAAAGGTCTTGGCCAGCTGGCTGCACTCAAGGTTTGTGATCCTTCGACCTTCAACCCTTTGGGTTATTTCCACAATTTCTTTGTTAAAAATAACTAGCATTGATTTGCATCAGTTAAACACCTGGCTCCTGTTTTCGCCTTGCTTCTCCATGTCTGTAATGTTACTTAGAATAAAAATTTTACACTCACTGATGTGTAGCAGGCACATACCATTAAAAGAGTTTTACCAGGAAAGATTATCCATCACTTTAAATAGGTCATGCATACACTTAGCATATGTTACATTAATTCTCTTACATGCAGCCAATCACACTGGCTAATTGAAAATTTCTGTAGTCACAACCAAAGAAAGTAATTTCTCTGAAGATTAATAAGCAGGGAGTCTGGGAAAAGAGGAGAAAAAAGAAGTAGGGGCATGAAAGAAGAACCAGAGTTGGTGGGAAGTTCAAGAAGAGTTGCATCCTACAACGGACCCTCCAGTTGCTGGTGTAATTTATATTTAAAAATAAAGGTGCCATCTCCAGCCTGCACCTGGCAGCCCTGAGCAGGGAGGGACCCCTCAGCATCTTCTCCCAGGTCCTGCCATCTGCTTGGGGAGGTGAACACCGAGTGTCAGACCCGTTTCAGAGTTTAACACCTCCCAGGGCTCACCGAGGGGCCTGTGTGAGGAGCGGAGGGCAGCACTGAGATGCCATTGTTGGGGACATGGTTAATGCATCACTTAGCATGAATTCAACCAAGACATTTATTCTTTCTAATCACGCCCCCGGCTTTCTTCAGCTGGGTTAAACTCCTTTTTAATGCCAGGTATTTTTAACCACTGCCCTTTGCAAATGCTGCAGCAATGTCCTTGTTTATCAAATTTCAGGTCAGAACAAGTTTTGCTGAATTCTTAAAAATGACAGAGCAAATGGCTTCAGCCTTGCCTGCTGACATACCGCCACATTACATGTCTGCTTCCCCTCTGAAATATAGGAAGCGTTCCCCAGTTGCACTGGCAGAAGTGGGAGATGAATCAATTCCTCTGCATTCGTTCCCAGGCACCCACAGTCAACTGTCAGGATTGGGCTCAGTCCTTCAAGGATTGATTAAGTCCCTTCCTGGCAATTACGCTCAGGCACACACTTCCAACGTCACCATCCCGGGCTGTGTAGGCAACATCTAGTTTGGTGCCAGCAGATCTGCACCAACTCTGAGCACTCCTCTGCCTTGTTACCTTCCCTTCAGACTCTGAACTGAAATGCTGTGATGATTTGCAGGGCAACTCAGTATGGGAATATATTCTCAAGACACACTGTAATACCAGTTAAGGACAGATGGTCTTACGGGGACGGGCTGAGTTTATTGTTGACGTCTGCAAACCTCCTGGGCAGTCAGTCACTTGTTGCTTGCTACTGCAGAGGGTTTAAAAGCTGGAGAGCCCTGTGCTTGGCTGTGTGCACAACTCTGGGAGCCTACGGGGAGGTGGCAGACCCGTGCCCAGGGGTGGCCTTGGGGACCTGCCTTCCTCCGTGTCTGAGCAAGGTCCTGGGCTTTGGGGCTGGCTTGACCCCAGTGGGAGCACCAGCATCTCTGCACTCTCTGCAGGGGATGGTCAGTCAGGGCAAAGGTGACCAAAATGCAGCAAAACAGGAGCCGTCAAGGGAAGCTGCTTCAGGTGTCCTTGCAGGAGTACAGGTTAGCAGCTCCAGTAAGCCAGCAGTCAAATCGCAGCTCCAAACCATGGGTTTCCCTTTAACAACCGCAAATCCAAACTGAATGAAGCTAATAAACACGTTCCCTTCCTACCAGAGCATCTCCCAGAAAAGTAAATCCCAATTTGCATTTAAATCATGCTCATTTCATGGAAATTCCCCCAAGAAGCCCCCGGCAGTGAGGAACTGCTTCCACCTACTAGATCCGTGAGCATTGCACTGCTCCGGCGTCTCCCAGCGCACGGCACTTTTAGTAGACTGTGCCTGGTTTCCACTGTAATGAGTACCAGGTCTAAATGAATCAAGTTTATTTTGAGATGCTTTCATGAGCTGCTGCTTTGCATTTCCATTGCCCACCGCTCCCTGTGAAGCTCGCCTTGCTTCAGCAATAATGTCATTTGGATATTAATTCACCCAGTGCCTACCTAGTGTCTCTCTTCATTAGCCGAGTACATTGTTCATGGCAAGGCTTTAATTAATTAAGCCAGAACTGTCCTTTGCTATGTTATTTTCATTTCCTTGGTCCAAGTAAGGTAGCGCCTAGCTTGCTTTGTGCTTGGAGACATCTCCTGTTAACTTCATGGAGAGCTTTGCCTGTGTTGGCACAAGGTACTATCTGAGAGGGCTGAATCCAGGATGGGATGTCTCAGCTGGAGGAGCTATAAGAGGGAACTGGGGGTGCAGAGACAGGGCCCGGGCTGAGGATTGTGCTCCTTTATGGCAGCTGTTACATACCTCTTTATGTGGGTCCACAGATCTGAACAGCTCCACGATAGCCACCATAACAGACCATCAAAGGACAGTTTTGTCGTGACATTAAGAAAAATATTCTTCTCCACTGTCAGCAATCTCCTATGCTCTTCTTTGGCAGGCCCACAGCTCCCAAAGTGCCCTGAACAAAAGCAGTATTTGCATTTCTACATGACATGAAGACACAGCCACTAAGAAGCATGCTGCAGCCCACTCCCCAGCTGTGCTCTGCACATCTGCATCCACATGCCAGGAGCGTGCTGCCGGAGGAGGGCACTGCCTCCTTTGCAAGAGCTCAGTGTTATTCACAGCAAAGCACAAGACCTTGAATTTTCATCTCAAGTCAAATCCATGCCAGAACCTCCTTCATCTGTGTGGCATTTTCTCCTCCCACCAGCTCCACCATGGCTCCAGCTCTTGCCTCTCTGCTGGGAACGCAGCTGTCCTTCACACTCCCAAAACCGCTGAAATTGTGCGGCTGTAGGTGCAAAGTGCCACATGCCACCACCTCGCAGCTTCCCCTGTTGAGTGGAGCCCATCAACAAGGCTGCCTGGAGCAGAGCCGGGCCACCCATGCTCTGCTCGGAGCCTTTCCCGGGTGCAGATGCTGGGAGACCCACACCCCAACCCACCTCCCTTCTCCAGCAGCCTCACGCTGACTCTACTTCATGCTCCACCCAAAGCCTTGGGAGCTTGCTCACATCCTGCTCACGGAGCTCAGGGGCTTCTGCACATGGGCTGGGGTGCTGGAGGGATGCTGAGACAGGCTGAAGACCATGCACAGGGCATGCAACCCATCTTCATCACAGCAGGTGATTCATTACCTGGCTTATAAGGAAGCATGGAAGCCAAGTCGAAGCTGGATTAACGTGGCGATGGATGCCCTGGAACAAGCCCAAGGACTGGCCACAGAGCAGAGCCCGGTGGGAATGGGGTTGGCAGGTGCTGCTGGGAGCGTTGCTGGCCCCGGAGAATAACAGAAAGTCCCCCGTGTTGTGCCACACAGTTTCATTTTAAATGCTTGCTCTATCTAACTGAGGCATTCTGTGCCGAACAAGGTTGTTGCTTTCTGCGGCTTTCAAGCGGTGCAGATTTAAAGCTATAAAATAATAACTGCATTATGGCAAGTCTGGGGTGGTAAGTATTAAAGCTCTTTAGCCTTTCCCCTTTAAGGGGATTGTTTAACAAAGAGAGTCCCACTCACCACTTTACTCCATCTTTATACTAAAGGGTACCAGTAGACCAGAAAATTATTTTAGATTTCAAAGGAGCTTCATTTCTGGAAGGTGCCTCTGAGTTTTCTCATCCATAACCACAGAGAGAGAAGGTTTCTGAATGGCAATAACAATCTGTTGCTGCATTCACTTCCAGAGAGATATAATACAGTGAAAGACATCCTTCTGACAAGACTCACTGAGGAATAGCATGCTGAAAGCATTCAAGGCAACTGGGAAAGAAATGTGAGCCAATATTTCAATCAGGTTCCTAAATCATTGCATTTTGGCAGCAGCATCAGCGACACAAAAATGAAGAGAAAACACAGAGAAATCGGTGGCAGCTTTAGGTCACTGCAAATTATTTAAATAGCCTCCTTTCACAATTCCAGCTATTTATGCAGGATGGTATTGTTTAACTTCATAGTTTGTAACAGCTTATTATTCATGGTTGCATCGTCGTTCCTTCCCCCTTCCCCAACGAGGGGAGAAAAGCTGAGGCGGGGTCTGGAGCACGGCCCCAACCCCAGCTCCCAGGCAAGCAGCACGACCGGCTAGGAAGCTTTCACCTAAGTAAACTTGATTTTGCAAGCCATGGCAGCAAGCTGGATTTCTGGCAGAATCATGGTTGGTTTCAACTGCTAATAGCTCAAGAATTTGGTGGTTTTGATTCCTATTTAATTTTGGTATAATGAACATCACTTTTATTATTTAACCTCCTTGTATTCTGCAGTAGATTTAATGTTGCAAAGCACAATTCATCAGTCCTGGAGGAGCGTAATATGCCTGAACGCTGTTATAAATGGTAGTAGAAGGGCCATGTTCTGGCACAGCCCGTCTAATTTATTTAGGTACTTACATGGCCTTCATCACCATAGTTACCTGAGTGCTATCATTAATGAATTCATTAACGTTAATGTGCTTTGTGTGATTTTACCCTGGGAAGGGAAGAAGTATTGTGGCTGGTTTGCTGAGAGAACTGAGGCAGAAGGCAGAGGGATATGTTCGGTGTCACATAGAAAGTCTCTATCAGGAGCAAGAAGCAAGGCAAGTTCATACGAGGCCCAGTGCAGGGTCACAACTGCACAAACATGTTTCTTTTCCACTTCTGAGGATTGACGATGAACATAAGTAAAACATATAAACAACGGTAGTTGTCCGCCCTGGGATGACTATCGCACCAAAAACCTACATGGGCATTACAACTCATACGAACCAACGGTCATATTTGCATTTCCAATGCAGAAAAAATTGTTGTATTTTCATGTTATGTCTGTACCTTCACAAGTGGCTTTTAGCTGCTGTAATTTACACTTCTGCAGAAATCTCTGACTGACCAGGCAATAAACGCAGCACCAGAGCATGGTTTGTCTAACCCTACTCGGCAAGATGCTGTGGTCCTCTCAGCTGTGTATTGTCCCAGCGTGCCCAGGACACCACAAGCTTTTGCAGTACTTCACATCACCTTCACTTGTGGGCATGGGATGTTTTAGTCAATTTTCTGGGTATGAAACTTCGTTTCCTAGATAAACCCCCGAGAGAATGAACTCTTGACTCTTGCCAAAGGAAACAATTATCACAGCTGAACAATAACCGTTTCGATTGGCCTTTTTTTCTCCCAAAACTCTCAGTAGAGAAACAGCCACCATCTTCACACCCTGTTGAAGCCAGCTCTGGCTTCACGTTGGCAGTGGTTTTGGGGCTTTTTCTTTTAAGATGTAGAGAGCTTAGTTGGTGTGAATAACACCCCGGCTCCTTGGGAAAACTGCAAAGAGATGAATCAAGCAGAAGTTCCTAGAAGTAGAAATATGTGAATTTGCCCTGACTGTAAGAAGAAGGGATGCCTGTCCTTGGAGATACTCAGAAGTCAACTGGCCCAGTTCCTGAGCTACCTCATTTAACTTTGCATCTGGCCTGCTTTGAGAAGGAGGTTGGGCCAGATGACCTCCAGAAGTCCCTTCCAACCTAAATTACTCCCTGATGCCATTCATTTAGTATCTAGCCAAATACCACTGACTGCAAAATCGTAACAAAGCTACTTCACTTGGATTTTAAGAACTATTAAGTTAATCTAATGAGGAAGTAACTCATCATTTCCAAGTCCCGTCTAGCAGAGTGAGGAGGAGTATTTACACGGAGCTGGATAAGCCAGTGGAGATGGGCAACATGATGGCTCTTTCAGTTCAGTGTTAATAAATGCAAAATCATTAGGACCCTTGCAAAGGCCTTATTTACCTGTCTCACCCTGGGCTGGTCAAAGATCCCCTCGCAGAGTGCCACAGTGGCCTCCGCTAAACACCTTGCTTTTCAAGTCATCTAATGCCTTTACAATAAACTGGTCCTCTTCAGTACTAGCAACACCTCTCTCCAAGGTAACTTCCCTGTGATTCATGAGCTGGCATGTCTGGGAGGTATTGATACCATTTATCCGAGCCTTTACCCAGCCAGCAGGTCTGCAACAGCTCGGCCTCTCTCCGGGGCACTCCGCTTATCCCTACAGACGCTTCTCTCCCATAAGCTGCCCACAGAGCCAAACTCCTTAGCACAAGCACCTAAGTTAGATATACCCCAAATTTCTGCAACTGCTGCTGATCTGTAGTTCTTTCTCTGATGTCAGCAATTAAATAGGACCTGTCAAAGACATATCTGTAGTGATCTCTAGCAGTCACCTTCCTCCATCCCAAGACACCCCTGCTCAACGTACGCAGACACCTTCCCTTTGGCCAGCTCTCTAACCAGCTAGCAATATAGGTGTTAATCCCCAGCATCTCTACCCTTGGTAATAATTTCCTGTGGGGAACAAAGTCAAATGCTTTACTTAAATTAGATAGCCTGGGTCTGCTGCATTTCCCTTATCTAAGAAACTGTTTTCATATCAAGAAAAAAGATACGAAATGTCTCTGCTGTAATCTAACATTGATAAAACCATGATGTAATTTATCCTGTCTACCCTTTGCTTTCACACCCTTAATTACTCTTTCCTTCAGAAAGTGTTTGGAGACTGAGCAGAATATTGAGTTCAAACCACCAAGGCTGGAGTTCCCCAGGCCCCTTCCCATGTACAGGTTTTTTTAGTATACTATATGCTAAAACCACAAAGACCCAAGCCTCAAGCTCTCGGTTCCTTGCTATTGATACTGACATTTTGTGGGTTTTTGTTTTCACTACTGAAGGTGGAGGATAGGCCCTTGGCTTGTTCACATGCAGCAGTCGGAGGTTTTCTTGCCATTTGTGTTTTGCAATTTCTGCGGCATGACTTTCATTTCCATAAAGTAGATGGAGGGTTCAGCGTCCTGGACACCCTTCCCCTTACAGAAAACAAAGGTAAATTTATTCAACATTTGGCCTTTTCTCAGTTATCGCTGATCACCATTCTATTTAGCCCTCTTTATGTGTACAATCACATCATTTGTTGTAACAGGCTGTTGGCCCTCCTCATTTTCCTTCTATACTTTCGGAGGCAAAATTTACCCTTCCAGACACCCCCTGGTTCTGTTTGCTGGAGATTCTCTGCTCATTCTCAGTATCTTCTCTGAGGTTCCTGTATGACCAGGAAAGTCTGTGGCTTTACCCAGCTAGTGGTGGTGTGTTTGCTTTATCTCCTGGTGGGAATACGGAGCTTGCGGTACCTCTTGCCCCCTCCACATTTGCATGATGGAGCGCTCTTCACGCCCCCCCCCCAGTTTATCTATTAACTGTGTCTGTTGTGGAAATGCTAACGGGGTTAACACAGAGTGTGACAGAGTTCTCTGCTTAACCTGAGAGGAAGAGCGAGCACAACACTAGGCTACACATAGAAAATAATGCAGACAAAATTTGCAAGCTGCTGTCTGTGACCTGTCTATATATGCTACCAATTATTTTATGTAAAGGAGGAATTAGTGCAGAAAAAATTTACAAAAAAAGAATGAAGACTTTGTAAACCTCTTCTGTTCATGATTAAGTTGGTTTTCCTTACACTGGAGACAAACAGCAAGGGGCATAATAAGCCTATGCAAACTAATGAGCGGTCTGCAGAAGGCAGTACTGGGAGCCATCCTCTCCCTGACCTGCACTGCAGGATGAGGGACACTTCATGGAAGTGAAAAGGTAGGGAAGGCTACATTGATACAAGAGCTTAGCACAGAATTAGACTGTCTAATTAATTGTCTATAAATGTTATAGAAACTGAAAGAATTAACAGGATTCAAGGATGGATTGGAAACTGATATAAACCTTATGGCAGCAGAGTACAATTAAATCATGTGCTCGTGGATGTCTGTATGTGTTTATGTGTATTCAGGGTATATACATGTCGACGTGTGTTTATATACATACACAGAGTTACTCACTTCTGCTTCATAGACATAAATACAGAAATATATATCCACCTAAATACTTACATAAATGGTTTACCAAGACTATAAATCAATATTAATGAACAACCTAGCACAGAACTGTTCTCTGGGTGGCATTTAGATATTCTTCCTCACCAGATGTGCAAACTGGAGACAAACAAGGGCTCCAAAAGGGGCTGCTGGTGCCTGCTGACTGCTGTTACCACTGAGGACCTTCCTACTTCCAAAGCATAAATGGCCTTAAAAAGCTATTGACTTTCTATCTAGAGCCCATCAGAAGGAGTGGAAGGACACCCACCAGCCAGGTGTTGGGTCGCACCCACAGGATGTTTCTGTTTCTTAGTGCGAGGTAGGTAACCGTAGTGATCTGCAAAGGAAAAATGACTGAAAACATCAAACAACTGAGACATCTGTTTTCCTCTCACCAGATATCACCGTGCTGCAGGTGTGCCCTCATATAGACGAAGGGTTATTTTCTCTCTTTTCCTCTTCCATGAAGAAAAAGGGAAGAAAACCGTAAGACCTGTAATCCTCGAATGGGCACAGAGCTTGCTTTTCATGAGGAAATGCACAAATTCAGTCATTCTGGCATCTCCAAACCTCAGTGGCGCTGGAGAGGCTCAGCAAGACCTGCTGGTTTCAGAGCCGTCCACCGTGAGCATAGGGACACCTCCGCATCAGCCAGATGCATCAGCGGATGCTCAGCGTCAAACACCAGCCCTACAAGAAGCTTCTCTCTTAAAAATGCTGGACGACCTCATTCCAGGGCCATTTAGTGGATATAGGACATCTTGGGCACCGCGGTAAAGCTCCCACCGTTCCTATTGAAGGGGCTGACTGTATGTATAGGACTGAAAAGACCCAACAAAAATGATTACACTTAGATTAGGACTAAGAAAATGGGCCTCAGAAGGAGAGGAAAGCAAGAGTCCAACTGCTGTTCCAGGGCCAGGGGTCTCATCTGGTCTCTTGAAGGCTCAGCAGCGCTGTGCAGCTTTCTCAAAACTCACCACCCGACTACGGGATTAATTCTAATAATTAAATATTAACTCTGGTTAAATCTAAGAGATTCCACAGAGATGGTTTCATATTTCAAGATAAATATCATCTCAGCTTATGACCGTACATGGTAATTAGGAAAGCTACTTGTTTCTGTAATTTGAAATTATATTCAGTATGACCTCCTAAGCTGATGCCATTATATTCACCAAAATTTACCACAATGAATTTCACTTTGCCTAGGTAAAGACTTTTTTTTTTTTTTTTTAAGGAAGAAAAATGTAAATGAAAAAAACCCCTAAGTCTAAAAATATGATCCTGAAACCTCTGTTTGCCTGCTTCCCTGCTCTGGAGTCTCTAAGCTCCTTCATTCCTGGTGGTCCTAAAGGTCTCCCATGCATAAAGGTCTTCTTCTGAGCATGTACAGAGGTATCATCTCAGTTCTCAACAAGGCAGAGCAGACTGCCTCATGCCTAAGACACAGCCTTGTTGAGACAAGTCCTACAAACACTGGCCATCTCCTTGTGGGGTTTCTCCGGTGGAGGACAGTTAAGACAGCTAGGTATGTTGGTTTCTGCTTGCCCCCCATCTCCAGCTTTCCACCATGACATGTCCCCAGCCACAGTAACCTGCCTGCCTGCTCCATGCCGTTGCCAGATGTGTCCCACTGTGCCCACCTCAGGTAACCCCATGTTTGCACCCATTGTCTGAGCCAACCTCATGAGGTCTCTGGTTCCACACGGACATATATGGTTAAATGCTTCAGATTGCTTTAAAACTCCAACTGGAAAGCAAATTCTGGGTTGGGTTTATTAAACATATAGCCTGTTTTCTAATGCTTACTGTATTTTAATCTTGGATGTAGTCATGTAGCTGCCTGAGGCCAATCAAAGGTGCAACTTTTGGTAAACTGTTTAATATTCTCAGCTTATTCCTTCTCCCTGTTGGGGAAGAGGAGAACAAGTGCCTCTTATCATATTTGTATAATTAAAGCAAAAAAGAAAATCACAACCTCCACCCTCAGTCACAACAGGGAATTCACGAGTGCAGAATGCAGTCAAATACAATTATTTATCAGTCCTAGCCTGAGAATAGCTTTTATGAAAATCCTTTATTATCCTTTCAATCAAAGACAGACGAGGCAAAACTATCCCATGGCTAAGTCATTCTGTCCTTCAATACCTCTCTCACTGTTTTATCCTTATATGTATTCTCACTAACATATTTTGCCCAGTTTTCTGGGCGTTAGTGGTTGGGGTTATTTTTGGCTTTGCTTCCAAGCATTTCGACTTAGGTGTGAAGGAGGGCACTCAGCCTTTGCTCTGCCCACAGAGCTGAAACTGTGCGAGCTGTTTTTCCATCCTGTTGACGGTGAGATGGTGCTGTCAAATTAGATATGGACTACAAGGTCCAATTCTGAGCTTCACTGCACAGGGCAAACCATCCCCATTGCATTTTTTCTTCATCAAGAAAGACCCCACAAGCAGTAACACAAGAGAACTCGTATACTCTATACAATTTCTTCCTGTTGTCTCTACGTGACACAGTCATTTGATATTTTGGTTTCAGTGGAAGATGCTGTGATACAGCGCTGCCATTATCACCCATCGGAGACCTGCATTGTACCCAGAAGAGAGAAATGGAGAGATTCATATTCATTTCTGTGAGAGTCAAACTGCAGCCTTCTTAAGTGACTCTCACTGGGAGCCTTCCCACGTGGTGTGGCACTAAAAGTGGTACCTGAACTAATCCCACGCTTTGCTGTCGATTTGCTTTTCAAAATACAGATGTGTTAGTCTAAAGGAATAAGAAAGACATTTGTTGGAAGAGGTAATATTTTAGGTTTGAAAATGTGCTTGTACTGAAGACTTCTCTATGTCTTCTACCTGTACCCGTCAAACCAATTAAAAGTGCTACCTCTCTGTGCAGACTTGACCTCACTAGTGTATGTAAAGTCTGAGAAGGAATTCAAGATATTCTGAAATACCAGTAAAGGCTGAATAATGAAATAAGGATAGCAAGCTATGAGCCCTTTTTCCTCTGAAAGTTGGCTGAAATCCTAAATTAAACCCTTTCATCCCAGCAACTGGTATGAAACTCCTAGTTCAAATTGAAAATAGTCAAAACCACCTCTTGAGGAATGGAGAGTTGACCCATCTGAAATCTTATCTACAGCGCATATCTTTAAAAGTTTCAGTAATCCTCATATAATTATTGTATGGTAGACTTCTTTTTTTTTTTCTTTCTACTCCCACATGGGCACTCCATAGAAAAATACTCTTTATTTTTCTGTTTTATGAATAATAGAGAAATACATAAATAATAGATATGTTATTAATAAAATGGCCAAATATGTATTCCCCTCAAAATGCATGAGTTTGACTGGAATGTCAAACAGATTACTGGATGAATATTTGATATTTTAATTTATTGGGCAATTTCTTACAAGAATAGCTGAAGTCCTCAGTTAGACTTCATACCCCTGCTCCTCCATCACATCTGCCACCAATTCATGCCATGTCCTTCCACTCCCATGAACCTGCCTCTTAAGAAAGATTGGTGATTGCAAGAGCAGTCAAAAACTACCTTCATGCTGACACTGAGACTGTCAGTTGTGGGCTGTCCCTCAGCATAGATCAAAACAGTCTTTGGGATGCTCTAACTTGCCCCAGGACTTGATGTCTCTTCTTTCTGGGGTGCAGAGACACCTCCTTACAGCAGATGTCTGAAAGCGGATGAGCTTTTGCACAGCAGCAGGCAAAGATCCCCAGCCGGGAGCTAAAGCGAGGGTCCAGCACAGCCTCAAATCATGCAGCAACAGCTTCAGACTCGTCTGCGAAAACACAAGCTTTTGCACAAGCTGAAACCTCCCACCCAAAAGACATGGGTGCTGCAGGCAGAAGGGTCAGACCTCAGCACTGGCGGGATGGTGGGAGCCTGGTGGAGCCCTGGTCCCACCTCCTTGCTTAGCTGAAACTACTGGGGCTCTTGCTCTGAGGGAGAGCGATGCAAACAGGACTGCAATGCCGCTGTATGAACAAAAGGTTCATGTGCACTTCAGGTGCCCTCTTTGTTCCTGCTCCTGCATACCCAGGGACCAGTCAAAAAGCAGAACAAGTCCTGGAAACCCCACAGCAATGATTAAAGACACAGGGGAAACATGCATGTGGAAAGAAATTAAATACACTAATGCTCTTGAGCTGCCTAAAATTTTATTTAAATAATTTTTCACTTATATGGAGGATGGTGCATATTTTTTCTCATCCATGACATCCTGACTTTTCAACAAAACGAAAAATAAATTTGACTTGAGCAGAAGATAAACAACAGCCACCAGGGTTTCTGCAGGGGGTGTATCCCTGCTCCTGTCGCTGGCTTTCTGCTCTTCCCACTGAAAAAGCGGTAAAATAAGGCAGAGAAAAGGATGCTCCAAATGGAGCGACTTCATGCCACTTCCACCCAAGTTGAACTGAAATAGGTTTGTGGTTCAGCTCAGATCTCTTCCATTTTTCAGCCCACCTTGCTAAGCAGTTTGCAAAGATGAAAAAGAGACATTAGGAAATAACAGAAGGGGAAGAAAAGTCTGACTCACCTGAAACAGGAATAGAAAAGCATCTTTTCTGAAAATAGATGAAAAAGGAGTAATTTTTGTCTTGAATTCACCTGCAAAACTCACTGCCGCAAGCTATTATTGAGGTGCACAGCCTTTTACTGTTAAACCTATTAGACAGGTGTGTGAAGTACCTAATAAACTGGATATAAATTAAAAGACAGATTTTTCAGAAAACTTAGTGCGTATTAGACAATTACAACCATTTTTAAAAGCCAGGAGACATTTCCATTGATTTCACCTAGACTGCACCTCTAAAAGCATCTGGTCCCAAATTCCCCTCTATTTTAGTCTCAAATTCCTTTCATTGGCCTGAATCAGGAAAAATAATTAGATTCACAATGCAGAAGAGCTTTGCAATGTCTGAGATTAGTTCCTGTTGAACAAGAGCCTGCCCAGGAGCTGTACATCAGACCCACGGCAGTATTTCCTGTGCATACAGGAAAACGCCTATAGGTGCGTTTTCAAAATCACATTGGCCACCAAAGCGCAGCAGCTGCATTTATTGCACTTTAGGAGGTGTAACATAACCCAAGCAGACATTTCCAAGAAGCTCTACCCCAAGGGCTTGGGTGGGGCAGATGGATAAGTCGCTCCCATCCACTCCAGGCTGGCATAGACCATTGCCTATTAACCTTTGCACAAACCCCACTACTCGAGACACTGCATGCTCCCCTACCATTTACAGTAAGTGTCTTAAAGGTCTTAAAAATCAACCAGTGTCCTTTGTCACATGTGTCCAGGGAAGCCTGGCCTCTCTAAGTACTCTGGAACCAGCTGAATGGGTTTCCAAGGGAAAGGGTTATTATCACCACTACACTTCGGAAAAAAAATGAAACACTGCCTAAAATTGCTTTCCAAAGCAGAGCAATGTCGGGACTGTGTGGTCCTCCACGTGAACCTCCTGGGGTGACGGCAAAGGCTTTCGTGTGCTCAGAGGCACTGTGCAGCATTGCATGCCACCGAGGATCATTGTCCTTGTCTGGCAAGGTGAGGGCCATGCATGGTGTCAAGAGTGATGCTGAGACCTCTGGAAGGCTGCTGGCAAAGCTGTCCCATGGAGCAGTCACCCAGAAAGCACACATTGATCCGCTGCCACCACCACGCACTGGATTCAGGCCACAAAGCAAAGCGATTTCTTCCACTGTGCAGGTGTCTGTAAGGCGGTTTTCTAGACTGTGGAGTACCCATCACTGTGAAGAAGTCACCCTTTGGGCCAAAGAGAGGGGATTGCTCCAACCTGTTTGTCCCCATCGTTATGCTCTGAGTATAACGATGATCAGAAGGTCACAGTCAGTGAAGCTATCACCGTGTGGGACAACACCCAGTCTAAAATTTCCCTGGCTCCTATGTTACTCCTAACCAGCCTCCAGGATCATGCTCCTATCCCTCTGTTTGTGCCATGAGTCCAGAGACGCCGTGGACCTAAAGGTGACTTGGTGGAAACCAGCAAGACCCAACTGCAAGTCTTCCTTCCACTGCAGCTCTGGTGAAGGTGCTCCTTGGACGTGTCCCATGGCAGGAGGGGGCCTGGCAGGTCCTGGAGCCAGTGCTGGGCCCCTGGAAGCTAACAGCCTTGGCATCACTTGCAGCCATGCTGATCTGACCTCTCCTACAGAAAAACAACCTTTAGAGTACCTGACGATGAAGACGTAGCTGTCAAACGTGGTGGGTGCTTGAGCACTAGCTCAGTGATAGCTAGCATGAAAATGGAGTAGACTTCATCCAGGTGCCTCTGTGAGTTTTTTTAGTGCACTATGTACAAGGTCTAGGTTGGATGAATAATTAAGATGAAGAAGTTGAACCCTAAATCCATCACCTGAAGCTCCACGAAATTCTTTGTGGCAGTTTGTGGCAACCGTTAGGGGCCGACTGAGGCAAGATATGAATGGTGATGACAAAAGAGTCTTTGTCAGTTCATCAGTGAGAGATTTTGGTGAGAGTCACTCCCCAAAAGGGAATTATCTCCATTTATCAACATTTAGAAGAGGTTAATAGCTCCTCTTACTGGGTGGGGATGCAAGCAAGCTCATTTCAGGAATCAGAGAATGAGAAGGCATCCAGTTTCTCACAAGATGTGCTCTAAGATGAGAAACCATCTTTCCCCTGCATTTGTACAGCCCCGAGCACACGGGAGCAGTAGTCCAGGACAAGCTCCTGCTTAGGAGTGCACATGGCCTCTTGCTCTCCATCTCTCCCGGCCATCCTCAGGTGGCATCAACATATGGCTGGGAAATAAAGTCATTTAAAGTCATTGCATCTCCTAGGCTTTTTCTCCGTTCAAGCTTCTCACGTTAATTTCTAGCCTCATGTGCCAGCCATGAATCTTAGCTTACAATCAAAGCATTTCCATGCAGACTTTCTCAGGAGAGCCTCTGACAGAGGCAAAGCCATGTTTGCTACCAGAAGGAGACTTCTCAGGCAACAAAGTGCATTGCACGGTTGTTGAAAGCCTGTTTCTCTGAGGTTTCTTAGCGCTAATCAAGGCAGGCACGGGTGTTCAGTTTGAGAGCTAAAAAAAAAAAAAAAAACCCAAATGAAAATCCACAAGAAGACAGAGGTTCAAGGAGGGGCAGGTAATCAGGGACACACAAAGCAAGGTTCACAGCAGCAATACTTAAAAAAAAAAATCAATATAACCCTTTAAGAGGAGGTCTCGGTTTGATTGCTGTTCTTTTACATGAATAGCAATTACTGGGCCCAAGATCTGCAAAGTATCTCCTGTTATTACATTGCTGCACTGCTGTCTCATGGGAGCTATCATTTTAAAGAGGATGATGCCAAGTTGGGTGTACACACTTCTGAGAACGTTTTTTTTCCCCCTTTAAGAATGCTCTATTTAGAATAAGCAATTTCAATATGCTTGTTTAGGTCCAGCTGAGAGTGGAGACCAGCTGCAAATCCCTTGCTGTTTGGGAGAGGTGGCAAAGCATCACGGCCCCCACCTCGGGAGGGTGCAGGAGCTCGTGGGTCAGTGGTGTAATGGAAGAGCTGCCAGAGGTTGCAGTCAGACTGGGTATTTGTCCCTGAGCACAGGGTTTTCCAGCCTAAATTTCTTTTGCTTTGGTCGGTAACAGTACGAAGGGGGTGGGGGGAGAAGTTTCTCATGGAGGGTCACACAAGAGAAAACCGGAGGCATACAACCCAGAGACCACACCAAACACGTTATCCTTGGGGCCACGCGATGCTGTGCTCGCAGATTGCGTGGTGGCTGTCCCAGTGCTGCATCACAAGGAGACGTCTGGAGCAGTTTGGCTGCTGGAGTGCAGTGAGTTGCAGCACAGCTCCAGGGCTGGAGCTTCACCTCCAGAAACAAATGCTGTGCACAGTACACACATCCTCTGTGTACCATCTCCAATGCAGAGCTGGTACAAAACCTAAAGCAGTTGTAACCTCTGTAACCCACCTCTCCAACACAAGCAACTCAACACCCTCCACAAGAAAAGCATGAAGAAGCAAAGGCCATTGCCCAGGCAGGACCACACTCAACCATGCCCACCTAACCTCACTCTTGCCAGCAATATAACACTGCACAGGCAGCTGCTTTGCAGGTGTAAATGATAACACGCTGATTTGCACCAGCTGGCAGGCTGGTCCCCTCAGCCGAAAATCTTCCAAACTCTAATGCAGTTACACAGTGTTCACCCTGCTGAAATGTTATTAACGCTTTCTCCAGACGCCTCTAAGCTCCCTGTCCAGGGCCATGAATCATCAGCGACGCTCGCAGTATAATAGCCCAGTGAAAAATTAATTTGTTCATCTCCAGGTTCCTGGGAAGTGTGAGACTCACAGAGCCCATCCCTTAGTGCCCTCCCAGGAGGTTTCATCCCACGTGGTCCAGGAGCACTGCGTAGGGAGGAAACCTGCCTGCACCCTGGAGGCAATGCCCAGCATCCCACCCGCTCCCCTCAAAGCCCCCAAACTGAATTAAAAGAAGTGCATTCTTTTTCATCCTTAACCACAGCGGGTTAAAAACTGCAGCGGATTTCTCTGGAAGGGGAACTGCCTTCCTGCAAGGATTGGGGGTGAGAAAGCAAAGCAGGCTCTGGTGGTGCTTCATCCCTCGGCCCGCGGCCAGCAGAGTGCACTCAAAAGACATTCTCTGCTTGTGCAAACGGCTCCTGCTAATAAAATCCATCCTGTGTTTAATATGTAGTGGCTGTAGTGAGGAGCTACTGAAACTTAATTGTTTCCCCCTGCATTATGAAGAAGAATAGAGACGCTCCAATGGGATTTCATTTTATTCAGGGAAATAAACTCGGACTGATTGTGTTATTTTAAATAATTCCCAGGATTCATTTCCATAGTGCAACAGGGGCAACTTCACCAGCAGGAGTGTTGTGTATTAATACTTCCCTTTAACGTAACAAGAACTCACGGGTTTTTTCTGCTGATAATGCACAAGACACTCATTATTTTTTGAATGTCAGCCTTATTGGAGTTATCTTTGTGCATTACTTGTTTGTAAAATAGCCAGGCTCTGGTAAGGACTGCATTTTTAGTATTTTGTTTATTGTTGCCAGGATGTCCAACTTCTTCTGTTGCCTATAATTTGAAGCTTGTGGCCACAATGTAGCCAATACATTGAGCAGCCCCATTTGTCACTGGTTAATTAAATGTGACCCATTTCTTTCACGCAGTCCTTCCCTTGCACTCCGGGGAATCGCTGTTCACATGCCAGTCAGTGTTAGCGCAGCAGGGCAGAATACTATTTTGATGATTTGACACAACAGTGCTGCATTTTGCAGCCAAAACTGCATGTGTGCGTACACACGAACAAGAACACACACATCTTGCTGGTGCAACAATATTGCCATTGTCGGAAGCCAAAACCAGACAGTGGATGTGTCTGCACACAGCAGGTTTAAGCTAATTCAGCTCGCCCATCCCTCCAGACATGATGCGTCGGTGCGGTGGATGGGACCACTGAGTTTATGAGGATCCAAGAGGACCTTTTCCTTTCCTCCTGGTCCAAGGAGATGGGGACCTAAAGGTGACTTACAGGTTAACTATGTGCAAGCAAGGAAAGCTGCCTTTGAGCGGTGGCACTGCGGCAGCGAGCTGTGTGCGTCCACCTGGCTCTCCCTAGGGTTGCTCCCCCGAAACATAAATGTCCCTTATGGCCACCCCACGCCCAAACCCATGTGCACTGTTGGACCTGCTGCAAGGAGAGGTGCTGCTGGTTTGCAGCTCTGGGGACAGCGAGCATCCACGTGGCTGCTCCTCCTGGCCGGCAGATGGACCGAGAGACAGGCAGACATCATGTCTCACAGTCAAGCTTATATTTTTCTGCCAGTTTAGCACAGGCCCTTCAGGAGGATGAAGGAAAACTGGTGGAGCAAAGCAGGGCTTGTTTCAGCCACTCACAGTGAAAGGACCTGGAGGGTATTTTTTTTCCACGTTACAGCTGGCGTACCGGGTGCTTGCTGCAGAGCACAGCCCTGCTCCTCTGCAAGCCCCAGCCCCGGTTCCCCTGTCCTGCCCGTGACCACGAGCCGCAGCTCCTCATAGAAACGCTATGGAGAGAGGAACCTTGTCAGCAAAGCGAGCATTTTATTAAGGGCTCATGATGCAAGATAAGGGTGGGGGTAAAATGTAGGGGAGACCAGCAAGTGAAGGCAGGAGCTGCTTAGAGGGCTTCCCTTTGCTGAGCAGAAACGCCAGTAGATGTGAGCACGGGAGCTTCCTACAAAGCCCAGCAAGCCCTAGCAAGCATCCAAGCACAGCTTTTCTAAGAAGAAGGGGGCAAAAGGGCTGTAGCCCTGGGTACCAACCTGTTACTCACTCATAGCAGGCGATGACACGTATGTAGGCATTCGTTCATTCAGGCCACCTCTACCCACCTCCAGAGCTACAGACATGGATCTAACTGGAGCACCCACATCACCAACACGCAGCTGTCTCTGGACGAAATGGCTGCTGGCCCTGGAGCCCCGAACACAGACCTGCCTCTCTTCACAAAGACGATGAAGGGCTTATGGGCATACAGCAAACTGAGTTATCCAGGAAACAAATGCACAAAAAGCGCCATATTTTAATTACATGGAATTGCTGTTGCAGGTGTTTTCCCCTGCCCTCTGACTCACTGAGCCCAGGAAAGCTCATGCATGGTTTAGATGTTATTATTGTGTTTGTATACCCCTACAGCCTGATGCACGTGAAAGCTTCAACTGTGCATCAAAGTTGGAAGACCATGGCAAAACCCTGTTCTCATGGCAGGTATTAACGGTGTCATTTGCAGTCTCTGTGGCTTTATTTCTGAGACTGAAACAGAGCAGGCGATGCATTACAGAAAGAATGAAAGACCAGAGGGATGTTACGTGGATTTGAACTCTTTGTCCCAGGAGGGTAAACCTGAAGCCGCTCTGACGAGACATCCCCCCTCAGGGTGGTGTAAAACAAGCTGCACACGTGTGTACAGAGATCTCTCCAGTCAACGAGAGACAGACAAATGCATACCTACGAATCACTGCTTCTCTCTTCCTGAACCACACGATGGACGTTTGGAAATTTTCCCTCTAATCCAAACTGTAAGTATATTCACCATCAAATGACAGCTTGTTTGAAGAAAAAACAACCCACCTCACCCCCTGAGAGTGCCGTGGCTTCTTGCTGTTGCCTCCGTCAGGGTACCGGGAGGAGGAGAGGGGTCCCCGCTTCCTGCCTGACTTCAGATCGGCAGATCAGTTTGCTTCTTTCCACTTCTTTACGGGATGAAGCCTTTTACTGAAAATCAGTGGAAAGCAATGTTTTGCCTGGTTGCTTGGGCTGGGCTACAGTCCTGGAGAAGAGGGACCTTAATCCAGATTTTACTGGGCAGTGCCCAGTGGTTGGGCTCTCTCCGTGTAAGGCTGAAGGATGAGACGGCTGCAGCTGCTGCCAGGGCACTTACCATGGAGTCCCTTTTTTCAGGCATTCCTCTGGATCCAGAGCAATAACCCAGACAACAAACTTCATCCATAAAGCATGACGCAGACCGTTAACTGACATTATCCTGGGGTGCATGGATACCAAAAGCGACTGCATTTAATCTGAACAAAGGAGAAACCCACCAGAGAGAGTAAGCCCAAGGCACACAGTAACATTTAACTTGGCCTTAGACCGGTGTATCTCCCACGAGTGGCCCAAATTGTTTCATCCATGTAAATTCTTGGACACCAGGAGGATTCTTCTCAATTCACACCAGTCCTGGAGAGCAGACCTAGCCTGAAATTAGGTAGTTTGATGTAATTTATAATAGTTCTGAGACTTAAACTGCACCAGTGAAGATAACAGGTGTGGCTAAAGGGTCCGTCACACTTAGTTATTTATCTAATAACTCCATCCCTTGGAGGTTTGGCCCTAAACATTGTTAAATGAGCCTGTTTTAATTTTCAGAACAAACTACACCTTATCAAGAGCGTGTGAAAAGGCACAAGGCAGATGCCGTCGAAACCTTCGGAGGATCTGGGGCTGCCCATTCAAACGGGCCTTTGCTGGCTATTTTCATTTCCAGCACCTGACCCGAGGAAGGGAAATCCTCGCTGATACGGCAGCTGAAAACCATGGGCTAAGAATAAAGTTGGGAAGAGCCTGTGTCCAAAAGGCGAGCACTTAGTGTTTGCGCTCTTGACTTGTTCCTCTCCTGGTATGAAGGGTAGAGATTTAGTGTGTACGTGTGTCTGAGAGAAATGTAGAAATTATGTAAAAACGGAGGAGCTCTCATCACGCTGCAACTGCAGAAACTGGAGCTTTAACAAAAATGCTATGTACTGCCACGCACAAGCAGAGCTGACAGTTGACTCTTATCTCTCTGTGGAGAACAACAACATTTTCACAGCAAGAAATGCTCCAATTTTTGTGCCGCTTATAATGGTTGAGCCTGGCATTGCAACCCCCACGTGCGCTTCCACCAGAGCACAGTCGGCCATGGTCAGCCAACGTGAAACACTTTCCCACGCACAGCTCACGCTGGTTGAGCTCATCCCACACCACAAACATGAGGGCTAGATTGGCTTCACACTTTGGGCTGGAAAGTGGATGAGGGCAATGCTCCCATTTACTCCGCAAATGCCTCTTGTTGGGCATTCCTGCGTACGCTTGCCCGTAATACCTCCACGTGCAAAGGTTGTCCCTCTGGGAAGCAAACTCCTCCCCAGGCCAACAGAGAGCACTGTCATGCAAATAGAAAGGCTGGGAAACGCAATATCTGGCTTTGATGGAGTCATGCAATCCCTGCCTGCCCCCTTAGAGGGACGGGCTCTGTCCCACCACAGGGATTCCTGCTACGCCTTTACAAGAACTCAAACGGTAGATGATCCAGGCTTGAGTCGGGCACCTGACAAATACCTTCCTGCCCCATTTTTAGACACTCATTCTAGGATGATTTGCTAATTATGTATAATCTGTTCACACTCTAAACATGCCTCGCATGACACATGCAATCTCCAAATTCAGCAGAATTATGAGATCGAGTTAAATTATTTAGTTTTGCCTTAGTTTTGTTGGATGTTGGAAATCTCAAGCCAGTGTGGCTGGTAAGGAGGGACTAGGGTAACACGCACGACTCACCAACATGACGAAATTACTCAGAATCTTAATGTACTTAATGGTCTCCTTTACTCAAATCTCAATTATTTGTAGGCTTGCTCCCAACAATGAGGGAGAAAATAATTCGCTTCTGTCTGGTGTTGGATGAAATGAAAAAGCTGCTAAGAAAGAGCTTCTGAAATAAACGGCTGCTGGAGTGTGGGAAGCATTAGAGTCCCAGAACTTTTGTTATTCAAGCAGTTAGCCTAATTCAGTTTGATTGATTTCATTTTATTTTACTTACCTCGCTCCCTCCTGCAACAGAGGGGCCTATAACACACACTTGGTGCTACATACCACTGTACAATCCTCTTGATACTGAGAAATGCAAACCAGCCCACTGATGTGCTTCACCGATGGCTCCTTATTTCTGGGGGCAGAAGAGTACAGTCAGTTTTACTGGGAATATTTTGCTTCAAGCAGTACAGCAGTATTGCTAGCAAGGAAGCATTGCTCTCACGGGGCGGTTAATGCCCAGGCTAGAATGATGCCCCGAGCTCGACTGCAGACCTGTGTTGGGAGAAGGTGAGGGACTAACACTGCCATTACTTCCCCTAGGAAAGTGCTGCAGTTAATTTCCTTGGGATCCAATGCCTTATTGTAATCAACACTGATATTCTGATAGACCAAATCATCGCAGCCCCGGCTGTGATAACCTACTGCAGAGTTCCTTGAAGTGTGAGGGCTGGCTAAAATTAAGCTAAGCAAGCAGTTTAAAACCTACCCCAGTGTCTGCCACAAGACTATTTGCATTTTTCCCTTTAATGAAAGTAAGAGCAACCTGATGCTTGCAGGCGCCCTACAGCGTGGACGGCACAAAGCAAACTGTTATTGGGAGCTTGGGCTGTGCTCTGCCCGTGACCGAAACACCCGCTGAGTTCAGCAGAGCCCTGACTGCACACAGACGTGCTCTGCTATGGATGGGTCCCAAACCTCCCCGTTTCCTCCAAGGGACCCCAAGCACAGGTCCAGGAGGCTGTGCTGGGCACTGCATGCACAGCCAGGGACCCCCGGCTGCTGGTTCGACCTTGCAGTCCTCCTGCTCTCCCAGCTCTTCGCCTCATGGATGCATCACCCGTCCGACGCGTGGTCTCCTTCGGCAGCCTCTGAATACGCTTTGCCAGCGCTGGTGGGTCACTCTGCATCGCCTGAGCAAGAGGAGGGTCTTCATGTTTTTGGGAGCTGGCAGGGAGAAGGGGATGGTAGTGAAACAGGAACTCGTTTGGGGGTTAAAAGCGACAGATGAGCCTTGTGAGCCTTTGCAGCGATAAATGAAAGCCATAAAATGAACCTGGGGGGATTTACAGGCTGAAGCGGTGTATGCAAGTAGCCTGTGGGGACCCTCCTCGCGACACATTTGCCCTCCCAAAGCAATTCGCAAGCGCTGGAGCTGATGGAGCCCAGCCACAAACCCTAGTCCCCACCCTGGGAACACCCCGAATGAGACCAGCTGAATTTCACACCCTCCAGAACAATTCCTGGCTAACTTACTGCAGTGGGGAGCAACCCCACTGCTCTTTCATGTCATTATAGAGAGCAATTTGGGAAACTCCAGGTGGCTGTCGGCTCTGACTTGGTGAGTTATTTTAAATTCCTCCTTTTTCTTCAGTAAACTACTATCTAGTGAGATGGCTGGGTTTAGGTTCACAGCTTAACATCGTCAAGCAGATCTTAGCAGTAGCCGTAATGTTTAAACATTTAAGAACAAGATACTTTAAAAAAAGCCATGTCAGACGATACTATTCAGTGGAAATCATTTGGGCACTTATCCCACAGAGATTTATGCACCTGCTTAATTTCAGACTGTGAGTTATTTTCACAAATTTCAATCGCAGTGCTTTTGTGGTAAAGTTTACTAGGTGCCTTAGCCTCTGCAAGCGCCAAAGCCTGACCTTCCAAGAAAGCGTGCCAATGATGTGCTAACAAAATGCTGCGTCCCTTCTAATGGCTGTTCCACAGGGAAGAGCGGCAGCCAGTTAATGATTTCAGCCTTCAGGATCAAATAACGTATATCTGTGCTGTGAGGATCTTGGATTTAACCATGTAAGGGCTGGAAACAGGGTGAGAAAGGACCAGCCCTTTAGGGGTTATTGATGTTCAACCTACAAAGCAGATGATAAGGTACACGTCCCTCTTCCTTCCAGCTGCACTTGAAGTATCTCCAACAAGGAGGGGTAGGGCTGGGCCCTGGGCTTCTCCTGCCAAGACCTGCCATGGACGGGGCTTTACAGGTGAAGAAAACACGCACTGTCCTCACAAGGTCAAAAGAGCTTTTGGAGTATGTCCATGTTCCATGCTGTGGGGCTGTTGGCCATGGGAGTAAGAAAGGAGGCTGGGGGAAAAAATAGCTGGGGGGGAAACAGAGCCCTGGGTGCAAGTCTGGGTTGGGTTGGGATGACCAGAGGCCAGGAGATGTGGCACAGCTGTTGCTTTGAGGGACAGTTTGGCACACATGGGGCAGGATGGAGAGGCTGAAGGTAGAGAAAAGACGAAAGGCAACTGAAGGTTGAATGTAATCTATTGAAGGCCACACTGCGAGTGCAACCTCTGGAGATCTACTGAGGCAGATTACCCCAAATCCTCCTCGCAACTGGAAGACAGATAAAAAGGAGCGTCAGGTGGACCCAGATGTGCAATCTTGGACTCCCTTCAAATAGGCGGGCCAACCAGTGAAGGTGATGAGATGCGTTTCGGATGGTTTAATGGAGGGAATAGCTTTGCTAGGCTCTAAGCAGTGCAATGGCAGCTGAGGACCTCCCCGTCCATCCTCCAGCAGTGCCCATGGCTTCTGGACTGTTGGGTCTACTGAGCTGAACCTCCCTGGGACTTGCTGTGCAGGAGGGAGCTACAAGGCCCCAGTCTCCCCTCACCCCTAGATGTCCCATCACTGAATGAGACATGTCCACGACTTGGCAGTCCTTCACCTCCTCTGGATAAGCAGCTCCACTACACCTGGAAGGGTTTTTGCACGTGAAGCAGGAGGAAACCTGCATGAAATGGCCACTGTGCTGCCAGGTCCTACAGTCAAGAAGCTGCTTGGCAAGAGTCTGCCTTTTCCTCCAGTACGTTACTGTGAGCGAGGAAGCCACACTGCTCTGGCTTCCCACATGGAGCAACCTTTGCTGACACCCACCCAGGGCCCGCACACAACTGCACACACCAAGGAGTCGGTGCAGCTGGAGGAACCACCCTGCGTTTGCTAGCGTTGCTGTCTGCCTTAGCAATGAAGCAACAACCACGTGGGTTTTGGTGTGCGTCTATATACCAGCGTGGACCTCTGCAAGGCTTCCCGACCTTCAACCAGCAGAGAAAACCCTCCTGAGTCCCCCACTGACCTGGTTTCCTACGGGAAGAGGAAACGGTTGCACACGGGGTCAGCTCTGTGAACACGTCAAACCCTCACTGCAGCCAGAGGCAGCGAGAGTATCTGGAATGGCGCAGAACAGTGTGTCTCTTGAGGGGGACACAATATTTTGAGCGCAATCACAGTGCAATCTCAGCGCCATCCTCACAGGCTCCAGCTGGCAGTGGGTCGGTGATGTGCTCCAGCCAGTGCTGAGTGCCAGCCTGCGCTCCGCGGGCACAGGGCTTGAGCGGAGAAGCGCTGCGCCCGTCCCTCCTTCCACCTCCCACTTTCTTACCAGGCTGGGAAGAAGGAGCAGCCCCAGCAAGAACCGAATCTGGCCCCTTGCATCCGTCAGTGTATTTCCAAATGATGAACTGGATAGCTCTGAGCCCTTTGGGGATGGAAGCTCAACAGAGCAATGCATTGGATCGTCTCAGACGGGCAGCACTGAGGAGCTCAGCCCCTGTCACCAGTGGCCAGGAGAGCACTCAACAGCGCTAGAAGAGCCCAAGCCTTGTTAACAGTGTCCTGCCTCGTGCCAGTGGGGTCACAAGAAACCCTGACAGTGCAATTGCTTCTTCCAGAGCACGTCACACTGTCCTGGCCTTGAGCGCTAATCCTTAATTGATGCAGGCAGAGGAGGAAGCTGAATCTAACTGTGTCCAAGGCGCCCATGGTTTTGGCGCAATCCTCGCAGGAACCAAGCAAGAAGGGGTGAGGACAGGGGCGGTCACTTCCCAACAAGTCCTTGGGTTGCGCTGGTAAATTGGAGGCGAGAGACCACTACCAGCACAAGTCCCACGGGACCCCGAAATGTACAGACATCGGGCAGCCTGGGTGCAGCCTGGGAAGGCGCCGGGAGCCAGGGAGGTACCTCAGGTACTTGGTGGAGGCCAAACACCACCGAAGGGGGGAATGACCAGGCGAAAACCCAGCGGTGGGCAGCGAGTGGGGTGTGCTCAGCTGCATCGCTGCCTGCCAGACACAGGGAGCAGCTTGTCCCCTTCGTGCCCCCTCCCTGCGTGCGCCTCTTGTCACACCGGGGCGTGGCAGCCCCCAGGCTGGTGGCTGCCCTTAGCCCTGTGCCCTCGGGCGCTCAACCTTGAGCAAGCGCAGCCAGCGGAGGCTGGGGAAAGCAGCGCTGCGTGCCCGCCGGCACCCCACGAGTGTGTCACCAGTGGCGCAGAGCACGGCTGGGAGGAGGGTCTGAGCCCTGGGGTGCCCCCCAGCAGCGGGCAGAGAGGGAGGGGGGTGCAGTGGGAGGGGGCAACGAGGGGACAGCAGGCTCCGGGTGCCGGCAGGGAAGCCCCACGGGGGGCCAGGGGCGGCTCCCCGGCTCCGGCTGCCGGCACGTATAGCACAACGTGACGGCACACCGCCGCCCTCCATTCACGCTCCCACTCGCACACGCAGCGCACACGCACCCACC